>OZ038476.1:77583499-77950999 GCA_964036315.1 Acanthosepion esculentum
ATGAAATTTCTCAAATATTCAAGCCAGTAAATGTAATTAATACTGTTTAATTAAAAACAGGGCATTTACTTAAAAATAAAATGTATCCATAAAAATAACATATAAATAGAAAATATATTAAATAATTCCCAGAGTTAATCCATTTCATTATATGTTGTGATAATTTACACTAAGATGTTTCAAGAGCAGAAATGATTGATTGAGAAAAATTGTCAAAGATTGTGTGTTTACAAACAGTAATTCAGGCTTTGCTAACCAGATGCTTCTGTGTTGCTGAATGGTATAGCACATCAGGTCAAATGACGATTTTCATATAGGAAACAGGTTCAATTCCTGTCAGAAAATGCATATTTTCTATGAAATTTCTCAAACATTCATGCCAGTAAATATAATTAATACTGTTTAATTAAAGAGAGAGCATTTACTTAAAAATAAATTGTATTTATAAAAATAATGTATAAACAGAAAATATATATATGGTTATGGAGGCACGTTGTTATAATGAATAACAGCTTGAATTGAGAAATCATTGAGCCAAGTTCAAATTTCAGTTGAGTTTGTTACATTCACTTAGCCCAAATACCCTTGGGAAAGATATGAATCCATCTCTTCTCCCCTTATATGATAAACTATAAATAGTTAAAACAATTTACTATATTTATCTAAGGTTTTCTCTGTTCACTTTCTAACCAATAACAGAAAATGTTCAATTATGTGTATTAACATATAGGGCACATGGCAATATTATGTTAAAACATTAGTTCTCGTATGATCACCAAAGTTAAGCAACATCAAGTTGGGTCAGTACCTAGATAGATGACTATTTCGGAATACCAGGTCCTGTAAAGCTTGGATGTATGGTTAGCATAATGGGTAACACCTCAGAATTGGAAATTGAAGAGAGCCAAGTTCCAATTACAGTCTATTTCATTATATTTACTAATACCCTTAGCAAACATATGAATCCACCTCTTCTCCCAGCTATGGGTTAATTAGTAAAACTTGTATCAGTAAAAATCAAAATTATCTTACAAAACAAAATTCTTATTATTCAAAAATATTTTCTGGTTTTAAATAACCTGCAACAGGTTGATAATCTGTAAAAAAAAAAAAAACAACAAATCAATCAATCAATCTAACACATAATTTCAGTTTATATTACATTGTGTAATAATGTCCTAAACAGAGAATAATTTTAAAATAACTTGACATCAAAAATTAACTTTCTTTTTTATCTTTTAGATAAGGTATGATATCTGTTAATAATTTCAGTTGTTTTCTTTAACCTCCTGATGAGCAGATTGGAGATAATGTTTTGAACATTTTATTTTTTGTTGTGTGTGTGTGTGTGTATATATATATATATATATATATATATATATATATATGAAGAATTCATTCAATCAAGTTTTATTAGATAACACCGACAAGGTTTGTTTTTTACATTGGGATTAAAATTATTAATAAACTGTCCAGTTTAAAGTTCTTTCTACATTTTTTTTTTACTGTAGGATATTGCTGGTTTTTAACTTGTGCTTAATATGTAGCTATACAAGAATGTAAATATATATATATTCTGATAAAATTTTCCATCTCTTTGATCATCTTGTGAAGTAGTAGTACTTGTTTTTCGATTGCACTGTCTGTATCTGATCTTTAGACAATAATTGTTCCATGGAAGCAGGTGTCATGCCAAGAAGATTATACTTGCACCATTTGTTTAATTAGAGCCGATTAAGTGGCTGGATTGTTAATTGCTGCACATGTCCGACATGATGCATTGTTGGGATTTTGATGTTCATAAAAATAGTGAAATAAACAGTATTAAACTCATAGTCCAGGTTCTGGATGGTCACATAGTGCAGATGTGCACCAAAATGGAAGCCTAGTAAGGTTAACAATAGTGAGCTGCAGAGCACAAATCAGGGCAAATGTGTCCTCAGGAGCATCAACACATACTTTTAATTTGGAGCATGGCTGGCATGCATGCCTCCAACCAGGTCAAAACACCATCATGCACATCTCTGTTGGTATCACAAGGTGATCACCTGCAGTATAGAACAGCATTCTGTCTTGTTCAGTGATGGCAGCTGGTTCTATCTTCATCCAAGTGGTGTCTGTTTGGGTGTGCAATGTAGAACATTGAACAACTCTGACACAAACCCAACCACTGGCACCATCATGTGGATGAAACTAATCACAATTCTCTCCCTCACCTTTGCTGTGTTTGGTGGGAACGTTGAACAGAACAATATATGATCAGAAAGTTATTCAACTCGTTTTGCTGTCAGTTCTACTCAACATGATCTGCAATATGTTTGACAAATTCCCTGGACAGCATCACTGTCAGACTTTTCCCAACTGAACGTATATGGTACATGGTGGAACAACAGCTGACTTGTTTAGTTAGCCCACCTACAACATTTGCTGTATTGTTTCCACAGGTGCCAAACGTGATCATAATGTATCACAAGATAGTATTTGCCATTTGTATGTATGCAAGAGTACTGACCTCTGTTAATGATACATAAGTATATACAGTGTATTTATATGGGGTCTGGATACTGTTTATACACCTTTTATTTTGAAATCTGTACATGTATTAATCTTTATTCATGATCAGTTATTATCCTGCTATTATACTTGTAAGTTTAATATTGTGTAAATTGAAGCACATATTCAAGGTGATGTGGTTGAATTTAATATCTATTGCCCAGATCTTTAAGTTTTTGGTGAGGCTGTAATTCAAAAGAATAAAAAAAACACATTGGATAAATCACTTTTGATATTATCTGTGCCTTTTATTCCTATCCATCAGTATTGCTAAGCCTATGCATAATAAAAAAGTTTCATCAATTTTGCAGGTTTTACTTCCACTGTATATAGTCAGTCAAGAAATTAAAGGAAATATTTTCTGTGGTGCAAAAGGTGTGCTGCTTGTAGACTTCATGCCATATGGTTAGTCAATGCAATCACATACTATAAATTACTAGGCAGCCTGAGGGAACCTGTCTCTCTCACACATACACACACGTGTATGCCTGTTTCAGAATTATTGTTATTATGAACAGTTTTGGTTCTGATCATATCCGTAATAGTTTTGGATGTGGTTGTAATTACTTTAATATGATTAAGATTGGATGTATTGTTTTGAATAGTAAATTTTAAGGAGTTGTTAGATAATATTGTCTTTTTTTATCGAGTTTATTGTAATTGTTAATATCTTTTTTGTTGTACATTTTGTATGCCCTTATTAGAGATTTTTAAAAGCTTTTAAATAAAATCCTATAAATATTCCAGATTTTATTCTGTTCCAGTGGGGAGAATCATAGTTTTTTGAGGTCATACTTGTTGGTAGACTTTTTGTAAACTTCTAATTGAAGGTTATTGATTCTATTTAGCACGAGATTTAGGAATGGTAATGTGTTATTAGTTTCACTTTCAAAAGTAAAATCTATTGTGGGTTCAACATTATTAAATTTATTTACAAGGTCAGGTAAAATTGTGCCATGTAAATATATTATTAGAGTATCATATATAAGAATTTTGTGATAAATTACTTTTGAAATAAACAGTTTCTAGAAATTCTAAAAAGAAACAAACTAAAACACAACTAAGAGAGGAACTCATCAGTACACCAAATTTGTGTTTATGAAATTGTTATCAGGGGTGGGGGGAGGCATTGATTAGTAATTGGCACATTTTTATGGGCTTATGTCTGGGAAGAGATAATTTTATTTTTGTATTTGTTAAATGTCTTTCAGTGAATTTAGGCATTTCCTTACAGGAACATTTGTATATGAAGATTTTATATCTAAACTGGCCATATATTTGTCTTTTATGTCTGTGTCTTTTAATCTGTTAATAAAATCTCCAGTGTTATTTTATATGCAAAGAGCTAATTGTGCCAAGTAGTGGGGTTAAAATTTGGGCTTGTGTGCAAGCTAGTTCATGTGGGGTGCTACCTATTCCTTATATAATAGCTCAAAGTGAAATACCTGGTTTATGTACTTTTGGTAATCCTTAGAATATGGGTGTTTTCCAATGATGATCAATTATTTTTAAATACAGATGCACGCAAGCAGTGTAAACATAAAAATCGACACTGCATGGTGATTGTCAGTTTCATACTTGAAGCAATCATCAATGTGTTATTTTTTTTTCTTTCTTTTAGGTTATTTATAATCCTACCCTTGTTTATTTTATTTTTTTGTTTGTATATTTTCTTTGATCCTAAAGTTTGGTATTTGATGATGAGGATTGTAGGTAGTATAGTAGGAATTTGTTTTCATGTTTGTATTTGGGAATAATCTCTGATATTTTGTTTAGCCATTTATCTTGTTCTGAAAAGAGGATCAATGCTTTTTTTTATTTTATTCTTTCTTAATGTTTGGTGAGTTTTTTTTCTGTTTCTGTAGAAAATTAAAATAATTTTTAATGAACTCATAAAGTGATATTAAAATTCTTTGCCAGTGATTAAAACCACACAGTTTTTGGTTTCTTTTGAGGAAATAAGGGGAAAAAAAAACTTTCTTTTCCTCTCTTTTCAGTTTATATTTATCCATTTGACTGGACAGTTGGACAGTAATGGAAGTTGCTTGCTTGTTTCCTATATTTTTATGGAACATTGACCTTGCCAGAAAAAAAAATGAGATTATTCTTTGCTGTATCTCAGCATTGAAATGTTCAAAGTTGAACTTCAGCAATTACCTATCTATATTATGTACAGGTTGATCTACAAAAATAAAGTTATTTGATTTTCTTTTCATTGTTGCATTTTGACTGGTCTAAGTCGGTTCATGGGGTCAAATTACCATGAATTCCTTGAGATGTAATATGTTGTGCTTATGTTTGGTTAAAAGACTAATGGAAATTCAATAATTCTTGAAAACGTCTGCGGGAAAATCATCTTTTAATATAAAAAATAAAAACCTGTCCTAAAGATTAATTCTGCTTTCATCAGACTAATTTTGCCTTTGTTCAAGGTAATTCAAAAAATATTGATTTCGAGACATTTCCTTTGATCAAATAAAACACATCTTTTTCTGGACAATTTGATTCTTTATTGAGAGTTAATACTGGAATGCTGTCATACAGCAAAAAGGTCATTTTATCAACAGCTTGATATATTTTTACTCTTTCTTACAATACAAATTAAATGATAAATACTAGAAATTAAAGTAACGACAAAAGCTTGAAAGTTTTATAAAAAAATGTTTTTGGTCACTTTTATTTACTCTTTTATAAGACTGCATTTTGGCACATGATAACATGTTTATCAAAAGAATGCTTTTGCCTTGATTTTGATTTTTTTTTTTTTATTGCTTCCTTATTTTTTAAAGTCTGCAGTGGCTTACAGCCATATCATGTTGGAATATCAGTTTTTGTACAATCACCAAAGTTAAGCAACTTTGTCTGGTCAGTACCTGATCAATCTAGAGTCTGCAAAATGATAAGAATATTAGCTCAACATTAAAAGAATTATTATCACAAAGCATAATGCTGCCGCTTCAATTTGTGTTTTAGGGTGTTTTTTATTAGATAATTTCCTTATAAATTTCTTTGTCTTTTCCATATAAAGATAAAGAAACTTTGAGATGAATGGAGATTTTATGATATCCATTGATCTCAAAGTTTCTTTATCTTTATATTGTGCATCACAATTCTTCGTTTTTAAATACAATGAATGGATTGAAAGTATAAGGAATAAATATTAGGGAAAAGCAAGTTGTGAAGGCATCACATATTATATAAATGCTTTTAATTTAAGCAGTCTATTCAAAATTTTGTGAAATGAGTATAATAGGGTATGTCATATATTTGTCTTGATATTGTTCTCATTTTTGCTGTATATAGCACAACATTGCAGTTTCTAGATTTTTCAGACTCTTTCACTTTTACCTCATCTTGACACAATGGACTGTCTAAGATCATATCAGCCCAAAACATTTAAAAAAAAAGAAAGAAAAGAAACATGAAAAAATATAAGAAACTAGAATAATGTGCATAAAAAATAAATAAATATTCAAGAAGTCCAAGTATTTATAGATATATTATTTTGGTGTTTTCTTCCTTCAAAGTTAGTATTGACAGTCAGTATTTTATTTTTAAATTGGGTATTTACATTTGTATTTATTTATTTCTCCAGGAATTCTTAAAACAGATGAAAGATGGAGACCCAAAGGCTGAGGTAAACCAAAACATCATTGGACAATTTGGTGTTGGCTTTTATTCTGCATTTATGGTTGGGGAAAATGTTAAAGTCTATACTCAATCCTACAAATGTGATGAACCTTCTTACAAGTGGACCTCTGATGGGTAAGTCTCTCCACCTTAGGCCTACATCGGATTAAGTTTGTTTATGTTGGTGTGATTACACATGCCCATAAATGAGAATCTGGAAATTTTAAATTAAGACACAATTTTTTTTTTTTTTTATATGTGTGTTGAGTATATAATCTAGTCAATTTAATTTAGATTGTTTTTCCTTTTGTTATTGTTTCCATCATCTTTGTTTTTAAATATCCCACATTGTGATAACAGAAAATCTGACAAGAATGGTGAAATGTAAGAGCCTTGATGTAAATTTACTGTGGATGAACTAGCGATTAAAGAACTTTTAAGTATTTTTGTCTTAGTGAATTGTTTTCTCTTTTAATTATAGTAGAATTTTATGTCAGAATTGTGTTTAGTCTCATTATGATGAGTTTTAATGTGTTTTTTTAAAATGTCTCTTTTGTGTTCATATAATCTTTTATTTAAACTTCTTGAGGTTTCTTTCTAGCAATTCTTACAGGTGATTAAGTAAACTCCTCCAAGTTTTGTATTAAGTCTTTTATTGTTTTAGATGTAGTAGTGACAAATTTTATTGCATATATATATATATATATATATATATATTAGAGTTGGGGGAGAACGAGTACTCAGTATTAGGGATATGATATTGGCAGATATAAACAGTGTAGACATAGAAATCAACACTGCATTGTGACTACAGTTTCATACTTAAATGATCACTCTGATCTAATGATCTTTTAAGATGTGATACTTCCTGGCACCATGCAATGTTGATTTCTGTGGCCACACTCTTTTATAAGGAAGAAAGTAAAAAAAAAAATAATGCTTTGAACCTGCTGTCCATTTATTATTTGGACACCTGAATCTGAATCAGTAAAATATGGAACTGATATGATTTTAAAAAGACATCATTTGGTAATTCTAATCCTTATATTTTCTCTTCATTGTTAAAAGAATTCATATAAAGCATGCTTGTAAAATCCAACTGAAAACTAATTTCACAGTTATGATAAATGTAAAGGAATATAAAAGAATTATGAAAGCACTTTTTAAAGACAGAAGAACAGAAAGTCTTGCTTTATAATTTATTTTGCTTATTTATTCTTTGTATCAAATTGGATGAAAACATTTAAAAATAAGAACGTTTAATTTACAGGTAAGGAATGGATTCGATTTTATTAATATTCCAGTATGTATTCACATCAGCCAGAGAATATTTAGGAACAAGGTTTTTTGTTAAACATGGATGAACATGCCTGCAATAAAATGGAGTGTCAAAAGGATCGTTTTTCCCATGACACTGCTTTTTCAATTACTCAAATAGATTTTCTGTATAAATTAAGTATTTCTAAAATTTCAAGGAGTGCTTTGTGTTGTAGTCAATGTCTTTAACTATGAAACATAAAAACAGATCTTTCTGTTCACTCTGATAGGATTTTGATCTTAAAAATTACATTTCTTGTTCAAGTGTCTTAAATAATGTCACACTGTTCTTGCCCTATTTTCAGTCTAATTCTGCTATGAGCTCAATCCATTAAAATCCTAATGATTAGCTGTATGTCTTATCAAGCTGATTATATGATAATTTGCATTTATTTGTACATGGTTTCCTTGGCAATGCTATGAAGTTTGATCAACTGAGAAAGACCAGTATTTTGCCACTGTTGTAGATTTTATTTATCATTTCAGTAACTTTATCAATCCTGAAATTGTCTGCACCTGTCAGCACCTCTCTTATAATCTCAACTGGTCCTGCAGTTTTGTTTCTCTTCATTTCAGCCAGTGCTGACCTAAACTCAGATTTTAATACTATGTGTCTTTCCATGTTTTATTTCTCTCTTTAGTAGTCATGGAAGGCTTCTCCAATGTTTTTTTTTTCACTCCATTCCTGTAGTACCTTTACTTTTTTTTCATTGTAATTGTTCCATTTTTTTTATTTCATATATCCTACCAAAGAACCTATTTCATGTCTTGCTAGTACTTTTTATCTTCATGCATCTCTGCTACATCCATGTTCTGCATAGTAACCATAAAAAATTGATGCAAATATTTATGAATGACTCAATATATCTAAGATCAGAGTGTAGTATCTACATAGTCTGCACCGGATCAGTGTAGTACCTGTGCCTTCTGAAAAGTGTTATGCCAAAAAATATAGATACATTGTTTTATTTTTCATTGTTATAAATTTACATTCTTTAAATTACCTTTTCTAAACATTACATTGTAAAAATTTATACAAAATTCATTGCCCTTTTTATTTTTATTTTTTTTTACCTTTCATTTTCAATGAAGTTCTCTTTTCTATTTTTTTATACTGAAATTCACTCAGTAAAAGACTTAAGAGCCGCTCAAGGTAAAAAATTACTGTTAAAATGGTTATGATGAATGAAAGTGAAGGTTGTAGGAAGTGATGATGATGAGGATAGATAACGATTGTCTATGAAGTTGAAAAGATGGTTGTACTGTTCATGGAAATATCCACACAGGTGTCTGTTACACAAAGTAGCATTTCTTGGGAAATTTTTGTCTGTGTGGAAGTTTCTTACATTTGAAACTCTGAAGGAATGAAAGTGATTCAACTCCATGGATGTAGTATGTCTGGTCCTAGCTGGTCTGAACTGGTGAAACAAAAGAATGAAGCTCACCTGAACATTTACTATGGAAATAGCAATAGAGTAGTGATAGTCTTACGATGTGAAATCTATTGGAAAAGGCTGTAGAGTGGAGACTAGGTTTCAGAATTGTTTACAATGTCTTGACCTTGTAAGCAATTCTGAACTCTTTCAAAACTGGAAGGTCAGGATTATGTGTGTCTCTAGCACAGACATGGCAGCAATAATCCTTTTTTTGGTCTAATCTGACTCTTTTAATGCTAAAGCATAGCAGAAGGAATCGGTTACCTTATCCACACACACACACACACACACACACTCTGTGATGTTTTAGTTATTTTTCACTTAGTCTTGTTTTTAAGGATTTTATTTAAAGTTATTCATGTTTTATTTCAACTGGACAAAATAATTATGAAATAGAGCTGTAATTATCAAAATGTTGAGCTAATATTGATTTCTCTCTGAATTTCTGGGATGAAGAGTTATTACAGCCATAATATAGTAATTGTATGTTCAATCTCTAGGCCAGGCAGTGTGTCCTTGGACTCCTTGGAAATGGGGCGAGCAATAACTGAGAAGTATTAAATAAAGAACTAGACATGATATCCCTAGACAGCAGAATGAGAACAATCTACTCCCCAGACTAAATAAAAGGGGTTCAGTTTGAAATTCTTTTGGAGATTACCCAGATTGACAAGCACCTGATGAAAGCCAGAGAACACAATGTCCAAAACGTGATAATAATATTGACTCATTTATCCACGAATGAATGGAACTGTAATGACAAAACTCCCACAATTGTCTTGCTGTACATTTCATTGGAAGAGGTCAACCATAATCAGCCTCCCATTTTTAAGCCTTTCTGCTCTCTATAGAATGAAGTAAACCATAGATTTCTGACCTCTTAGAAGGGAATCATTTTTCTGTAACAGAAATAAGTTCCTGTATATAGGTTTTTAATATGTAAAGTATTTAGTACATTGTTTTGTGTGAGTGTAAAATCTTTTTTGAAGTCTGTTTTTTTTTTTATTCACCTCTTGCATGTAAATGAAAATGGATCAGTTCTAAGAGAATATTTTTTTAAACTGTCTTTTTTGCACCACTCAAGTTTAGCTTTCTTTGAAGTTAGTGGCAATAAATTTTAACATTTTTTATCTTAAACCCAAATCACAAATAAGCCTAAAACACGTCTTTTTCTTTTGTCCATCAGCCACTCACAAAAAAAATACTTGTCCAATTTTCAAATCTTTCCAAAGCTAGACTCCTGAGATCTTTAAGTGATCCATTCCTATTTCACTATTTTGGAAGAATGTAGAATTGTGCCAGATTACTTAGTGCTACTAAAGAGGGGCTCATGTGAACAAGATGCTAGATAATATGGAATTTTCTTTTCCGTAATTTCTTCTTTTTTTTTTAATGTGGGTCTTTTTGTTTATTGTCACTGCTGTCTCAACCTCTGTGCAAAGAAAAGCTGTTGAATTTAACACTTTACAATATCCAATAAATCAGATTTGTTATATTTTTCCTAAATACCACATTCTTCCTACTGTCACTAAACTATTACAAAATTTGGCAGCTCCTAGCACAGTCTATAAGCATTTACAATGAGTATCTGTCATCACAAAAATATGTAGTAATTCTCAAATATTTTCTAAGCAAATTGAATAGACTTTTATATGGATAAAAGAAAAAATTTCTCCCCCCTCCTCCTTTGTTGTAATTCATATTTCACTCTGGTACAGATTTCATTAGTTTTATTTTAATTGTAATCCGGATAAAATTAGCAACAAGTTTCTAACAGGGCACCTTCACCTGAAGATGCTGGTAAAGATAATAACAGTCCTAAAGAAATTCATAAAATATTATCTCCAAATTTAAAGAGCACCCTGTGCAAATATGAACTTAACATTTGCTATTTTCAAAATTCAAACATGATGAACAGTTAACACAGTGACTAGGACATGAAAGAAATCCTAACGATTTAAAGTCTTTGCCTTTGCAGAGTTGTTTTAATTTGATTAGCCTGTGAATTTTATAATGGAAAATACTCAACAAGCTTAATAATTAACTGTTGAATGTTTCTTGCATTGCTTGACTTTGTCTTTTGCTTTCAGCTCTGGTGTTTATGACTTGACAGAGGCTGAGGGTGTGCAGAGAGGAACAAAAATCATTGTTCATTTAAAAGGAGACAGCTATGATTTTGCAAAGGAAGAAATTATTAATGGTCAGTTTTCCAAGAATTTTATTGCGATTTTGATAAATTTCTCTCTCTCTCTCCTCCCCTCAAATTCAACCTTTCAATCCTGGAAAAAAAATGAAATAATGCTAACCCTGTTTAAAGAAACAAAGGAGAAATATATCGATTTTCCTGCAAAGTCTTGTCTTATATAAAACTAGCAGGCTTTGCTTGCTTGCTATTGCTTCGTAAAGTAAAATATATTCACTACTTGAAATCTTTAAAACAAAAAGTTTTAAATGAACATTTCATTCATAAATTGGCTTTTTATAGTTAAGGAAACTTTTACAAATAGATGCCAACTTGTTGAAGTCCAAGTAAAATGCAAATTTCAAACACTTTTCTGCACTGTATAAGACGATATTCCTAAACAGAACTATTTTTAATATGAAAATCAAAACCATCCTTAAATAAAAGAACAGTAATGAAGGACAGTTAATTTTTTAAATAAGCTTTTTTAAAATCAATATGTAAATTAGTTAAACCTGGAGAGTGATATTGCCTAGAAGTAGATAATATATAATACAGATATTGAGCTTTTAGTGTTTAGATTTTGTAACACATCTATTTATCATCTCTCAGTTGCATCTTTGTCTTTGAGCAGAGTACACTCAGGAGCAACTGTGTCACAAGTGTGAAAAATTATACTGAGAGTTGCCCAGCCCTGGAGAACAGCTGCCCAAGGCCACGCCCTCTCATAGCACCAGGGTGATCGGTCGGTGCAACCGACAGTTGCGGAGTCTTGGGGGTTTTTGATCTTAGCCTGGGTGTATGCGCTCGGGCTCCCCACACTAAACAATGCAACTTTATGTTTGGTTGAGTAAATACCAAATTACTATGAAGTAGAGCTGGGGCTTTTTAATCTCAGAATTTATGGGAGAATTGAGCTCCAATTTTGCATTTATTCATATAGATTTGATAATATAAGTTTTACTTAATTAGCTATTATGTTTCTCTAACGCTTCAAATGTTGAATGCATAACTAATTCTAATTTCTTTTTTCCCATCTATACACTATATTAATTTTGTCTTATAAATTGTCCCCTGTTCTGTCACCATGAAATAAAAATAATTGTTTGTACAGAAAATGAGGATCTACATACATCAAATCATCTTTAAATTAAAGTGGCAGCTGAAGAATTATCATTGAACTTGTAAAAGGTAAATTTAAACATTAATTCAATACTTAAATACAGTGATCAATTTTGAGTTCTTCTGTAGTTTATTGATGCCTGTTGCATCTACTCATCCCAAGCTATTATGATGATGGCCAAACCAAGAGTCCTCCACAGGAGTTAGCTTAAATGCCACCCAATAGGGTGGCTTTTAAGCTAGCTTAAAATTTTAAGCTAGTTGCAATTTTGGATACAAAAGAAAAATAAGAGTTACTTCCCTTGAACCATGAAAGCAACGATAATGGCTAGTATAATATATTAATATGTTTTTAACCTTGCATAATCTGGCAACCCTGAATCTCAGCTCAACGAAAATCGTTCCCTGCACCTAACTTTTCTAGGGCTTATGAATGAGCTATGAATCATTGAAACAAACCAGTGGAAGTGGAGGAGTTACTTGGACACACACATTCATACACATGCACTGCTTTGTCATACAGCAGCCGAAACGTTGGGATAAATATGGCAACAAAGATGAAAAATATTTCTCTATTGCTTAACAATTTAATAACATACCTACTTGTGCTTGTAATGTTTGCCTTTGTGTTTCTCTTGATTCACCATCTTTTGAAAAAAGTAAATGATTTACAAATTTGTTACTCTCTGCTCACATCACACAAATTGATTTTCTCCTCTCAATCCGAATACTTTACAATACCAAGATAATTTGATAAACCTACATTTCACTGCGCAGTACTAATTTGTGTAGTGAGTTTAGTGTTCAATTTTATACTAAGACTTGGTTTGACCAATACCTCAAGAAAACTCTTTCATGTATTCCTCACACTCCTAAAGGGTGCGATGGATAAATTGTCGTCTAAATTATGCAGAAATGAAAATAACACTGATGTCTCATATTAACAGATATATTTACCAAAATAAAACAAAAATATCTTGAAATGCTAAAGATTAAATTTATTCAATAAAATCGCCATTGGCTTCAGTCACAGCCTCCAGATGACTTTAGAATCTCCTGCAACTCTTCTGGATGGATTCTTTGTTTAAGTTGGTGAATGTTGCCATAATTCTTGCCTTCAGTTCAACTTTGGTGTTACAAAGAGTTTTGTTAGTCCCACGCTCAACTGTGCCCCACATATAATAATCAAGGGGGTTGAAGTCTGGGGATTTATGTGGCCAGATATAAGGTGATGTGGTCACAGAAATTTTCTGACAGTCATGACTGGGTTCTCCTGCTTGTGTGGCATGGTACAGAGTCCCGTTGCCAGACATAGGGTCTTCCAGCAGCCACTCTCTTGATCCACGGCAGCACTACCTTCTCAAGGCACTTGATGTAGACCTCCATGTTGAGTCTGAGGCCCTCACCAACAAATTCAGGAGTTCTTTTCTTATTAGAACAACCAGAGCAAGTTTTCCGAGCTGCTGTATCATTGTAATCACCATTAGACTCATCCAACTCTTTCTGAATTCCCTGCACTGTCCTCAGATTGAACACTCTGAAATATTTTATATTGGAGCTTCCCGCACGAATGCCAAGCAGTACAACATACTGTTTCCAAATTTCTGGCGAAAGGAATTGCATCATGGTACTCTTTTTCTCACAGATAGTGCTCAACTGACCCTACTATACTCTGCAGTCAACAAAAGCAAAAATAAACAACACATATTTGCAAAATTAAGAATATAAAATGGCGACAATGATTCATTTTCTACAGCTTATGTCTTTGCAGGTTATTTAAAGCCAGAAAATATTTTTAGATTATATATATATATATATATATATATATATATATAGGAGATAAGATTGGTTTAATGATACAAGAAGAGGTGGATTCATGCCTTTCCCAAGATTATTTGCACATAAGTGAATATAACAAACATAACTGAAATTCAAACTCAGCTCTCGATTAACAAATTCAAGCCACTATCCATCACACCACCTGCACATCCAAGCTTACAGCACCTGGTTTTCTCAAGCAGTTATCCATCTTGGTACTGACCAGGCCCAACTCATTATTATAAAGAAATGCCAGTTTTTGGTGACCAGTCTTCTGCTTGCTAAGTCTATTTATACATGTCGTTATAAATAACTACAAAATAGGAATTGATGTTTATAACTATTAAAGTTTACTACAAGAGGCCACTTTGGTATGGTGGCCAAAGTAGTTTGTTTTGTCCTCTGGTCCAGTTGAAATGATAGAAATATTAGGAAAAATGTACTCATTCTTCACCATTTTCTATTTTTTTAATATTTTATTTTAAAGTACAGAAAAAAAATTGTTTCGTACATTTTGCTGCTTCATGACTAATGTAGATTAAGAAAAAGATAATGCATAGCAGATCTTATTCCCCAACCAGTGTCTCCATGAACACTGAAAATAGATATTCAGTGAAAAATAAAATGCATTCAAATTAGGATGTAAGTAAATATGACCGAGTATTGAAAAGTTCTCAACTCAAGACAAAATGACAAAACATCAATATTATTTATTTTTTTCTTTTATTTATTCAATATTTTTTTGGTCGGTGCAAGAACATTTCAGCGCAAAAATTGACACCGTTTCTTATCTCAAGGGAGAGAACTACAGTTTGAAAAACAACAAGGGTGTTAACTCAGAGATTACCATTTTTTTTTTTCTTTTAAGTTAGTATTCAAAAATAAATTTATCATTTGCTAGATATTTTGTAATGGCTCTAAGTGAGACAATATTGTGCTTATAATTTTTATAGGCATAAAACAAAGAGTAGAAATTTTGCGGCCATTTTTAAACTGATGTACAATCTAGATTAGAAACCCATTATTTGTTATTTATATTTCAAGCTTGACTTGATTTCATATATCAGTTGCTACTGAATATTTTTATTGTCTAAAGAAATACTTTTATTGTAACTTTTATTCATACTTTTTCCTTTTATATTTTTTTATATGCACTTTTTTGCTTATGCTTTTTATCTTTAACTTAGGTACCTCCACGAGATCGCTAAAAAAAGAGCATAGCATGATGAAAAAGACGCCAAACGTGATGAAAACAAAATTTTATCGTCTAAATATTTGTTATTATTAAGAGGAAAGATCAAAGTTTATTTTAATTATTTTTTTAAATTTTTCCTTCTTTTTAGAACAATCTGAATTTTTATTTAAAAATCCTTGTTTCTCTTTGTATCACCGGAACTAGTAAAATAACATATACAATTTTTAGCACGTTTTTTTTTGTATGATGCACATTAATTTGGAAAATCTTGCAAAAATGAAAATAATTGTCGGATGTTAATGAAACTTCCAGAAAATATTCACAGATGACCGAAATTATTATAAATATGTTTTCTTTTATTAAACTCATACCAGAAATATTTTTTTTAATATTTATCCCTCCCCATAACTAATTTTATGAAAACGCTAGAAATTCGATCGCATCGGGTTTAGTGATTACAATAGCTAAAAGCACAAGGCTTTGAGGAATGCAAATCATGTTTTTTTTTTTTTTTTTTCTTTTTTTAATTGGACCTCCACGTACCTGAAAATCAGCTCTGAATTGTAACATACAAAACTCAATAAAACAAATATATTATTTAATTTCAAATGCTTTTATTTGCTTTTAGTTGTTTTTATAAATATGGACAATATTTTCTGAAAGCAAAAAGATTTCTCAATGAAAAATGAATTTTTAATACAATTATTTGTTATTTTTTAATTATAATAGATTTTTACATTTAAGTTATTAAAATATTATAAAATTAGTTAAAAGCCGCATCGGGTTTTGTAAGTGTCCTGATGAGATAGATCTTTGTTTAGTGCGTTGTAAATTGTATTGTTTTGACTAATCAGAAGACCCGCAGTAATTAAGAAATGTAATTTTGTGTTTATAATCGGGCTCTAATTATAAAATACGGAAGACTAACCAGAATACAATTAAGTTGCATTATTTGACTTAAGCATTATTCTCGCTGTTAAGGCCTTTAATTTTGCGAAACATGTGTGGAGAAGTTTATTTGATTTTTCAATTTCAACTGAGAAGGGTACCTACAAGTATCAGTATCATCTTATGAAATTTATATGATCTTATTTTTATATTAATCTCAGTTATGGCATTTTTTCCATAAATGAAATATCAAAATTAATAATAAAATGAATGGAAATACAAATAACACAGTAAAATGTAGTAAATGTACATAAAATTATAGTATTTTATGTACACTTCTGATAAAATTTCATGAGAAAGGTACCTATACATTAATTAGATACCTTTCTTATGAAATTTAATCTTATTCGTAACGGTCTTGTTTTAATTTCTTTATAATATATTTTTCATAAAGTATCATAAACGTAAAGGTGAAAGCTAAGTACAAAAAAAAACAAAAAATATTAGAGTGCTGAAAGTTTTCCTTAAAAATAACGAGGTAAATAATTTGTTCACTTAAATGTAAAATATTTCACTTTTCTCCTTCTGTAAAACAAATTATCCTCACGGAATCCATCAATATATTATTCAACACCTGTCAAGTGACGCAAAAGTTTATGACCTGCTTTGTTTTATTTTCAAATTACCTCTTTTCAGTGCAGAAGCTAAGCTAAGTTAAGCTTGGTTCAAAATATTTTAAATAAACATTATAATTTCTGATATTCTAAAAATAAGTTTTGAAAAAATGATAATTGATATTTAAAAGAATTTCAAACTGAGATTTTCATTGATTCTATAAAATGGAAAAAAATGGTCAATTTTGCTGACTCAAAAAAAACAAGATTTTTAACGAAATTTTCGGACGCGTTAGGAATGATTAAAAAATGTAAAAAAAAATACCACAAAAATACTTTGATCTTTCCTCTTAATAATAACATAAACATTTAGATGATAAAATTTTGTTTTCGTCAAGTTTGGCGTCTTTTTCATCATGCTATGCTCTTTTTTTGGTGATCTCGTGGAGGTACCTACTTTAACTGTTTACTTTTTCAGCAGAGAAAATAGCATAAAATAGTGACCCACACTATATATATAATATATATATGGAAGAGGTATAACTCAATGACAAAATGGGAAGAACTTGTATGTTACATGTTTCATTCTGAGCAAAGAATTCTTCAGACTAATGTTTTTTATTAATAGAGCCATTACTTATTTATATATATATATATATATATATATATATATATATATATATATATATATATATATATATATATATATAAGCAGCATATCTTCATTCAAGCATGTTTAATTAAATAATAGACATTTATGTCTGTTTTATTTGTATAATAGTCCTTTTTTGTTCTTTAATTATCTTCTTGATGTTAAGTTGAAATTCATTAAGGAAGGCACTGTATTTTTTTTTTTTTTTTTTGCTAATCCAAGTAATTTCAATCTCCTACAAGATCATCCTCAGGGGTGAATTGCGAAGACAAACTTTATGTAACGGTTTTTATATATATATATATATATATATATATATATATATATATAATGTGTGTGTGTGAGAGAGTACCATGACCAAAGGATTGGTGATTCTTACACCGAAGTCTTTAACATCCACTTTGTTTCAAATTTAGCCAACTTCAAAAAGAGTTATTCAATAACATGCACCAAAGGTTACAGGAGTAGGCAGAAATGTTGTAATTTCAAAAGACCTTACTGTGCTTCCACATGTCAACTGTATAAAAAATATATAAAATATACACATAATATCTTGGTCATCACTTGTATGTGTTTTTATATATATATATATATATATATATATATATATATATATAGAGAGAGAGAGAGAGACTTTGTTAAGCATTGAGCTTTATTATTTCTGATTCAGTAATATGTATACATATGATAAAATAGGGACAAAACACATGACATGTTTTTTTTTTTTTCCATTTGTCTTTCAACTGTAATTACTGCCTAGATAGATAGAACATTCATAGCCCGTGAAAAGAGTGTTTTTTTTCTAGATTTATTGACCTATAATGAAAATCTTTTTGTAAAGCAATCATAATAGCTTCTTAACTGCTGACTACAAATAGGTTTTATTAGAGATTTTTTTTTCATCAACTCGTATTAAATATTTTATTTCATTGTTCTTTTTGTATATTTTAAAACATTTTCTTTCTTTTCAATTTTTGACATTAGCTATCGTGAAAAAGTACAGCAACTTTGTTGGAGTTCCAATTTTTCTGAATGGCAAACGGGCTAATGTTGTACAGGTAGGAATTTATTTTCTGATAAATAAATTTATTTTCTGATATATTTCATTGTTTTCAGCTACTTTAACTAAAGAATTGTGTTTTGACAAGTATGATTGTTTCAAAATATTAATAGCCATAAATTGTTTTGTCATTTTTTAACTAATTTAAGGCTAAACTGGCATTCATTTTTTGTATTTAAATTTGCAAAGTTAAATTTTGACTGGCAACAGTTTTTATTCTCAAAAAGGCTAATGTAATTCTTCACGTGTTAAAATACCGACTTAATTGTATCTGAAACCCTCTTAAAAAGTAAATTAGACAGATTAATATGTTAATGCAAAATTTATTGTTCAGCTTGATTTTATCATTTGGATTTTATATAATCACTTATTTCAGAGAAATCTTCTTTTAGGCGTCGGATATGAGCAGCCTTCTACTTTTGTTTATATCTGCTTTGATTCAACATACTTAGAGATAGAATGAAAAATAGTATTTTTAATGAATGATGTAACAATATGTTTTGTTCATCAACACTTGAATTTCAAATAGAAAAGGTGATTGGAACAAAAGGGGTGACTGGAATTTTTTATTACTGAAAAATTATAAAAAATTCCAGCCACCCCCCCTTTTTTTTTCAAACATCCTATTTGAAATCCAAGTGTAGATTAACATAATTTAAGTCTTCTAGGAGAAAATTTTACTGAAAAATTTAAATTTTGTTCTAGAATGTTTAAATTAAGGGGTAGAAGGAGAGTTCTTAAATATTTAATAAAAGTCCTGGTTGAAAGAAGGATATCGTGGGTGAATTTTTCTCTCCTTAAGGACATTCATTCAAAATTTGAAGGTATGCAATATACAAAACTTTGGAAACCAGATCGAAAAATCATGAAAATAAAAGTTTAAAATATGGCATTCTTTTGTGTGCAAACATTTAGCAGATAAGAAATCTGTCTTGACTTAAGTTGAAAAGTTTACAAGGAAAGTGTTTATTTTTTTATCTCTGCTTTGACTCCAAAAAGTATTGTTGTTGCAAAAGTTTTCTGCAGACCCTTGTCGACTTCCTATGTCCAGATTGACTTTTCTTCTAGATGATCTGTGCTGGTGATTTTCACTGTTACAATCTCCCTATTCATAATACTCCACAGATTTTCAATCAGTTCAAGATTAAATGATTATAACAAGAAACAAAACCCTTTTTATGCAGGATGGTCTTTTGCAGGACACTGTACGGTTCTCCTAGTAAGATGTAAGATGTGTTTATATAACTTCTTTGTGGAGGTGTAAAAATTGCAAAATGGTATGGATTAGAAACAAATTTGGATGAATTAGAAATAAACCAATAAGTTCCTACAATTTTGCTTGTTTGCATATACGACTATTATGCTTTATTGGCCAGGATCAATGTAGTATCTGTCCAGTATCAGATTTTCTAAACTGGAATCAGACTTTCTGACCTATATAATTATATTAAGCAGGAAAAATAAGGAAAAGGAAAGGAAGGGAAAAAGAGGGAAGTAAGAAATTTACAGCTAAACAAAAAAGGAAACCAGGTGAAAGGAAGAAATAAATATGCATATAGAGAGGAGGAAAGGATGGAGGCAAAAAGACAGGTTTGCTGGTTGAATATCAGATAATAATAATTGAAAGATTAGAAAGGCAAATAAAGTAGGAATGGAAAGGTATAAAGATTGCAATGAATTAGATTTCTTGATGGAAAGATATAAAGTAAAAGAAAGGTAAGTTGATAGAGTAGAAGATATATGTGCTTTCCTTATTCCTTCTTCAAATATGACATTTATATAAGATTTAGATAGAAAACATGAGTGGACAATACAGATTGAAAAGAATCAGAGGTAGGAGATAATGGATAATTTTGGTTGCCATCACCCGTGCAATTTCTTTGGGCCTAGCTACTTGCTATTACAAAGGCATTTATGAACCCTTACTTTCACTCTGCCGTCCTGGGTATGACGATAAACTACATCCAACAGTAAGGCCTCTTTTTGGGAGGTTTTGAGGAGTGTGGAATGGCCTCTTAATTGCTGTTATTCCTGGGTCCACCCTGACCCGGGGTGGTAGCACCCATTAGGGTCCCAGCTATGGGTAAATAGCTTCCCCCCTCCCTCGAACCAGAGTAGGATAAATGGGAAAGAATAAGAATGAGTCTTGGTAACAATTATAATGCCAGCAATACCAACTGTAATATTTATAAACCTCATTCAAAAAAAAAAAAAAAAAAAAGGATGTTCAAAAACTAAAATTCCCCTCAATGGGGCCACCCGTTTGCCGTAGGTGGCAACCCGTGATGCCTGGGGACGGAGTCCTGGTGACTGAGTGGCTCCTGATCTGGTATAAGATGATCAGGAGTTTTCACAACACGTCACTTTGGTCCCTACCTGGGATAGACGGGCGGATGGAATAGCCCAATCCATTTCAATCGGCTAGTCAATTAGTGGCAAGGGCTAGTTGGGATGAGAGATAATGGATCCGACATGGCTGCGATACCTAACATCTTTCTATACTTGGGTAGATATGATGGGGGTGTGCGGGTGCTTGTATCCCCTCTCATCCCTGCTATACTGTCTGTGTAGCCCTGGCGGATCAGGGCGAATGGGATTAGTCCCCCCTGATAGCGTCCCTTAAGAAGGAACTCCGAGGTGGGTGGGGAGCACAGACAGCGAATTCAAAAAGAAAAAATAAATGGCTAATTCTCACAAACGAACCAAGAGACAAATGGAGTCCTCAGAAACGGAAAGTGAAAATGAAAGAGAAAATAACCTTTTTCCAACATTTATTGTCATAGAAGCAGTAGAGGAAGACATAACAAAGGTATCTCCTTTTATGTTACAAAAGGTGATTTCAGAATTGATAAATCCTCAATCCGTTAAAAAAATAAGAAAAAACAAGACACTATTAATACAAGTGAAAACTAAAAAAGATGCTGAAAGACTACTAAAAGTCAAACAAATTAACAACATAAAGGTAAAAGCTTACCTCCATCAATTTCTGAATTCAGCTAGGGGTGTAATAAAAAGCCCAGAACTATCACTTTGTACTCTAACAGAAATTGAAAACGATGTCTCACTAAAAAATCAAGGAATAACAAATGTGAAAAGAATTCAAATAAATAAAAACAATAAAGTAATAAATACAAATACATACATTCTAACATTCAACAAACCAATTCTGCCAAAAGAGATAAAAATAGGACACTCAATAGCCAAGGTAGAGCCTTACATCCCAAACCCTCGGAGATGCCATAATTGTCAAAAGTTTGGCCATCTTCAAAATAGTTGTAATAGAACATCAGTCTGTAGAAGATGTGGGGAAACCGAGACCGAACATGAGTCACCTTGTGTAAGACCTCTTTCATGTCCAAACTGTAATGAAAGACACACAGCAGACTCCAAAGAGTGTAACATTTGGAAAAAAGAAAAAGAAATAATTAAAAGGAAATGCACACTAAACATCTCATTTATAGAAGCCAGAAGACAGGTAGAATCAAATTCACACCAAATGTCTTATGCTAATATTGCAAAAATGACCAGTCAACAAAAAGTCATCCCAGAAGACAATACATTAAGAAACCAAGATCTGATAACTCTTATCAGTGAACTAAAGTGTTTAATCGAACTTCTAAAAGGTACTTTATCAGACATAAAGCTATCTACCATAGATAATACAAATCCTACTCCATCAACCACAAACAAAAACGACTCTACATATACAAATCTATTAAAACTGAAGTATCCAATGGAAAGAGAAACAATCCAAGAAATCGAAACATTGAAGCCTTCTCAAGAGAAGGAAAATATAAAAAATAACTCAACGGTTGTCAAAGACACAAGGAAAATGGACATAGAGGAACAAAACTCTAGCTCATTACAAACAAGAGAAAGGTCATCATCTAGACAAAGCTCTTTAAAAGAACCGAATGAAAAAACTAAGGGAGCAAAATCAAACAAGAAAGTAGAAACAAAAGAAGTTCAAAGAACTAAACATAAAAAGAAACAAAATGCCAATAGTCTTGAGAGTATAGAAATTATGGATACTTCACCCACATAAAAAAAAAAAAAAAAATACACAATTTATAATACATAATCAAGATGCAAAACATTATTCAATGGAATTGTAGAGGATTAAAGGCTAACTTAAACGATCTACTCTTACTTATAACAAATTGTACAGTCAAACACATCCTAATAAATTGTCATTATCTCCGACAAATCCGTAGTAAACACTACAAATCTGATAACCTAAAAGATCTTTTTGAAAATAATAACCCAAGTAAGATCATCAATTTCATTAAAGAAATTGGGATCTTCAGAAAAATTTAAAAAAAAAAAAAGTTTACTAAATTGGTTTCCTTACCTGAACTAGTAAACTAAATTGAAAGGAATAAGTTTCTCCAACTTCTGATCTTGGAAGAAAGCGATTATCAACAACATTTAGCTATCATTAAAGCCCCTCTTTGTAGGACAAACCGATGAAAACTGCTCTGCAAAATGATTACTAATAATGAAGATTTACTCTCTTCATATGAATCTCTCAGAAAAACTTGTAGGCATTAAATAACCTTTGTGGGTTGATATGCCGTTAATTTCTAATAATAATAATAATAATAACTTTCACTCTGTAGCCCCTTGCATACTAGTGACACTCCTGCCTTGCTTGGGGTGAAATGCTTATAAATAAATAAATTAAAAAAAAAAAAACACTTATTGTTCTACCATAAATTATGATCATTTTAATATCAACATTTTAAATTTTAATTTAAGCTGCTGCTGTCTCTTAATATTTTCATTTTTTAAGCGGTTAGAATAATAAAAAAAAAAAGGAACTTTTATCTTTAAGAAAATGTTTGTTTTTATTTCCCAAGAGAATATGCTAAGGATTTTGTATTATTTGAATTTGTGAAGCAGCTTAGAACTGTGAGTTGAAAAAGTAAAGCTGGGGGTGTCTAGCAAGAATGCTTAATTTTCTCAAATGCGATTTAGTCATTACTAGCAAACCTTTTTATTAATAAATTAATTTATAAGGGTGAACAAATGAAAATATTTCAAATTCACAACTTTTTCCATTTCATTGAAACAGCTGTTAAGCCCTTCTATCTTCTCTTCCTTCTTTTTTACTTTCATTTTCTCACTGAAACCAAGTAACGTTTCTGATATGTCAGTTCCATGTTTTCATGGGTCAAAACGAAATAGTTCATTATTATGGAATAGTCCATTATTTATGAGATATTAACAGGGTGTAACAACAAATTAACTAATGAACTAATGAAGAAAGGCCCAAGCAGAATTATAATAGAGATATTTCATACAATGCCTCATTTCAACACAAGCCTGTGTCATTTTTGCAGTATTTTATAACCCAGCATCTCTTTTAATCCAGACAAAATTATGAGCAAGCATTTGAATCTCATGCAATTGCCAGACTAATTCAGTCATTAAATAGTTTAAATTTAATGTAAGCTTTTAACATTTAATGATGCTAAATTAGTAGATCTGAGCTGCAATATTGGATTACCTGACTTGTTGGTCCAGCAAAATAGATAATCTGACACAGTTGGGGAATGAAGGAGGACAGAAAATCCATGGTGTACCTGTATCAATTAAATGTGATAACATCAACAACATAAAGAATGTGTTCAATTGTCTGAATAAATTCTGAAATCTCTTCTCAAAACTATAAACAATATATCATTGTAACTCATTTACATCTGTGACAATTGTTTAAACTGATCCCAACCAAAACTGTTCTGGAATAATTATTAACTACTTAATTCTATGACAAAATTTTATTTTTGTTGGAAACAATGCACTGAATACAATTTTGTTTTATTTCTTTTGGACTTTATTAGGCTCTTTGGTTGATGAATCCCCAAGAAGTTACATCAGAAATGCATGAAGAATTCTACAGATTCATCAGTGGCGTCTTTGACAAGCCTCGCTTCAATTTCCACTACAAAACCGATGCTCCCGTTAACATCCGAGCTTTGTTCTACGTTCCAGAATATAAACCTAGTAAATAAGCATGTTTTTCTTTTTCATAAAAATTTTAAAATCCTTTTATTTTTTTTTTTTTTTTTTATTTTTTTTTTTTTTTTTTTTGAGGTTCCTAAAAAAGTATTTTCCAAATGTTCTTTTGATAATATTTACAATAAAACCGTTTTTCTAGCCTTCTCATTTGTTAAAGTGGGTCTTTAACCATGCAGCAACCCCAATTGCTGTATAACATAATGTAAAGAAGCAGACAGTTATAAAAGTTGTTGTGGGAATGATTTCTGTTTAGAAAATACTGCTTGATAATTTTTTTTTTATTAAAAAAAATCAACTTTTGTGGAATATCCAGGAACTTTAAGAAGGGTCTGGAAAACATTCCAGTTTTCTTGGAGGGAATATAGTAAAGTAAAAACAAGTCTGACATAATGTAAATAATAGGAAGTCTGGCTGCACAGTCCATCAAAATGACAATTACTTTTTTCTTTTGGTTAAAATTAAGTCATTAAGAAAAAAGATTTGGTGGTTTTTAAACAAATTCAGATTAAAACTTTTAGAAAACATCAACGGATACACATGGTTATTTGCTACCAGAAAATACATGTTGTGCCACTTGGATGAAAAAGTAACAGTTGGCTCAAGTTCACAAGGATGGTGTTTGGGCCCATTTCAAGTTGGACTTGAGTTTGTCCTTGTGCCTCTTCCTTAGGTGACCTTCAGCAACATGGACTAATCCATGCAAATCTCATGGCCAAACCAACTGAGCTGAAACTTAAGGATCTTGGCCTTGAGCCACTGATATAATTCTATAAATATTTACTGCTAAGCAACATTAGAATTTGGTATGAAATTACCTGTTGTTGACATGGAATTTGCATTGTGCTTTATTGATAATAAAAATGAAAGTTTTTTCTTTTTTCTTAAATTATTTTATATTTGATAAAATATCCTGTCTCTGTTTCAGCTTTGTTTGACATGAGCCGTGAGACTGATGTCAGCCTTACTCTCTACAGTCGAAAAGTGATGATCATGCCGAAAGCTAACTACATTTTACCAAAGTGGTTGCGATTTGTAAAAGGTTTGTTATATTTCTTCTTTTAGAGATGACAAATTCATTTGATAGTTTAAAGTTACTAAGTCCTTTTTTTTTTTTTTCTAATTGCAGGATTATGAGTTGGTGTGCTTTCTGTATAACTTTCAGACCCAATTTTTATGGATTACTAGTACAACCCCCAAATCTGAACATCAGATTTTTTTTTAATCCCTTCTTGATCAGTCCAAGAAATTTCCAGCACACACTAGTATTCATGTTTTTGTCATATTTTATCACAATCAAAACAGAGTTTTAACAAACTAAATCTAAAGACACTGAAAACGCCTAAGTGAAATCGTCTTTAGAAATTCGAACAGTTTTGTAGTTATTGCCCCTTAATATAAGAAAAAAAAACACCTGGACATGATAATTTTGTATGAAAGACAATTATGAATTTCCTTTGTTTTTTATGCCATATACCTTCAGAACGTAAGTGATCATGACTCTCCACATCTTTCCTTTAATATCATTGAACAGCACATTGCCATAATTATTATTGGGTGAGACACTGGAATGGTTCCTTGTTGCCTTCTCAAAAATTTAATTCATAGTTGTCCATAGAGAACCCAGTGTGCACTACAATTTTACCCATAGCTGGTGAGTGGGATTTCTGTTTTTCCAAAGGATATTAATGCAAACAATTATGACTGAAATTTGAACTTGGTCTTACTGATTCCATTTTCCATGTTGGAGTCCATTACATCACATCATAAATCTACCATATATTGCTGCTTATCAAACGCATTTGTTTTTCCAGTAAAATATCTCCAAAAACCACCCCACATCTTATAAATCGAAGATTGGTGAAGGAATTAACTTCTCTTCTAATTATTACATCTTATATAAAGTACAGTGTTTGTGTGTGTCTAATTTCAATGATTCATAGCTCATTTAAAAGCCCTAGAAATGTTATGCGAAGGAAACTATTTTCGTTGAGTTCAGATTCAGAGTTGCCAGATTATGTGAGGTTAAACATATATATTATTACTAGCCACTATTATTGCTTTCATGGTTCAAGAGGAGTCCAACATTTGAAGAGTTAGAGAAACATAATAGCTAATTAAGTAAAACCTATATTATGGAATCTATATGAATAAATGCAAACTTGGAGCTCAATTCTTCCAAGTATTCTGAGGGTAAAATGTTCCCACTCTACTTTATAGTAGATACTAAAGGCTCAATATTATATATTATCTATTTCTTTAGCAATATCACTCTTCAGATTTAACTAATTTGCATATTGATTTTAAAAGAGTTTATTTCATTAATTAATTGTCCTTCATTACTGTTCTTTTATTTGAGGATTGTTTTGATTTTAATATCAAAAATACTTCTGTTTAAGAATATCATCTTATATAGTACAGAAAAGTTTGAAATTTGCATTTTACTTGGCCTTCAACAAGTTGGCATCTATTTGTAAAAGTTTCCTTAACTATAACAAGCCAATTTATGAATGAAATGTTCATTTAAAATTTTTGTTTCAAAGATTTCAAGTAGTGAATATATCTCACTTTGCAAAGTGATAGTGAGTGGACAAAGCCTACTAGTTCTAAATAGTTACCATAAATTTGGTACTTCATGGTCTATGATGAAATTGTCATAATTACTCAGGTTTTCATGCTGAAATGTGCTATTCAGGGGGTAAAATTTGGGATAGTGTGTCGGACTATGAAATGCAAGGACAATATTTTTTCCAGATTTCTTCCTTCAAAATTTGGGAGGCGTCTTATAAGCCGCGAATAAATTGATATTTTTGTTTTAAATCTTCTGCTTTGCTTCTCAGTCTCATAAACGTATAGAATTTTTCTTGAATTTAAAGTGAATTCTATCGAAAGTTATCTCCCCTACACTGCTGTGTTTATTCAATGCTTTGCTTTCAATTAGTAAATGTTGAATCGTTTCATGTCTGATGCCGGAAAGGTAACTTAGAATTGTACACCTAAGACTTTCTAGTGTCTTCAATTGTTATTTTCCATAAATTTAGTCCTAAAATTGGATATCGAAATTTTGTGTGTATATATCTTTAATGTATTTAGTACCAGATTTTGTTCTTTATTCATTTTCTCTTGACATTATAGGAAATATAGTGCAGTAAACAAAATACTGAGTGCGTGAGAGTGTGTATATTGCTAATCAACTTAATAACCACTTTGTAAGTAATATATGACCTAATTTGAATAATTTCATCTTTCATAACCTTTATTTTAAAATCTTACTATGTTAATACAATGCAGGGAATTCTAATGATGGACATGTTTCCTGATAGTGCTGATTAAGCAGGCTTTTACTAGGAGGACTGTTAATTCTTGGAAAAAAGACACACTCAAGTGAATCTTATGTTCTGTGTTTAACGTAGGACTATAATATCATCCTGACCATGTTTTATCTTGCTATCAATTTCATCTCAAATAATATAATTTCTCTTTTTAAGTTTGAAGACCCAACAAAGCTATCCAAGATTTGTCTTTAGATTTGTTCAGTATATTAGACAATTGTTTCTTAAGTTTTTCTTCATCACAGCACCTCTTTTCAGATGTTTACACAGGCTGGGCTGGGACACCCTATATTAAAACTTCTCTGGTAAATGGAGGTGAATTAATGCAACATGTCCACATTTTGTTGCAATATAGTATCATCAATCACCTAAAGTTGTGACAGGAAGAGTCAAGCAGCATTCATTGTGCTGGAGCATGAAGTTGCCAGATTTTGGATTGCAGGTTCTCATACTGCATATTGCAATTGCTGCTAAATATTTAAAATGCATCTGAAAATGTAAATATACAGGCAAAAACCACAAATTCATATATGAAATGTTGTAGCTTGTTGCAGTTGGTGTTTAGAAGGTTAAATCATCAGCTCTGTTAAATGAATCACTTTGTAACTCCTCTAAACATTTACTGCTCCCGTGAGAGTTCATAGCACCCCCAAGGGGGGCGTTATTGTCCATTCTTGAGAATAACTGTATTAGACACATTGGGTTTGTTTGTAAGATTGCTATAGTAGATATGTTTCTGCATATGCAAACATGTATGAAATAGAAAATGCTTTTTTTAAAAAAGCATTTACAGTTCATTAATGCTTAGAAGTAGAAAAATACCTTTTAATATAAATATCAAAGATCTGTTTCAAATGTTTCACTTCAAGTTTTTTTCTTTTTTTATTTAACAGGTGTAGTAGACAGTGAAGATATACCATTAAATTTGAGTCGAGAACTTTTACAGGACAGTGCTCTTATCAGGTGAGCTTTTATGAAGTCGTTATCATTTTTATTCTTTACTTATAATGGAAATATGGAATAATAAAAGACCTTAAAAAACTTAGACTAGAAGGTAGAATGCCAATGTTTATAAATAACTTCCTCCAAGATAGAAGATTTAGAGTCCGAATGGATGATATATTCTCTGAGGGAAAAGATCAAGAAAGGGGAGTGCCACAAGGCAGCATATTATCTGTCACATTCTTTAACATTAAAATAAACGATATCATCAAAGACATTAATAACAGAATAGATTGTGCATTGTATGTTAATGACTCTTCCTGATTTGCTACAGATCAAGAAACATGAATCGCATAGAAAGACAATTCCAAATATGCCTTGATAAGTTGAACAAATGGACCACAGAGAATGGACTAAAATTTTCCAAAGAAAATACAAAATTTGTCCACTTTTGCAACCGACACAAGCTCCACCTTGACCCAGTATTGAAACTTGACTACACTGAAATCCTAGTTGTAGATGAATATAAATACTTAGGAATCATTTTCAACTGTAAACTTACCTTTATTTCCCATGTCCGGTACCTATGGTCCAAATGTAATAAAACCATGGAATTACTCGGAGCCATCACGCACACTGAATGAAGAGCAGATAAAGAAACATTGCTAAAACTATATTGCTCTCTAGTCACTGGACTATGGCTGCTTCATATATGGAACTGCTGGGAAATCCTGCTTGAAAGAACTAGATACCATACACCACCAAGGTCTTAGATTAACTCTTGGAGCATATAACACCTCTCCTGTTGAAAGCTTATAAACAGAAGCAAATAAACTATCATTAAGACTAAGACTTCAAAAAATCACTCTCCAATACTATCTTTCTGCCTTCTAAACCCAGCTTACAATGATACTTTCCAACCACAGTGCACTGAACTTTTCCAGCAGAGAGAAAATTCTATCAAGCGATTCTGTCGATGTATGAAAGATTATTCTGTTAATTACAACTCCAGCGTAAAATAATACTAGAACTTACAAGATACCCTAAATCCAAAACAAACCCAATCAAAATACTCAATATAAAAAATAAACACCCAGACCATCTTTTTTTATATATATATATGGAGCAGATCTGCGGCCACCCTAAAAGATAATAAACAATGGAAAAGAATTACAGTCTCAATATATAGTGCCAAAACAATTGCTATTAATCTGGCACTTGACATAATAACCACAAACCCTTACAATAAATTCATAATTTTCTCAGATCCATTATCAGCGCTAACTGCATTGAAAAATTTTTAAAAAAGCTGGCGATTCTTTAACCCTCCAGGTGCTAAATACAATTCATCAACTGTCCAAAAAAGAAATAATCTTTTGTTGGATACCGAGCCATCTTGTCATACATGAAAATGACAAGGCAGACTCAGAAGCAGAGAGAGAAATGAAAGAGAAAATAACAAACACAAAAATATCACACACTGATTATAGGACTGTTGTCAATAAAATGATCACAAATAAATGGCAAAAACAATGGGATACCCTCACTACTAACAAACTTCTGAACATTAAACCCAACATTGGAGAATGGAATACAAAATATAATAACAATAAAAGAGAACAGGTAGTGCTGACCCGACTTCACATAGACCACACCGTCATCATCCATCACCATTTACTAGAAGGTGCAGAAGCTCCAACATGCACTAGATGCCAAAACAGATTAACAGTAAAAGTGCTAGATTGTGTAGACTTTGACCTAGCTCAAGCAAAACATTACCAAGAGAATAATTTGAAAGACCTTTTCAACAAAACCAAACCATCCAAGATATTACATTTTCTGAGAAAAGAGGGATTGTACTCAAAAATATGAGTAACTGAACAATGGTATTCCAACTATATGCACCTACAACATTTAGTCATGTACCAAATTTATTCTACAAGGAATGATTATTTTATTTCTATGAACTTATTCTAAAACCTTGCGGTATTAAATGATCCATTGATTGATGTGCCATAAAACAAAACAAACTTATTTATTATTTTTTTTTAAATATACAATAGCTGTGATCTGTTTAACTCTAAATAATAAGCCTCTTTTTTTTTTGCATTTTAAATGCTATAATTAAAATAATTTTACTTCAGTATTTGTGAAATTAGCTGTTGTCCACATTCATATAATTATTCTAATATTTTGAGATTCAAAAGATCCACTTTTATGTATATCACGTAACTGAACATATTTAAAAAAGAAATTCATGGAGACCACAAATCATTTGTGATATGTAAATTTTAAATCTCAAATTTAATTCTAGAAAGTTTAAATTTACTTAAAAGTGTATCAAATTTCTCAGATTAATAAATTTAATTATTGATGAGAACTTGAATAATTTTTCTCATTTTTTTAAACCTGACAAAAGCAACGACACATCTATCTTCAAAGAAATCTTAATACAACATTCTCAACAATTTCAAGGCAATTATACAAATTGAAATTTGGTGAGCTTACCAACAGCAGATTGTAAATTTTTTACTCTTTCAGACCTTGGATTTATTTCTATAATTTTGTGAGCAATCTACATTGAAAACAAAGTAAATCTTTTGTGAACGGTTTTTGAACATTTCCTTTATTTCACCATCTAAACCGAACCAAAAATGTTCCATCCAATTTATGTCATCAGACTGATTTCAAGATGAGAAACCATATCTTTTTGAATTTGCTATTAGGTCTTTTTTTTCTGTATAGTATAGTATGAAGTGTCACTCACTATAAAAATACTGAAAGAAATCTCAGCTGCCTATAATTGATATGTATGCACTTCAATTTTAACAAATGATAATCCAAATTGCTCTCTCTACTACAACAGAAAATCCACCCTTTAGTCTACATATGTTTGAAACAAAATTCTTAAGCAATCTGAAAACCTATAGTTATCTGTTGTTTCAAATTTGTGTGAATCAAAGCATCATCTGAACAGATGACAGTGCCAAAATTGCAAATGTGTGTCCATTTTTTTGTCAGATGTTCCTTGCTTTCTCTGCTGAATGTTGACTGATTTTAAAAAGTGATTTTTTTTTCTGGTTGCAATCTTATAATAATCCAGTTATAAAAATAACATTCTGTTTATTTTTGAGTAAATTTGGATGCACTCAGTTGCCTGGCAATTAAAATTGTTTTTTATTCCATCTTGTTGCATAAAGATGTCTTTCTCATAACTCTAATCAAACTGAACAAGATGCGGTTCATAGATGGAACTTGAATTTCTAATTTCAGTGATGACTTATTCTACTTGCAGATTGGCCAATAGAGTGCAATCTTTTAAAATCTGACAATTCTCTTGGTTCTCGAGTACAAGACATTGTAAAATTATTCTTGTTTCTTGGGGTTTTAACAAATTGAATAATTATCATTAATGTATGTTTCTTAAATGTCAAACCTAAAATCACACTATTTATCACTGTGTATTCTGCTTAATAAAAATGAAGCTTTGTCAAAACTGAGATATCTACCAATTTATATAAGGTAAACATTTTGAAGGGACATGATATGAAGAAGCAGTAGCAAAAAATATTAACAAATCTGTATTTGTGTTATATACAGGATGAAATGGACAAAGATTTTTTGTGACATTTTGTAACTTTTTTTACTTAAAAAGAAAAATAAACTATAGGATATTTTTCAAATAAAGATGAGTTTTGATTTTTTTATTCAATAAAATAATATATGATGAATGACTAGGTCTTTGCAAAGGCAAGAAATGGACATTGATTTTTATTTGTATTTCACGTGCATGCGAGCATAGTAAATCCAGAGTTATTTCCCTTGCATTATATTTATTGTAGAAACATTTCATTTTTTTTTTTTTTTTCAAAATACATCGAAATTCGTAATTACCTTTTATAATGATAAATATATTTTTTCCTGCAAAACATTTTAGAAATTTTTAATTATTGATTGTGTAAAATATACAGTCGGTATAAGCAGCTAGTCTAGAGCAATGGTTTACAAGCAAGATTCAAGAGTTCAATCCTCATTATGGTGCAATATTAGATTTGTCAAATACACATGTAATTTTTTTTTTCTTTGTATTCATTGAATTTTTCAAAATTGTCTTTTTTTTGTTGGTAGCTTTTAGGTTAAACTGATGACTGTTCAATTGTATCATCTAATATTGGTCTCTCTCCCTTTTCCCCTTCTCTTATATGCACGTGTTAAAGTTTTTTTAGAGTACAATAAACTTTCCAAATTTAATGATTGCAACGTAGATTATTAAATTTTAAATTCTTCTAATTGCTTATATTTTTCATTTTCTAACAGAAATTAATGCAGTTTCTGAATAGTTAAAAATAAATCTTTAAAAAACTTGAAAGAAAATGGAAAAATAAAAATAGGTTATCTGAATAAAGTTCTTGCTATCAAGATAGCTTCTCTAACAAATATTTTCAATTTTTGTTACAGAAAATTACGCAAAGTAATCACAGGAAGGATCCTCAAATTCTTCATTGAGAAGTCCAAGAAAGATGTTGAAAACTACATGAAATTTTATGACGACTATGGCTTGTTTTTCAGAGAAGGAATTGTCACCACCACAGAACAAGAAGAAAGAGTAAGAAAAATTGTTTTCTATTTGCTTTTACAAATTTTTGTAAGATTTCTTGAAATAATTTTGTTTTTAATACAAATATGAAAATTATTCAGTTATTTGGTGAAAGATATTTTACTCTTGTGGTTCACATAAAAATGTTTTGGAATTTAGTTTTTGGTTTAATTGTATTCTTTGAAAAGGGTTTTGTTTTTATTAGTGCGTTAATGTTCATCATACCATTCTAAATTTTTATAATTAATACTGTATTTAAGTCATTTGTATTTAAGTCATTTGTATTTAAGTCATTTGTATTTAAGTCATTTGTATTTAAGTCATTTGTATTTAAGTCATTTGTAAGAATTATTCACTTTTTCTGAAAAGTGATAAAACCATAACAAATGTTAGTCGTTGTTTATTCCTCATTGCTCTTGTATTTTTGTTCATATTTTTAAAAACTATAAAAAAGTCTAGTAAAACAGGACTGCAAACAGTGCTTCTTGTATATTCTTAATTAATTTTCTTTGGAGATATAAAGAAGAAAATGTTTTTTTCATCAGAGAAGATCTTTACCTTCAGGCAGTTTAAATTTTATTAAAACAATAAATGAATTGCATTAAGAAGGAGTGAATTCTTCATATTCAAATTACACTGTGATGCAATATGGTAGCTTGTGAAATTCAAGGCTTTGTTTTTGGTTGTCGTAGGGTTTTTTAATTTTTAAATAATTCTTGCATTTGTTCTTGAGCTTTTTTATAAATAATATTAATGATAATTAGTCAATAATTTCTGTTTTGGTTTTGTGTGTCTAGGAAGAAATTGCCAAACTTCTAAGATTTGAATCTTCAAAATGTTCTCCTGGAGAAAAGATCAGTCTTGATGATTATGCCAGCCGTATGAAAGCAGGATCTCGTATTATCTACTATTTGTCTGCTCCAAGGTATCTGCCTGTTTAACACAATGCAAAACTGAATTCACTCAATACATTCACAAAATGAGGAAAGGAGAAGCCATACAATTATAAAGCAAAAAAGCACTGGTGACTTACTGCTTACAATGTATATTTTGTGAATATATACATGTACATAATTTAAACAGTTCACTTATCAAAAAAATATTCTTTCATTTCTTTGAAGATTTGTGTAAAAAACAAAAAAGAAAACACTATAATGGGATAAACAATGAAAAATTGTATAGATGAATATTGTAAACTTATCCTCTTTTCTCTCCTCATTTTACTGAATGCCCCCACCCCAATGTAACAATCCTCTGTCGGTGGGCATGCATTATGTATTGATGTAGCTCCAGCATTAAACTAGGTTTTAACATTATACAGTGCGTTCTGCTTGATTATGCAACAGTTATTTTTTACCTAAAAATATCCAAGTTAAGCAATATATTCTGAAGAATAGGAGCTAAAGTGTTGTTGATACGATTTTATTATTTTTATTATTTTATTGATAATATACATGAAAATGACTAAAATGTGCTTACACATCATGTTAAAATAAAACTTACGATTTAGTAATTTATAGTAATAAATAAATGTATTTATTGAACAAACGGTATTTACATTAGTCGGACTATTGTCCTCATCTTTGTCGCCATATTTGTCACAACGTTTCGGCCGTTGTACGCTCCGGCCTTCTTCAGGTGGTTGGAATTTCGAACCGAACCCTTTATTTCAATCACTGGGGTAGACTGTTCTAGCCATGTTTGAAGAAGGCCGGAGCGTACAACGACCGAAACGTTGTGACAAATATGGCAACAAAGATGAGGACAATAATCTAACTAATGTAAATACTGTACATAATACCTCATCTCAGAAATATAGACAGACTCTTTATTGAACAAAGTTGTCAATCATTTAAGTTGTCGAAATATACAAAACGTGCTTCTTTTTAATGATTTATGAACTTAAGCCCTAATTTAGTGTTCTCTTTCATTATGCAAATGGAAAATAAAACAAGAAAAACACATTTTATACTAAATTTTATGAATTGAATTGTGGCGCATATGACAATACATCGTGTGTTCTAAGTCCTCCATTACATAATACATAATGTATACATATGTATAGCATGTTAAACAAAACAAAACAAGTCTGTTAATGTGGTTAGGAACAAACATCCTCCATTCTTCAAAACCGTTATGAGGCGCCTGTCCACTGCTGACGTCAATGTTTCAATTTCAGAAGGTTTGATTGATCGGCAAGCACTTACAACTGCTTTCCACAATACTTCTAAGCTGGTGAATTGCTTGTTTTCAGCATAAATCCCCCTCTTGACTATAGACCACAAATTTTCTATTGGATTTAAATCAGGGCTGTTTGGAGGCCATACCATTAAATTTTGCCCTTTGAACCCATGGTCTGATAGCCAATTGGTGGTGCTTCTTGATCTATGCGCTGGAGCATTATCCTGCTGAAATATCGACGATCTTCTTTTCTGAATTGGTTGTTCATCAAGCTAGGACAGGAAGGCATCTTCCAAAAGCCAACAATATGCATTTGAATTTAGCTTAAGCCCTTTGGGTACTTTGTGTGGGCCTATTAGTTCATTTCCGCGGATCCCGGCCCAAAACATCACTCCTCCGACACCCTGTTGTCGACGAATGCGTACTCCTGCTGGTCGACCATTTAACACCCATCCAGATGACCACCCATCAGGCCCATCAAGGGTAGCATGGCACTCGTTGGTGAAAATCACATTGCTAACATTGGTCTTCATGTAACTGTGTGCTCATTCAACTCTTTTCATCTTGTTTATTTTGTTCAATGGGGGCCTCTTGATGGGACTCTTAACTTTGGCAAGGATCTTGAGGACCTCACAATGGGTAGTTTTACCAACTTTGGGCACTCCAGCGCTTTCAAATATTTTTTTACTAGTTTCATGCGGTTTCTTCGAGACTTCATATTTAATTTTACGAAGATCTCTGGCAGTTAACTTTCACAAATGCAATCATTTAGGTGTCTTTCTGCATGATTTACCGCCTAAGACGAATGCTTTGATTGTACAGTGGTCTCAATGTAACTTTTTTGAAATTTCTAACGTTGACAGACCACTTCCAAGCATGCGAGTAATTTCAGCATGATCGTTTTCAGTAAAACCCTTTTTCTTACCCATATTAAGGATTTATATGGTGATTGCTTAATCAGACCAGACACTTGAAACTGTGCCTTTTTACGTACTTTGAGAAAAAGAACTATGTTACTATACAACTTTTTTTCATTGACCATATTCTCTTGTCTGAAAGTATAATTTAATCTGCAAGAAGCACCAAGTCTGAAAAAAACAGAATTTATTGACACGTTAGATGAAAAAATTACTTTGCATAATCAAGCAGAACGCACTGTATATGGAAAGATTTGTAGAATTATTAGGCACCTGAAAAGGCCAAGCAAGAAATCAATTGTGATCATATGAGGTTCATTGAATCCTTGGAAGAATTGATAAATATTTGCAAAGAATTTTAAAATGAATAAAATATTTAAATTATTTTGCTTTTTAATATTCTTCTATATTATTCTAATTTAAAATGCATAAATGAACTCTTTCGATAAATAAAAATTTCAAATCTTGGTCAGTGTTTAGATAATGATGATAGTCCTCTACATTTTCATAATGTGAAGATTTGTTTTTTTAAAGCAGATATAGGATACTAATGCTTTGTAGTGCATTTCATAGAAAGGGCAAAATTTCGATTTCAATAAAGTTATGAAGAAAAGTGAGAACTTAATTTTTCCACAATTCAAAATGGTCTTAATATAAAAGTATTTATGAACTTGTAATTCATTTATACCGCTATATCTTTCATTATATATCTTTCAAATTCACTTATGAAACTTTAGAAATAAGTCATTTCTTCAAAGGCAAATTTTAACTAACGTTTTTGTTAAGTGATAGTTGCCTATAATTTACTTGCAAATTTCATGATAATTTTGGAAGATAATTAAAGTTGAATAATTCTAGGCTGACAATTTAGGATAACAAATTCTAAATAATTGCCATTTCCAGAGAAAGAGTAAATGAAAAATAGATTTTGTCTTTCAAATTTCTCATTGAAACAAATTGTTTTTAGCATTAAAGATAATCCAATTTGCTTTTTGATTTTTAGCCGTGATCTGGCCATGACTTCACCATACTTTGAAGCTCTTCAGAAGAAGGACACCGAAGTCCTCTTCCTCTATGAACCATATGATGAATTAGTCCTTATGAATTTGGGACAGTTTGATCGAAAGAATTTGAAATCTGTTGAAAATGAAATCCAAGATGAAAAGGAAGAAATCAACACAACAGATGAATCCGGTGAGTTTTTTCTAACTTTTGTGTACAAATCATCTTGACATGTTCAGAAGAAATAATCAACTTGTCAACTGATAAAGTTTTTTTTTTCCCCAACATTTTATTTTGCCATTCAGGTCATCTATTTATGGTGAGGGTATTAACTTTTCTCATACCAAAGAGTTGAAAAGATGATTTTGTGCTTTAAATTTGATAAGATCTTTTACAGTAGAATTCATTAGTATAATCAAATTTTCCAGTTTCTCTTTTTTTTTCTTTCTTTATCTCCGTTTTTAGATTCCTTGCATAAAACATTTATAATTACAAATAAAGCTGAAATGTGAAAAGACGAGTTATTCTGACTTTTTATCTGCATTGGAACAGTGTTCATGTTTTAAGCCCTATTTATAAATGACCATTTTTTATATTACCATGGTGTATACCATGTTTTTATTAGTAGCCCCCACTCCCATTGTAGATGACCCCCTATGGAGTGTATAATTTTTTTTTTATGCATCAAAAACATCAGTTATGAACAATTCACTAATTTATTTCTGATTTATCTACTAAGGTTTGTTACTTCTACAACATTTCCATTAAAAAACTTTACAGAGAAAACTTACTACAAAGGAAACACACACACACACACACACACACACACACACACACACACACACACACACACAAAGAGTTGATGTTCTCTTTAAAATTTAAGTGGTTATCAGATTTTGTTTTAATTTGCTGAAGATGCCCAACTCTCTGGTTTGATTGATATTTTATATTTAAAATCTATCTGTGTATGCATAAATATATATGCATATACATAGTGGAATTTCTTGGTTTACAAATATAGTTTATCTCAAAAGAATCAAATCATATTTTTGTTATTGAAGATTGTAACAAAGAGTTAATCTGCAGATAAATCAATGCATTATACTCAATGTTAAATATCAACATAGCCATTTATTTAAAAGTTCTTGATTTTTTTTGGTTTCTTCACCTATTTACATTTATTCATGAACTTATCTATTCTTATTTAAAAATAAATAAAGGCACTCAGAATTTACAGTAAAATTTCAACAAAAATAAAATATTTATTTCCTCCTTCGTCTTTACGTTTTTTGACATAATATTTTTTTCTATTGTTCTATGCTTTCATCAAGTCTAAAATGTTAGATTTATTTGTGGCAAGTGGCTTTTCTTAGTGAACAGAATTCAGAGCTTATGCCTGTTTACTTTTGAGATTAGATCTCCTTCATAACAATTACTGGCACAATCTTTTTAACTGATGCCTTGGCAAATAGAAGAGATCAATATTACAGTAAGTAAAAATTAGTGTCAACAAAAATATTTAAAAGGAAAATATTTACAGCAGCATAATATATTTGTATATTTATCAATCGTTTTTCTCACATAAAAACAAGAAAAATACATGCCTATTTTTAATCCTCATATAAAGCTTTATAAAAAAAAACATGAAAAGGACAGTATTGCAATTATCACTACTCCCTCTCACTTTGCATTTGTCAATTCAAAAGGTGATATTTGAAGCAGTTTGTTTCCTTCTACTTTAACAGATGCCAACAGTCTTAAACAGGATCAAGCCAATGAATTGATGGACTGGATAAAAAGCACACTGACCAACAAAGTTAACAATGTCAAGGTAATTAAGTTTTGTCCTAAAATTCTACTGTTTGTATTTTTCTGCATTGGGCTCTAATTTTGATGAAAATTGCCTACCATATTTTCTCATGTAACAGCTCCAGTTTTTAAGCAGGCATCTTTTGTTACAATGTTCATCAAAAGTTGTAGTCAGTGCAGCTTCAGTTATGACTTTCTCAGCTGTGTTGCTTTTCCTTAGAAAATTCATTCCAATTTATCACTTTATAACCCTCAAGTATCATGTAACTTAAATATTACCAACATTAATTACAGTAAATACTCAATTTTTCATTAAAGCACATTTATTGATTCATATAAAATAGAAATGCATTTTATTTTTTTAAATAAAAAAATGTTTCAGATAATAGAAATAATTAAGAAAAAAGTAGTAGAGACTCTGTTAGTAATTTCTCAATCATGAACCAAACTGGAATGATGATGTGAATCTTTAGAAGTACTATAAGCTGAGAAGTTCATGTTTAACTTGTATAAATTGCATTTGATGACTGCAAATTTTCTTCTCATTTTCCAAATGTGTGTGTGTGTTCCAAACAATTCCTCATTAATACAGTGTGTATTAAATGACTTTTATATTGTTATCCTTTGATTCAAATGACAATGGAGTTAAGTATGTTCAACATTTTAAACCTGCCTTTTTCATTTTCAAAATTTTGTTTTCATCCAGAGATTGTTTTTGTCTAAGTCTTTGTCTAATAGATGCCATGACTGTGTTATACAATAGAAATATGAAGTTAATTTAGGACCTCTCCCCATTCCCTGTGTTGTGGAGGTTAGAAAATGGTTTCAGTTTCAATGAAGCTCATCTATTTCCCTGGCCATCCCAACCAAATGAGGCAGTTAATGTAAAATATACATTTTTTTCATAAATTATAAGCATATTAATTCTTTACCTAACAAAGGCATTATTAGTACCAAACGAATTCACTTTTATAAACAAATAGTAAACAGTTAAGTAATTGTTACTGATAAAATTCTAAAAAAAATAAAAATGTATTTTTTTTTCATTGCAAAAAAAAAAAAGGGAATTTGTTTTATTTAAAAATAAACTAATTGACTAAGGAATAAGAGAATATGTTTGCCACAAGATCCAAACTTTAATATTGTATATATTTTATCCATTCAGTTTAGAAGTAAATAATCTTGTCACTTATGAAATTGGAGATTCATAATCAAAAGTTCATTCTATTATAAACCAAAGTGAGAAAAGTGAGAGCAATGGTAAAGAGAAGGTTGGAGAATATTTCATTTTCTTGCTCGGACAACCAACACTTGTTATTAGTTAACCAACTGTAAGGAAAAGCTAAAATTAGTGATGATGCTTGTTATTACTACTAAGGCAACTTACAAGCAAGTTCGTACATTGGTTTTATTTTCCAATTATCATACTAAATGCTTCCAATTTATTTAAGGAAATTTATTAATAAAAGGAAAACTATGATTGCAATCTAAAAAAAAATTTTCTTATGAACTTGGTACTTCTAAAATCTGTGGTGTAAGATGGTTCTACTATTACTAAAATTGCAATTATAGTTCCTTATCAAAATTGATATTGGTCTTTAGTTCTGTTTTTTCCTTAAAGCTGATTTTCTTCCTATTTGGCTGTACTGAACAGTTATGTTTTGTTGTTTGTTGCATTGAAGCTAAGGAGTTGGAGTATGAGACTTTTTCCTCTGGCAGCTTCCTGACTTTAGTGTTGGATGATGTCTGTTTTCTTCATCTCTATCTTCTTATTGATTATTGGTTTGTCTGGACAACTGCATTCAGTTGTATAGACGTACACAGCATGGTGGATAAATAGAGTCAAAGATTACAGTGGCAGAGTCAAAGCTATAAGGAGGAAATGACACCAGTTTCTCTGTCATAGCTTTATACTGCTTCCTTGTTTCAATTTAGAATCTGTCTTAGTCTTGGAATCAGTCTCACTCACACACACATAGTTGTGTATTTGGGAAGCAGTCCTTCTCTAATACATGTCCCATTGAAAATGAGTGACTAAGTATTTTCTGTTAAGCATTTTTATTGTTTTTTGGGGTTTTTTTTATGTAAACAAGAGATTTCTTTTATAGCCATAGTGTATGTAGAAATTACCTAAGTGATTATTTGTTTCAAGTACTTTTTGGTTAATTTGTTAACCATTTTCAAGGATTTGGGATGTGTAGGTTGTTATGTAGGTAGGATTTGAATTTCTGAACATGGCCAGAATATTATGGCCATGTTATGAATTAATATTGTGAAGAGGTTTGTTTTTATGAACTCATTTTCTATTGTTTTTAGAGTTTTTTTTTTTTTTATACATTTATAAATATACAATTTATATTTGTGTTTTCAATAAGTATTTTGCATATTGAAGTTGGTATATTTTCATGTTGATTTAAATATAAAATTGTGGAGTGCTGAAAGATTTTAACCAAACCCACTTTCCAAAATTTGATCAGATGAATAATCATCAGACTTTTTATCTCTTCTTGGAGGGGACAAGAACTTTTCAGCATCCTTTTTTTTACCTGGTGTGTTATAAATAATGCTACAAAATAATGTTGAATCGGATCATGAAATAGAGATAACTAGAAAACTTGTGTAGAGTTATTCAGTCATTAACACCCACCCCCTTACATTGTCACATCATTAGTACCATGGGGTTCTCAAACACTCCATTAAAAATAATATAGATATATCATTTACAGATCTGATATAGATCACAATCCAACAGAATGATGAGATAAAGAACAAATAGGAACTGTTTATCAATCTATAGAATTATTTCTACACTTACATACATAAATATACATGCGCATACACACATTTAGTACTTAATTTTCTTGTTATATATTGTCTTCACTCTGGTTTTTTATAGGATAAATAAAAATGGAAAACAATTATATTGAAAAATTGAATTAAAAGGCCAATATTAAAAAAAATGAATTTGTAAGTTTCAAAAATTCAAAAATAGGGTCCATTTCATTTTCAGTAAATATATAAAACTGTAATTCACACAAATATTTTGACTAAACCAGAATCTCCTTGCAGTTACAAGTAACTACAAGGAATTTCTGGTTTTAGTCATAAAATAACTCTGTCAAGAAAAAAGGTATTCATAAAGCTATTTGACTAATCATGAAAATTAGAGTTACCACTTTCTAAATATTAAGGAAAAACAATTCAAACACCCCACGGTACAAATGGAGGGTTAAAAATGTATGGCAATACAAATTATAAATCAACATACATCAACAAAAAGTTCAATATTCAGCTTGCTCAAAATAAAATCTATTTTGGCCATAGAAACTTTAACCTTTAACACCTCTACATTACTTCATTTCATCATGGGCATGTTGACCAGCAATTACTACTACTACTACTGTTAATGTGTGTGCAGATATGGAATATGCCCACATATTAACAGCTGTTAATTATGAATTGATAATATTGTAAGAAAGCCTCAATTAACATTCCTGTCTTTGATTATTATATGGTGACTTTCATCTTCTTGTCTGACTGGTCAAAAGCTTTTGATTTTCATTACATATTTCTTCACATTCAGTTAACAAGCTTAATGAACATTGTCTTGATTGGGGTGGGGGTACCTCTTAATTCTTAATTTTGCTGATTAACTTACTTTTGTCAGTGTATATAAAATAGATAAAATGTAGAAGAGAAAAAAATAATTTCTGTTTCTTGTTCTGCTAATGAGAGCAACATAAAATTCTGTTTCTTGTTATGCCTTCTTTTATACCTGATCAGTTCCTTCTGAAGCAGTTTACAATTCCAGTTGTAAGAAGTGCAAAATGTTAGTCAAATATAATGTCATTTTAAATTTATGGAATTAATGAAGCATTACACAAAGATTTCTTTTATGAAATCAAAGCATTATTTTATTTCTTTATCTTTTTATCACTGTCACAAGTTACACATTAGTAACTTGTTTTCATTAACATGGAGATACATTTTAAAATTAATTATTGCCCCTATTATATATTAATAAATGCCTATATTTTTAGATTTATCTCATGCATTCAGCATTGTATCAAAGTTCTTATTCAATGTTTAATAATCTGTCAATTTTAAAGATAAATGCTTTAGTTTGATTGACTGCTACAGCCACAGGCACAAGAGGCAAAAGCTCTGAATTCCATGGTAAAACAATTTCTATAAATTCAGCAAAGTAAGACAAAACCTAATTTTTTTTTTCCCAGGGACTAGAAACTCTAACTTGCAGTCATTCTGGCCCCTGTAAAATATATTACTTACAAGCTATAAAATCTTCCTATTAATTTTGTTGTTTGTTCCTTCAATTTTTCAATGTTATGTGAGTTGCACAAATCTGGTAATTTTTTTTTACAATCTCAATAATAATTTATAAAAAAAAAACATTGAAAATTTATAAAAATCTGTTTACTATAGAAATACTTTAAAAAGAAAATGTAACATATGACATTTTACTCAACAAATATTTAATATTAGAAATCATTTAAACAGACTTTTATTTATTCCTAATAAAATCAATAAACCCTGCCAGATTTTATTCACCTTATTTGTTTATTAAACTTTTAAATTATTTACATTATTTATATTGTTCGAACTGTTGTCCTCATCTTTATTAGCATATTCATGACATTTCGGCTGTTGTACACTCCAGCCTTCAAGTGATTGGAATTTCGAACTGAACCCTTTTTCGTTCAGTGGGGTAGATTGTTCTTGTTCCACGTGCCATGCCTCTTCCAGATGTCTCACTTATCTCCCTTAACACAACTCTCCAAGTTTGTTTTTTTTTCACCACTGCAGTATCCAGGTATTGAACTCACAACTCACAGGGTTAAATCACTGCATCTAACCAACATTGAGAACAACAATCTACCCCGATGGACAAAATCAAGAGTTCAGTTCGAAATTCCAATCACCTGAAGATGGTCAGAGTGTACAATGGCTGAAACATTGTGAATATGACAATAAAGATGAGGACAACGGTCCAAACAATGTAAATAATATAAATAACTACAATACTGCATCTCAGAAATATAGACAGATAAACTTTTAAAGCCTATCTGTAAAAGTACTGTGGTCAAATGACCCGAGATCTTTGATCAAAGATCAAATTGTAGGCCCAACCAATACAGACATGTCATGTTTAACTCAACAGTTATTCACTTAGTCTGATTAATTCATAACATCATGACTTTAAATACAAACATAAACAACACCAACATTTACATAAAAAAAAACAAATTGACAAAACATTACAATAATAGATAATTTGTGTTAAACATACATTTGCAATATAAATTATTTAAATTTCAACTTCAGAATCAATGGACCCTGGATTTAGGTCGTTTAAGAATATAAAGTTGTTAGCAAAGAGCAAATGCTTCTTCCACAAACATTTTTCTCAAAGTCCAGTTATCATGTTCATAGCATTCATTAAATTTTTTTATAATACACATTTTTATTTTGAAGATTATTCTTTGTCATATGAATTCTTTTTAAATGTTTTGGGAGATATTGCCTCTTTTATAAGAACATGTACAGGAAATATGTGTAAGAAAAATAATTGCTCAAGACCTGTAAGACCAACAACAAACTAATGGGTAATAATTGCAAACAGGGAAGACATGCTGTTTCTTTCAAATCCATCTTGAACAAATAAAGAATTTCATGTAATAAGTAAATATTTATCACCCTTTGATATTCATGAAGGCGTCATTTTGCAAAAAAAAGAAATCTTGTAAAATTGTATTTATTGAAGAACTTGGCTTTGAAATCAAAATAATCAGGATAAAATGTAATGCCAAACGAACCACTCTCATATAAATTTAGAAAATGCTGTAAATTTCCATGAGATTATTGAGTGCACGTGACTGGATAACCTGAACAATAGCACTACTAAATGGCCTCAAATTTATTGATATACTGTGCACCTGTTAGAGATGGTATCAGCTTGTCAGAACATAATTTCCATTGAAATTTCAACTAAAGGACATCAGGTCAGAATGTTAGCCTAATGTCTCATCAATATTCCCAATTCTTTCATGTTTATAAATTAAAGTTGAATTGTTTAATTACTAAATTCAGGCTGTTTCTGTTACATTCTGTCTAAAATGTTTGGTTATTATATTAACAACTTTGCTAAATAACACCAAAATTAATTTCTGACTCTTTTAAAGAACAAAATGTAGTTTTATTTAACATTTAAACATTTTATTTTTAAACACATAATATTCAAACTTTCTGAATTGAAAGTTAAAATATTAGTAATTATGGTCTGTGAACGTGAAATGTCTTGAAACATAAGTGTGCTTATGACCTTGTATTTACAAAGCACATTGCATGTTTCAGGCCTATTAGAATAGATAAATCACACATTAGATATACCACGTATCATTAATGATTAGTAATCTCTGCTTGCTTTTAAACAAATTCAGAATAAAATTGTCTGTATTCTTGAAATTTCAAAGCTTGATATTACCATTGTGAATAAAATTAAGATTTGTAATCTTTTGAAATAGTAGGTATTACAAGATAAAAAAACTTTTTTCTTAAATGCACGAGGGTTATTTCTGAGTAATATTCTGATAAATTTTTTTGTCTTTTTCAAAAATCTTTTTTTTCTAAAATGAAAAAAAAAAATTACCTTCTGCATTTTTTGTCTTATAAAACTATGCTCAAATAACAGTGTCACTTTCCTATAATACCCAAGAAAATTTTGCTTCTACACAAATGTTCTATTTTATGTTTATGTACAAGCTCTGTCTGGCAAGTATCTAACTATATTATCAAAAGATCCCCCTGGCAATGGTGCTTTAGTCTTCTTCAGAGTATTCTCTTTTTGACTTTGCATATTCAACATCCCTTCTAATTTCAAAACAATCTGCAAAATCCTCTTTACCGATTGTAATCAGTTGCTTCATTGCATTCTCCTTAGTCTCCTCTTAATGGTCTAAAATATTTTTCCTTTTAATAGTAATTTTTAGATTTGGGGAAAAGTCAGAAGTTACAAGGAACAAAACCTGGATTATAGGGTCAGGATGCTGACAGACATATGTGATGCTTTGCCACACAAAAAAAAACCTTTACTACATAGACAAGTGTCATGATGATGAAGTTGGTCATCACAACTGTGGCCATTTTCTTCTTATTCTTAATTTGTAAAGATGTGGTCCTTCTTGCGTTTTTGTTTTTGGTCTGGGATGAGGGAGCATACTCATGAGGAACACACAACACTTGTATAATTAAGAAAAAAAAAACAGATGACATGACCTTGACACTGCATCGATTTTGCTATATCTTCTTCAAACTTGGAGATTCAGATTCTGGGAATAAACACTTCCCATGTAAGAAAAGATGCACTTGACATGAGTTTAATTGCACAATTTTGGATGATAGAGATCTCTGAGAAACCTTACAGATCTTTCAAATTTTTAGTGTGGAAGAACTTCAGTCAACTTAAGAGTGTTGAGGAACTCACTTGGGTTATAAACAGTTTTAGAAACATCTGGAATTGCATCAATTGACTTGTACAATTAAATCTCCCCAAGAATCTGAGTTTATTTCTTTGCATCATTCTTTGATGCAAAAAGGTTTCCTTCAGAGTCACTGGAAGATTCCGTACTTTCAGGCTATTTTTACATTTAAAACAGTTGAGAAAAAAATCATGTCTAATCCGGAGAATTTTTGTCTGAAAACATTTAACAAACAAAACAAAAAATGAGGTTTATAGTCTTTTGACCTTTGACATTAGAGATCAACACTTCAAAGCCTATAATCTTTTTCTGCTCAAATTAACCTCACATAGCAATCCAATTCCAAGAATGCCATTGTTTAGCTGCAATACACATTAAAGTGACAAACTTCCTACTTCCAGTGACCACTGAGGTCAAATTTGACTTTATTCACTCTACCACTTGTGAGATCAAAAAACATTTTCATACGACATGGCACATCTCATTCTATTTGATTAGAAATGGTATACACCAAGGTCAACTTTAGATAATCTTTATCACCACTAGATGCCTTGTAAATCTTTATATCAATAATTAAGTCAATAGGCTTTCTTGATTGAATGTGATTGAGGCACACACAGAAACTGCAAGTAATAATCTTAAATAATTTAATTTTTTTAAATTTCTGTAAAAAGTTCTTAATGCATTTTAAATAGCTGCAAAAACATAAATAAATTTGAGAAAATCCCACAAATTAAATTTAAAAATCCCATGAATAAAATGTTAACATTTACCTTCAATGTGACCTCATTTTCTTGACTGAATAATTTGGAATAACAAAGACAGATTTCTTTAATTACTGAAGCATAGATGTGCGCACACATTTATTTTACATGAATACAATTTGTTGACAAAGCAGAATAGGTTTTTATTTTGTTTATTATCCTTCCTGTATATTTTGTCTGCTTATTTTTTTTAATGCATTTTATATAACAAAGCACAAGAAAATAAAGTCACCTACATTTTCTCTTCCATTTCAAAAATTTTCTTTCACTTTCATCTAATCACAATATCTTTTTCTTTTCAAAAGAAACAATTTGTATTCATTTTTATCATAGATATCTAAAGTCATGTAAGTCTCAGTGTTTTCATAACTGTCACCATGTTCATTGCCGACTGTTTATCAACATCACTCTCTATACATACTCACAGTTAAAATCAAACCCCAACTTTAGCTAAGCATTAAACAATTTTTAAACGACTATCACAACATCTGCACACGATTTTCTGCTTTTAAAGAGTTTTATTTTACTACTCATTATTTAATTTCAATCTTTGTTTTGACTTGCTTGATATAAGGATACAAAGAGGTGCTGAGAAATTCTCATCCCATCTCAAAAGAGAATGACCTTGAACCAAAATTATATGTGGTTTTCTGCATAGTAACTCCGTAGTTCAACAAAGTTGGTACAATTCTTGTAATTCTTCAAAATAAATTCTGATGTTTGGTCATTGTAATATTGATTTTAGGGAAATGGCTCAAACTGAGCACCATGTTATATGTTTACCTGAATAAATACTGAAATTTGTTACTGCCATCTATTTTGCAGGTCACCAAACGTTTAGTGTCTCACCCTTGTATTGTGACTGTAGTTGAAATGGGCTCTGCTAGACACTTTCTCCGTACTACATTGGCTGATAAATCACAAGAAGAACGATACAGACTTTTACAACCCACTCTTGAGATAAACCCAAGGTGAGTTAAATTAATGCTATTTGTTTTTTTTTTCCTTGAAGTGGCTAACCTACAAAAGTTAAGCCATAAAAACAAATCAAACGACAATTCTTGAAGTGGAAATTCATATGCTTAATTCCCTCTATAGATCTTTAAACAGTATTATTCTATTCATACTATTTCTAATTTTTAAACTAAAAAGTATAACTTCTTAGATGATTATTTGAATCTCAATAGTAAATAAGCTCTCAACTTGCATCCCTTTTGACTTGAAAAGCTCTGATCTGTTGTCAGACATTATAAGTTATTTCTTATTTTCCTTTCCAATTATGGAGTTAAAATGAAGATCTCATAGATTGCTCAAATGATTAAAACAGTTTTCCCAAGATAAGGATTCAAGCTTCAATTTTTTCCAAGAGGTTATTATCTATTTCCAATCCTCATTATTTACTTGTGGCTGTAGAACAATGGTCTACTGAAATTAAAAGAAATATTCCCGCAAAAATTAATATTTGCAACATTCTTGTTCAGCTACAATAATTATATATTTTTGTAATCCATTTCCTATTTCAGACTTTATGAAATATTTGCAGTTTGTAATATGGGCATTAGTGTTGTATTTCCCTTTTTCCAGACTGTGATGATTATGTGATTTGAAATAAACCAACATTTTAAATGAACTCTATGCCATTATCAACTACATTGTTTTATTAGATGACTTTGCTATTCTTCTTAAAGCTCTAGATAAGCTCTTTGCTGAATACCAATGATTATCAAGTCCTTGAAAAGATCACATGCTTGAGGCAACAATAAAACAGATTAAAAGAAACTTTTAATCTTTTAAAGTTGATAAACTAAATGAGAAAATAGATAAAACTGAGAATACAATATAATGATCTTTGGGAAACGAGGACTTGTCACAGTGTCTGAAACTTTATTCTTGACTACTCAGGGAAAGTCATTTTTGTCAAAGGTTTTTGAGTCTTTTCACTGTACTGCTCTTTAGTATTTACTTAAAAAAAATTGACTTTTCTTGAATTTTGTCTTCATTCTTATATTATTGCCCAGATTATAATGTTGACCTCGAATTCTAGAAAAAAAAGGCATATGATTAATTAGAATATAAAATATTAATTCATCATTTTAGGAATATCATCAAGCATAACAAAGAAACAGACATAGTAAAATCATATACATGGGCTTTGAATACTTATTTCCTTTCCAAATATGACAGAATATATATTCAAATATGATATACAAAGTGAACAGATATAATGAAGCTAAATTAATATTGATACATGTATTGATTGATGATAGTAATAATGTGATTATAAAAAAGCACATTAAAATAACATGGAGTGATATTTTCAATCCAACATGTGTGAGAGTGTGTTTAATCTATCTGTTTCTCTGTCTCTCTATATATATATATATATATAGAGAGAGAGAGAGAGATTTTGATGTATTTATGAACAAAGAGTGCTCAATATCAGAGATAAATCATTTCTCAATATAAACTGTGCACATAGAACAAACACTGCATGGTAACTAGCAGTTTCACACTTTAATAACTGATAAAGTTAATATTTATATCCACTTATATATATGAGAGAGTGATTAGAATAAGGCTTTAAACTCAGCTCTATTTCAGCCAGTTTTGACTAAGTTTTGTTTCATATGTTATGAATTCAATTTTTTTTGTCAAATGTTGTTACTGTAAACAACTTTCCTACGAGTAATAACATGAAAAATTATCTAAGTCAATAAGGGCCAATATACAACCTACAAGGGACTGTGAACTGACTGACAAACCCTCCACTCTTATCTTAAACATTAAATATCTGTTATCAGAATATGGTAAGAGTATATTATGTTTAATTTAAATTTTATTTTCTATTTATTTTGTTTTTGGTCCATAGTCTACCAATATGAACTTTTGTCTCCTGATAAGTTTACTCTCTAAAATCTTGTTCAGATGAAATAGTTTATGACAACTTGTGCAAAATGAACACCAACCCACAAATATTAGACATACACACAGATCGTGTGTGTGGTATTTTGAATTATTTCTTTTATTCCATAAAAAAAAAGGATAGAGTACAGAAACACTTTCTTTGATTTCTCGAAAAGATTAGAAATTAACTTTTTACATATCTCAACATTATGAACTGATTCATTTTTTTTATTTATAATTTAGGCATCTGGAGATAATGCATGAGTACAGAAAGCTAGATCTCTCTTTTAATTTTTCTTACTAAATTGGTAAGCTTGTATTATTAAATTTACTTAGGTTAATGAAATGATAGGTTCATGAATATGAATAAAATGATACTGTAGGTATCATTGTCAAGTCACTATTGTAAATAATGTTACCATGGTAATTAAAATATCCTATAATATATCTATCAATATTGTTGATTAACCATTAATATTCAAAGCAAATATTGTTAAGGAAAAAACTTGTAATCAATCATTTAATGATTTGGAATAAAATAAATTGTAAAACCAAATCATAAAGCAATTTGTAAACTGAAATGACAAAATGCAATTATAATAATTGATACACAAAAGAACGGATCTAATGAAACTTAAATTAACATTTACACAGACGCACTGATTGATGTGAGGGATAATAGGATTCTATCATTCCAATCTAGTTCACACAAGAAAATAAATCTGTCATATTGTAGCGTTATAAATGTTAATGTCTCTCTGTGCATTTTTCACACTGTGACTTTTTAGTAAAATTTCCAATGTAAGAAATTAAACTACCTTACATTTAGAAGTATTTTTTAAAAATAGTTAAGTGTTGGTCATTATATTACATCAAAAGTTCCTAGCTTTTTCTTCTTTTTTTTTAAACTAGACTGAATACGCTATTTGAAAACCTCCTTTTTTGCTGGAAACTTTTGCACATACCTGAAAGAAAGTTCTTGAAATTGAAACAAAAATCTCTCTCTCTTCATTGAAAGCAAAATCAAAATTATTTGACATTGTTATGACTGTGCTGTACTTGCTACAATGTCTACTAGGGTTCTTTATTGTACTTTATTCTTTTCTACTATTTATTCAATTAAACAGTTTCATCATTTTAAATGCAAATCAGGAAATCAAATTCACCAGCAAAGGTTAATAATAATGTCATGCTATTCAAGTTGTGCAAAGGCTGAATTTCACTGTTATTGTTACAGGTCAACTTATTTACCTGAAAATAACTTTAGACATTGTAGCTTGAGTGTTTTACTGCTTTAATATTACAAATAGAAAAAAAATAAACACTTCTCAAATATTTTATTGCATTTGTATTACTAAAGAAATGATTACTTTCTCAGCTACCATAACTAGAATGATTATTATGCTATGAAAAGCATCTAGAATGACTTAGAGCATTTTGGGGTTCATTAAAAAGTTTATTTTGTTTGTTGAGAAACTTTATCAAACAAATAAATTTTATTTAAAAAAAAAAAAAAAAATTTGAGGTCATTTGCCATCCAAACAGAATATGAATTAGATAACAATAGATACACGTTTTTGATAATAGAAATTGCAGAGACATGTCAGAAGAGAATGACCGACAGTGTACAGCATAGGTATTGTTGAAAAATGTTTCCTTAACCCAACATTGTACCACACTGGGAGATTTGGCCATTCTTTAAGATGACTTTCTCAGTTATAAATAATTTAATTCACTAAGTAAAGAATCTGTGCATTTTAATCAAGGCTATTTTTACCAACCAATCATGACTTTTGTAGCTTACAAAAATGTACGGAACCAATCAGCTTGATGCACGCATATATTACAAATGTCAACTGAAGGTATGAATTAATAATCATAAAACAATCAGGAATTGCCTAGTTCTAGTCGAATATCAAGTGTATTTACAGGGAACCAGTGTATTGTATCTGTAATGTGGGTAGCATGATGATGATTGGAAGAGTGCTTGTGATGTTGATAACAACAAAGTATCTTTATCAATGATCTTGCTATCATACAGATTACAATTGCGGTGTTGATAGCTATGATAGCAAAGTGAGAGTCAATGATTTACCAGTTTTTTGCTTATGTAGGAATGCTATATCTCTTCAACTTCTAATTCAAAATACTATGTTAAGTGAGATGTCAGACATTTTTCTGCATCTTTTATCCATATAGGGGTTCAACTATAAAGATGAAGGAAATTCTGTTCATTATTCAGAAGCATAATTTTTGGACAGAATACAACTTTTTTGTTTTGTTTTGTTTTTTTCTTGATAAAATCCAAATACATGCATTTTTATTTTTATGAATAATGTTTAAAAAATATATAAGTTACATCTAAATAAGAATAATAGCATTTGGATCTGTATCTAAGCCAATGTTGATCATTTGTATTATTCAGTGGAAAATATTTGATCAGGTGAACTTCATATAAATGCATGGAAATAATTTGCTTTGTTTGTAATTAGCTGTTAAAAATTGAATAAGTGAAAGATGTAAAAGCTGCCTACCTGCCAAAGAATTGTGCAAATTGTAATTACACCCCCCCAGTCCTTTATTTATAGAAACTATATAATAGCTTATGTATGTTTTCATGAACCATGCAGAAATATATTAAGAATCATGCCATTTTAAAATAATTATACTTATAAAACCCTAGAGAACTGTTCTATAATTAGATTTTAAGAAAACCAGTTTTGTATTAAAATAATTATAAAAGGTTAATCATATTGCATAAATTGTTAAAATTACTCTTATAATCCAAAGTACTTTGCACTTGTATACAATATTAGGATACAAAACTATGCAGCAATAGTATAGGCTAGTCATGTAAGAAGTTATTTAAAAATAAATCTTTATAATTGAACATCATTTAACTTGGAGGAAATCATTTTAGATTATTTTAAGTATTTTTTTTTCTTTTGATAAACAACCAAGTTCTTTAATTTTCAGTGATATCAAATATTCTAGCACAATTGTATAACTGCTATTTTTAAAGTTTAATTTATTATTATTGTTATAAACTAAAACTTTACAACTTATTGTAAAATATTTCAAAGTTGTGTACCTATTTTCCATGCACTCAGTAATTTGCTAAATAACTGTACTTCAATAAAAGGTCACAGTAGAGAAAGAAATTACTATTCTCTTGTATATCCTGCTTTTTTGAGAAAATACGTAACTATAAACTAGTAATTATTCAATAAATATATCTGCAAGCAAGTACATCACTTCTACAGTTTCACATTTTATAGTCAACTTTGCATTTTGTAGTTGTGTGTGTGGGGAGATATTGAGGACATGGGTGGGCGGGGATATTTGGCACCTGTTTTTCCTATTCATTATCTCAATGAATAAAATCCCTTCTGGTATTTCATCTCCAGAAAATAGGTGCTACACATGACCTCATAAAATTTGTAGCACACGATTATGTTAGTTACGATGTTAATATTATTATTATTATTATTATTAGACAATTAATGGAGAGTATTTTCATTTGAAAATAAGGCAAAAAGTAGATTTCCTTGTTAAAAATCATATTTGAGATTTCAGTAATGTTGTTTCTAATTATCATTTAATTAGTAAAAAAAAAATTCAGGCTTGAAGTACGTTCTAAAAACGTTTTGCAGATTATTACATAAAATATTTTAATAATTTAATTGAAGATTTTTACGTAAAAGTCGGGACAGAAAAAAGCCCAGCTGGCCTACAGCTAGCAATGAGAACAACACAAGTTTACGGTAAAAGAGAAAACAAAGTGGCACGTCTTCGTTTAATGACTTTAATGAATGTTTATAAAATAAAATTTGCTAGGTGTGAGTGAGAAACAGTAAAGAAAATTTCTCTAAAATAAAGAGAAGAAACGCAGATGACAGTAAAAGGGCGTAACATGTGTGGGTGGTTCTTTGACTGCCAGATTGAAGATGTCATTTTTTACTTGCCGACATTTATTTTAAGGGAATTTACTTAATTGAAAAAAAAATACTAAACGAATATTGTACATCAAGTGCTTTGCTCCAATTGTTAGTAATTTGTTGAAAGGCTGTTTGGGTTGGGTTATCTCTATGCAATGTGAGTACAATATACACGCACACTGTCACACACATGTACTGTTTTTGCACTCAAGTGTGTAGGAGGAGGCGAAAGCTAATACAAAAAAATTCATTGATCTTCATCAATTAGTGTGTACGTTAGGTGTGCATATTTGAAATACGTGTACTGTGTGGTTTTATCGTAGAGAACTTTTTTTTATGAATCGTGTATGTTTGCGTAATTATACTCAAACTCCGTTATGTCCGACATGTCATTAATGGAATTTTTAGTCGACTTATAATTTATGGTTTTAAAAAAAAATGTGTATTTATTATTGTGGTTAACATTTTTTTATGCTTGAATTGATAAGAGGGTGGCTTTTTTTCTTAGTCTCTATGGCCTTCCACTCTCACAAGTCATCAATATTGTGCTTGAGCTTGTAGTTTTTTACGGCAATCTTTAAAGATTTTTTCGCCTGTCTTTTAAAGAAAGAAAGAACTCCGCACCTGTAAGAAAGTCTCTGCGTCAAAAAATCCTTACTACTACTACTTATAAACTGCGTTGTAGTGGAATGTACAACAATCCAGCCACCAGCTTTTGTTTGTGACTAAGATGGTCACACACCAACAAATTCTTACAATCGCCGTTGCAGCTGCTGCTGCTTTGTCTCCATTCATTACTATTTAATTTATCGATCGCAATTGAATTGGATGATGTGGGAAGTGGAACATCTACCAACCGGCTTCAAAAAACCCACACACCTTTATTTATTTATTATTATTATTATTATAATAAACGATCTTTGCAAAACTTGCCTTTATTAGATTTAGAAGCTCTTTTTTGTATTCTTTCTCATTTCAGCGATCGGAAAATTAACCTTTTCCTCTCTCCTTCGTTTAAACCAAAAAGAGGAAAGGGGTTAATTCTAAAAACGTTATTCTTGCCTAACACAAAAATACCCTCTCTATCTAACTGAGTACTACTCTCGTAAGAGTGGTTTGACAGTTTAACATTTTTTTATATTGTTACTATCGCAAAAATAATTTTAGTTGATATTGCAGACAGTCAGCAGACATTTCTTCTTCTATCACTAAGTAAGAACGGACTTTTAAAACAGCAACAGATATTTGGATCAATTGATGTTAAATTTTTATTTTAAACAAACTGGTAAACGAAGAAATAAAAATATAAACTTTTTGTTTTACAGATGTGTTTTCTGAATATATGGCATTGGTCAGATTGGTTACTGGTAGTAGCCAGTTTTTGCATTTGAAAAATTTTTCATCAAAATTTTAATAATACATTTCGATTCATTTCAATTTCAGGAAAACTTTTGTGATTGCGTGGGCGTAGAAATCGATTTTGAAAGTGGACAACGTCCTAAAAATGTATTTTTAACAGTTGAAAATAAGCAGAGCGAATGTCGAATAAAAAAACATTTTTTTTTTTTTATTGAAGAAAATAAGAACTCCGAGATCGATCCTTTAGTTCCGAATAACTCCGCTGAATAAGAATGAAAAAAAGAAATTACGAGAAATAAATAAATTATTTCAAACATTATCATTTATTTAACCGTTATCCGAGTTAATCGGTTAGAAAACGTAGTTAATAATACACAACTATTCATATCTTGGGAGATTATACAAAAAATAAACGAGGATTTAAGGATCTGTATTTACTATGATTGAAATCGATAGATGCTTAGCTTACCGAGCTTTGCTTAGTCTGGCACAAGGCCTCAGTATTAGGGCTTCCAACATTAGCAAAGCTTTGTAAGACTAGCTTGTTATCCACTGTAGTTTTTTTAGATCTTCAAATTTACAAATTCAAGATATTATTTTATCATTAAATTTAAAAGATAAATCGAAATTTCCCTTGAACTCTTAATGGAATTCAATTCAATTCATTTAAACATCAAAAATAAAAATAAAAACAAACGAAGATTGGACAATATAGACTAAGGTTAAACCAGATTATGGGAATATACAGAAATTTATAAGATTTTTGTTTGAAATAGTAATTTTGCTACATTGGAGTGATAGATTTCTTTAAGTTGTCTAGCTGCTTATAAAAAAAAATGAGTCTTATTTTTTTTTTTTTTGCAGTTAAAATTTTTCTAATGGATGTTTTCAAAATTCCATATGATCAAAGAACAAATCTACAAAAAGGAACGTTGCATATTTTTTTCTTTATCCATGCCAATTCAATAGATGTTAATATTTTAAACAGTATGAAGATGAACTAAGAAAACTACTTACTGGTTATTTTCAAAATTGACTCCAAGTAGACAGAAATCGTGTTTCTTAAAAACAAACAAAAAGAAAAACGTAGAGTCTCTGTGTTTCCAAAGAACTCTGAATTCCTTCTCCCTACTCACTTGAAAATGATATATATACTTACAACTTACTGAACTAACTCCAGTCCTCATTTAATCTTCTTAATTGCCATATGCTAATAACCTATAGAAATATAGTGTACACAGTAATTATTTTAGTGTAGACAGTAATTATTTTCTTTTAAATAAACTATGAAAATACCACAAAATTCACCCAGTACTGGGTGCTACTTGTATTATCCTAGACAGTCAATTCATCCCTATTTATTACTTATAGCATCCAATAAATACAACACTACTACTGTATTGACACTATAACCAGAACCACCACCACTACTACTACTACTTATCCCACATTTGCAGTTTCTGTTATAGTCATGGTTTACTACTTTTGCATCTAGTACTCTACAATGACACTACTTACTATTGATACGTTTTTACTGCTTGAACTTCATCACTATTGCAATATTAAATACTATGACCACTACAACTGCCACTGTTATTTTGAGGCATTATAGACACTACATAGCTACTTTCTATTTGATTATCTTCGTTTCTTTACCACTACAAATAATAAAATCACACTTTTTTTTTCTTTAGACTCAGAACTGGCAGGATATAGATTCCCTTTTAGCAACCATATTGATGAAACCTGCAAAACAGGAGAAAGAAAATATTTTACTTACTACAGGATAAATATTTATCCTTACACTACTCTGTTATAACTATCAATATTAATTTCTTAGTAGGATTGTTATCACCACAATCATCATCGTCATTATTATTATTATTATTCATAGTATTCATGTCTGTATTGTTTAGTGATAAAGCAAGAAACTAAAGTTTTAATATAGTTGCTTGGATTTTTCAAGCTCAATACACTTAGCGGACATCATATTCGTTTTTTTATAATAACTTCCAACCTTTCCTTTCTTGTTTTTTTAAATCTTGCATTTATAGAATTTCCCTAATAAGTATGATGTAAATCTACTTGAGCTGTTTCTTCATTTCTTCAATTATAATTTAATTCTTTCTCTTTTTCTGGTGCTTAACCTTTGACTGGTTCAGTTAAAGAAATGGCTCTTGAACAATACTTTTTAACCCTATGCTCTCCATATTGAATTATTACCTACTTACAATATATAATTATGTATAATTTTGTTCTACTACTATTGTACCTGTTACTTCATGATCCGTGTCCCTGCCAATGCTATTCTGGCACATCAAACCTCACAGTAATAATAAATTTTTCATTGCACTTATAAGTGAATAACAGCTGCTTAGAGATTACCAATTGGAATGTCATGAACTTCATTATCTAATGATATGTGCAATTAAACATCCTACTAGAGAGAGGGAGAGAGGTTTCATCCCAATGAGATGTATTCACTCACATTCGATTATGAAAATGTAAAATTAAACATGAAGCCAACACAAATTAAAAACAAACAACTCTTTATCGTAAGCTCACTATCTTCAAAATCTTCACTATTCTTGCTTGCAATGTAAAACTTATCCTACTATAGCATCAATGATAAAAGTAAATAATCAGTTGAAATATTAATATTTATCTTCTTTGATATACAGTCAGTCCTTCAGTTACTTTCTGGAATGAACATAATTTCATCAAATAACTAGTTTGATTAATATTAAAATCTGCAAACTGTTCATAGAATTGCTGAAGCTTTTTCTCCTGTATCACTGCATTTAGTCTGTATGAACTGAAAGATCATCTACACAATGATCTAAATGTCTACACCAGCTACTTTTACTATTAATAAAGGGAGGAATCTAAATACTGTTTCAGTTAATGCTTTTATTGTTACAAGTGGTCTAATTGATAGCAGTGCTGCTGTTACTCTTCTTTCAAATACTAATACTGATAAATTGTCCAGTGGATGCCAATTTAATAACTACTTATTGGAATTAAGAGAAATGTTTAGAGACAGTTCAGTCTCCTTCATTTATTCATTGTGACCAGTTTTTATTACACCCTCTTTCCTCTCTTTCTTACTCATTCACATGACTATACATTGGCCACCAGCTTTGATATTTTTATCTCTGACAAGAATAGATTTTCTTTTAAACAATTCAGATTTAAAACTCTTTTCAAGTCTAGCCTTGCTTTAGGCTTTTGTATAAATATAAAAATTCAGAGACAATTCAATATTACTAGACAGTTCCACTAACGTGGGGCAGGCTTGCTTAACTTAAATCCATATAGCTCTAATATAATATCTCTGATTAATGTAGATATCACTTTATGTACTGCAAAAAAAAAACCAAAAAACCTTGACCTATTTCTATATTGATGATGTATGAAAAATTTGCATATTCTAGCCAAGTTGTTCCCAGGGAATTTAACTTATTGTTCACTTTGCTGGGAAACTGAAGATCTATGATCTATAAAAAAAAAAAAAAATGATAATACTGTGATTCTTATTCTAATAATTTTTGTTATTATTTAGCTTAGCTGAAATTGTCTGAATATATAAGGCGCAGGGTTTCTTAAGGAAATCTTTTGTAAAGCACTAAGAAAAAATAGTCACTTTCTTTTAACATATAATTTGAAAGAATAAAACTATATACTAAATATTGATTATCCCAAAAATGTTGATTTTTTTAACTTTGATTTGGTTTTAAATTTGATAGAGTATTATCTATCATTCTACCTCAGTTCCATTACAATCTTTAAACTTATATAAAATTAACTACCGAAATTTGTATAAATATGTAGTAATATTTTCAAGATGATTTCTTATAATCAGGCTGAATAACCTTTAAAAATATCAAAGTACTACTCACTTGTAAGCTGTAGTAATATCAGCATAATATTAGTTCAGTTTTATTATAATCTATTGACAACTTCTACAAAATTCAACTTCATCTGATACAAGGCAATATTTGTAGAGTAATCACACTTGCTAATGATGGCATTTATGCTCAATTTGCTTACACAGTACGTTTTCAGTTTTAATCTTTATCACTCTGTATGTGTCTTCATTTTCTGTACAAAAAGTTTATCATACCACTGAAGGTGACTCTAATCCCTGAACAATAGTGTTTTTGAATTTCATATTTGTGTTGTCATATCCTTCTATGGCAACAAAACACAACTTTGAGAGAAATTAACAATAAGGATACTGCAATTGAGAAGCCTTGAAAAAGAATGCAGTAGAAAGGGAAGTAATAGTAGTTTGTGAAGAAATAAAAGATAATACTGTGATTACTGTCCTAGGTAGAAATCTTATTTGATTTACAATAAATATTAAAATGATTACAGATTCAGACAAAGCATGTAAATTCTATATTAAGAAGAGAGACGAGTAAAAAAAAAAAAAAAAAATATTAAATAAGTTCCCAAATATTTCATTGCTACTCGGCAGGGAAACAGATTGTTGTAAGATGTTTATTTCAGCTGAAAGAGTTCATTATATTATTTTTAACTTTTGTGATGAATTTAGTAGAATTGAAGTTTGTCAGCACAAATAAAAAAGAGGGAAAGGCTCAGCTGGCTTATAAGATATCTTGCTTTAGTGACATTGTCAAATGAGAAAAGAGAAAAAGAGTGAATGACAGGTGAAATTCTCGAGATGATGAAAAAGAGACAACAAATAATGCTAAGGAATGGTACAGAGTAAAAAAACACTGAGCATGGAAATTAGAAACAAATGTAGACAGGCTAAAGAGGAATGGTTCAATGAAAAATGTATAGAAATAAAAAAAAAAATAAGTATCATAGATAAGGCAAGTCTACACAAAAGAATTAACAGGACAAATGATGTGCTCCTCAACAGGTTGTATTAAATCAAAGGTGGGAACACTCATAATAGAAAAAAAATACTCCAAAAATGAAGCACATACATTAATTAGATAATTATTTCATTTTAAGGGTAACCTGTAATATACAAAAATATGAAAGGACCAGAAATATTAAAGTTTGAAGTAACATTGGTACTGGACAAGACAAACCGGAACAAAGCAGCAGAACCAGATTGGGTCATAACAGAAATGATCTCATCCTTAGACCATCATCAACAAGATTACAAATAATAAATGAAATGTATGAAAGTGGTAACATACTAGAAAACCTCAGTAAATCCATCTTCATTGCATTACCTAAGAAACCAGGTGCAAATGAATATGAGTTTCATCGGACAATCAGCTTAAAACACTGCTCCGTCCTTTTTTAAACAATTTAGCCCACTTGTAGACATTTTTTTGGCTGAAACATGTGGCGCCATACACAGTTGACATTCTCCTATGAATTTCAACTGGTTTGCACCCTTCAGCAACCAAAAACTTGATAACTGACCACTGTTCAATCCTGGAGCATGCTTCTTGGTTGGCCATCTTTGTTAATCGCCAAAACTCTCAAAGTTTTTTTTTTAATCTGCAAAAGAAATTAAATCCATGTGAAAAAGAAGTAAAACAAAAAAAAAATAAAAAAGAGTAAGCTTCTATCTGTATTAGAAGTCCTTATACCGAAAATTTCACCTTATTTATTGAATAACCCTTGTGTGTATATATATATATATATATATTATACATACATACATACACAAACATTATTTAGATGTAATATTGACTGACTAATTTTGGTTTATCAACACTTTGCAGGTTATTTAAAGCCAGAAAATATTTTTAGATTGTAAGATTTTTTGAGATAATGATTTAGTAATACAAGTCTTACTAATTAACCCATAACTGTGGGGAGAAGAGGTGGATTAATACTTTTCCCAAGACTATTTGCATGTAAGTGATTATAATGAACCCAGTTAGAACATGGCTTTTTGATTAACAATTCCGTGTCATGATCCATTACACTACCCTACCCATACATCCCAACTTACAGCACCTGGTATTCCCAAGTATTCACTCACCTAAGTACTGACCAAGCTCAACATTGTTTAACTTCAGTGATCACACAGGAACTGGTGTTTCAACGTGATTTGGACATAAGCCTGTAATATTTATTAATGATTTAAAAAAATATTTCATTAATTTACAACTTTAATTGAATCAGAGTTTGAGATTTTCTTGTAAAATTAATTGAAAGTATGCAGTTTCCTAAAACAATTTAGCCAGTTATTTAGTCCTTTTATATGACTTATCAGGCAAGTGTAATCAGAGGTTACTGGGTAGAATGGCTTAATTACATTCCCATACTGCCAAAAACAGTCTTTCTGCAAAACAAAATAAATTTTATAACAATGTAGAAAGTTAATTAAGAGATATGTAAGATCCTTGGTTATTCATAGATTGAAATGCTACTCTATAGAATAACATGGTCACTTCATTTAGTGTATAAACTTCTTTAAAAATATACCTGTCTCATTCATAAATTCACACTTTAAGAAAATTTTTTCTTTAAAGAATATTAGTTAATATAAATATAGGTACCCCACTTAATGATACTCAAGTTTAACATGCATTTGAAAAAAATGGAAAATCTTACTTAAATTTTTAATTTTAGTTTTAATTCCAAGCTAATAGATTAAATTTAATATTTACAATAATTATAATTTAGTGTATTTCAAACCAAATTTAAATTATTAAATTTATCCATATTGATAGATCTGTCAACACAAAATAATTCTGTTTTATTAAAAAAAATCTTTCAAAAATACTTTTCTGAAGTGTTATTTGAGGAAAACTACTTGATTAAGAGATTTGGTCTTGGGTAATTGTAAAACTAATAGTTTGGATATTATACATTGTTTCCTTTAATCCTAATACAGTAAATCTTTGTTGTGAATGAATGCCTGTGCTCGGCAAACCCAATCTAGTAACAGATTTCTCTTATTTGGGCCAAGTTTTGATCTAAATAAGAATGACTTAGTTAACAAATCTCAATGGTGGAGAAACACCAAAATTGTCAACACACTGTTTAATTTAACTTTATATATTAACAAGATGTATAAACATAAAAGTTTGGTTGTAATGGAATAGCGAAGGAATTTCTAAAATGGTGTTCTCTTCAATTCTTCACAAGGATTTCGGCAAAATGTTCTAACATGTTTATTTCAAGATATTGTTCTTTCTACACCCACTCCCCACAGGCACCACAGCTGTTTTGTTGTTTTGAATTATTCAAACTGCAAAATCAGTTTGTATTTTCTCACTATATATTTGAAATGGGACATGTTACGTGCAGACATATTTTGTTTTCAGATTTTATATAGTGAGAAACTCAATACTGTGTTGTACTGAGGGGTGGAGTAATAGACAATGTTAAAGGTCAACAAACACAAAATAGGTTAAAAGGTCCTTATTTATCTACTAAATAAACTCTTGTTGTGGTTCCATGATAAAGAGATTTAAATGACATCAACAATAATAGCTTTGTTTCTTTGCATTTAGATATGATTAATTTCTTTTCTTTAACAATGATTCTTTTCCCATATACTAATCAAGATATTAGTTACATCATCACCTTACTAATGTAACTATGATTATGTTGCTGTATACTAAAGTCCTATAATATTTATTTCATTCAATTTACATTTGTATATTTATTGATGTACACATACAAGCAAGAATAGTTTTAAATAACTATATTTACTGATGTCTCTAAAACATTCTTTCCAGTGAAGGATACTGGAAACACCTTGGGGTATTTAGTTGCAGAGGAGTAACTGATGTGAAGGAAATAAAGATACTAGGAATTTACACTGAATTTTCTCACTCACACGCAACAAATACAATGGGGTGCTGAAAAGTTCTCAGCCTGATTAAGAAGAATAACTAAGAGCCATGAAACATCCATACTATTTCATACATTAACCCCAAATTTCAATATACTTGGTGCATCATTTTTCTCCAGTTTCTTTAACCGTTACACACAGAATTCTTAGTTTTGATTTGGGGAAGTGGTTTGGCTCAATAACTTTTCAGCAGCCCATTGTGTGTGTTTGTATGATATAAAACAATTTGGAAAATGTTTACTTTGAAATGTTTCCCCAATCATCTGACCTCATCAGAAAAATAATTTGATTTCACAATATACACTCTTCTTTTTGTATCAGTAAGCTCTTGTGTAATTTCTTCAACTTCTTTATTACATCTTATAACCAGCTACTTCCGTCCACTAACATATACATTTCCTTCCCACTAAATATCTTCTTTACACCTGAAACCCCTTTCAATGAGCCTTGGACAAATATTGATTCCTTCATACCTTTGTCTTTCCAACCAAACACCTTTTTATGACTGCTATATGAACTAATTCTCCTGTCAGTAAAATTGTCAACTTTGCTCAGATAGTCAAGTATGTTACACATTCAGCAAAAGCTGACCTTTGTTTTTAATCTACTCTCTTCCCATCCAATTGTGTTTTCCTCTTCTACAAATGGTCACCCAACCAGCTACTGTTTAAATTTCTTCTTCTGTACACATCTCATCTCTGCCATCCAAAAGCAGGTCAATTATTAGTCAGAATGATTGTTTATAGTTTATTGCTTTTATTTGCGTAGGCACAAAATTACTGACAGTTCTGTGAGAATAATTCATTTCTATGCAAGTTTGCATTTTTTCTGTTACAGTCAAGTTGGGAATCTTAAATGTTCCTTTCCCCCCGTTATAGATATTAAAGGAATCTCTTTTTCATAATTGAAGCAGTTAGAAGAGAGTGTGAAATCAAGGGAGGTGAGTTGTTTAACATTGACGTTAAACACATGCCTGTTGACATGGTTCCCAGGCTGCATAACAATATAACACAATGTATTATGTTGCCCCAGGATATGAAGATAGTGTAGCTGGGAAACAATGTGTACTACTGGCTGATAGGCAAGTAAATTAAACTGACAATAAAGCTTCATTTGTACTGATAATTTTAAGTTTTAATTTTTAAAAATATTGTAATTATGTTAATAGCTCCATGTAAATTTTCCGATATCAGCTTAAAAAAAAAGAAACGTATTGAGAAAAATTGATTCAGAATAATTCCTTTCTATTCATTCTTGACAAAAATGTTGGATTTTATTGAATTATACATAAAAATATTGTAATAAGCATGTTATGCTTATATGAAATTCTTTTTACAATTTTTCTTATTTTTTTCAAATTTATTATCAGATATTATTTGATAAATTGAGCAAAAATTCTATGAAAAATAATTTTTTCACAAAGAATCCATTTTATAGCTTTATTTTTAAATTAACGATTATATTGGAACAAAATAAATGACTGTTTTTAATCACAAACTTAAAAAAGAAAACAATTTGGTACACACGCAACTTTATTATTCAAAGTAAGCACAATTAGAATCAACACAATAGCAATTTTTCTAAAGAAAGTAATGCAATTTTATTAATCTGACAGATTTTTTTTATCATTGTAAGCATTATTTTTAGTAGATACTCATATTTGAGTAGATGCTCCATTTATTTATTTTTATCTACCAGCCTGAATGTTCAAGAAATTTTATTAAAGAAAAATTTTGTGCTCTTCTGTAGGATTCAAACCTGCATTCCCCTGGGTAGTGGAAGCTACCACTAGATCTGGTATGCTCTAACCAACTGAACTACAGAGAGAGAACCAGTCAATCAGGCAAGGCTGAAATTGTGCCTTTAAGCGAAACTTATCTCAATATAGATCATTTGAACATTCAAACCTGGTAGATAAAAATAAATAAATAAATATACTGTTTAATAAATTGTTGTATCATCGAGGTGAATGATACACAGAGAAGAATGAGTGCTTAATATATTTATTCAGCACCAGTATCCAGTTCTAACTGATACATACAAAAAAAACAGAACAATAAGTTATAAAACAATTAACAAGACAACTTACAAGGAATAGAGGAGGGTCAAATGCTGTATAGCCAAACAAAGTAAGATCAGTTTGAATATTAATCAGTTTAGTATCAACTTATTAATCAACTCCTTAATCGTAGACTATTTCAGGCTATGAGCCAGACTATCTGGTAGAGTGCTGAAGGGGTGCTGGCCACTCTACAACATCTCCCCTTTGAAATTTTATGTCCCCCAGACAACATATTCTTGTCTTTTAGGGTCTATTTCCATAGTACCCATTAGAATTCATTTTCACTTACTTGATCGATTCTGTTGTACTAGTTGAGACATAGATACATTGAACACATCATAAATCACTGTCATAGGTTGATCTACGTCCGCCATATATCTTTTTTTATTTGGTTTAAATATCTCTTAATCACCCATTTTAGATGTTTTACCAAGTACAACATTTCGCCAATTCTTCTATCAATGGTTCCTTCTTCCCACGTTGCTTTTCCCAATTTATAATTCTTAAAATATATTTTTTTGCTGGGATTGTAGTGTTTACCATTGTTATTTTTTCTTTCCTTCATTTTCTTTTCTGTAGAAAAATTAATTTTTTCAAGCCGAATATAGACAGTAGAGGGTGGTGGTCAGTTTGAAGAATGAACTCTCTTCCATGTATGTATTTGTGAAATTTCTTAACAGCAAATATCAGGCCTAACATCTCCTTTTCAATTTGTGAATAATTCATTTCTGCCGGGAGCAAATTCCTCGAAACATGATGTACAGCCTTTAACTGACCATCCTTTTCTTTGTGTAAGGATATGGCCCCTAAACCCAGATTACTAGCAACACTTGCAACATAAATCTCTTTATTAGGGTCATAATGCGTGAGAGGTAGGTCCAATGTCAATGCTGTTTTTAAGTTATCAAAAGCCATTTGACAATTGACCAACCAGTTCCACTTTACATCTTTTTTAAGAAGTTTGTTTAATGGTGCTCTTAATGTGTGCATCTTTGGGAAGTAATTGCTATAATAATTTGCTAATCCCAAAAATGATTGTAAGGAAGATATATTTGTTGGAGTGGGCATGTTCTTTATTGTGTCCACACAATTAGGATCAGGCCTCCAGCCTTTTTTGTTTATAATCTATCCCAAATGCTTGATTTTTGGTAAAAATATTTGCATTTTCAATACTCAGCTTAAATCTCTCTTATTTTTTGAAAACTTCCTTTAAATGTCTTGCATGTGCTTCTCGGGTTTTACTTTTTATTAATATATCATCTAGATATACTATTGCAAGGTCTAACCCACTGAGCATGGTGTCCATCACCTGTTGAAATATCGCTGGTGCTACTTTTATTCCAAAAGGTAGTCTATTAAATTTATAGAGCCCTTTGTGCGTGTTGATAGTATTTCAGCACACTTTACATCGACTGGTATTTGCTTCCAATAAATCCAACTTTGAAAATATCTGACTCCTATTTAAATGCACAAAAATTCCATCTGCTGATAGGAGAGGATAGTTTGTTTCAAGCAGTCGTTTAGTCCTGTCAAATAATCTGTACTAACCCTTATCTTGTTTTTCTTTTTTACATATACGGTCGGGCTTGCCCAGGGACCATAATCGGTTCTTTCGATTACCCCCAACTTTTCCAGCCGTTCAAGTTTTTTGTCAATATTCTCCAATGCCACAAAAGGTACTTGCCTTCTTGATCGAAATACTGGTGTCACATCTTAATTCAAATTTTGCTTTTACTTTGAAATCCAAGACCATCCGAAAAAATTTTTGAAAAATTTAATTTGAGGTCCCTTTTTCAGTTTTTCAGTGTTGATTGACAATCCATTTACATTATTACAAAACATGTTTATTGATACGTTAAACAAGTCGAACAATTCCATCCAGTTCGTACTGAATAGTTTTTGTGATTGATCCATGACATATGCTTTTAATTTTTTCTCTTTCCCTGAGAAAAAAACATTTATGACAATTTCGCCCAAGAATTTTAATTTTCTTCCCATCACCCCTCTGAGTAATTATTGTTGGTCTGTTGATTCTTTTCCAGGTTTCATCATTTATTATTGTTAAATCTGAACCTGTGTCTAATTAAAATTTGACTCTTTTATTATTTAGTCGAACATTTATATATTTTCTTTTTATTGACTTGACTGCTTTTTGTTCAATAGGACAATGGACAAAATTTTTATTTTTCATTTTACTTTTGGGCTTTTTCCTACAGTGAAAAAATTTATGTCCTTTGTTCCCACAATTTTTACACTCTTTGTTATAAAAGGACAATTTTTAAATAAATGTAATCCACCATAACCAAAACAAGGATTAATTTTAAAAGAATTCTCTTTTTTCCTACCCTTTGGTTTATTTTGGACTGCATGAATATGGGAAATGTCTTGTTCCTCAATTTTCACAGTGTCTGCCCTTAAATTTAAAATGCATTGACACTTATCTGTGAGATTTTAAAGTGTTATCTTTTGGTCTTGTTCTAGATTCATTAGCAATCTTGATCTTTTGGTGTGGTCTGTCCCTGAATGAAAATTAGGCATTTAAACATATCTGGTGTAATTTCACTCAATCTAAATTTTTCACATTCTTTGTTGACTATACTGACAAAAGTTATGTAGTCCTCATTTTCTTTCTTTGTAAGATTCAAGCACTGTCATCGTGTATTGAAGAGTGAACTCCACTCCATGAATAATTTTGTTAATATTTGTATGGTTTCCTGGAATTAAATTTTTCCAAGATGTCTTGGGAGTATAAAATTGCAAACTTTTTGTGTTCCACAGTGCCGAACTTACCCAGCAATAATCATACCTTTTTTCCATCTGACCATGTTGCACAGTCTTTTTGGAATATTTCTTCATATCTCTGAAAGTATGCACCAAATGTGACTTCTTCGTCTGGTTTATACAAAAATTCACCAATCGTGTTGATTACAGAATCCTGAGAAAAAATATTAGAGCTGCCTGGATCATTTTCTCTTTTTAAGAAAATTTCCAGTAATTTTGAAAACCTTTTTTCTTGTTTCTCGAGTTCTTTTCAATGCCTTTCTGAGTCTTATTGATGTTGGTTCTCAATTTTCCAACATAGGTACTCAAATTTTTCCATTTCCTGTTTGCGTAAAATTTCTTACTGTGTTAAAAATTCCAGCATGCAACTTTTAAAATCCTCTATTTTTGTAAGTGAGTAGTATTTGTCAATTTGTGCTTCCACTGAATGTTTCTGTGTGTTTGTTCGTCATTTGCTGCTATCATTGACTGTGCTGTTTCAGTTGCGATTTCTTGAATCCTTGTCACCAATCGGTTGTATCATCGAGGTGAATGATACACAGAGAACAATGAGTGCTTAATATATTTATTCAGCACCACTATCCAGTGCTAATGGATACATACAAAAAACACAACAATAAGTTACAAAACAATTAACAAGTCAACTTACAAGGAATAGAGGAGGGTGAAATGCTGTATAGCCAAACAAAGTAAGATCAGTCTGAATATTAATCAGCTTAGTATCAACTTGTTAATCAACTGTTGAAGTCCTTAATCGTAGACTATTTAAGGCTATGAGCCAGGCCCTCTGGTAAGAGTGCTGAGGGGGTGCTGACTATTCTACAACATAAATAAACTAGCGTCTTCTCAAATACGGGTACCCAATAAAAATAACACAATGTCAGTAAACTGTCAGAAGTCATCTTCAGCTTGGTTCACAGTTATATAAATTTGCTGACACATACACTCAGAAAATAACATTTCATACCTTGAAAGAGAATGCCAATTTTGACCTGTGTACAGTATATGCATGCAAAGGAGTAATAGATATTCTAATAAAATGTTCAGTGTCTTCAGCCATCTTGCAATGACATAACACTTATGCTAGTTTACCATCTGTGTCTGAACTTTAAATGATGATGCAACAATGTGAAAAGAATCTAGTGCAAGCGTCATGCCCCCTACACACACATCCTTTGTTAAATTACAACCATTTGAGTGGGGTTAGACTGTGAGCCTTTAAGAGGCTGGATAGTCATTTTGGGGAATTGCTGTATATGCTGGACATGACTTATCAGTTGTACTTCAGTGCTACCAATAGTGGTCAAATAAACATTTCTATACTCATAGAGCAGCTTGTGAATGGCCACATACTATAGTCAAACCAAGACTGACACTTTGTAAAGACAACAGTAGTGAACCACATGGTGTCCACAGCACAGATCAGAACAAATGTAGTCCCAGGAATGTCAACACAAACCACTAGGAAGCATTTACTTTCAACAGAATTATGGACATGTATGCATCTATCCAAACTTCTACTTATTCTATGCCATCATTATCATCATGTCTCCAATGGTGCCACAAAAGAGTCACCTGGAGTAATTAAATGGTAATCTGTAATATTTATTGATGAGAGCCTGTTCTACCTGCAAATGATGGTCATTTGTTTATGCAATATAGACCTTAGGAGCAACTTCTTCCAGGGTGTATACATCTATGACACACTGTCCCAATTACTAGAACAGAAAGGTGAAATGCTATTCCAGAAGGATAATGAATGCTTGCTTACATGGAGCCCATACTCATCTATATATATGATTATTTACCAGCTATATTACCTGAATTTTTTTTTAATCATGAGTAAATTGAAACATATTGAGAGTATTGTAATTTTTATTTCTTGTCGGTGTCTATGGCCTGGAAAATATGATAATCAGTAAAGGACAGGTCCTGGGAATAAGGTTGATGGTTGAAGTATCACTGCATCACTTTTCCAGCAAATGACTTGTGAAGTATGGACAGACAGTTTTCTATTCCCTATTGGCCAAAATGTTTGCAACTTTTGATGCATTACTTACAAATCCCAATAATGGCATTTTTATAGTCTGACCAAATTCCAAAAGGTAGTAACTTTACTCTATTACACCCCCTCCACCATTTCATCGGGGTGAAGATTTGGTTTTGGAAGCAAGTTTATCTGTTCAAAGAAAGCCTTGTTTCTGATTTTTATATATAAGCCATATTTCATCAATAGTTTGCACATGATAAAGAAAGGGCAATTTTTTAAACAAACAAGTAAACCTTAGCAACTGTCAAACCATACAATCTGCTGATCATCAGTCAAATTCTAGGCATCAATGTCTGCATTGTTTGGCAATTTGTTCTGCTGTATAGGATACCCCAAATGTGTTTATGGATGAGCCTTCATAGCTGTCATATGTTCTTCAGTGCAGAATTATAACTTGCTATTACAATCAATCATTACTTAGAGATTTAGATCACTACAAATGAATTTTTGGAAGTTGACACCAGACCCCCAAGCAGTTCTTGTTCTAGGAGGCTTTGACAACATGGCAGCCAACTCTAATATTTAAAAAAAAAAGTTCAGTCTCAGGTCAGGAGAACATCACTTGACTTAGAACTTTACATACATTGTTTGTAACAACAATATAAACACACATACACACACACACACACATACATACATATATGATGTGGTTATAAATATAAGCTGATATATATACTCAGGAAAAGATACTTAAGCCTTTGAGCCCTGACCACTGCTTTACTGGTGGTAGACAAAAATGACATGAGCAACCCAGTTGAACAGTGGTAGAGACAAATGACTTAATACCAACATATCTGCGCCTTTTCATTGTGTTTAGTGCATGTGTTTTGGATAAAAAAAATTGTTTTTACCATGAAGCGTGCAGAGTCTCAACCTGGACTGTCAAGAAAGCAATCAGGGACAAAACGTGCAAGAAAAGAACTCTACACAGTGCAGCAAGTAATTGATATGCTTGAAGATTTATTGGATCTAAAGTATGACAATGATTACTCAGGAGCTCAGGCAGAAGGGTTAAAATTGTTTGGGAACACAGAGCTCAAAGGCTTAAAATATTTTCATGTCTTTTATGTTGTGAAAAAGACTATAGAAAGTAAATACTCCTCTTGATTGGCAAAAAGGGTAGATATCCCAATTGCTTTGACATTTTGCATAATGAAAAAATTCCCAATTTAAAAGACAAAATCATTACAGAGAGTTTTACATGATTTGACACTGAGAAAATTTCTACCAAAAATTAAAAATATATATAGATATAGTTAAAATCACCTGAAAGATTCTGACTGTTTAAAAAAAATCATTTGAGACTAAATATATTATCTGGTTGGGGTTGAGCTTCATCAGAAATCAATTCATTATTCAAGTGGCTAAATGTAGAAAATTTTTTGTTTTCATTACTTTGTGAACTATATCAATGATATTTGCCTGGCATAACATTATTCAAACTGTATCAAATAAGCCATGAGAACTTTAATCTTAACTATAATGTATAATGACTATATATTAATCTTAACTTCGGACCTCATCCCAACCACCTTTTTGTTGTGTTGTAAATAGGAAAGTTTAACAGAAAGTAAGTAGTTTATTCTGGAGAATAATATAGTACACGGTCGAGAACACAGGCTAATAAACAGTTAATCATTAACTCTTTATTTACCAACCTCCCCACATGACAAGATGTGGCACAAGGCCAGTTTTTAATGTGAGGCATCCCGAGCCCAAAAGCTCGGGCAAAAATTGTCCATAGACCCCATATATAAATGGGGTTAGGTTTGTCTACCTTCCCAAACGAGACTCTGCCCTTCAGCATAGCCTCATCTGGGTTCCTCTCTGCCCGAAGGAAGAGAAAGCCTCTTCCTCTCCCTCAGTAAGAGAGAATGCTCTTTAAATAGTCTTAGACTAGTTCATCTTGTGGGGGTGTTCAGCAATTCCACAACACTTTCATTATTTATAGAATACTGTTTTATTACTTCTATCTTCAATTAGGTATAAATATTGTTAGATTTCTTTGAGAACCATCTCTAAATTTACATGATAAAAATATATATATTTCTGAAAAGTCACAATGATCACTAACAATTTCATTGGCAATTTGAAAACTGTACTTTTATTTTGATCAATTACATAAACAGAATCAGTTGAAAAAAATGTTTTTATTTTTCCCCCAATTTAAAAACCAGTTGGACAGGTTTTAGTTATTTGGAAAAGCTCAAAGCTAATTTTTTCTTCTCTCTCTCATTAGATTTGTTCACTTAGTAAAACGCTAGATTCATTCTTTGACATTTTTTTTTAGATTTTTAAAACTTTGTAACTAAACAGGTCATCGAAGTTCTCCCTCAATCATTTTACTGATGTAAATGACAATTTAAATTCAAGAATAGAAAACTGGAGGTGTCTAACAAGTAAAAAAAATGACACTCTTCAAAGTGACCCGGTAACATCAGTTACATTTATTAACATTTTGGTAGGTGGTAAATTAAGGTTATGTCATATTCCTGACTAATAGTTTCAGAAGTGAGTTTAGTTATCTTCTTGTGGAACTCATATTGCAGCAATCAGTTTATTCGTGCATTTTCAGATATGTCATAATTATACAAATATGTAAATATTAAATTTTGTAGTGAATTTTATACATTGACCACAAGAATAAAAAAAATTCTTTGTCATAGTTGTTATATAAAAACAAAACAATTCATGTTAAATTGAGTGAAAAGATAGAAAAATTCTAATTTTTTTTTTATTTTAAAATTTTTTTCATATTGACAATTTCATTTGTAATAGAATTTAAGTTGTTAACTGTTAATCATGAAAGTGAATAGCATATTTTACAACCTGTAGTCACTTATCTCCACATTTTATATGTTTTGCAATATTGCTGTAAATGATTTCTATTATCTCACTAAAGAACAACTTTGTGTGAATGGATAGAAGAACAGGGACAAAGGGTGATGGTAAAAAAATCGAAAATTACTTCAAGCAGCTAAATACAGAAGAGTGTGGAGAGCTAAAGTGTAGACATTTGGCTAATTAAAAACTCTCAGATTAGCATATGATTTTCTATCTTGTCATCATAGTAAATAAGTAGGAATTATTATAGGAAAGAATTTCCTTTATTTGTTTCTACCACAACCTTTCAGCTAATTCACTCTACAGTCTTTTTTAGATATATAATCCTTAAAGGAAGGTAAAAGGTGACAGAAGAAAATTTGGTGTTTTATAGACAAAAATCAAATTAATCATAGATATGATTGGCTTCTTTGTTGGTATTCCTTCAAGGCCTGAGTGTGATCAAGGTTTGCTATCATCCCTCCTAATCCCTGTCCTGCCTACCATTTACACAAGCTCACTAGGTCGGTTATTCTCTTATTTTCAAACAACAACAAACTTTTAGGATTCTGTGATATACAAGCTAATCAAAAAAAGCAAGCCCATTTTTGATTCATTAGAAAAAAATGTATACAGCAAATCTGACATACTGTTACTCCTCAAAGTAATCCCCATCAGCATCCAAAACCTTTTGCTAACATTCCTCCACCTGTGCAATGTCCTAGCAGTAAAAATCAGCTATCTTGGGCACAAAGAAGTCTGTGAGTGCCTGCCACAAGTCTGTCTCATTTGCAAAGAATTTCCCACAAATGTGGTAATCTGTTGGTGCAGGATCTGGGGAGTAAGGTGGATGAGACAGTGTCTCCCAGCCAAGTTGCCATATGGTATCTCTGGCCACCCATGCCATATGAGGCCTGGCATTGTCATTGAGGAACAGTACACCCTTGCAATTAACCAATGCTGTCTCCTTTTGCTTCAGTTCATGTTGCACATGTTCCAACTGCCGTGAGTACAGGTTCGCAGTGGTGGTTTGGTCTATTGGTAGTAGCTTATAGTGTACCATTTGTCAACTAGTCCACCAGATAGAGAGTATTAACTTTTGTGGGTGTAAAGGTGGTCCTGTAGTGACAACCAATTTTTGGCACATTTTGGAGTGTCATACAGGACCATCTTTTTGTCACTGATGAGCACTCAATCAAATATGAGTACATTGTGGTGCTGAGGGAGCAACAAGAAACAAGCTGTTGCTTGTTGGCTTCCGACATTGTATGGTGTATCCACTTGCTCAACTTGTACATCTTGTCTGTGGTGCAGGTGAGGTTTGACTGTTTCATCAGAAACTTGAAAGTGTTCAGCAAGCTCACCAGAGGTTTGGTTGTTGCCCTCCTCTCAGAGCCTCATCACGCAGAACCTGTGGCCAGCCACTGCAGAGTTCATCACACAGGAACAGATCTCCTAACCTGAACTTCTAGAACCAATGCCGGGTGATGTGTTCAATCACAGCATTATCCCCAAAGGCTTTACATATTCATCAACTTGATGCAGCTGTGGACAAGCTTACCTTAAAGTCATAAAGCAAACAACCACAAATGAGCTGCTTGAACACCACCATGTTTCCTCACCACTGCGCGAGCTATAACTGATGTGTGTGTGCAACGCACACGCATTGGTCAAGAGCAATGCCACCACCCACAACACACGTGATGCTCTCATTTACATATCAGTGATCACTTCCCATACAATGTAAAAAATGGCAGACTTTTTTTGGTTATCTTATAAAGTAGGCTTCTATTTATTTTATATCTTTGCCAGCCTGTGTTAATTTTGGTTGTAGAGAATTTAAAAGAATATACATCAGGAGAATCAGTTTACAATTTATATTTAAAAGAAGTTAAAATAAGTTTATTTTGTACTAGTTTTTCAACAAAGTATAAAAATGTTTGTGTAATAGGTAAAAAGCTTAGCAATAAGATGAATATTGTCAACAAAAGTTTGATTTCTTTACATTTATAAATGAAAACCCATCAGGCATTAACTAAAAATTTGCATATTATTTCAGTGTTATGGAACCATTTTTATGTTTTACAGATATTCTTCAACTTTTCAATTTTATATTAATATAAGTTTTATATCTGTCTATATTTCTGAGATGAAGTATTATGTACACTATTTACATTATTCAAACTATTGTCCTCATCTTTGTCACTATGTTTATCACAACATTACAGCTGTTGTACACTCCGGCCTTCTTCAGGTGGTTGGAATGTCAAACTAACACCTTTATCCACTGTGCCATGTGTCCTCAAGGACAGATGGCACAGTGGATAAAGATGTTAGTTAGATCCAGTGACAGGACCCAAAGAGTGTGAGTTCAATACTTGGTTAAGGCGGTGGAGAACTTTGAGAGGAGAATTAACAGGAGGTAACTGACATCCATTAGACATGGCATGTGGGACTAGAACAGTCTACCCCAGTGAGCGAAATAAAGGGTTCAGTTCGACATTCCAATCACTTGAAGAAGGCCAGAGCGTACAACGGCCGAAACGTTGTGATAAACATGGCGACAAAGATGAGGACAATAGTCCGAATAATGTAAATAGTGTATAAGTTTTATATGTAAACGTTTTATATTTATTTCAACAATTTACATTTTTAGGGTCTCCTTTTTTCTTTTTTTTGAATAGTGGTTGTAAAGCCCATCATTTTTTTTTTTAATAAAATGAGCTCAATTAGTATTTATTCTATTTATTTATGCAATCTAAAAAGAGAAATGAAAAAAAATCTTAACGCAAAGGAGAGAGGAACTTTTTATCATATAGTAACATTTGAATAATGACTATGCATAAAATATTAAATTTTTGAATTACTTTCCTCAACTAAGTAGTAACATTAAAACTTTTTAAATATACAATTTTAATGACAACAAACCTTTGAAAATAGCATTATACTTCTGGTTTTCACAAATTTCCTGCTAAATAAGGTTATCTTAATATATATTTTCTTCTCATTGTCATTGCACCTCTTTCAACATACCAACAGAATTGGCTGTAATTAAATTAATTTTACCCCTTACTCTAGTGTCAGTTTTTAGATTAGTACAACAGAAGGATGCTGAGAATACCATGGACTGAACATGTGAGCAACGATAGTTTTAAGCAAAATTGATGCAAAAAGACATACTTAGAATCAGAGACAACTGAAATTTATAGGGCACATAATGAGGAAAGATGATTTGGAGAGTTTGACATTCACAGGACATATTGAACAAGGACAATTTTAATAATTCAACCCAGAAAATAAAACAGACACAAACTCTAGTTGTTTTGTTAAATTTAGATTTCAAGCCCAAACTGGTCAATACATCATATACAGATAAATATTGAATTTGTTGACCAGTTCCAAGTGGATGAAGGTTTACATTGATTACTAGTCATTTGGCAAATTCTGAATTCAAAATTTGGTTGTCTGATACTCTTTCAATATAACTGGCAATATATGGCCTGGCCTCTGTGTGGATATTTTGGTTTTTCTGTCAAATTTCTTTCCAGATAAAGCTTCATAGAATTATTTATATTTTGTAGCAATTATGTTCTATTTTTGTTTTTTTACATTTCCAATAAAGAGCATAAGATATTTGTCCATTTGCTAGACTACAATTATGACCAGAAATATTCAAAGTGGCTAAATGTATGTTGGTATTATAGGTTTTATAAATATAACATGTACTGAATACATTATGCTCCTGTCAAGAAAGACATGTCAAGTTACTGATGACTAGTTTGTACAGAAAAAGAAAAATAATATCTTTATACATTCTTGAGAGATATTTTCAAAACATTACCAACAAACCAAAATGCAAATCTAGCAAAACAGACAGCAACTGTCTTACACTTGGTGTAATTCAACTCCAGTTTTTATTCATCAAATCAAAGAAGCATACTTTTTCTTTAAAAAAAAAAAGAAAAAAAAAGTACCTTTTTTTCTTTATACTGTAGTACAGGGACTGATTTTATTTGATTAATTTGGAATCTCTATACTTTGTAGAACTTTAATCATATTATGCCAGACACCTATTCAATGTGCAGCAGGTAATTGAGAACAAACCATAAAAGAAAAAACAATGGTATCCAATAGAAAAAAAAAACAGTATATTTTCAAAAACAAATTTGCACACACATTCTAAATGACAACTTTCAACAACTTAATATTTTGATTCCATTGGTTGCTCTAATTCTGTGATGTAGTAATCTAGGAAATTCAGTTTAGAACTAGGAAGCCACATATTGAAGGTGATGTTCTCAGCCAGCCACTCCTTGGTCATGTGGGCCATTTGAGAAGGAGCAATTGAGCTGTAATATACATAAATACCCATTCAGTTTAGTACCTGGCCACTATGTCTATCACCTCTGTTTATATGGTAGCATTAACTCTGTCTTTGTGGGTAGGCTGAGATGACATGGTCATCATTACTCACAACCCCTGGGACCCTCGTAGACAATATGGACACAGTGCTTATCACTATGGGTACCTATGCTGAGTTAGCACAGAGCCACCTCTCTTCCTCCTGTAGACATAGTCACTTTTCTAGAAACTGGTTACTCTCAGTCACTATAGTTGGTGGTGATTAACATAAGCACAATGTGCTCTTTTCATTTCCTGTGTCAGATTAGAAGCTGCCATGACAATGCTCTCAATATGTCTGAAAGGGAAATCGTTAAACATGCCTGCAATAAGCCATGTCAAAAGAATGGTTTTTCCCATGAGACCACTTTTTTAACTACCTTCACTCTTCGGAAATGTTTATTATTTAATAAATATTAATATTAAACACTATTGTATTAGAACTAATGCAATGCAATATTTATCGTTTACTAATTTATAAAGAAATATGAAAACAAGTTTTATTCATAAATTTATAAAAATTTACTAAATTATTAAAATTTGTTAACTGACTATAAGGAAATCCTTATTATTTAACATTTTATAAAGTTTGAATCAATTGGCTAATTGCCGATGTTTTGCCAACCATTCCAATAAATAATATAATAAATAGTGTAAATAAATAATCTAATAAATAAATAGTGTTTATTATTTTTATCATCAATTAAATTCACTTTCATCATATGTTTAAGTTTTATTCCAGTTCTAATCATTGCTTTTTAAAATAAACATTGAAGGTTGTTAAAACAGCTAATGTCATGGAAAAAATTGTCCTTTTGACACTCCATCTTATTGTGGATACAAAGCTCCATATTTGCCAAGAAATTAAAATGCTGGGGTGCATGCCATATAACATTATCTTCCATTTATAGCTTGCTGAATGTGTGTTCTCAAATACCTGGCACATACTGAACAGCTTGTATAACCAAGATATTAGTTATACACAAAAAGTATTAAGATGATTGCTTGGTTTAATTCTTTTGTATTTCTTTCTTTTTTATAGTCACCCTTTGATTACAAAACTGTTTGAATTAAAGACATCTCGCCCTGATTTAGCCCAACTGTTAGTTGAACAGGTAAGAAATTTGTTTATCTATATGTTCTCTTCCTTCTTAATTATACAGCACTTAAATTTGTCTTTTTTAAATGCAATCCTTCAGCAAAACACATGCACACACTCAGTTAAAGTATTTTTTTCATGCTATTATTTTAAAATTTAAATGTGCCAGTCTCTAAATTAGTCTATCAATGTATATCTCTACATTTATGTATCACTTTGTCTAAATAATATAGCTTACATTTCTTTTAGACAACTTGATTGTCAATCTCCACTAAAGCATTTTCCTTGTCTATTCGTATTTGACTACTTGCTCACATAGATATAATATTAGGCTTTTATATTTGTTTATTGCCCTATCCACTTTAACCAGTTTACCAACTTATCAGTATTTACTGAAGTATCTACTTTTAATTTTTACCTATCTGTAAAATTATAGTAATTTTTTAATAAAACTTTGCTAAATTTCCAAAAGAAATTGTGACAAGCCGAACAAATTATTTTCAGATATTAACTTTTAGGAAAGAAAAAGTAACATAGAAAAATATCAGTTAAATTTTAGCTAAAAAAATTGTCATATTTTTCCCTAAACTAAAATTGAAAAAGAGCTGATTATTTGAAAAAACTATTTTGTAAAAATTGGCTGCCCTTTTAAAATATGATGAAAATTTTACATTTAGTTGAAAAAATTAAGTGGTAATAGTTTTCAAAATACTCCATTATTTGGGGAAAAAAGGGCAAAATGTAAATCAGTGTAATACTTAAAAAGTAACAAGTGAAGATAGATTTTAAATTTTAACTGCAGTCCTGTTAAAATATTATAAAAATTAAGTGTTAAATTTAGTTTTCATTGTTTTAAATAAATTTAACATAATATTAGTTGAAAAAAGAAATGACTCAATGAAATAATTACAAAAGTTACACACACACACACATATTCGAAAGCTGACTTTAGTCCAATGTTTCACCAACTCACTTCCAGATCAGAGGTTTGAATCAGAGCAGGTTTCACTTAATTTGATGTTAGCTTTAGCATGTTATAACCAACCAACCAACCAACCAACCAACCAACCAACCAAAAGCATGACATTGGCTTTTATATAATAAGAACCTATTATTTGATTATGTTGTTATAAGGAGTTTTTCATTAAAAATATTAGTTGATAAAATTTATATATTCTATGTATTTATGAATATTTATGTAGGTGTATGTATATATTGAAAAGTATTAGGACACTTACTAAATACATAATGTATTTTTGATACTTAAATTTACTTTAAATTTCCACACTTAAAATGCAGAATAAAATCTAAAGAAAAGATAACAGTGGAAAGAGAGTGTTCAGATAATGTTAAAAATTTCTCATAAAAATGTTATCCAGAGAAGCAATGCAGGTTGATAGCTTTCTGCACCTGCATAAAAACTTTTGCAGTCTTCAAAGCATTACTTCACTCAGCTATGATGCCATTGTAGACACCATTCATTATTTGACCTTGTTGCAACAAGGTTGTCATGGTTAAAGTAAAAGAGCCCTCAACCAGACAAAAGAAGGATAAAATTTGAGCAACCAGGTCATTGCCAGGATGTTAAATAGCCTTGTCAGTATCATTGGATCAGTTATTCTGAAGTAGAAGTTTAGCATCACCTTTGGCATGCCACTGAAAATTTCTTTGTAAGTCATTTGAAAAATGGTACGATATCTCAAAAGATGATCAAGATAATTTAAGAGAAGATGGAACAGTGATTACTAGGAGAACTACACAAGAATGGTTAAAATTTCATACGCCACAGAAAATATCTTTGTTAAAAAAAGGCACCAGATTTTTCAGATGAATTTCATTCATGATCATTTGGAAAAACCTAATAAGTTTTAGTAAAGCATTCTTTGGTCATCTGAAACAAAAAAAATTAAGCATTTTAATTGCAACCCATCATGTCATATATGGAATAATAGATTTAATAAAAAAAAAAAAAACTCCCTCCCTCACAGCAAAGCAAGAACATGGAAGTATATTGGCTTGAGATTGTTTCTCTGCCAATCATACACAGACACTTCACATAAGTCAAAAGAGCAATATGTTGGGGTATTTTAGAAACAATTTTTTTTTCTCTTCACTGCAACAGTTGGAGCTTTTGAAGACCTAATTTTGAAGTTAATTTGGCTACAGTAAATGGATATATAGCTTGGTCAATGGTGTAGCCAGGACCAACAGTATATGTGCTAATTTTATATCTCATGTTTGGTGCAAACCCCTTAAAATTATCTTCAAAATTAAGTCTTTGAAAGTCACATGATACATGAGTATATACAGTAAATATCTCACAAGTGTCTAAATACTTTCCTTAACACCACTGTATGTATAGTGTACTCATTACAATAATTATAAAACTAAATGCTGGAAAATAAAAATAAAAAATTGGTAGTCAAATATTAGTCTTTTATGTATGTGAAAATATCCGACAATCTTAGGTTTCAGCATGAGATAGAATAACAGTCATCCATTAAAAATCCTGCTGGCTTTTAATGATAACAAACTGATTGTTATTTATGTCATAGTAGAAAGAAGTTGCATGTTGAAATCTCAAATTTTACTTAACAATACAACAAAGTTAAATTCTTTTTAAGCTTTTTCCCATAAAATAGTTTTCAATTTAATGAAGGTATGAGACTGTGCTTTTCCAGGCCCAAGATATTAACATGTGACAACCAAATCACTACATGAAAACATACACTATAGCTATTTATGTACAGTGATAAATAGATTAATTATTGTTTCAATAAGATGGATTCATACATTAATTATATTATCAAACCTGTACATATAAATATGGTTAAAAGAGAAGAGAAGTTTGTAAATAGAAATGTTAATATATATCAAATTGATTTTTGTATGACACATTTATATATTTTCTTCATGTGTGTATATTAATGGACTTTATATATGCACATCCTAGTAGGCACACAATGTAAATAGGATATGTTTCAGTAATGAATCATGTAATCAGTCAATAACAGTACTGATGCCTTTATTTTATTCACAGCCTCATTCTCTTAATATAACCTATTGATTGCTCTCTACTACTTGGGGGCAGTATTGAGTAAAGACTGTCAGATCTCCCAGCATGTTTTTGCCTGGTCTGTTAGGAATAGGCATGATACAAGTTGTCTTTAAGTAAAGCAGTTACTTCACTGCCAATAGCCACTGTCTGCTTTTTCTTACATTTGCTCTTTTCTTTATCAAATAGAAACTCTTTAGGCAGCAGTTCTTCACTAATACATGTTTCATCAAAAATGACTTAGAAGGTAATATTTTCTTGTGTGCAAACAAGAGATTTTTGGGAGGGACTTTATGGAGAAATTTTCAAAATGATTATTCATTCTAAGCACTTTTAACTAAATTATTAATCATTTTCAAGGAGTTTGGTTCTGTTATTGTAAATGCATGTAATTTACTGAGAGGTAGACATATTTTTAATTCCTAAATAGGGCCCATACATTAAGGCCGTGTTCATAGTTGATGTTAAGCATTGTTTTTTTATGTTGAGGGCAGCTATTATTTTTACAGTTAAAGGTATTGTATTATTTTTTTTCCGATAAGTATGCTGCGTATCAAAGTTAATAAGTTTTCATGTTAATTTAAATGGGCCCTTATAGAACTATGATCTGAGAGATGTAAAGTTAGCCATCTTGATATACAAGTAGTGGTATGACTGACATAATTAAATTATTCACAGATCTGTTTTAATTAAGAACACATTATGGGACCTTTGAATTTATAAATGTTAGTCTTGTATAGATTGGATTTTGCTGGAGAGTTGTTGCTGATGATAAGGCTGTTTTTTTGCTTTTTTTTAATTGTAAATAATTTGATATTTTTATTATGTTCAATAATATTACTTAGAACAAATTTATTTTGTTATGTGCCTAGTTTCAATACAATATATTATTGCTATTATCTCTAAACTATGTTATTAATTTTGGGAGAAATAATTTCATTTTGCTGTTTATAATGTAGTTGGGGAAACTTATTGACTGTTTTGTTACTCTATATAGTGAAGTAGTAAATGTATTATTATTGCATTCTATGAGAACTGAGACATCTAGGAATGGAATATTGCTGCTATTGCTATGTTTCTAAGTAAATTTTAGAATCGATTTTGTTTTTCAAATGTAGTTTTAAGTTTTTCAATAACTTTTTTCTTTTTTACTGCTGAATAGATTGGAAATATCATTTACATACCAGACATAAATTTTAGGTTTTGTAAGAACTTTATTTTTGAAGTGAGACATATAATAACTATAGAAGAATGGTCTAAGAGGACTGTCTATACTAACTCCATTTGTTTTGAGTATAGATTTTGCCATTATTTGCATAAATAGAGAATTCAGTTAGATTAACCAAAAGTACTCTGAACAAACAATCATTTAGACAATTTCTACACTCACACTAAATCCGAAAAAGAAATCTCTTGTTTGCATACAAGAAAAACACAATAAAAAAAACTTAACAGATGCACATTGTCAGTCATTTTTAATGAAATATTCATGTGACACACAGACACATTATTAATCATGCTTGTGCATACACACACAAAACACAGAGCTTAGATCTTAGCTTCCCACATGAATCATTTTAAAAAAAAATATATAATTCATAATTGTATGTAGTGCTAAATATTTTATTTTCCTTATTTTTAAAAATAAAAACTTACAATACATTTGATTGTATACAGTAATATGAATTATAAAATGTATATGATAGGTTGTTTTGACTAAATTTCTTGGGACTTTATGTTAGAGACAATGTTTCCTTTCATTTTAAAAAAGCAGAAACATTTATTTTATCCTCTAAGGATACAATTATGTTAATAGAAGAAACAGAATATTTACTTTTTATATATAATTGGCAGTCAAGTAGAATCTTTATTCACTCAAGCAAAATAATGAAAACTGAAACTGATATTTTATGAAAGTCTTTCATTCTATACAGGTAATATAATGGTTTATTTTTAAGTGAAGAGGAAATAACACATAGGAAAAACCTACATTATGTAAATATGACAACAATTAAACATGCTTAGGTAGAAAAAATTGTTTTGTCAAAAATCTAGCTAAACCCACAATGTCTGAAAGACTTTGCTAATGTCATTTTAAGAAGAAAAAGTTTTTCACATTCCTTAGCCCGGTGAGTTTTGGTGATAATAATGTGGCTGTTACTCATGAGTTGGCCACTGCATACTAATAGGGTACTGCCTGTAAGTAAACAGCTCTCTTTTGGTTTTAAAATCTCAGTTCTGTGTTTCTAATAAGCTATATTTAAGCAAGTACTGCATCTAATCACATTGGCCTTCTTTTCCACACTGACCAACTTTGTTCTACTTTTGAATGCAAAAATAAGTTATATGCTCAAAATATTGAAGCAATTTATTGAAAGTTTTATAGTTGAGATACATAGATAGAAAAAAATACATTTTTCTCAGTATCAAGTAATTTGAGCAGTTATTTGTAATCAGCTTAAGATGAAATATTAATAAATGAAAATTAATTTTTTTCACATTTTTAAATCGGTTCAACAATTATCATTTTAAGATCAGAAGTCCTTTAGACTTTGATTTAAGATGTTTCTTGAGTTTAAAAAATGATTTCAAATACACAAGACATCAATAGATTCCAATATTGAGGGACCAGAAATATTTGAAATTTGAAAACAATTTTATGTATTAATATGTAACATACATTACAAAATGATTGATAATTTTAAAATTTTTATTGCTAACACAATCTAGATTGAAAGTCATTTAAATAAGTATTGCTGAATTATTACTTTCAAAAGGTAGTTTTCAAATTACTTCCTCTTTATTTTGTCAGTGTCTACAAGCTACTTTTCATTTCTGGTTTGTCAGTCATTATGGTCTAATAAAGTTATTCAATAAATAATTTCTACAAGTTATGTGAAATTATTAAAATTTGAAACTGAAAGATTTTGTAACTTGAATATTATAAGGTTCTTTACCACACTGTAGAGAGTTAATATAAAATTTAGAAAATTTCAAATAATTATAAAGAACTTAACATTCTTAATGAGAAAAATAAGTAGCAAAAGAAAAGGGAATTCTTTTTGCTACTTTTTGTGCAAAGCTAAAAGTATTTAAATAAATTTAGTATCAGAATGGAATTCCTATATATATATATATATATATATATATATATATATATATATATAAGCAACCATACATAATGAACAGTTCATCACCATTATAAGTACCTGAAAATTGTATTTAACATGAAACTTGGAGTCATACTATCAATGTAAGGTTTTATATATATAATTTGAAAAAAATAAAATTTTAAGGTATGCTATATTTATGGACACAATATCAGAGATGGAACATATATAAATATAAAAGTGGACACTGAGGCGACAGTCTGTTTCATGCTTGAATACAATCTTTAGGTCATGTGTTGGGTTTCAGCTTGACTATTTCTATATGATGGTCAATGGTGCATTATGGGTACTTATGATCTATGCTATTATCCTGAGTTATTAGGTGGATGGTAAATGTTATGTTTCAAATTATTCTAGAGGTTATTGAGTAGGAATAATTATGGATTTTAATTTACTCATTATTTATTAGTGATTACTTATTTATTGTTGATTACTATTACATTTACTTGTGTTTATGTGTGCATTTGTAGTTTGTTAATTTGTACATTATTGTTGACTTTGTCTAAAGTGTGTTACATACATTATATATAGTGCATATATTTGCATTTTTCATGGTGGTATTTACAATGCATTCACTTTGTTTTTATTCTTAAGCAACATAAAAATTTGTTTTCAACCCCGCATTCTGAGATAAATTCTGGTCGTTTATTTAGGAACTTGTGTTCACCTGGGAAGATGAGTGTGCTGATGCTGTTTTCCTTATATATATACACACACACACACACACACACAATACTGCAATCACAAAAATGAACTGACCCTTTGTTGACCCCCAAGTTATTTATTGAACTGTTCTTTCAGCCCTTGAGGATTTATACCAGCCAGATTAGAAACTTATTGATCTAAATACATGAAATCAGCTATTACATTTGCTTTATATAATATAATGTGGTGAGACAGCAAACATAACTGGTAATAAAGGTGATCAGTACCCAGCTATTTTCAACAAACTGATTTTTATAATGGTCATAAATTAAATGGATAGAATAAATACAACTGCCAGTTTGAAACATTTCTTGCATAATAAAGGTTGGAGACTTGGCTTCATTTGTTGGTTTAAATCCATAAAAATATTTTATATAACTGATAAATAAAATCATTAATAAAAGAGAACTTTCCATTATCATAATGAAGTACTTTCTGAACAATTTACAACCTATTAGTTCTTTGTTATTGGGTGGTGGGGCATATTGGTGTTGCAATTTTTTATTGCTTACTGATACATAGACTCTATTAGATTCCCACTCTAGTTAAATCTTCACCTACCTGCTACTCAAGATTAATTCAGTCTTTAGAGGTACTAGTCAGTCATATATTGTTAGCCATTCAGATGTGAACTTGAATGTTTGCTTTGAAAATTGACATTAAATGCTGAAACAAAAGCCAGTAATATTCTTTTTCTCTAGTTTCTAAGCAGAAATATTATGAGTATAACAACAAAGATGAGCATAAGGCTTTAAATAGAAAGGCATATAATAATAAAACTTATTTGCAAAAGTGATTGCTTTTTTTTTCTGTTTCTCAAAATTAGGCGACAGTTTAGAGTTCACTATTTGAGAGAATCAAACTATTATTGATTGACTCGAGTACTGCTCCTTAGTCAAGTTTCCAGAATTAAGAGAAAAGGTATAATATTCCATCAAGATATTACTACAGCGTGGTAGGGGAGTTTTCACTTGTCTGATATTGCACCCTAAAATTGTCATTTACTTTGGTCTTTACACAATTCTCTTAATGAAAAAAAGTTCAGTTCCCTTGTAGAAGATAGTGGAATAAAATAATGAATAAGTTGTTCAATTTTATATCAATAGTTGAAGTGGGGGGAGGCTTTTAATAAAACAAACATTTTGGTTAACTGAACATATTTTGTAATCAAAAAATATTATTCCAATGAAATGGCAAATAAAATGAAGATCTTATGGTAATCTATAATTATTTCTGCTGTCATCTTTCCACGTACATTCATATCAGTCTGTTCCTCTTATTTATTGATCTATAGTAACTGCTTCTTCTTTTAGTCTCTAGGAACTATTGTTCAAATTTAATAGCTCTAAAATCTTTAGACTAACCTAAATAGCCATTGGGGTTCACTGGTGTGCTGGAATGTTAAACTGTTTACCTCACCAAGCTTTAGCTATACAACTGTGTATCTCAGTACTTTCTTTGTGCAATTTTGTTGGTTTAACATTTTCTAAGAGACATATTCAAGAAATGTCAACAGAAATAGGTTGATGTTATCTGAAGCTTTCTTCTGAGCTGTCCATTTTCCTTAAAGAAATTTTCTCTTGCTGTCCTTTTTTCAAATTGTCAGGGTTTCTTCTGACTCCATAACTGGAAGCATCTTTTGAAACTTTTTTGACTTTTGTTACAATATTGAGTCTCTTAATTGGAGGTAGTTGCTTTAATACATGAATGCTAACAAAAAGAAAATTATATATAAAAAAAACTTTAGAATCTACATTATTTTATTAGTTACATTAAATTTTAGAACAAATATTAAGATCTTTAAGTTCATACATATAGAATCCATTTCTTAGATCTTATTTTGAAATATGTATTTGAGATGTTATATAGTGTCATATTAGAATAATCATCAAATAAAACAGTGTTATATCTGAACTTCAAAAAGCTTCATTTGAGAATTAATGTTAATTGTAAGATTTGCAAAAATTGAGTAGATATTTAAAAAAAAGAAAGAGAAATGTGTTAACTAAATATTTCTACGCACTTTATGAATTGTTCTTTTAACATATAGTTAGGAATATATTTGCATAATAGGGACAATAAATACAGCAACATGATATTTATTCTCTTTCTTCTGAAATGGTCAAATGTGCCTCATTTTGATTTTTTATAATTAAATGCAATTGTTCCTTTCATGTCATAAATACTTTTCTCACTTCTGCAATTTAGAATACACAGCAGACTTTAAAGCAGAATAAAGTGATTGATATTTTGCTTTAAACTCTTGGAGTTTGACTTTGAAGTTGGAAAAAATAAGAACTTGGAAACCGTGTGCTACATGTTATGGTTGTCCTAATATTATGTAGAAAGATTTTGCACACATATTGTATATAAAGCAGCAACCCATCTGTAGTTAAACTAATATATGTTGCTGTTTTGATTAGTATATTCTATAGTCTTCAGTTGATACAATATTCTATGCAGATCATTTGTAATATCTCTTTCAAAAGATTGGAATATTTCAAGTGATTATCATATTTGTTGACTATATTTTCTTATTACAGCTAATACTAATACATGCTTATGAAACCAACTGGTAGATATCTACAATCCATTACTATGTTTCAATGACAAATGCCATAAATCAACTTTGTCTCATGTTTTCTATTGACATAAAGTAGCACAATTAGTTGTTAGATCTGCTGCTAAGATGGTCGACTCACTATGTCATGCCAGACAATTTTTCTTATCAGTATCCATTTTGTATATTTATAAATCTACCATTCATCCATGCATTCAGTATTGCTGCCATATCTAGTCTGGTGCTCCAGCTATATATATCTTTAGATTCTTGACAAAATCCAAAGAAGAGTCTGTAATGTTATCGATCCTAACCTAGCATCTCAACTTCAGTCAGTTTCCCATTGCTGTGATGTGGCTTCCCTCTGTCTTTTCTATAAATATTTTCATGGCAGTTGTTCTGTCCTCCTTGGTACATCGATCACATAAATTTATGTGGACTACTAGATTGGCAACTAGGTCTCATCGTTTTACTGTTTGAAATAGCTAGATGTACTATTAGTTCTATTCTAATAGTTTCTTTAATTGCATTTCTCACCTGTGAGACTCTCTTCCGATCTCTTGCTTTCCTGTCACCAACAATCTTGAAAATTTAAATGCAACATCAATTGTCATCTTCTGTCACCAACAATCTTGTTCTTTTATGGTTCTTTCTCTCCACTAAAGTCTTCTCATTCTCTTCCAATTCCAGTGACCCTTTGTGTCTTATGAAATTCTGCATCAGGTGACACTTTAATCAAACTCTTATTCTCTATCAAGGTGATACTTAATATTAAGCTTTACCAAACATATTTTCCTGAAATATGCTGTTCAGACTCCTATTTGATATCTTCGGGATGGAGAAGCTGTGATAACAATGAAAATGATAATAATAGTTTTGCTTGTGTGTGAGTGATGTAATTAGGGGTTATTAATCATTTGCAGTCTCATTCTGCTCTAAGTCCCTCAGCAGATATCCACCCTGTTGCTAGAGACAATCAAGTTTTGTGAAGAATGAAAGGGACCTATGAGTATTCATAGCAGAATGAGGTCAGTGCAGCAGCAGCAGCAGCAGTAATAGTTTTATTCTTTATTGTAGAGGGAAAGAGATCAACAACGAAGATGCTAGATGCAACAGAAACAGTCATAGCAGCAACTATAGCAGCTAGCATCTGTACACCGTTAGGTGTGTCTTGAGTATAGATCTCCATCTCTCAAATGGCCAAAAACTGCTCTGCCCCATCCACTATATGAGTGAACACCTTAAGGGGTGACGTAGACCCCAGAATGTACTTATTTCCTTGAGATGTCCAGGTCACTTGTGATACTTGGTAGCCAATAGTGATTCTGTAAAGCCTTTATATATTGATTCTTTTTGCTGCTCAAGATTGTAAATGTCCCTGCATGTTAGATAAAGATTTTAAGCTGTATTTAGATGCTTATACACACATACACAAAAAAAAAGATTTATCTCTCTCACGCACACACACGCATAAATATATATATATATATATATATATATATATATATATATATATATATATACACACACACACACATTTCTATGCTTTGTTCTTCCACCCACACATAAAAATAGCAGTTATTCAATCTCCATATTGAATATTGTTATTGTTTTTGCAGGAATAGTAGTCACATATTAAACTTGATTTCGTAATGCATATTTACAATATAAAAACATACTTCTATAGGCTTAATTTATAAGCAAATAGCAAAATTGAGTATTAACCGTTGTACTGTTTTTACAAACAACAAGCATACTGAGGTAGCCCCCTGTTCTATCCATATTGCTGCACATACTATAGATTTTGTGTTCGGAATAAACTGTGTAACATCATTACTTTCGATATAAGGTTATCAAATATTGTGAGAAAAATATGTTGCATGTATTGGTTTCCTTAACATCATTTTTTTAATATGAACAGATCGTTGTAGAGTATTGAACAAAGGAATAAAATTTCTTCAATATATTTAATTATTAAACATCAAAAGTAAAAATAATGTATAAAATTTTGTAATATTGATTGATGAACAGGACTACCTAACAAATTTATAACTTTTCCAGAAAGAAAAATTATCTTGCCAATTTTTTTCAGGAAATTTACCAATTAAAAATTACAAATTTCCACTATTTTTTGTTAAATTAACTTGCAAGCTCATGTAACTGAAATGCAATATTAGTAAATGTACAAATGTCATGCACACATTGCTGCTGCTGCTGCTGCTTTTAATTAGCTTAGCAAGAAACAGTATTGATCCAAAGAAATCTGATACTTCAAATCACACATTTCTGACACAAACCATCTCCACTTTTTCTGTTTAATTATGGTCAACTGTTGTCGTGAATCCCACCTTCACATTTATATAACTGTACAAACAATAGATTACAATTCTTTTTCTCATCAGAGAATTTCTGTATAGGTAGATGTTGTTACTTACATTTTATAATCTAGCCATCTTCTTTTCAGAAAAATAACTGCACCTAATCTATTCTCTGTGAATTAAAAATGAATTCAATAAATTCATTCTTAAAAAAAAATTCATTAAACTAGATAGCAGTAATATTACTACTCGGTCAACTAGAATTGAAGTGGCATCACAGTACAATTGCAAAACAGCTGATTGTAATAGTATATTTCAGTGCAAATAAGGTTTGAATTCTAATTGACTGATAAATCACCACACTTATATTTTAGTAGCCTCTTAGAATGACTGCATCAAATCGTAACACCAAGAAGGAATACCAGACCAACAAGGTAATTGCTTAGCAGTCAGCAAAAATAATATTGGAGCCAGAATGTTTGTTTACTCAGTGCTGCATTTACTTGAAATCATAATAAAAAAAATTATGCACTATTGTGAAGTTTGTGTCACTTATTCTTTTTTTTTTTTTTTTTTTAATATCTCAGTGCTATTTCTGGTTCAAATTTCAGACACACAAAAATAGTCTCTTTTTGGTCTATCAAATATGAATAAAACTTATGAATAATGTGCAAGGTGAATACAGTTTCTACTGCATTTAAAATATGACACCTCAACTTTCAGTAAATTTTACTGTTTTCTACAGTTATACTTGGCAGGTTTATTTTTGACAAACATTTTTTTTCATATTTATGAGTCATTGTATTATATAAGTTTGTGTATATGTGTATGCTTTTTTTTTTTATTCATGTAGACTACTAAATCATTGATACTGAAAATGTATTTAAGGTAAGTGAAAAGAATTTTCAGGATAATAAACAGTTACATCATTCAATAGAAGCAATGATTTTATAAGACTTGAAAATATATTAATAAACTGTTTCACTACAAGAGACTGGTATAAGTTTTATACTATAGTTGATGGGATATGTATTAAATGTGATAGTTTATAAAATCTCATGAAATTGAATTATTTTCTTTCTTTTTTTCTCTTTCAGCTCTATGACAATGCCATGATCAATGCTGGACTTACAGATGATCCCAGATCTATGGTTGGACGACTCAATGAACTTCTTGTAAAAGCACTAGAGAAAAATTGAAAAGAAATTTAGGTGTTTCCATAGTTTCTATAAAAAAATAGGTTATTTTGAACTTTTAGTTAAGAGAGTCTTTGCTTCCTAAATATATATTTTTTACCTCATTAACTATTTACATTGTATTTAGTTATAACCTTTTCCCTGTTAAAGATTTTTGCTGCTATGATTGTCATTAATGATTATCATTCATATAACATGAAAGAAAAATTGCGTTTCCTGTTTTAAAATGTAAAATTTATCTGTAACAAATTTCTTATTCTATTGACTAATCTAAAATCCCACATCAGAATAAGTAATTCAAATTAAATTGATCAGGTTATGTTGTTTTTAAGAGGACTAAAGAATTACAAAGCAAAAATTAATGGTTTATTTTTTAAAAAATGTTGTATAACAGGAAAAGTTTGATTGAAATGATAATAAATTATGTAAGTCAAAACAAACAGAACTTCTTTTTGCAATTCCTCTACGACCGCCACTTAGAAATCCAGATTTAGTTTAGGCATCACTGTCTATTTATTTCCTGATTTCTATAAATGCTAATTTGTAGAAATTAGAAAACCATTTTAGAAACATTTTAATATTATCAATTCTTCTATAAATGTCATTAATCATTGTTACAGAATATATTGCTAAGTTTTGTATGACTGGTTCTTTATTTGCTGATCAAGTGGCAGTTTTAACAATGTCATTGGATGTCTGAATCTACACGTTTGTTTGAAATCATTTATATTCTGTTTCAATTTCTTTATAGGAAACACAATATTGTGGTTGCAATTTGAGTAACTATGCTGTATTTAAAATAATAAATCTCTTATACAGACAGTAGTTTATTGTTCTTTTCTTTCATGGTATAATCAATGTTTATATTGTATAAAAGGATATATTCCTTGAAAAATACTAACTTTCTGTTGATAAGGGAATTGCTAACAAGATTAAAACTTAAATGATTACAATATTAAAAATTGATAACAAACTGATTTCTTTTTTTGCAACTTATCAACACTTTTTGTGGGTTATTTAAAGCTAAAACGTATTTTGGATTGTAAGAATAATTATGGTCTTATTTAAAATGTTCAAACTTGATATTATTTTAAAATCAAATCCATGTCTCAATGAATGACGTTAACAATTTTACACCTCTACATGTTATACTTGAAAAAAGAATCAGCTCATAAGACAGCCTTGATCATGCTATTCTAAGAGATGAGTTTAAGACTGCCTGCCTATTCAAATAGTTGAATAGTTTGTATTCCTTTGTACTAGCAATGAAAAGTATTTGGTTCAATAACTTTATTTCATTTTAATGAATCTTACTCATGAAATTTCAAAAAAATTCTATTTTGCAGCACTTAACTATAATGACAAGTCCTCAAAAATTTTAAACTATCCAATTTTCTCTTGTTAAACAGGACCCCCAATTACAGAAAAACTGCTCTGGATTGTGAAATAAAAATTAAATAAACTAAGACATTATTTAATTAGAAAGGCTTTTAACTGCTTTTATGAATAAAATATATCCTAACACAAAACATGTTTACCCCCTTAAAAAAAAATATTCTCAATGAGTAAATTTATGCAAGAATTGTTTTCATTTTTGTTTTTAATTTTACTTAGAATAATTTTATAAACTTTTAACATTCTGTATTAATTTGTAGCAGTTAAGTGATATTGTTATTAAAAAAAAAAAAACTATTAATCATAAATGGAAAATCTTACTATAATTCAGTGACCACCAGTAATTAAAAAAGAATTTTGAATATTTTTGTGTGTATAAACATGCCTATTTTTGCAAATATGAACATCAATACATGACATTATCAGAAAATAAGAGCAATTGGTAATTTTCTAGCATTTATTCAACAACTGTCCTTGTAAGTAAAGCCAAAGTATCTAAAATTCAATAAAATGTTAGAATGCTTAAAATATTTTTAATATTTAAAATTACTGTGTAATTTTTTTAAAAAATGATAAAAGGTGTTTACATTGTAGTTGTCATTTGTAATTTTATTACAATTATCTGCTCCTTACAGTAAAAATATTTTTTTGTAATATTTTAAACTAAAAGTAATATTTGTTTCAATCCAGATTAATTAAACTTTAAATCGGGTAAATTTTTCTCAAAAAATATTTCAGAAAATTATACTTCATTTTTGGAATATTTTTTAATTGAGTGAATTATGATGTCTTAATAGATCTATCAATATGGATGATTTTATAGATTTTACTAATAATCAAAAGAAAAAATAATTCCAATCAATTTAAAATTTTAAATATAGCAAAGTATTTTGTTTATTAGAAATATTATTTAATCTGTTAGCTTAGAATTAAAAACGAAAATAAACGATTTTTCAAAATGCATTTTAAATGTTTTGTTTTTTGAGGTGGGGAGATACCTACATTATGTCAATGCTTTCACAATAGAAATGGTATTAACAAATTTATGTTGGTAAAATTTTTCAGAATGTGTTTATATAACTATACCATAAATTTTGATTTATTTATTAGAAATATTTGCAACCATTATTGATGGTGGGAGATTTTTATTATGCAACTTCAAGGTTTTTCATTATGTAAATAACAAATATATATAATAGCAATTTACTAAATATTGTTTAGACATTGTACAAGACTAAAAGAATGGAGCAACCAGTGAGGATAAAACTCACTAAATTGAGCTAGTGAGACAAGTTTGCTAGCCATTACATCACCAAGTGCCCAAAATATATATAATGTTAATATAGTTATTGATATTTGTTTTAATTTTAGATAAATATTACCAGGAGCTGTAAGAAAATCATAATCTCAAAAGAGAAACAAGATATTATCAAGTTATTGAGTGATATGAACATTAAATTGGAAATAACAAAAAAATTTAAAGAGAGATCATAGAACTATAAAAAAAAAAGGAAACTGAAAGCATTGATAAGAAAAAAAACTGGTTTTATGAATATTTAAAAAAAAAAAAATGAAGAGTAGCTAATAAGAAAAGTGGATTGGCCAGCAAGAAAATATTAGAAGTTGGTGTTACAAATCCAAACTGAGAAAAGATTAGAATATTAACATTGGTTACTTTCATGTCTAACCAAACTATCATCTTTAAATAAACACACAGAAAAAAACTGATTTCTTAGCAGTAGTTTTTAATTAGGACTAGGGAATTATTGATGAACCTGATGGTTTGTTGAGAAATTAGGTCTTTCATGGACTCACCACAACTGAGAAAATGACAGAGACAACATGGACTATTATAGGTCCATTGATCGTATCAAGATAAATGCAGAGAACTGCAAGTTTTTAGAAACTCATGCAAGACAATGTTTCTTCACTTTCTACTGACTATTGCCCTCTTTGCCAAGAAAGTTTCAATGACACCAAATTTTAATTGCACTCAGTCTCTCCAGAAATAGAAAACTTGTGACTCATCATTAAAAGAGATGTATATGAGAATGGAAAACAATATTCAAACAAAAAATATCTCTGGGAAGCAATAAAAATGTTAAAGGTGAAAGAGTTAAGAAAATCAATAAATGAAGGAATGCTATGGAAAATAAAATAATTTATTCCGTTATAGGAAATACTGTGTTAATCAAATGTTTCTCTGGTCTATATCTTTTGGATTTATTTATAAATAGAAATTTATATTGCACTAAGATTTTATTATGCAAATAAACTGACACCCACAAAACAAACTATCAAAATTTTAATCAGGATATTATAAGCTGAAACTCACCTGATATATTTCGTCCATATAAATATGTCCTGATTATTATTATTATTATTATTATTATGTGTAATCACTACTACTGAGTCTGGGCTCAGCTTTCTTTGACTAAAACATTGTCAGCACAGAAATTTTACAAAAATGTTTTAACCAAAGAAACATTTTAAATCTATGGAATAAGTAGTTAACCTACAATTCCTCATTTTTAATGTATGTCACAACTTTTGAGATGAGGGATTATCATTCCATTCAGACTTGTTTACTTATCTTGCTTGTTATACTGAAAATATTTCCAACATTATACCCTCCTGTCTAATTCCAGTGTCTGCTATACATGGTCATAATCTTGAATCAAACCCTTTATTCAATCCACATGGACAGATTGTTATTCTTTCATTTACTATAATTAGGGAATATCTCCTATCAGTTAAGTTTAAAGTGCCAAAATTACATCAGTGGATTGTCTAAGAGACACATAAGCTGGTAGATTAATGCATGAGTTAAAACATGTCTGATTCCCTTTCATCTTTGTGTCACTTGTCTGTTTATCCCACTGAACCAGTTGACATGACAACTTCCAGAGAATCAGGTATATTTTGACCAACATTTTAATCCACAAGGTTATATGTCCCTTTGACAAGCCAGTGATGTAATTTTAGCACTATAAACTTAATGTTTGTACTCAGGTGAAGGATCTTTTTTTTGTTCAATTTTGAATATTATCTTAGTTAATGCAAATATAAAAAAGCAGGTCAGAATTCTAAATTAGTTCACCTATACCATCAAAACATGGTAAACTTTAAGTCATTTCTGCATTAATAATTTTCTTTTTATCTATACAATTAATTCTATAGGAAATAATTTTGCTTTTCAAATCATAAAAATTAAAAATATCTAAAGAAAGTTGCTACAAAACAAAATAAATGAAAAGCAAATTATTAGTAACCTGATCTCTCTATTTACTAATGAGATATTCCATTATTCTAACCTAAAACATGTTCACCTCCTCTTACAAAAGAATATCTCATAATCTCAAATAGGACATATAGCCAATGAGTATAAAATGAGTATGTTTAATGTTAGAATACTTGTTCATTTTGGAGTTCGAAGTTACAGTTATTTACAATCTACATATTAGATTGTCTGACACAAACATTTTTAAACATAAAAATGACATGCTGTTGCATGCAAAGTTCCACATATTTATTCTGTATTAACATTTAATCACAATCCTCTGGGTTAAATTCTTTGATCACAAGAGCATACTGTGGAAAAAAGAAAGAAATTTCCAACAAGGCTTAAATTTACACCTATACCTTAAAGAAGCCATTTTTCATTGACATTGCTTCAACCACTTCATTCATAGAAACCTTGATTCTTAAGTGGAACATAATTTAATCATTCTATGCTCACACATTTCTCTCTAATTTTCAGAACTTTGTTGGTGCTTATTTTTTAAATGCAATGTCCCTTCAGGGCATAGGTGATTATGGCTCTTCACAGATATCTTTTTTTATTATTATTATTTTTATTATTATGTGAATTACAATAATTTCTTGAGAAAGATAGTGAAGTGATTTCTCATTGACTTCTCCAAGATTTTGAATTGAGTGTTGTCCTTCTCCAGCAATGCTTGCCACCCAAAGCTATTTAACTGATAGACTTGTTCTACTACCTAATAATAAGTCTAAGTTTATTATTTTAAATGAAACATTTTCTCTACTTTATTCCTAGCTTTGCTCTGTCTTCTGATTGTTTTCTTGTAAAAAGTTTTGCATTCCAAATTTTGCACTTAACTGTTGCAATTATATTCATCAATCAGGTTGTTATTCATTTTTTTTTTTTTTTTTTTTTTTTAAATTCTTATTTCGGTTACAATTTTGTCATAACTTTCAGAAAATAAATAAGTCTGTAGCAAGATTTGAACTCACATCTCTTATCCTTGGGAATTTGTCTTGTGACAGTGCCTTATCAATTAGACTACAAAGACTTCACTCAAATAAGTCAGAGTGCTGTAGTATTTTCTTTTCTAATTTCCACTACACTTCCATTTATAAGAACCTAGTTGAAGTACCTGGTAAAAAGTACCAGGGTAGAAGATCAAACTTGCATCCCAACTAGTTACAATGACAGAACAATTCCTTTTTATAAGTAATATAAAATAATTAAAAATAAGTTTGTTTAGTGCTCTTTTTCTTGAGAAGAGAATATAAAAATTCATATGAAAAATGTAAATAAATCACTAATAAAAAAAAATAAATATTATAACAGTAAAGGTATGTTTATTACATTTTCTTTTAAGAGAAATGTTTTAAAAAAATGAAAAGTAAGCCAAACGAGCAATAAAAAAATAATAAATGTGAAATATTTGTTTGTTAAATTTTCCAAAAATAGAATGGCTTGAAAAGATGCCATCAAAAAAAAGTTTGTCAAGGCAGACAATTTTCAAATTTCAAAACAATATACACCTTTGATTTTTTTGACCAATCAGAAGGTGACCTCCACATTTTTTATTTTTAATCATTTCACTCCAAGCAAGGCAGGAATGTCACTAGTATGCAGGGGCTTACAGAGAGTGAAGGTGAGAGAAAAGGCTGGTTGTAAAGACTGAGAAATGGATAAAAGCTGAACAGGGTACAAGAAGATAAAAGATGGGGATTGATGTTGCATTTAAATATTTGAAGACTCTAGTTATCAGGGAAGCAAGGAAATGGAAGGGAGTTTCACAGGTGGGAAGTGCAACAAAAGAAACTGTTGGAGTAGTTATATTTACCTAATTCAACAGTAAAAGAGTGGGGCCTAGAGGTTAGGAGGAGTAAATGTGATAGGCAACAATAAACAACAAAAGAACTCAAAATTGATCACTGCATTTAATATTTATGCTTACCTTTTAAAAATTCAACAATAATTCTTCTACCGCCACTAATTTTTAAAAATTTAAATAGGTACATAGGTTCTTTCTTTCTGTACAAAACAATTATTTTTATTTCATGGGTGGCTTTCACTGGATTTTGCAATTAATTTCAATTATTCCCAAATTTATTTCCAAGTAATAAAAATTATTCTTGTACAAAAAATTTAATCACAAAAAATCATGTAAAAAAAAATCACCACAAACAATTGCAGTAATGAAAACTTGGGAATCCAAAATTTCAGGACTATGTGTCCGCATATGGCTTGGAATGTTTTTAATTTGCTCATGGAGTTGGTCTGATTCCAAAATTGTATGATATGTTGGGTTACAGCCTCTAGGAGTAATGATGAAAAGTGTGACACACTGACATTCGCATTTATTATATAGATAGGTTGAGCAGGACATTTCAGAAAGTATAAGAATTTTGAATACATAGGAATATAGAAGGTACAAAAAGGCACAAAAACATTAAAGAAAGGACATCAGAGAGGAAATTAAATTTTGGCTGTTACCAGTAGATGAACTAAAATTGTTTCTTACAGACAAAATAAGATGTTCTATTCTTCACATTAATTTTTTGGGGTGCTTATTTTAAATTTTTTTTTTTTTTTTTATTACTGAAAAAAGATTTTTTTTTTAGAAATTTTTATAACATTAATTATATTCACAATATAGTACAAATTATTTATTGACCAACTAATGTGTTGTGGAAACTAGTTAACTGAAGAACTTTTTTAGGGCACAGTAATAGGAGAATGGTAATCCCAAAAAAACAAAATACTAAGTCATGAGACCAGTGCCAAAACAATAAAGGAAGAATGAGGGCAACCAAAAAGTCACAATCTTAACCCACCCACCAATTTCTACTTTTCTGCTTATTTACAAAATACATTGCCCTAATTCTTTGAGTAACAAGAACAATCTAATCCTTACACAGAATTTATAATGGGCTCTAAATATTCCTGTTAAAACAACTACTACTTTCTGCCTCTTTAATTCTTGTTTACCAAGTTTAATCTATTTGTACTAATAAAATGCTGAGTTGCTAAAATAACTTGTTCTTTATACTGACAAAAAAATGAAGTATGTAGATACTTTTATAAGAGATATAAAATTTATAAAATTGATCCATTATATAAAAATAATGAAATATATGAGATAAAGGATACAGTTTAGTATTTATCTTTCAATAACTGATTGAAAAAAAAAACAGTACATTATTTCATTGATGTAAATAATAGAGTATCCAAAAAATATTATTTATGAACATCAGTTGTTTTCAACTTGAATCTCTTGACTATGTGTCATAACATTGTGACGACTGTGGAAGACAAGACAAGACAAGCCTACTTTTTAGGCTTTTAAGAGTACTTTTGGTTAGGTATCATTTCACCCCAAGCAAGGCAATAAAACCTACTAGGATGCAAGGGGTTACTGAAAATGAAAAAAAGACAAAAGAACAGGATTCAAGGAAACAGAAAATAATGATTGACATTGCATTTAAATTTTTAAAGATCATAGTTGACAGGAAAGCAGGAAGCCAAAAGAGAGTTCTACAAGTGAGAAGTGTGGGAGAAGAAACTATTAGCATAAAACTAAGGGTTAAAATGAGCAATGTCAACAGAGAAATTATGAAACCTAAAGAAAGCTAAAATGTTTATTTAAATTAAAAGAACCTTTCTATATGTATCAGTATTTCAAAACTAGTTTTTACATGAAATTGTCTTTTTTTTATATTTAAATATCTTTATTGGAATAATTTATTTAACATGTACAAAAATAAAACATTTTAATTATACCTCATCATACAAATATATTATGAGAAAAAATTTATAGGAAATATAATATACATGCCAATCTTGATTTAAGGTACTGAAAGATAATAATTCTGAGCAAAGAAGTAGAGATATTAGATGGAGAAAAATATGGGAGAGTGGTTAATCAGATTGGAGTCTGATGGAAAGAAATGCAATTTAAAAATATTAATTTAAATCCATAATATACTTATAAGGAGTCCCTCATAAGAGATTGAACTTGAACTAAGTAAGACTGAGTAAGAAGATTCAGCATAACTAACATCCCCAGCCAAACACCATAACCCCACGACATGACATGACTAATGAGTTTGCAGAAAGTCCACATGATTTTTGATAACTTTAGGTTTTGTCTTTTCAACATCCTATCTGGCATATTCATGTTGATTTCAATGTAAATTTTGGAAACTTAAAATTCTAGGCCAAAAGTGAAAGGCAGTTCATAATACAAACATCTGGGTTATTGCAAGGAGGTTGTTTGTTTGAGAAGTTAATTAAACATATATATTCCCAGACATAACTCTATGTTAATTTAGTACATATGTACAAAAACCAGTAGAGTTCAAGAGAGATATCCCGGGATCTTCAGAGTGTATGTTTCTCAGTTGAATGATTGCAAAGAAAACCAGCAGTCTTACTCTTCATCATGCATTAGAGAAAATCCATCATAGAAGTTATTCACTGTTAAGATGTTAGCACCAACAGCATTACTTAACAAACAGATGTCTCTCAGTGACTCAAGGGTAGAAAAGGAGTGATTGAGATGAAACAGTCCTATAGCTATTGTATGATTTTTTACATTTCACCTTTAATTAAATTGGTGATAATTTTTCAACAATGTTGTTTTTTCTGTTAGCACATTTGCACTTTGTGTGTTAACACAGAAATAAACACCAAGACAGTGAAACATCAAATGACAAAAAATAGTTTCTGAGTTGGAGGATTGCGCATTCCTCCAGTTAATAAATTAATGCTTTGAAAATAAATATTTAACATTTTTCAACCAATAGGTCACATTCCTGCTAACAATAAAAATATGCTTTGTGATCCCTTCGAAGGGTATTTAAGCAAAGTTTCTAAATGCACAAACCAGCAAGGAGAGACAGATTGCTACAGTTCATGACAGTTTGGCTTAAAAGAAGTTCCCTTACTCATTCACCTGTCTTCTTTACCAAGCTACGTGACACACTTTCCTCTTCACTTTCTCCTTTGTTGCACATACAAGCAAAGAAATAATATTTCTTTTCATCTTAACAAACAACTACAAACAAGGACTGTAAGAACTTTAACACTCATACATGCTAAGAAAAATTTAGTTGTAAAAACATAAAAATATCTTATATTTTTATATTTAAACACCTTTTTCTTTGTTGTGGGTGGATTCAAATCCACAACAACCTTTTCCAGCAAATTTGGCAGATGTTGAGGAAACGGTAAGATTGAAATAATACCCAGATCAACAGAGCCACGACCTGTCAAAGATGGATAAATGACTGCTGAACATTCATTTTTGGCAAGTACATAACAGATGCAATCCACCAGATGATAGGAATTCTTGCAAAGGAATTGAACCAGTGAAATTGATTGCAAGGAATGGCTTCTTTACAGAAGTGTAAACCCCCAAACAATACAATATTTGAAACCAAAACACATGTGCTGCATTTAGCGACCAGCACAAGTATGGGTCATGTCTGGTGGTTATTACTAGGGGTAGGGTTATATAAGAATATGAAATCCTATTTGATGAGTATAACTTTGACTTAAATTGAACTCAAGTATCAGAATCAATTTCTGAAGAGTACATTTTTCTTTCCAATTATTAAACAATACATTTTTTGTCTGCTTTATAAATTTACCTTTAACTTCTTTCATTCTTATGTACAAAGTATTTAATAAAATATTTATGCATCTACATGCACATTAAGCAACAATTACAAGTGGAAAACATTTTACATGACATTACATAATTATCTCTTAAAGATATCTATGAACTTCAAGTATGTAAAAAATCTTTAGCGATCCAATTTCATTTTGGAATGGCTCAAGTATGGAATAGTTTTAATGAAAATAACTTTTCTAACAAAACCTTTTCAGTAAAAGTTATAAATTGATACTGATATATAAATCCCATTACCAAAAATAGCAGGATAATCTTTATATATATATATATATATATATATATATGCACATTTCATTAAAAACGACTGACAAGGTGCTTTTATTTAGTTTTTTATATAATAAAAAACTAAATAAAAGCACCTTGCATGAAAGGATTGCTGCCTAAATACACAAATATATATATATATATAGAGAGAGAGAGAGAGAGTGAGAGAGAGAGGTCTAAAAACACACTAGATCAAATGGAAGTTTCTCCTACAAAGTGGGGATAAAAGTTTGAACCCTGCCGGAAAGCACATTTTCTTTATTAAATTTTCTCAAATGTGAATGTGTAGGCTGCTAGACTTAATGCATACTGTTTCAAAATGTTAAAAAAGAGGTGTCTATTTCAAACAATAAATTCACTAAAAATACCGTTCATAGTAATAAAAATGTCAAAAATAAATTCATTAATTATAGATTCATATATGTGTGTGTGTGTGTGTGCGTGCTTGCGTGCATATACATGACAGAGTGGTTTGAATATTTGCTTTCCAACCATGAACATAATTTCTTGATGCTATCGGTTGGAGGAAGTAATCTGAGCATATGGCACTTTTGGAAAGTGCCTGAGCAGGTACCTGAGGCAGCAACTGCCTAGTTGGCCTAGCAGACAGGTATGCTTAGAAAACAAGAATATAATTATATATATATATGGCCAGTACCTCGATAGGTGACCGCTTGGGAATATTAATTGCTGTAAGCTTGGATGTATGGGTGGTGAAATGGATAATGGCTTGAATTATTAATCAGTGTGCTGAGTTCCCATTCTCATTGGATTCATTATATTCACTTACACATAAATACCCCTGGAAAAGATATGAATTCAGCTATAGGTTATTCAGTAAGACTTGAATCCCTAAACAATTATCTCCCCCAAAAATTCTTACAATCTAAAAATATTTTCTGGCTTTAAATAACCTGCAATGGGTTGATAAGCTGTAGAAAACAAACCAATCAATTTGTTTGTCTCAGAATAGAGGACTAGCAGATGAGAGGTTTCAAATATTTCCTTTGATGATGCTCATTACCAGAAACTCAAAAGAGAACTGATTTCAAGCAACAATAATATGAAGGAGTGCTGAAAAAGGGGCCTAACTCACTTTTTAAAATCACTCTTCTAATACTTGGTAATTGAAATACTTATTTTTAGAAAGTGGGTGTGTCAAGAACTTTTCAGCACACACTTCATATAGCAATTAAGATTTTTTAAATCAAATTTTTAAACAATTATGCTAAAGTTTGTAGTTAGTTTTTAAGACTATGCTTTATTCACTTATAATTTTTCCTCAATTCTTAATGCAGAATATTTCAAAAGATTGATTGACACCTGTTGTACAAGAAATGAATTAAAATGTCAGTTAACAGCTGTTTTACTGTTTTTAATTTTTTTTAAAGTTAACAGTTGTACCAAAAGCATTATGGGACAACAGAATTTGATCTCTGCATAGAGATTTCATTGATTAGTTAGGTTGCCTCTCTGTGTCTTTTCTATAAATAGTAATTTTCATCGTAATTGTTCGGATGAGCTCTTCACTATGGTACCTAGACCTTTTGAATTTAAGTGCAGTGCCAGACTGGCATCAAAATCTCATCAATTTACAATTGAGCTGGTTTGATGTAACTGTAAATTCTATGCTAATGGTTTCTTCTCTTGCAGCTCCATGCTTTTCAGCCAACTTTAATCTGCAAAAATTTAAATGCAATGTGAATCACCATCTACTGTCTTCCTGATTACTATTTTTCTCTTCCTGCTCATTATTAATGTTTCTGTTCCTAATTCTTTCACATCCTGTAACCTCTTTGGTTTTAATGGCTTTACTGCTTTGCATTGGGTGATAGTGATTAATATATATAGAAGAAAGATTAATATATATATATATATACTATAGAAGAATATATATATATATATATATAGAAGAAGGATTAATATATATATATATAGAAGAAGGATTAATATATATATATATATATATATATATATATATATATATAGGTTAGTTAATAAAACAAGGACAGATGAAAGGGTATCAATATAATCAGTATGAAAAACATTTATTAAATATTAATTATTAACCATATGACAGAAATGAAGCATGGAAAGAAAGGTTTTAAGTCCGGAATTTTCAGACACGCCTGTGTCCTTCATCAACGGAGCGAGAAATAAACAGAGAAATTGGAATTATTCACCAACAGATGTTTTTGTGAACAGTGTACTTTCATAAAAAGTTTAACACAGCAAGGAATCAGACAGAGATCGGGTTTTTGCTAATCTTATGATCTCCACCAGAAAATACACCATCCACAAAAACATCTGTCGGTGAGTAATTCCCATTTCTCTGTTTATTTCTCGCTCTGTTGATGAAGGACACAGGCATGTCCAAAAATTCTGGACTTAAAACCTTTCTTTCCATGCTTCATTTCTATCATATGGTTAATAATTAATATTTAATAAATGTTTTTCGTACTGATTACATTGATACCCTTTCATTTGGCCTTGTTTTATTAAGTAACCTATCTATTTTACATACTATAAGAAGCACACATGGGCCCTTTCTTCTAATTATATATATATAAACACAAGTAAATATCTCTATGAAGAAATCAAAATGTAACAATATTGAGTAAGTGAATGACAAGATAGAAATACTTATGTTTGTGATGCATTTTGTTCCAAGAAATTTCTTAATGGAATAAAATGCACTCAGCACTATTTGTCTTATATATATATATATATATATAGCTTTCATACAATGATAAATAAATATCTTAAAGTAGTCATCTTATAATGACACTAAATATATTTATACTTTGTTTTTTAAAGGAAAATTGAAATGAAGTTATCCTTTTAGATTTAGTGAAGCAGTGGGTAGAAATGTGATTACAGAAATAAATAAAACTTGGCTTTCACTTCTTCTATATGCTGTGTCCCTTCAGGATGTTGGCGATCATAGCTCTCCACAATTTCCTATCCTTTGTAGCTCTTAATAAATTTTGTCTTTTGGTTATCTTTCCTAAACCCTGGTAGGTTATGTGTTGTTTTCCTGCCCCTCTTGCCTTCAATCTGTCCTGTGAGTATCAAATTTTCCAAACCCTCTTTCCTCATGATAGGCCCTAGAAATTTCAACTGTCCATTTTAGATGTTAAGTATAAGTGACAGCCTTAGCAATAGATGTACAGGTGACAATATATATTCCATTAATGATATTTGGTGTAAATTAATAGAATCTTTTGTTATTTTTATTTTTTCACAATGCTAAATATCAGTCACTTGTGGTTGGATATAATAAATACATTAGTCTCTGTCCTAAGAGCCAGCTGTGTTACTGAGCAAACTCAGAACATTACCATAATTGAACATTTCATAGAACTGCGTCAAGCATATTAGAAAGAAAAAAAGAATAATAAGCGACTAACATCTGCTACATTTAGTATCACTCAAATTCCAATGACTAGCCAACAATGAAACTATTTTGCAGCCTCCATTCTGAAATGATAAACAGGCAATGTGACCTTTTCTCCTTACTGATGTTTTAGGAAACAGTAAATAAATTCAATAGAAAATCTTTTTAAAATCAAATAGGGACTAAATTTGGCAAGCAGTTTTCATGAGAAAAATACAATTTTTTTTATTCTAATTTTTTCCAATATATACTGAAAAACAAATGGTAATTTCACTATAATTACTTCCTCATCATACACTACAATTAGAAGTAATAGTGTTTAAACTATTTTAAATTATACGTTATGTTTTGTCACAATTTCTCAGCAATTGATTGATTTGTCTGTATAGATTAGCAACTTTATTTAAGCCAGAAAATATTTTTGGATTTTTAGAAATTTTTTTGAGATAATGATTTACTGATACAAATCCTACTAATTAACCTATAACTGGGGGAAGAAGAGGTGGATTCTTATCTTTACCAAGGCTATTTGCAAGTAAGTGAATATAACAAACCCATCCAGAATTGGAACACAGCTCTCCGATTTCCAATTCTGAGCTGTTATCCATTACACCAATCGTAAATACAAGTGTACGGCACCTGGTATTCCCAAGAAGCCACTCATCTAGGTACTGACCAGTTGCTTAACTTCAGTGATTGTACAAGAACCAGTGTTTCACTATGATATGGCCGTATGCCCTCAGTAATGTATGACATATATCCTCATATTATAGCAATACCATAATTGTATTTTTTGCCATTAATCAACATGTATTACATAGATTTTACAAGATTATTGAATGCAAAAAATATTTTGTTTAAATATGAAATCAGCATTTGCCTCATGGTAACAAGCTTTGTCAACTTCACATCTCAATGCATTTTTATTCCTATTTTAATATCAAAAGATTGAAAATACCATTCAATTTTGTCTCTAATTTTCTATTATCATGGCAGATAAATTATTCATTTCTATCAGTGTCATTGTAATAATGATTTAGTTTATTACTTTCTGAAAGAAAAAATACATTGTGAATTGCCTGAGCACCCAATTCTAAACTCACTTGAATTAATGGTGAACATTTTTTTTAATAATTTTTACTGCTACACTTACAAAAATATTCTCTTACTGATAAGAGACTATCTATGGATGAGTGTCAATATCAGTAAAAAGTTTCCACTCTTATTTTTTTGTATGAAATACATATAATGAATTGTCCAAATTAGTAGAAATGATTAAAAAAGCATCTTCAGAGAGACATGACATAAATCCTGCTAATATTACTATAAAGAAAAACAAACTACAAAAGATGGTTTTGAAATATTTACTTCACACAGAATAATGATTCTGAGGTTTGAAAAGTTTGCTCTTTAAAAATTTTGAGGTGTGAATACCATGTTTTCCATTTCTAGTCTGTCTTATAAGTTTTCAAAAGAAAAAAGTTAAATGAAAACATTGATAACTTCCACAAGCTGGACATAAAGATAGGGAAAAAAGATGAAGACAAATATCAAAATAGTGCAAGAGTAAAGAAAAACCAGTAAAGAAATTAAGAAAACAGAAAAAAATGAAAATACTTCTTTTTTATAACTTCTTGTTTTGAATTGTTTTCCATGATATTTTTTTTAACTAAAAGATGGTATAATGATTGTTTTTGTTTAGAAGCGTATCAACCTGTATTTGTTATTTAATGCTGAAATCTAAATATTTTGTATCCATTTTTTTTTTAGATAATAACAGCTTTTAGTGATAGAAGTCTTATTAATTAACCCAAAGCTGGGAGAAGAGTTAGATTCATACATTTTCCAAGGTTATTTACGCTTAAGTGAATATAACAAATCCAACAAGAATTGGAACTCAGCTCTCCGATTAATAATTCTGAGCCATTATCATTTATACTACTTGCACATCCAAGCTTACAGCACCTGGTATTCCCAAGTAGTCACTCATCTAGGTACTGACCAGGCTCAATGTTGCTTAACTTCAGTAATCATATGAGAACTGTGTTTCAACGTGATGTAGAAAGATGGCATAAGTTTCCAAGCAATCACTCTTCGCTGTCTAAATTAATTTCTTTGTTTTTTTGTTTGTTTTTACAAGATTGTCATTGTTCTGAAAAAATTTAAGCTAGATTTGCTATGAAATATTAGTGGCTAAAGCTACTTTCTGGACATCATATCCTTTCTATAATGACTTTTTAAAAAAAATATAATCTAACAAATTTTGTTTCAAAAATAGAAAACTATTGTTTCCTTTGACTGATCAGATTTATTAGTTCTATTTCAAAGGACAGACATATAAGATGGTAGAGTAAAAACCCTAGACTAAGCCTTGAAAAACAAAGTACATCAGTACTTTAGTAAATATTTCATAGATTATTATTTACAGTCCCTATGGATGAGTTTATACATTCTTCTAGGTATTTTGGCATTTTACAGGTGATTGGTCACCTTGAACACGCCTCATTTTGAACCAACACTTGATTGGCTTTGAAATGTGTATGCCATCCAAAAATCTGAACTTGACTTAAAGAATGTTTGCCAAAAGCATTATGAAGAATTTTGAAGATCTTGGTAGATTTGATATTGGATACAGGCATATTGCTTGAATTTGTCAGACATTATAAAGATCACAAAGCCATTCCAATGCAACATTACAAGCATTATTTTCAAATTGTGTTGCTGACAAAAACAGATATATATTCAGAGATGTGAAGCATATACTTTTTCTTAGTAAAAACAATGAGATATAGAATTTGATTGACACTGATTTGTATAAACATACTAGCCCATAATATTAAAAAATGACAACAGTATTTAAATAAATCTGCAATATTTTCTGCATGAGTAAATCAATGACTTTTGCCCATACAACTATTGTCAGATGTAAAAAAAAATACTAATTTTTACATTAAAAGTAAAAACATCCAAAATAAGTTAGCGTGAAAGAAAAGAAAAAGCAATGTATGAGCAACCTGTTTTCATTAATAATGAGATACTCCATTGATACAGAAACACAAGGTATGTTTGCTTAATGGTGTCAAGTAATGGCCCCTGTTACTATAAAGACATGAAACCTCATTAGTACATAATGAGAACAAGTTCTATGAGCAATAAAAAATAAACTGACATTGTTTTACATTGTAGAATTAATATTTTTAAAAAAGGGGAAAGATATTGTGAATTTCAAAGTATGAACAAAAAATCTCTGCACTTGTTTTATTACCAAAAATATTTTGATATAGATTCTAGCAAGGGATCAACTCATTTTATTTTATTTTTTAAAAGTACCTAATAATTCTGTAGCATACACTCCTGTACATTTTATGCTGTGATGTGAATCAATTGTTACCATCTAATACTCTTCCTAAACTTATATATGAGCCTGATCTATCTTCTATTACTCACTCCAATTCTGAGTCTGATCCTTCCCAACCAAAATCTTTTATTACTTACTCCATCTTATATCATGTGAACCTGATCTTTTCCCATTCAATATCTTTTATTACTTACTGCTCTCTTTAAATTAGCTGAGAGAGCCTTTTATACCTTCCATCAGAGCATGGCTGATGCTAACCTCCAGGAGAGTGACTCACTGCATCTTCTCAGACTAACATTTTCCACCGACATGAAGTGGAAAGATTATATTGAATCAATTGCTAGGTCTGCTGCTAGGAAAGTTGCTTCACTGTGTTGTGCTAGAGAATTTTTCTCACCACAATCTATATTTACGTATTTGTATGTCTACCATTCATCCTTGTTTTGAATATTGCTGCCACATCTCCAGTTGCCTTGATCTATCCACTTCCCTTCTCCACATCCTTTCACCTTTCATTCCTATCTGCTCTCGCTCCAAATCTTCTGTAACCCCCTTGCCTTGATCGATCCACTGTCTTTCTCTTTCTCCATATTTTCTCCTTTACCACTCCTATCTGCTCTTCCTCCAACCCTTCTATAACCCCTTGCATGATAGTGGCCTCCAGCCTTGCTTGGGGTGGTACACTTAAAAAAAAAACAACATATGATCCAGTGCTCCTGCTATTTATTTAGAGATTCTTGATAAAATCCAAAGAAAAATCTGCAATGTTATTGGTTCTGACCTGGTATCTCAGCTTCAATCACTTTCCAATTGCCATAACATCGCTTCCCTGTGTCTCTTCTATAAATACGTTCATAGTAATTTTTATGATATACTTTCCTCTATGGTACTTAGACTTTATTAATTTAAGCACAGTACTAAATCGTCAGCAAGGTCTCATCATATTACAACTGAAATGGTTAGCTGTAAATGTTAAGTTCTATGCTAACATTTTCTTCTATCATTTTATTGATGAATGCATTTTCTGAATCAACTATGTGTGAATGAGTGAGTGAGTGTGTGTGTATATATATATATATATATATATATTATGAAATGAACTAAGTACGACAATTATTTAATATATTTTCTGTGATGTAGCTGAATGATTAAAATAACTGAGAGTTGACATCAAATATCACCATTCTCAATTTGTCAAAGAAATGATTTCATGTTAATAGTACTAGCTGGGGAAGACTAGTCCCAGCATGCTGCAGATTCAAAAAATGCACTAAAAAAACCATACTACAGTTTCATTCAAACCTTGAGTGAACATGGGTAGACAAAATTGTTTGGAAGCTGTCAATGTTTGCACTAACACAAAGTCACAAAACCTTGCTCAACTGCTGATCACACCAGATTACATGATCTCTCACTAAAACTGTAATTATTGTTTTCTTAGCATAGTTGCAGTATAGACCACAGGTTAGATGGGTGTTGAAGAAACTCAACTATAACTGAGCAGGCATTTGCAATTGGGAGTAGCTCGCTACCTATCTTTTTTATGACTTATCAACCCTCTTTAGGCTATTTAAAAGCCAAAACATATTTTGGATTGTAAGAATGTCTTTTTTTTTTGCAAGTGAATATTGCATTAACAATTTTTGCAGATATACATCTTATTTAACCCAAAGATGGGGGGAGAAGAAATGGATTCATACCTTTCCCAAGATTACTTGCAAGTAAATGTAATGATAATGGAACAAATTCAACTCTTCAGTTTCTCATTCTGAACTGCTATCCATTACATCATTCACAGATCCAAGTTTGCATGAAAATATTATCTATGTATCTTAATATAGTATGTTTAGTTTGTATGAAAACCGTTCATGATATAATAGAATAGGTACCTGCACAGAAGGTTTAAAATGAATTTTTAAAAATGAAAAATCTTTCTTGAAGCTTTTATTTTAATTTTTATTTCAAGCTAATAGTTTTAATATTTCCAATAAGCAAAATACTTTTTTCTGTATTTCAAAACTAGTTTAAATTGACTTGAAGGAGTTTGTTTTGAAATTGCTAAAATAGCTGAATTTAGCGCTATTTCTAGCCATCAGTCATCACGATGTAATTCTCTGTATGATGTAATCAAAAAATCTTTCAGAAATAAAATATACTTTTCTGAAACTTTATTTGAGGAATATTAGCTGATTTAAAGTTTAATTAATCTGATTTGAAACAAATATTACTTTAGGTTTAAAATATTACAGAAATGCATTTTTTAACATGGTGGTAGCTGCATATTCAAGGTGGTAACAAGTTTACTGACAGATTAGTTTTTTCTACAGTGGATATATCTGTAAAAATTACTTGAGGAATATAACATGAGTGCCGCCTTTATATAATTATATACTCAGTTATCTTAAAAATTTAGGGAAAATATTCACTGTAATTTTTTTATTGAATTTTAGGTACTTTGGCTTTTTAAAATTTACTGTGTAGTTATTGCGCTTAATGAAAACTGAAAACAATTCGAGTAAAAATTCATTATTCATAAAAAAAAAATGTTTTTTCTTTCAATAATGTGAAACCGTAAACGGTATCTTATTCATGAAAGCAATTAAAAGCTTTTCTAATAAATGTCTTAGTTTTATTACATTTTTTATTTTATCATTCAGAGATTTTCGGTAACTAAGGGTCCTTTTTTTATTAAAAAAAAAAAAGTTCTGCTTTTAACATTGAGCTCTACAAAATTTAATTTCTCAAAATTTCATAAAATATAAGTGTGTGTATATGTTGGGGGGGGGGTAACATATGTAAAAAAAAAAAAAAAAAATTTTTTTACCAAGATTTTCTAAAAAAATATTTCTAAAATAATTTCATTCATTATTCTATGAATACGTCCTGAAAGTTTCATTTAAATCTGACAATTATTTGATTTTTGCAAGAATTTCCAAATCCATGCTTTTCAGTTTTCACCGTAAAAAAGAAAAGACGCTAAAATTTCCTATAGTGTCATTGTGTGTACAGTGTAACACGACAGACCTCAAAAAAGATGGAGACGACATTGACTAAAAATTAAATATAGTGTCAATAATTTTTTTTAAATACATGTGCTCATATTTTCAATGTTAATGTCGTTTGCTTTTTTTATGTTATTATAATTATAAACATTTTAACAAAATACTTTATTTACGATTTTTTTCATTACTTACCTTTTTTTAGTTTGCCCATTCACGAAAAAAGTGTCAATGTCCGCAATGTAGAAGTGAAAACAATTTGATGCATATTTTGGCAATATTACTGCATTGTAATGTACAATGCTATCCCAATACAATACCAATGGAACATTTTCATAAAATAAAATATACTTTTTTTTATTTTAGAAAGAAAAATTATGAAAGTTTAATTAATAACAACTGGCATTTCAATCCATTAATCTCGCGAGATTTATCTCCACGAAAGAGATTACTTTTATTTTTTATAAACTTAATTCACAAACTCTTCAGTCACAAAAACACAAATCCGAAAACACTCCAAAAACTTGATGACTGAGATCTGAATTGATTTCTACACAAAAAGTGTCAAAGATGAGATTACGAACGAATCTACATTTCTGCTAAGGATCAGCGTTCCTTTATGCCTTCAAGCTGGAATGGAATCTGGCGGATAACACATCACTTAAGTCACTAATAATACCTCTCAAATGTGTTTCTGTCTTCGAAAAAAAAATACGCAATAAATAAATAAGGGATGCCTGATCCCGGGGCAGCATAGTGATTTTTGGCCTTTGACCCATATATAGCCCCCCCCCACTAAAATGACTATGTCACATCCCACCAACGTTGGGGTTTATTGAGTAAATAAATACGGGATCACCACTCTTTTACTGCAACATGTGTTCTTCATGTTCCTACCCTGTTCGCGTCTTCAGACTATTGATGTAAAAAAGCTTTGAAGAATGAGTAAAAAACAAAACAAACAGAGCGCACATTAGTCGGCCTAGGATCAATGTATTGTACAAGTATCTGTTACTTTTTCTCTGTAAAAAAAAAAAAAAAAAAAAAAAAAATGTTGTCCTTAAACTAACCGTATCACATTCTACCATTGTAATTGTTGCGGCTGTATGAAAATACAGTCAGAGTGCATGCTCTCTAGCTTTTTAAATGGAATCAGTAGAGAGTGTCACCGTCATATACACTAGTGTTGTACCCATATGTGGTGCAAGACATTAGACGGTGTTTCTGCTTGTTGGTCTTTAAACTACTTTCAATTGAGGGAAAACAGGTTTATTCCAACCCATCCACATTATTCCCCCCACCCACAAAAAAAAAAACACACACACACACACAGCCTGAAAACGGGTGGGTCAAATTACTTCGACGCCTTCATGACAGTGCCTAATTTTTACTTTTTTTGACTCATACACACGTTCTTCCCCACGTGAAACCAACCTTGTGTCACATGCTACCATCTTTACGTAGGGTTAGGATTGGTAAATAGGTTGTGTACTATCGGTAAACCTCGTCGGAAGTGTTAGTTTGTTACATGTGTGCGTGTCATGAGTATTCAAACATTTGTCAAATAACAAACAAAATCATTAGAGAAATAGAAAATAATATTAAAATTACTACGAAAAAGTGTTTATCAACAAGTAATGAAGTTTATACAAATAGTTAATAAATTTCTATATGGGCAAGAAGATGGAGCACTGCCTCATTATAATCCGAACAAACGTCCATGGATTTTTAAATGTATGGTTTCCAAATTGCTGGATAGGAAGAGTTGGCCAGATTTCTTGGCTTCCTTATTCCAGTACCACCTATGAATTTATTTTTGTGAGGTTATATTAACTTGTACTGCACTGCACTAAATAACTTGGATGACCTTGTCTTTTAAGGAAAGAATAACTACCGCCATTGCTACTATTGATGAATGTTTTAGATTTAGAGACATAGACATGAATATGGCTTGCTATGAATGGGGCCCATATAGACATTTACACCATTTTTTTGTGTAAAAATTGAGGGGAAGTGTGCAAAATAACGATGACCCACCCGCCCAAATTCAAGCTATAATGGTTTTGAAAAGAAAAAGAACTTTAGTTGAATAAAAATTATGAGACAGAGATGAGATACCTGCAAAATTAATAATTGTGTTGAATATTTGTTTTACGAAAATTAACCATATTTTACTTAAATTAATTTTCGAAAAAATAAGACTAGTTTTCGCTTTAATAAAACTTAATTTAAAATTATTTACTTTTTCATGTTAAAAAAAAAAAAAAAGAAGCAAACAATGAATTTTATTTTTTAAAGATTGAATAAAAAATTATTTTCCATATTATTTTTCCGTCTCATAGTTTCGGGGTGGGGCAGAGACTCTTGCGCCGGTTCGGCCTGGATTAATTCAAGATATTTTGTTTGAAATTTGTTTTTGTAAATTAAAAAAAATAGGTATACATTAAGTTTTGTTTTTAAAATAATGAATGAATAATAAAAACGTTAAAATAATTACACACACAAAGAAAAAAAATATGTATAAATTCAAGAGAATAGAAAACTTAAAAATACAAAGTTTTTTAAATCAGTAGAATTAAGTAAAAACGAACTGGAATAATAATTATTCCCCTTCGTTTTTACTTTTTAATTCTGAGAATTTTGAAGCGGTTTGAGAACTTTTGCAGTAAATAATTTTGGTTGTAAATACGTAACATTTATGAGGATAATATATGGATATCTTTCCTTAGGTGTTTAAATTGTACACTGTCCAATTAACTTAACAACGAATTATTTTAAATTACAAAATTGTACTTGCATTAAACGAAAATTATTAATTATAATACATTCCTTCTTGCAGTCAATTTTGACGGCACAGGTACACTAGTTTATTTGTATATAAACTTCACCATTTATTTCCTATTATGTAAACATTTCAACAGTACCCAGTTTCTCTTGTAATTTTAATAAATTTTTCTATTTGTCTAATGACTGTTCAATTTAAAATGTTTTGGTTCAAAGATTCTGTAAGAATATAATTTTATTAAGTTCAACCAACAGCCTTTAAAAAAATAAAAAAAAAAGTATTTTCCATTCTCCAAATAAGCTTTTACATGTCTGGATCAATATTGCAGTTTAACTGTATTTTCGACCATCTGTCATTTAGCAGAAACTAAATGTCACTATTGTAGACAAATGTTTTCTAGCTACATCCAAATCCCAGACATTTTTTACAAATTTAAATATACGTGTTGTAGAAGTGATGTCATGTGAAGAACAGTTTCAGAGAGATTGGCGGCACTTTATATATCAGTTCAAATATCTCATACACATTTTAAAAATGCTGTCTTGTGGTGAATAATTTTTTTTTTTAATTTGATGCAGATTGTTCCTTTTGTATAATACAAGGTGACAGACCCCCCACCACCACCACGTATCTTCATCTAGCTTATGTCTTACCATTTTGTGGAGGTATTTCAGCCACAAACACTGTAGCTTTGAGTATTTTGAATCTTTCTTTACTTGTCAGTATTATATAGTATTTTGGTATTCTAATATTTAGCATAGGTTAATAGCTTTATTTTGTCCATCCATAATGCAGATATAATGTATGTGTGCACACGCACACAAAAAATTATTAAATTCAAAGGTATAACTTTATTTTTTGTTTTAATGCATTTTTCCTATTTTCAAATAAGATATACATCAAAATTGTAGATAAAATGCTTGAAGTTCATGTTTTGTTCAAGTAATTTGAACCATCTTATTATCAAGAACTAGATGTCGTCAGTGTAGTAGACACTAGAGATTCTTATTTATATAAAACAGCACGTTAAATATCTTTCACTATAGGAGACAGTGACTTGAAATATACATAAAATATTTAATGTGTACAAAATAATATATATATTTGATACATGCTTATTAGAGTGGTCCTGCTTCTTATAACCATGATACTTGATGTCACATTAGGCTAAGTTAAATTTCATACTGACAACACTTCTTGATAAGTCAAAAACATGAACTTTGGACAGTTTATCTACAATTTTGAACCTAGTGTGCAGCATCTTATTTGAAACTTGGAAAAATACAATAAAAATTAAAGAGACTTTCTTGATTGAATACTTGCTGCCTTAGATGTGGCATAATGAATACATATGCTTTTATATATGTAGTTTCAGACCCTTTCAAAGAACAATGATTAAATGGATATTTTTTTTAAAAAACTAGCATGACAGACATTAGATTATTTTATTCCTTCAACTCTCAAAACAAGGGAAGAAGAAAGTCTTACTATTCCTCCAAGATTCAATAGAGAGAAAAGATCAATATTGAACACAAAATTTGGGTGGTTATTAAAGCTAATAGAACCACTTCAAGTTGTTCAAAAACCTTTTCACACCAATGCTATTTGAGCAATGTGGTGCAATAGACGACGACTCAGAATGAGAAATCGGAGAGTCGAGTTCGTTATGTTTATTAATGCACAAACACCCTTGGGATAGGTATGAATTCATTTCTTCTTCCTCCAGCTATGGGCTGAAAAGCAAGACAGATACTATAGCCTGGGTTGGCAAACAGTCTATCACAGAAAGAAATCGTAACCTACTACGGGAAAACTAGTCGAGTCAGTCATGAACTGAAAGAAACACAATCACCCAAGCGCATATCATAGGGCACTTAACTGACTGACTTATTCGAGCAGTGGTTTAAACATGGATTTGAATTTAATGAAAAAGACCTTATTTTCTCCTATCACACCAACATTGATGCTTCAGCTTCTACAACAGCAAGCTTTAAAAACTAAAACTGGATTTCTGCCTTCTGAACATATTCCAGAAAGATCAATTTCTCCATGTACAAAAAGTGTAGTTATTCCTTGTTTAAACATTCAAAACTGAAAACATCATGTTCAAGTTTATATCAAACTTTTTACTGTTATGCCAGTAAGGAATCTTATGGGATTTTTCATAGACAATTTAACAAAGGAAAAAAAAAAAAAAAAATTGAAATTATCAGTTGAAGTAATTGATAATGTTAACATTCATACAATTGGGTATCAGATAACATTCTATGGATTAACCATGTTATCCAACAATTTCTCTCTTGAATTTCAATCTAGAATAATTCTATAAAAATAGAACTATCATATTAATACTATAGGCCAACTATTTGAAACATAATTAGTGATTCCACACTTACAATCAAGCATTATTGTATTGTCAATCTACTGCTCTACTACTAGAGCCCAATCAATAATCAACATATTTATTAACATAATGTCTAAAATAAATTTTTAGTTTTGCTGGATCAATATGCTAAACTGTTTGCCTTAAACATTCTGAAATGCTCCACCTATACTCTGGTAGTAGTATTGGAAGGGGGAGGGTAGCTGCATCCATTAGATCTTGATGAAAAATTATCCAAATCCATTATCCAGGTATGCCTGAAAGTGTTGGTGAAAAAAATGTTACAAGTATTAATTTATCCTATGATATAATGAGTAGGATTTATTAAATATAAACATGTAAAAACTTTCATTCCTTCTGATTACTGTACAAAGCAAATTCTGAACCATTCATATTTTAGTAAACTGCATTTTAAAGGTAAAAAAAAAAAAAAAAAAATGCCCACTTACTTTACCACTAACATGTTTAAGCTTTATTCATTTCTTTAATATTTTTTTTTTTTTTAAATTTCCACCTCAAATCTCAGTAAGATTGGTTATTCAATTTGTATATTATACAAGGGAAAGTCAAAAATTATCTGCCCTCTTGTCCAAAGATATGTTATGGCAAAAAAAAAAAAAAAAAAAAAAAAAAAAGATGCCCTCATACATGAAAAAAAAAAATTATAAAAAGGGACTGCCAGTATTAAAAAATTAATGAATCTTTTCTCCTTTAAATGCTATATCTCTTCTGGACAGGTGATCACAACTGTCCAGATTCCTTTTCTTTATGTGAATTACCATGAACTCTGGTTGCCACCCAAGTTTAAATAGCCTAGTCCCCCCTGCTATTTTATGACTAGTCAGTCCAGCGATGGAGAAGGAAGAAGTCATACTTTCCCAAGAACATAGGTGCAAAAGTGAATGCAATATACTAGACTTTTCACACCAGCATTACCTAGTACATACACAAAAGAGAATGGTCATTAACTGTAGCAAGAATGTAAGATGTATTGCTTAGATAAATTATGAGGTGGGGGACTTTATGTCTAAAATAAGAAACAATAAATAAATCAATACACTTATGTGTAGTTTACAAAAACAATTGTGAACACTGAATGTTGTTCCAAACTAATTTCTCTTACACTTTGGGAGTTGATATTTAGAACTCTTTGATAGCACTGATTATATTTCAGTCACTTAAGTACATTTCCTTTGTGCTTAAAAAAAAAAAAAGTATTTCAACAAGCTTAATATATGTTAAAGTAAGATATATTAGATAAATAGGTGTGTTGCAAAATAGGACATAAACCAGGAAAACTCTGTAAATCTTTTTTTTTTTTGTTTTGTTTCTTTCTTTTATTTAAAAGGACAAATCATTGCTGTTTATGTGTTCTAACAGGATCTGAGTGACATGTCACCTGGTTTATGAGTCAGTACTTACTGATCAAAAAGAAAATACCAGAAACCATAGGGTTGATGCAAAGCAATATCAGTGAAACTTACCACAATTAACATAAGTCCTAAGCTAAGTCTTTAAGATTCATTCAATCCTTTGTTTCCTGTTTAGGATTGGGGGGTTCAGTGCTTTCTATTTTTTTTTTCTATTACTTCCAGTAACTGCTTGTGTCATTATAAAAGAAAAGAAACTACAAAGCATTGGATATGCAGTTTTCTTATCCACATTGGTATAAAATCAAATCATGTTTACAGAAACACTGCATTTACTGAACTTATTGACATAGCTACAATTATGAACATTCAGCAATGACTATACTTGTTACACATTACTGTTCAGAAATTATATCTAACTCCTTAATGATCAATTGGCTAAAAACAAAAATGAAATAAATTCTTTGACACCTAAACTCTAAGCAATATACTTTTGTAGTGTAGATGTAGTTATAGTGTAATCTACAGATTACATATATTGACAAACTTTAAACCCGATTTACTGAGTAATTGTTGACTGTTCATTATCTCAGTCAATTACAATTTTTAAACCAAGAATTTATGTATGGATGTATTTATATAGAGCCTCATGAGAGTTAGAAGTGGCTAACCAGTAGACGGACTTGACACTTGTGGCTAAAATGTCACTATGTAAGTTAAGATTGCATGTGAGATTGTTTCTGTTCCGAGGGTCAAATTAGCAAAGCTTGTTACAGATCATGACAAACGGATCCTTTCGCAATAATTTTTTTTTTATTATTACATTGAGAAATACAGTAATTGGTAGGACATTTTAGGACTATTTAAAAAGCAGTATTTTGGCCAAAGTAGACAATATTTTACAAATTACATATTAATTAAATTGGTTCATAATTACTAACTTGGATCAAGCAATAGAGTAACAGACCAATAATTTCTAACTTAAGTGTGGAGCTGCTGATTGTTACCATTTAGAAAGGTCAGTGGCATAAATGTAAGTTACAAATTACAATTACTTTCTTGCATGCAAAAATAAGCCAACAGTATGTAATCCATACTAAAAAGAGGATTAGCAAGTCTTTGAGAGAGAAAAAAAAAAAAAAAAAAGTAGAGGATAACATTTCTGTATTATATTCAGAACATATTGTAAATTGCTACTTAATTAAAGCAATAGTAAATTGTAAAAGAATGACATAACTAGCCTATGTTAAAGTGTTAATTTCTCAGTATTAGAGTTCAATGTTTGGCATGATAGAAATTGTTTCAAGGGAAAAATTACAAATATTAAAGTTATCTCATGGTGCAGCCATAATTCTGGTGAAACAAGTTTTAGAAAATATAAAAATGTTTGAAGTAAAAGTTTAACATAATATGCCTACATAAACTTTCTAGCTTATTGCCCCTCAAAGGCATTTTTAACCTTTAATATAGGTCTTAAAACAATCATGGTACCACAACTAGTGTTTTTGAGAAGGAACTCAAGTTCTATGAAAAAAAAAAAATAAATAAATAAAAAAAAAAAAAAAAAAAGCTATGCAAAAAAATAGTGTAAATATAGAAGAAAGTCATAAATAGCATTACACTGGTTCATTATTACAAGTATTTTATTGAAATAAGAGAAATTTAAATTTGAATTCCTAGCAAGAAAACTAATTGCAACATTTTGTAAGGCACTAAGACAAGCCAGTGCCATGTACAGTCCAATGAAGGAAAAAAAAAAACAAAAAAAACTAATAGGGTTGAAAAGAAAAGTGCCCCAGAGGCTTATTCAGGCTCAAATGACATTGAACAATGCAAGTTATATTAAAATGACTTTTTTAAAAATAGAAATTAAACTTTCAAATCCTGATTTTTTCTCTAAAATGTAGGGTTTCTATATTGAGGTCATAACCCACAGCAAAGCATTTGATAATGAACTGAGTGCACAACAAATCATTGCTTAAAAAAAAAAAAAAAAAAAAAAAAAAAAAAAAGGGGGGGGGGGATTTTTTACAGAATCTGACAAATGAAAAATAGATTTAATCCAGTCATGATACCTCAACAGTACATCTAATATCATCCAGTTACATCCTACTATCTAAGATAAGGGATTATTCTAGTCAACCAGGCGAATGATATTAACTAAAGTTATACAAGAGAGAACACCACCTAAAACAAGGGCAAAAATATCCACTCTGAATTAGATATCTGAATATTTTACAATGCAAAGGACCCACTTTCCCCACCCCTCAGGCTCACAAAATAGAATTAAGCATTGAAAACCCACAATTAGATTTAATTTAATAAAAAGTTAAAAATTAAGAGATAACACTTTGATATGAAGAGCATGATCACAAGCAGGAAGATTTATTACATGGGCAAAGAACATTTAATACAGGCGACAAATGAAGGGGAGGGGAATGTAACAATTTTCTTCTATACTCAACAAATTCACAATGACCCTCAAAAAGAATGAGAGGTCATTATGATAATTAGCCAATTTATTTTATATTTAAATGTTTAACGGGCCAAAGTCTCGATATAAAAAAAAAAAAAATAAAATAAAAAAAATGTATAACAAAACAATCTACCTAAATGGAATGTTAGTAGTGGATTTTTTTTCCTTTTAGTTTTTTTTCTCAAATGGTAAACAATATCTTCAGGTTTTTTTTTGATCATTTATTTTCATTTTTTTTTTTTTTTTTTTAAATCAATTTTTCAAATTTTATTTTACAAATAAAATGACCCCCAACAGGCACCTTATGTACACTGTGAGGATACTGCAACACTGTTAACACTTCATATGTATATATACATACAACATACTTTACACTAAACTGGAACCTGCAAGTGTTACACTTATCCAACATACACGCAGTACCACTTCTCTGGAAATAAGTCTGAATATACATATGGCTACAGAAGGGCAAAATGCCAGTTGTTACTGCAGCTGTTATTTTCACATTCTCTTCACATACACACATGCATGCAGGAAAACAAACATACAGAGTGGGGAAACTACACCCTGACCCCCCAACTGGATAAATCTTCCTCTATCTGATATGATCCAATCACCTCCCCACCATACAGCATTACCTAAACTGTCAAGGAACCAAAGTAATCACCACTGTTTTTCCTTATTTGCAGCTCTTTAGGGGTCTATTGCATGGTGGTAGATGAGAAGAATGATACCAGAAAAGAAGAAGAGGGGTAATTTTTTTTATGAGGGAGAGCAGTTTCCTTATGTAACATTGGCATTTCACTCCATAACTACTTCACTGCTACTGCATTTTTTTTGTTTTTGTTTCATTTATCAACTATAGTGGGAGGAAGAATAGAAAGTGGAGAGAGAGAGAAAAAAAATTAGCTTTCAAAGATCAGTGTCTTTTCTTATCTGCAAATGTTTCCCAGACTTTCAAACTTGCTTTAGGGGCTTTTTTTTTTTCTTTACTAGGAAAAGTTACCCACTAAAAACTTTAAAGTCAGAAAAAGAGAAAACACTGATCCTTTAAATATAGTGAGCCTCAAATATTTTTTTTTACTTTTTTTTTAATGTGTACCGAGGGGAGGAAAGTAGAAGTAAAGGGTCATGACAACATTCAGACTGTACACCTGTATTGCTACACAGCCAGCATAAGAACTTATTTTCCTTCTTGAAGGTTTGATTTTGTTGTTCTTCATCTTTAAAAAAAGATCCAATTTTTTTTTTTCTCATGAAGTAGTCAAGGTGGAATAATGAAATTACATATTGAATTTTTTCATTTTTTCCAGATAGTTTACTGCTTCCACCATACCCCCTAAAAAATTTAACAGCGGATTTTAATGAGATCTAATCACCCCGTGTTGAGAGGATCAAAGCAACAATAAGTCCATAAAGTCCCAAGACTTCTGCAAAGATGAGAATGAGGATCATGCCCACAAACAATCTCGGTTGCTGAGCCGTTCCCCGCACACCAGCATCGCCCACAATGCCTATGGCAAAGCCAGCAGCTAACCCACTCAAGCCGACACTTAAACCAGCACCCAGGTGAACAAAACTCCTGAAAAAAAAAAATAAATAAATAAATAAAAATAAAATAAAAAAATATACAAGGCTAGAGAGGCCAACACATTTTATAGCTTGCAAGGAAAATTCTAATACCAATCATTTTCATTGCTTTCCTGCAAATTTGAAATAGTGGTGAGAATAAGAAACAGGAATTAGATAAATCAAAATAAACACTAATATCTAAATCCACCTTTTGATATAGTTACAATGGGTAATCTAAAAGAAAGTTAAGTTTCATGATGTAGAATAGAGGAATAATTAAACAGCACATTTTTGATAGACTGCTGATAAATCTTAATCTGATCAACTTCCCAAAATCTACCCATTTTTTTAAATCTTTCTTGTGCCAAGAACTTTTGCACTCCATGTACATATGTGGACACAGCAATCTAATATCCATGTAACTAAATGTTACATTATATAATAAAAAGCTTTATGATTTCAGAAGAATCATGAACACACCAATCTGTTTCTTTAAAATCAAATTTATAGCCCATATGTAAATGAGTATCCCAGATTAATTTTTTTATGGCTTTCAAAAATCAATGACAAAATTTTAAGTAACACCCACACAAATCATTAAATAACTGTCAAAATTAATGAGCGGTCACAGTTCAAAATAAGCAAACTATAAAAATAGCAAAATGTATAATACTATTTTTTAGTTTCTAAAAGTAAATTTTATACAAAAGAAAAAAAAAAAAAAAAAGACAATATGAAATAGGACACAAACCATCATATAGAACCTAAATAACTATGAAGAACATTTATTCTTGCTGTTACTACAATGCAAAAATCAGCAGAGTGGAGTTTTCCTGATTACTTCATCAGTAGGTTCATTTGACAAGAAATAAGCATAGACAACTCAAAAATTAACCTTCCATGATTCAAGTTGAGAGTAAATATCTTTCAAGAACTCACATGGTCTTAATTTTTGAGGAGAGAGAAGTTAGATCTTTTCACATTCAAAAATTGATAAAAGTAAATCATAATTGATTTTTTTTCTATCAAAGGGGTAATGAAGCAGTGTATTGTAAACTACAAACCAAGCATTAAAAGATTTGCCAAAAAATATTCAGACACAAACACCTTGGCTGAGCTATGAAGTTTTCAGCACCTTGTATACAAGCTTGAAAGATATAAAGTAAAGTTTTAGATCAATGTTGCTACCATCTACTAGCATGAGAAATAAAATTATGGAATGAAGTATCAGACTAAAACTTACAAAATGTTGTAACCTTAACTAGCAATTCGATTGAGAAAATATGGAAGGGACATATCCCTATTTTGTAAACTTGCAATATTAAGCTTTCATGGGTATGTGCACATGCAAACAAAAATTCAAATTTGTATAAATTTGCACAATTAAGCATATCAATTTTATAGAAGAAAAATAACTGAAAAACCAAATATTGAATTGGTTCAGCATAAGAACCACACAAAGTTAAACTTTGCAACTTCTCAGACTTTTATTGCATAAAAGAAAATACTGCACTCTAATGCTGTTAAATCAAAGAACAAGATGGAAGAAATTATAGCAGCAAGGAAATTCTGCAGCATCCTCCACCCAATCTTCAAGAGTATAAAATTGACATGTCCCAATTAAGTGAGGTTTCTGTCTTTATATTAATAAAAAAAATTAAAAAAAAAAACACACATTGGTCAAAATCTGGACTCTTCAATTATTAATGTTAGCATAATAAAGCAATTTGTAAAAAGGTATGTAGCATATTTCAGCATAATTGTAAATACAGTTTATCTTGAGAAATCTTCAAGTACTACTATTGGACACCAGCAACAGCACTAATCCTGAGATTAGTCTATCAATGATTTTTATCTACAAGTTAAAAATGTTGGCCATGGGTCACTATTTCCCCCCCAAAACAAAGAACAAGTAAAAAATATTTATAGGAAGATTAAGTATATTAACATATGTATAATTTACACAATCTAGTAGGAACCTGCCGATTCTTTAACAGATTTTATTCTCAAATATTAGTCATACCAGAAAGTATAAACAAAACCAGAAGAGAGAGAGAGAGAGAAAAAAAAAACAAACAACTAAAAACAAACCTTATTTTGGACATTAACAAACCTCTTGTATTTCACAAAAAACTAATCTCAAAGATGATTGTTCTAGAAAGTGTGGCAAAATAAAATGGCAGCAGCATCAGAGGCCATTCATATATTGTATGACAGAAAGAAAACAGTTCGCACCTTCAGTATCAACATGCATATAGGAATTAGTACAAACATGTGTAGGACAAATATAGAATAAAAGGGCATTCCCCGCCACAGAAACTGCAATATAATTACTGTAAAACAGGTACTTATTACAGCAGCAGGGAGCAACTTTTAAACTGAGAAAAATGTACATTTTTCAATATCAAATGACAATTTGCAATTTGAAACTTATCCTTTAGAAAGTGTTCAAAAAGTAAGGTTTAATTCTGTCCCTTTAAGAGAAGAGTCAAAATAGGACATCAAATGAAGAAATTTAATTAAGACATCTTCACTTCTATAAGACTAAAACATTTATAGACTATTTTTGTGGAACTTAGAGTCATAACATTTTTTCCTCCAAAATAGAAAGAAAAAATGTTATAGCTAATGCTGCATCAATTCTGATAACTAAAGTTGAATACTGTACTCTATCAGGCACAACTTCAACATACAGTTGAATAAATTAGTAGCATAATGTTATAATTTATGAAGAAACAAAAATTGAACAATGCACTTTTATTTAAAAAAAAAAAAAAAAAAAAAAATTCATAACAATAATACTTACTTGAATAAAGTATACTGCGTTTTGATATTGTTAGCAATGAGGACTGCCACAACCAATCCATAGATAGCAATAATACCAGCCATGACAACTGGAATGATGGACTTCATGATCAATTCTGGACGCATCACAGACATAGCTGCAATGCCTGTACCAGATTTAGCAGTGCCATAGGCTGCCCCCAGAGCTAAAAATAAAAAAAAAATATCCAGATTTAATTAGAGCCAAGAAAGTTAATCTTCCATAAAATACTTTCAGAAAATATGCCAGTCCATCAATCACAAGTATTGATACTTAAGAAAAAAAAACAAAACATACAACCAAGCACATCCTAGTGTTTGACTAGTGTTCAAATTCTCACTACCCAGTTTCTTTAGTTTAAAATGTTACTATTAAAATTCAAAATTTTAAACAAATAGACAAGTGCACTGATAAATTTTTTCAATTTTCTTAGATGTTCAGATTAAATGGTTGGAAGGAAATTTGTTTGCAAAACATTAAAATTTAGAATCCACAAGGAATTTCTGCTCAGATACTTTAAACAGCTTTTATTTAAACCCAGAAATTACATTTTATGTTAATGTTCAAATAAAATATTGCATTGTGCTGAAAGAAAAATTCATCATACCAATACTAAGAATTGGACTAAACATTTTTTCTAGACAATACAAGTTTCTCTACTCACTTAAATGATTTACACATTTAAAATTTGATGTCAATTTTCATTGTCATAATGGTAAAGATAAATTTGTTACAATTAGTTAATCATTAAACTTTTGAAAACATTAACTGGCCTTTTTCATATAGCTCATTGCCTTAAATTTCATTTTTTTTTTTAAACATTATAGACGTTATTTTTTTCATATTTACTGATAAGTTTGTTTAAAAAAAAAAAAAAAAAAAAAAAATTTGGTGAGATCATTGTTACTTTTGACAGACCATGAGCAATTTGACTATTGTGAGCAGTTCATGAAACTGGATTAAGTTAAAACGCAGCCTATGCAACAAAAAACTTAGGCACAAAATTTAATTTAGATATGAAAAATTGTTTTTAAAAACTTTCGAGTGAAACCTGGGAAATTTGTGAACTTTTACTACATTGGCAAGAAAGCTTATTTCAATGATTAAACATTTTGTAAAGAGAATTACTTCAAAACAAATTGTATGTTTTATTTACTTCAATGACAATTCACAACAGAGCATTTAAGATAGAATATGCTATGAAATTTACGTACTTCCAATAATTTTCGATACCCAAGATATAAAATGAATTTTTATAAATGAAACATTTTTCCTTGAGTTTTCACTTTAGCTTTAATTGAAAGCGAAAAGATTTAAATTTACTATTTCCAGTAAGCAAAATACTAGTGTATTTCAGAGATTATGGATTGGAATCGATTTTTTCTAAGAGATGATTTCTAAGAGCTGTCTTTCATCGCAATGTATTAAAAAAAATCTTGCAAAAATAAAATATACTTTTCTGAAACTGAGCAATACCAGCTAATTTAAAGTATAATTAATCAGATTTGATAAAATATTTATTAAAATAACGTATTTTTAAGACAAAACAGTAGCTGTAATTTTAACAGACCTCGCTATGTTTTACGTAATTGGCGAGATGTTGACAGATGGTGTAATGATTGTTGGTCGACGGAGAACATCTGTAAAACAGCATTTAAGAAAAAATGACCCGAGCGCTTTTCTTTTTAAGTACTCACTAATCTTAAAAATGTAGGAAAATATTCTCCGTAATTTTAAGAATAGTGGCTTAAATTTACTAGTCACTCTTATTTTCTGATAATGTCGTGTATGGTAGTCCATACTTAAAAAGAAAAAAAGGCACATAACATTTTCTATACATAAAAAAAATAAATTTACAAAATCTCGGTGCAAAATTTTTTTTATTAAGCTTTTGAATTTTTGAAAATTAAATATAGTTTTCAACAATATCACCTAGCCGGGAAGAAAAAAAAGTCTTTCGGATGAATTTAATTTCAATTTCATGAAATTGAGTAGAAGAGATTAAGTTTAAAAAGTAAGTCCTGAAAGTTTCATAAATCCGACATTGATGTTTGTAAGACTTTCCAAGCCAATGAGTTATTTATTCATCGGAAAAAAAAATAAAAATAAAAATATTGAACCCAATTAAAAAAACACTTTGGTCTTTAAGAACCTTAAATAAACATTTTGATAAAATTTTGTTCTTAAGTTTGGGCTTTTTTTCATCATGCTATGCCGTTTTTTTTCAGAGAAAAAGTGGAGGTACCTACAACTTTTCATTTGTTAATTCAGTGTCCTGTAAGCGAACTAAACTTCTAGAAAAAAAAATTACTTATTCTTTCACAACGTACTATCGTGCATGTTTTATGTAAAAATAAAATACCTTTCTATCCAACACACTAAATTTGGCAAAATAAAATCAGATTAGCAATTTATGCAATTAAGGTTGTGAGAGTGCAAATCATTCCTACCCACCCACTCGAAATGTTGATTACATAATCAGACAAAATTCCCAATTTAAATTTTATCAAATAGAGTAAATAAAAGTTCCCAATAGTTACAATACTACGCAGAGCTTGATGATAATCAAAATAAATAACAATTTATTTACAATATCAGTCATTCGAATTGAGGTGAGGAAAGCCTGAATTAATGACATAAAAATAATTGTTCAGGACAAAAAAGACAAAAAACGCTCAATTGTTTATGATTGAAATTCATACTTGGGTTAAAAAATACACGAAGTTCCTTATCTAGAAAGGATAACCGAGAAATCATTCAATAAGAAAAAACAGGAAATGTTTTCTATCAACAGGGAGAAAAAAAGAGGTCAATAGTGTTTGTCAGCTTTACTTCAATGATATCGTTTTCTTAGACTTTGATCAACCCTATCTCGAAACTCGAGAGCTACGAAATCAATTTTCAATTACAATATGAAGACTGCAGAGTCACAGGTTACTAAGTCACACGATACGAAGGTTAGATGCATGTGACAACTGATGGAATTTTTGTGAAGACTTGAATTTTTGAGGGGACAAGTCGAGTAAATTAAATGAAACTCATTTTTTTTACACTAATCAATTTTATTGGAGAAGTCAAATTAGTGCGTAACATTTAGAGCAACCAAATCATACAAAGAAAGCAGATATAATGGTTATGAAAGCAAAAAGCCACTTTGTCATGTGAATATTACGATAAAATTTATACAAATTTCCTAGTGCAGATATTTGAGGTTTAAATGTCGATAACATGATTTAACATTTTAAATTACAATAGAAGAAAAATAGCTATGTAAACAAGTGGCAACCCGCTTAGCCTGTTTTAAGACACTCCACTTTTGACGCACAGATGTAGGAAATCTGTTAAGATATCGAAAGAGAGAGAGAGTTAGGAACAAGAACTAAGCATCAAGCAAACGTGGTCCAAACGAGGAAGTTGCGGTTGCAGCAATAATGGTAGTAAGAGTGATATATGCAGAAGGAAGTGGGAGGAATAAGAGATGGCCTTAGGTTCGCCATTTCTGTATACAATTATCAGTACATTGTTACAGCCACAAACAGATTCCATATCAATTGTGGAAGTCATTTAAAACAGTGATGATAGAGTTCAAAATTATAAAACCCAAGAAATCAATAACAAAGATTACTAGTTGCTCTTAACCACTATTCACAGATGACAAGTGCTTGGCTATTAAAAGAATTCAGTCTTCTTACTCCCTTCTTAGACAATCAGAATGATAGAGAGACTGATAAGGTTAAAAAGGTGATCAATTAGTTATCACCCATAAATATATATTTTTAAGGGAATTAACGGTTTCTCTATTTTCGAAATCACATTAGAACACGGTGACATGCAATTAAAATAGTTTAAAATCAAATTAGAGAAAATCTGCAAGCGACTTTCACTCATCTTTAAGTTTATTTTATTTTTAGCTGAAAATTTAAATTCCATTTAACAATAATAAATGAAATTAAACATCCAGTTAAAATTATATTTTTAAAATTAACACTACCATTTTTTAGCAGTTTTCAATCATGTAACAGATATGGCCACCTTTACCGATATACCAAAGAAAAGGATCTTTCTCACTCGTGACATTTCTAATTCAGACTTTGGACCCAGAAATAAACAATTTACATTTTACAATATGGCTTCAATAGTGACACGTACATACAAGGAAGAAGAAAACAAAAAAAAAGAAAGAAAAAAAACGATCGAAATGTGAATGCTTAAGCATCAAATTTTAAAAGGATTTTTTTTTAGAGACAAAATATTAAAGCACGACCGAAAACAGCTAAAAAAAAAAAACAAGAAAAAAAAAGCTAATTGTCAAAATAATTCCATAGCAAGTTTGTTTTTTGTTAGGAGTTTAGACATTTTTCAGTTTATTTTAAAATAGACTACAAAAAAAGATTACGATTTATTCTGCTTTCTAAAACCAAGAAAAATCTAACGTAATTTTAAGTGTTTGAAGGATCGCTATTCCTAAAACTTCAAATTTACAAATATTAGAAAAATTTAAAATATTTCTAATATAATCAGTACTGATATAATAAATCTACAAAAAATAATTAAAAATTAAGACAGTAAAATACACCAGTAATTTAAATTAACTAAGGAAGAAGCTTAAAATAAGAAATATGGGGAAGACAAAACGGGTTAAAACAAGTGTTGCAGAACGTGTGGGCGTGAGTAATTTTTATATAAAAATATCTGAAAAGTCCTTCACAATGTCTATGTCGGTTTTTTTTTTTCTTTAACATACTTTATGATGTAGGTTTGAAAATGGCTAGAAGCCTCCTACGCAAAACAAATACAATATCTAATTATCAAATTTAAGTAGATTTGATACATTGTGTTTTTGACATCCCCCGCCCTCAGGATCAATGGAAACCCCTTTAACGAAAGGGAATTAATAATTAGTAAATACACATACAAAATAGTTAAATAATTTAAAATCAGGTTTGACAAAAGGAAAAAATGAAAAAGCTATTAGTAGCGAGACCAAATTTGACTACTTGTTAGATTTCAAAAATTTATATATATATATATATATATATATATATATATATATATATATATATATATATAAAAGACTTACAGCAATTTCTTTTAAGAAAACGTTAACGTTAATATTCTTTTAGCTTAGGTAAGTAAATACATTTTTTTTAAATTTTCTTCGGAGAAGCTTACGATGTTAAAAATGATTACGAAAACAAAACCGTCAACGTCGGTTTTACTTTTAATTTTTAAAAACCTAACTAGAAGTTTAAATATGACGAAGGCTCTAAGCTTTAAAAGAGATTTATTACAGAGGGCGAGAAATTTTCATAAATACTAAGAGAAAAAAAACAAAAAAAAAAAAACACCACCCACCTAACGTCGGACAGACATGAATCGAATAAATAAAAGTTTATTCTGCGTAGTTTATTTGCTTTTTTTGGGAAGGGGGGGGGGGTAACAAAAGAAAGTAAAATTAAATTTATTTACTTATTGCGATCTAAAGAAGGCGTAAAATGTTTGGGTACTATATACAAAAGCTGTTTGTTTTTTTTTCTTTACAAAGCGATTGTGTAAAAAAAAAAAAAAAAAAATAGCTGTTTGTAACGACGTATGGTAATATTCTCTAACAAGTTCACTTTTCTTTTTTTTTAAGTAGATTCAAATTTTTATACACCGAAGTTGGAGTAAATATGGTTAAATGAAAAAATTAATAATTAAAGGGATTTAATGATTAACGTATTTTTTCTCCTTCAGTCACCCCCATCTAAATTCTGCATTTAAGAAGAGAAATTAAGTTATGGCTTAAGCTTATCAAGAAAAAAAAAAAAAAAAATTAAGGATCAACAGAAGTGAGTGGGGGGGGGGGTACTAGATTAGAAGAGGAAAAAAAAAGATTCGTCATCTTTCTCCTCCTTCAGAAGATATAGCAATCAAGAAGAAAGAAAAACGAATGATTATGCTGATGAGTTGAAAGTATTACGATGAAAAGAGAAAAAAGATGGTAGGGGAGATTTCTAGAGAAAGAGAAATAGTAGCAGTCCATAGAGTAGACAAAGTACGAAGAAAAAGACTAAGAAGAGGGTTAGTACTCACCACTGAATACCATTGCTGAGGTGGCACCCATTACACCAAAGAAGGGTGTATATATAGGCGAGTCTTCTGCCATTGTGTAAGTAACAATATATTGATAGATAGAGCTAGAGTGGACAGCTGTGTCGCTCACCAAAAAATGTAGTAGAGCGGCGGTCTCCAAGCAATTCGCAGAATGACTGTATGAGAAGTCACGACAATATGGCGAGTTTGATCAAGTCATATGATCGTATGTTGCTGGAATCTTCCGAGACACCGATTTTCATTAGATTACTAAAACGAGGCTGGCCAATAGCTTATCGTGTTCTAACGGTGTTGCGGCAGCATTTCCGTTTCTCATACTGCCATCTTTCTTGATCCACATGGGTAACTCTTGGATTTTTAAAGGTTAAAGAAAACAATTTGTTTTAAATTTAATCGTCAGATTCGAATTTATTCTGAATATTTATAAATATGAAATTTTCTTATACGGTAAGTAGTAGTAGTAGTAGTATTATTTGTAAGTAATTGTCAAAGTTGCATTCATTCATTAATGTTACATGTTATTGTTTCTGTTTTTATAATGAAATCAAACACGTGTATATTAAAATTTATGAGTTTATTTCGTGATTCTTTTTAGTTTATGTTATGTATTTTGTTTAATCCTAAATCATTACGTATTTGATCATTAGAATTTTCAGAAAATTTTGTGGAGATGCATAACGCAGCTTTTATTTTTGCACAAAATTTAATTAAGATAAAAAAAAAATCAAAGTTTAAAATGTTATATTTTTCTTGAGTTTTAACTTTTAAGAATTAACTTTTTTTCTTTTAGAAAAAAAGTATTCTAGATGGAATTTTAATTTTTACCCTTTCCCGCTCAATTACATTTCTACAACTTGTTTGTTTGTTTCATATGTTAACCCTAAAACGAAACAGTCTTGCTTGACGAAGTATTTTGTTTTAAAATGCAAAATCTTATGTTGGAAGATTTTGATTAAACTAATAATAAACCTGACTATCGAGTAAAAACAGAATTAAAAGATTTCTACAGACGTTGATAATCTCGTAGTTTTGCGTCATTAATTAAGATGATTTTTGTGAAAGCGTTCGATCGAAATATTAGGAAAGCAGAGCCAAGTTCGAATTCCCGTCGGTGTCGTTATATTCATTACGATCAAATTCAAATACCTTGGGGAAATGTATAAATCCAGCTATGGGTTAGTAAGTCATCAATTATCTCCCCAAAATTCTTACAATCTAAAAGATATTTCTGGCTTTAAATAACAAGCAATAAGTTGAAGCTGTAAAAAAAAAAAATCAATCAAGTTAAATAATAACACCTTCTTACAAGTTCTGTCCAATGGTCTTCTGAAAATCATTCTGTAGAACCGTATCTCTGTTGCTTCAGGTGAGAGGGATTTACCAAATGGTTATCCGACATTATGAGGGTAAAGAAAGAGTTGTGTGCCATGTCCCTGGTAAGCAACCATTGTCCCTATAACATGTTACCCTCAACCCCTCCTGGTTTCACTGTCCTATGGGTGTTAAATTCTCCAAACCATCTTTCCTCATTATGCATCCCAGTGATTTCAACTGTCACTTTGTGACTATAGATGTCATGTTTGTTCCCATTTTCCCTAAAACTTCCTTGTTGCTTATATATACCGTCCATGTTATTCTTAGCATCCTTCTGTAGAGCCACAACATTCATTGCCATATAGGTCAATAGTAGTAGTTCAACACCCTTTATTTTGATTCTAACTTTCCTATCTCTTTGTATTAGCCTCTGAAAAGCATCATTTGCTACTTCAATGCACCTGCAGAACTCTGCGTCAAATTTTCCATTGTCTGTTACAATACTACTCATATAAACTAAATATTAAAGGTACCAGCTAAATTCTGATGTCTCTAATTTGTAGGTCACATCTTGGGCTGTCCGTTTTGCTGACAACCATACATTGTTTTCTACAGTTGTTTTTATATTAGTACACTTTTTCTTTTTTTTCTCCCAAAATTGTATGAATAAAAATCCAAGTAGTAAAAAAAAAAATGGATGCTACATAAGTATGTGATCTATCTTTTAGAAAATTATCTAAATGCACAAGAAACAATTGAGGTGTACCTGTCTAAACATTACAATCTCGTCTAGATGTATGTTCATTAGTAAAATAGACAATCCAAGGTGTGAGTTACATCTCAGGGACATCAAAATAAAGCCTGATGATTTATGGCCACTTCATATTGAAACAATCATCGAAATTAAGCAACACTGAGCCTGGTTAGTACCTCGATGGATAGTGTAATGGATAATTTCTCCGAATTGTTAATCGGAGAAATGAGTTCCAATTCCGGTTGGTTTGTTGTATTTGGGGAGAATGGAAATCAAGTGACAAGGTGCACCGTAACAAATGATGAGATACTTAGTGAGATATAAAATCAAAACCTTTTTATTAAAATAAAAGCAAATTTTACTAAATATTAAAGATGCACAAATTTGGTGGTTTGCATGCCCAGAAAAGTGGTTAATAAATTCCTGGATAAGTAACTTATTTTATCTAAAAAGACTAAGACTTATGGTTGTTGTTGAGAAAAGACCAAGTTTACAATCAAAATCAATCAAATAACAAAATATTACAAGAAAAAGCCAGCATCTATAAAACAATGCAAATTACAAGGGAGAAGGTACAATAAAAGGGTTTCAGTGAAGTCAAAGCCAGTTAAAAGGTATAAAATGTGAATTTTCTTAATAGTTCTTGGATTTGATGTGAATTGTCAAAGTTTGTGACAGAATCTGTTCATGCCTTCCAAGTTGAGAGTTTTCAATGTAGAGCATTGTTTTTAGAACAGTACTAGTTCCCTGTTGTGGAAACGACTATTTTTGTTCAATAGGGGAAAATGAGACTTAATTCTGTTGTGAAAACAATTTGTTTGTCAAAACTTTATTCAGTAGTGGGTTTCTTTGAGTTTACGCTTGTTCAGGTTTTCAGATGTTTTGGAAGATGTTGCATCTACTACTGCTGGCATTGCATTTCCAACTCCCACTGTGTTTCAACTCTGGGGTTTTTTGTAGCCAAAGTTCAAGTGGTTTACCTGACAAATTTTTTGTAGTCAACACAAATATTTCATATTTCAACTGGCTCAAATAGCCATTGGTTAAAAAATCACATTTATCAAAACAATTTATTGTAGAAGAAAAACACTTCTGTTTTTTCTTTTCCTTTCATTCACCTTCAATTGACCCCACTCCACTTCTTGGTCAAGGAGCTTTGCATACAGGCTGGCAAGGTTCAGGTTTCAGTAAATCACGGTGGAGTAATGGATAACAGCTCAGATTGAGGAATCTGAGAGCCGAGTTCAAATTCCATTCAAATCCATTGCATTCACTTACCCTTGGGAAAGGTATGAATCCTCTTCTCCCACCAGCTATGGGTAAATAGCAGGACAGATTGTGTTCTGGAGCCTTGGATGGCAACACAAAGAAATGGCAACCTACTGCGGGAAAAAAACCTGTCTCGTCAGTTATGTATCGAAAGATACGTGATCGCCTATGCGTGTATCACACATGGCGCATAACTGACTGACCTTTATCCCTTCTCCTAACTACTGAGGATTGAAATTTACTCAGTGGCAAAAAAAAAATTACCATGAAAATATTTATAGAAAAGGAACAGAGAAGCTATGTTACAGAGGTAGGAAAGTGATTGAAGCTGAGATGCTAGGTCAGATGTTCTCTCAGATGATTAAAAGAGACCAGTTTCATTTGGAAGGCATTAAAATTGACAAGTCATTTCTTGTCTCAATTAACAGATTTTAGATCATCAGATTAGCTACCAATTTGACCCTATTGAATGAATCAGACTTACCATTAAGACTGGAATAAATAATTGTCATCAGCATAGATACTGAGATGAGAACTGATAACATTGAGAATCTTGTTGGTGAAAATTAGGGACTATGTAGGTCAAAGGATAGAGCTTTGCAGGACTTTTCTCTATTATAATTCATGGCTTAATGTTGCCATTTCGACCACAAAAATATTTTGTAACTATTAGTTTTTTATTAGAATAATTTTGTCTATTCTTTCCGTTTCAAATGATCTCTTATCTTGTAATGTCCCTTAACTTCATCCCTGCTTCAATATAACTTGGATTCAAGGGAGGTAATTTTGATTGCTGTCTTAAATGAAATGCTCTCATGTTAAAAGTATGTTAATGTCATAATGAATATTTCTCGATCATTTGTTTTTTTAAGGAGGAATTTAAAAAAATTTTCTCCTATTTTATTGATTTAAAATAAGCATTAGTATTTGCATTTTAAGTGCTTCATATATTGATAATTTGATTACAGTTGAAATTATGACAAACAAAATGAAAAATTTTCATCAAGCTGACATTTTAGTTAGTTTGTAATTGCTTTTTTATTTTATTTTTTGACATCTGTAATTACAAATCTCAATCGCATTGATGTTCATTTATGCAAATTATAATACTGTAAAGCCCAGTGTACCTAGGAAGCACTTTAAAGAACAAACATTTTTTATGATTATAATATTTAAAATTCTAATTTGTTTTCTATTTAACTTTAATAATTATTTCATGCCAGCTGCATCCTTAACACAAGATTCTTGATAAAATTAAAAATAAACCCTCTGCAATGTTATTGGTACTAACTTCAGTCCCTTCCCTATCGCTGTAACTTCCCTTGGCCTTTTCTATAAATACTTTAATGGTAATTGTTCTGATGAACTTTCCATTATGGTACCTAGACTTTATGAATTAAAACACAGTACTAGATTGGTAGCAAGGTTTCATCATTTTACAGTTGAAATGGTTAGATATAGTCATAAGTTCTATGCTAACAGTTTTTTTATCGCGTTTCTTGCTTGTAGAACTCTATTCTGGCTTCTTGCTTGTAGAACTCTATTCTGGCTTCTTGCTTCCCTGTCAACTTTGATCTTCAAAAATTTAAACGCAATGTCAATCGTTATCTTCTGTCTTCTTGTTCTTTTATTGTCTTCTCTCCTTAATAGTAGTTTTTCTCACATTCTCTAACACTCGGTAACTTCTTGCTTCCTAGTGGCTTTATTGACTTGCTTGGGGTGAAATGATTTTTAAAAAATAAATAAATAAAAGAACTGTTTAAGTTTTTATTTTCCATAGTGACATATTAAAAAAAGTGAGATAGAAGTCAACAGTGGTTTGTTAAGTACCCAATATAGTATCTATGCTGAGTATAGCTGTCTCCTTGTAAATATACTTTTAAAACATTTATCCTAACAGTATACATAGTTAATAGTTGCAGATGTCACACTCAAACCATAAAGGATATATTGAATCATTATATACTTTAATACCACAAAAAATATTATACACAAGTTATTCTTTTTTGATAAAGGAGTTAGTTTCAGTTTCTTTCAAAATCATGTCATTTATTTCTCAGTTTCCTTGTTTTTCTTTTTTTAATGTGGCAAGGTAGATTGCAACAATGGCGGCCTGGGTTACAACATTTATCTAAGAACAAAACAGAGTAAAGCATTCACACTTGCCGAGCTGCTTTTCTTTAGCCTGGTCTTCATTAAGAATAGAAATTAAAACACTTTCAGATAAAAATGAACTGGTCTTCACTGTTATGAATATCTGTTTACACTATAATAGACAAGCCTTTTATGACTTGATACCTTCCCCTTATATCTTATACTCTCATACTATGTTATCACTTCTGGATTTCAGTCATATTTTGAATAAACTTTTCACAACTTTATAAGTTTTTTTTCACTTTCCCTTGTAAAATATATAATACTCATAGGATGAATATTCAGATAATTTTCTTAGTTTTCCAAATTTTACAATCCCTGAGAAAGTATATCTATTCCGAAATGGTGGTCTTCAACTTGGGGGTTTATTTTAGCCTGTTACATTTTTGAAAGCTAAGCCAGATAATGTTTACAGTCAGGGCATCTTTTTTTATCATTTCACTCCATGAAAAGCAATAATGCCACTAAGATGCAAGGGGTTACTGGGAGTGAAGGATAATGAGAAGACTTTAGTGAGGTGATAGGACAATAAGAGAACAGGATTCAGGGAGACATAAGATAGCGATTGGCATTACATTTAAATTTTTGAAGATTGTAGGTGGTAGGGAAGCAAGAAATTGAAAAGGAGTTCCACAGGTGGGAAGTGAGAGAAAAGAAACTATTAGTTTAATTGATTGGAAGATTGGAGGCTTTAAGGAATGTGGAACTACCTGTTAATTGCTGTTGTTTCAAAGTCCACCCTGACTCAGGGTTGTAGCACCTGTTAGGGTCTCAAATTTAATATAAATTATGTCCTTAACTTAGAAGTAAATATCCTAAGTTGAACCTTCTCTTAAAATTCAGAATGTTTATTGTATGGACTTAGTTCTATAGTTTCTCAATTGCTTTTAGCTATGTTGGATTTAAATACATTATTCCAAAAGTTTTATTGCTCCAATCCAAACATTAACTTTTGTTCTCTGTTGTGGCCTTCAGATTCCAATATGTCATCTTTTGTCCTTTCTTAAAGGCATGTTTGAAACTATAGTAATAGGGAATAAGGCTAACAAGCATATGCTATACTTTCATATTTGGGATGTCTCCATTGCAGTTGTTATTTTGTGCTTGTTCTGCTACCATTAAAAATTTTATTATTAACTTTAATGAAAGAAAAAAATGCTGAAAACAAAAGACCACATTCATCTCATTTGCTGTATTGTTCTTCTTTTTGTTGTTGTTATTTTCTTTTTCTGGTTGCATATTATTTTACCTTTATAGATTGTATTAATGTATATTAATGAAGGGTACAGTCATATGAACAGGTGGTTCTGTTAATAAGCCTAAAGGTGGGTGTTGGTTTTATAACTTTCCCATCCAATTGTCACCAGTCTTGGCTTCCTATTGTCATTGAACATGATACTACCAGCTCAATGTGACATTTGTTAACCTATCCCATCACTATTCTTTGTTCTATTGGAATATGAGGTGATGCTGAAAAATTTTCAGCCTGACCAAGAATTCCTTTCAAAAAGATTCTGGTGTTTGGTCAAATTTGGGGAAATGAGCCAGGCAGAATTTTTCAACACTCTTGTAATTTTATTTGTAGATTCTAGTTTTGAAAATTCTAACAATTTAAAGGGAAAATTAACTGAAAGCTAAATGAAGTTAGCTCAAAAGATGCAATACATACTGTTTAAAATATAAGCAGGATGTCTTTCTGTCACATGTATCCACTAAAAATATTTGAAATAAGGAAAATGTTGAATTAAAAATAATCATTAATTCACACACACACACACACATTGATACTCTATAAAGAACATAAACTCTTGTTATTTGTTTCTTCAGGTTAGTGGTGTATGGCAGGTTATCTGATATAGAGACTTGTTCATCAACTGATATTGTTAGCATGGATCAAACTGTTTAGTTTGAGTTTACTTTAAAAAATTTTATTATTATATGAAGGAAGGAAGGGCTTTAAGCCAAATGAAGGATTATTGTCCTCTTCACAATAAATACTTTGTAAAATAGCCAACTGATATAAAAAGGAGTATTAGAATGCTTTCAGTGTGTTAGCTTACTTTGTAGGTCATTGAAAGTTTTGAACTTGGTTGAGTGTTTTCATGTCATTTAATTCCAAATAGCTCAAAGTATTTGATTTGAGTTTTTTTGTTTACTTACATTCTTGCTGGGAAATAAGTTCTTGCCTTGGTGCTTCTGGTAGATAATCTTTTATTAATCTAATCTCATTTGAAAGAAGGAAAATTGATTTAAGTTCTAGCCAAATGGCCTCTCTTTCAGTGGTTAACTTTTGTAAAAAAAAATTTTTTTTTTTTTTTTTTTTTTTTTTTCAAGTATTGTAAACAACAATATAGTCAAATCTGACCAAAAAAACCCAATCTGTTATAGTAACATAGTTGGAGCCTTATATTTAACACGTTCCTATTGCTATTAAAATGTATTAATTATAGTAATGTTAAAAAATGAATAACTACCGGCTTTTGATGTACAAGGCTCACCTAATGCTTTACCCTGGTGTACTGATAAAAATGAATGCTATTATGTAACATTCGTAATCAAACAAACTTGGTGAGAACATAATTTTAAAGGGACAGATTTTACTTTATTTATAAATTAGTTTATCTTTACCATAAAAAATGATGGAAATATTTAAGTCATTTTACAATTAAAGTGGTTATATTTTCTGTATTAGTTGTCTTGGGTTGTTATCTATTTCTTATTATAAAATATTTAATGGGTATACATTTTTGAGTGGACATACTCATTGTTTTTAGCATTATAGCAAAGTAATGCTCAATTACCTTACTCAAAAAATTATTATCTTTTATTAAGACTTTTCAAATCTACAGTTACTGTTTTTTTTTTGTTTTTTTTTTTCCCCCAAATCTACAGTTGCTGTTTTTGTATCTGAAAGTAATTAAGCATTTTAGGCCAATACACGGTAATTTCACTGGTTAAAAAAAATAATGATGTCTATTTACGGTATAATAAATTGGGACTTTGGATTTCTCACCAGTTTATATATATTTATTTTTATAAAAGGAAATGATTATGTTATATATGAATAAAGTGTCGGTGTCGACACTTGAATTTGAACATAGATCGCCAGTGAGCAAACACGAGTGATCCCTTTATTGAATTAAGTAGACCACGGGACCATAGAGGAAATGCATATATGAGAAGTCGTGTGACGTCTAAATGATCATTATTTCAATTCTAATCTCTATTACTATTCAGACTGTTATTCTCTACTCTATTCACTATACTATTTCTCTATTCAGATCACTATGCAGATTACTGTTTGAGTATTATCAAACAAGTACTATCAGTGCAAATGTTATTCAAGGCGTTTGACACCAGCATTGTTCAACGGTGTACTATATAGTTGTATCTGCAATTACAAAATCTCTACTACAATGAGCATTATGAAAGTGACAAGTATTCATTGGCATTACAAAAGTGGCAACAAGGGTTTGTTGACCTCACAAAAGTGGCAGCAAGGGTTTGCAAGGATTCCTTGAACTTACACGAAGATTCATTCAATTTATATGAAGAAAAATTAATCTGTGAAATTTTCAACAAAGTTCAGCAAAATGGAAGAACTAAAGGCTATCATGATTCAAATGTTGGCGCTACAAAAGCAACAAGAACAACAGTTGCAGCAACAAAAATTACAACTATTGCAGCAACAATAACGACAAACTGAAGTTTTTTGAGTTGTTTACCAAAACCATGGAAGGAAAAATTTCAAATTCATTCACTCCAGATACTGTTGCTAATTCAATCAGTGAATTTGTGTACAATCCAGATGAAGGGATAACTTTTCCAACTTATTATAGAAGATACAAAGGGATTTTCAAAAGGGATTGTTTGCATTCAAATGATGAAAAGATAGTTTATTATTAAGGAAATTGTCCCCTACTGAACATAAAAAATATGTGAATTATATTTTGCCAAAAAAAAAAAACAGGTAAGATAAATTTTGAAGAAACTGTTCTAATACTATCAGAAATTCTTGGTGATAGCCTATTATTTAATACATGATGGCAATGTCCAATGAAGATTTTGTCACTTATGCAGGAATCATGAATCGAGAAGGTGAGAAGTTCAAGATAAATGAATTAACTCCAGATTTATTTAAATGCCTGATATTCGTACAGGGTTTAACTTCTAATAAGGACGTGGAGATAAGATCTAGGATACTTGCTGAATTAGAAATGGATTCTAATTTGATTCTAATTATAGCAACTGAAAAATTGGAAGATGAACTGGAAAAAGAGTTTCCCAGAAGGTCTAGGGACGTGCACAAAAGCAAAAGCTAAGTTTGAGTTAAGAGAATGTAACACCAACATTTAAGCCAAAAAGGAGTGTACCTTTTGCAGCTTCAGATCCAATTAATAATGAATTGGACAGACTAGAAAAATTAGGTGTGGTCTCAAAAGTAGACTATTACAAATGGACATCACCAACAGTCTACGTAAAAAAAAAACAGGAATAATAAAATCCGCATATGTGCTGATTTTTCAACCAGGTTAAATGAAAATCTAAAATAGCATAACTACCCGTTACCAAGTCCAGAGGAAATTTTTGCCAAATTAAATAGTGTTAAATTTTTTTCTAAGTTGAACCTGTCAGACACTTATCTTCAAGTACTAGTGGATGAAGATTACTCAAATTTATTGACTACTAAACTATAATTATAAAATGGAATTTCTACCATCCAAAAAAATTAAGTCATGCAGACGGATTGTCTAGACTAATACGAAAATTCTGCAAATCACTTGAAGATACTGTAATTGCGGCAATAAGGGCCGAAAATGAAATTAATGTATTTTACAATACTGTAAGAGAACTGCCCATAACATTGGAGGAAATAAGAATTAAGCCAGAAAAAGACAACTTTATAATGAAAATGAAGAATCCATTAACATTTAAAGGAAAAAATATTACTGGAAATAATTTGTTTTCATTATGTAATGATGTACTTATGTACGCAGAAAGAATCCTGATATCAGCATCGTTGCAAAGGTGTATGCTAAAAGAATTTCACCAGGAATTTCTAGAATGAAATCCTTAATGAGGTGTTATATGTACTAGCCAAAAATGGATCAAGATATTGAAAATTTAGTGAAATCATGCAGAGTTTGTGCTCTGGCAGTGAAGTCACTGCCTATTAGAATTCAACCTTCACTGAAAACTGATATGCCATGGTCCAGAATACATATAGACTTCGCAGGACTGTTAAACAGAGCTTACTATCTAGTGGTAGTTGATAGTTACACTAAATGGTCAGAAATATTAAAATGTAGAAGACCGACTACCGCGGTAACAATAAATTTCCAGCACAAAATTTTGCAAGGTTTGGTGTTCCTGTCATTTCAGATAATAGGGCTCAATTAATGTCTAGTGAATTTAAGTTTTTTTTTGGGGGGGAATCATTAGCAATAGAACATATTACAACTCCCCCTTATCACCCAAGTTCAAACAGACAAGTGGAACAGCACTAAAAAGTTGAAGGGAGAGGAGTCAGATGAAATAATGCTACAACAATTTTTGAGTGTTTACAGAATAACACCAAACCCAAACACCATGTCTGGAATGTCGCCTGCAGAGTTGATGTTCGGCAGGAAGATTAAGTCTGTATTTAACAAATTACTACCAGAATGGAAGACGAGAACATCAAGGAATTAAAATAATATAAATAAATATTTTAAGCCTGGTGATAAAGTGTTTTTTAAAATGTACCAACATGGAAAAGAATTCTGGGAAGACAGCGTTATAAAACCATGGATTGGAAAAATGACATTCATGGTACAGGTACAAAGGTGGGAACATAAGCAACAGCTTAATCAGTTAAAACGGAGATTCACTGATTTAGTAAATCCACAAAAAGAGGTACCAATGAAAATATTGTATGACATGTTTGACATATCCACGCCACCAGAAATTAGTGAACCAAGGAGGTACAGTAAAGAAAAAAGAACAGCAACGGAACATTTGAATATTGAACCGAAGCTGAAGAAATATAGACTCCAGAAGAAGTCATCACAAAGGGAAGGTGTTATATAGGAATAAAGTGTTTCTGCTGACACTTGAATTTGAATATAGATTGGCAGTTAGCAAACACAGGCAATCCCATTATTGAATTAAGTAGACTATGTGACTATAGAGGGAATGCATGTATAGGAAGTTGCGTGATGTCTAAATGATCATTATTTGGATTCTATCCTCTATTACTATATAGACCGCTATTCTCTACTCTATTCACTATACTATTTCTCTATTTGGATCACTATGTGGTTTACTCTTCAAACTAGTATTATCAAGCAAATACTATTAGTGCAAGTGTTATTTGAGGCATCTGACACCAGCATTGTTCAACGTTACACTATAATTGTATCTGCAATTACAAAGTCTCTACTACAATGAGTATTACGAAAGTGACAACAAGTATTCATGCTAATGAGAGTTCATTGACATGACAAAAGATTATAAAATTATGCTTTTTTTTTTGCAAAACATCTTAAATAGCCTGGGGAATATCTTAAAGTTTAATAAAATTTACCAGATTTAATTTGATTTCCTTGGCACATGTAAAATCCATTTCTAGTTTGTTTTTGTTTTTTTTTTTTGCACAGTTTCATATTGATACCCAAAAAGTCAAAGGGGATAAATTTAAATTTTTAATCCTGTAAATGTTTGTAGATCCCAGAAATTCTAGGTATTTCAACTAGTGTGTGTGTGTGTGTGTGTGTGTGTGTGTGTGTGTGTGTGAGAGAGACTAAAAGATTCGTTTAGTTTAAATAAAACAACTTGAATTTTTGGCATTACAATTTACTAGACAATATATTTGTTCCCCATTTGTTTTGGCTTACGGCCACATCATGTTGAAACACGGGTTCCTGTACGATCACCAGAGCTAAGCAACATCAAGTTTGGTCAGTGCCTACATGGGTAACCACTTGGGAATACCAGGTGCTGTAAGCTTGGCTGTGTGGGTGGATAATGGTTCAGAATTGTTAATCAGCGAGCATTTCTAATTCCCATTGGGTTCATTATATTCACTTACACACAAATACCCTTGGGGAAAGGTATGAATCTACCTCTTCTCACCTCAGCTATGGGTTAATTAGTAAAACTTGCATCACTAAACCATTATTATCTCAAAAAAATTATTACAAAGAGTTGATAAGTCATAAAAAATAAATCAATCTCATTTCTTCTGCCATCTTTCACCTAATTCCATTCTTAGAAGAAGATTTTTGCAGTTTTCAACAAAGAACTGCTGTAAATACCTTTTGTTGTCTTTTAGGGAATTTTTTTTTCATCTAAAGTGTATCAAAGATTGAGATAAATTGTGGTTTTAAAAGATATACCATCTGCTGAATATGGTATGTGCAAATGTTCTATGCTTAAGATTTCTTGCTGAACAATGATTCAAATTTTGGTAAATCAGTTGAGATTGAATGCAATCAAGTTATTTCTTGAAAATGATAAACTTCCCAGCCAAGCTATAACAATTTTTCTTGATCACCAAAACAACTTGTTGTTTAATAATATCCTGATGAAATTCTGTCCTTTCTATTAACTAATTTTAGATGGGCACTTTTCATTGATTGCTGCCTTTTTTTGGTCTAATTAGAAACCAGTATTTGTTTGAATCCTTTATTTATTCTTTTGGAAGGATATTATAAAAGGCTCTTTCCAGTGTCACCATCTGCACATTTTCTTTGTATAAAAACTGTCCTTAAGGTGGGTCAGTTCGTTTACCATGCAATCTCATGCTTTTCATGCTGTAATGTATTCACTTTTCATCACTTAATAGAACATGCTTTTTATACAGAAATCACACACAACAGCAACTAATATACACTGGTACAAATGGTTTTCAATGCTAAATGACTATTTTGAGTATTTTGGCAATCTCCAGTATTGTATAACATTGATTATTCTCAAGAAATAACTTGATTGTAATCAACTTCAATTAATTTACCAAAATGTAAAGCATTGTTCAGTGAGAAATCTTCAGCATGTAACTTTGCAAACCATTTTTGACACATTTAATCATTTGCAGTATCTTCTCTAAATTGCGCAAATCTGTGTATTTGAGTTACTTTAGCTTTTAAATTTTTTTTTTTTTTTCAAAATACTAAAAGCATAAATCTGTTGAAAACACTGCTTATTTACTTGCGTTTTCAATGTTCAAACAAAATATGCCAGTTTTGACAATGTTTTGTTTTTCATCATACACTCAAAAGCAATCTTCTTGAATAAGCGCTCCTAATAACAACAAAAAGCAAAAAGATCTTTTGAGCCAAGTTATACAGAAGCCTGTAGGAATGCTGTTGTATATGTGATATCTTGCTTATACACTTAGGTTATTATAACAAAAATTGTAACACAAATATTTGCAAATTCAGTAACTATTCAAGTTACATCATAGAAATGCTTTCATGAAATGAATGCAAAGATTTTTAATCTTTGTCACCTATTCTGTTCTGTATGCAGTCAGTAAATACATACCAATGTTAGTCTAGGTTGTACCTGGCTTTCTTGTGGGTATTTTGTAATATATATATATATATATATATGGGCAGCAACCTTTTTAAACATCTTTTGTTAAATATGACAGATAAGAAAATTTTACTTTTTATTTAGTTTTTCCAGTGTTTTTACATTATTCCATTTGGTGGGAGTAAGGAGTGCACAAATTGTCCGTATTGTCCCAGACACCTTTGGCCAACATAATGGCTGGCCATTTGTATTCAAGTATATATTTGTGCATACAAATATTTTCATATTGCTGAAAAAAATTTGTATGCACAAATATATACTCTAATACAAGTGAGGAAGAAAAAAAGTTTTAGAATAGAACAAAAATTTATATCTCAACTTGTTGGCCGAGACTAAATGAGAATTATTAAAATATTTAATGTTGGTGAATTGTCATTGTTAATTCTATTTTAATTTTTATATGAAGCAAATGCTTAAGGTGAGAGAAAGTTGGTCTTTTTTTTTCATCTTGGCACAGTTAACTGCTTGGCTCTTTTAATTTTATTGATTGTTTTTCATTATTTCAGTTGCTTAAGTATGTATCACATAAGACAAGAAAAAATTGCATGTTTGGAAGTAAATAAAAAATTTTTTATTCTGTATTCTCAGATTATATATTGTTTCATGATTGAAAAACAACATTAATAATGCATGCATCAAATAGATGTTGTATACTATGAAATGTTTTGTGGTACACCAGATGATTTTTTGTTGACTATTTTTGCTAATTTTATAAATGATTGTTTTGGCAATTGTCTAAATTTCATGGACACATTACATCCTCAATGGCCTCTATCCCTCTGTCAGTTGTTTACTTAATCATGACCCAAATGGAAACATCTCACTTTGGTAGAACTGCCATATATTGTACACAACTGGTATTATTATTGCTTTGTTTACTACTAATTCATTGATTATATTGCTGGTGGCAACTTACAGGTTAAAAATGGTATTATTTCCACTTTCTCTTTGTCTTTTCTTCCTTTTTATTTGTTTCTTCTCAATCGCACATTCTCTCTGCTTTCTCCCACCCACCATGTTTATGTGATGTCCAATTTTCTCCCTATAGATTTTTTTAGCACATTGACTATGTTTTGTACCTACAGTCATAATTTGAAATCAATAGTTGTATTTACTTTGTAGTAAGTTCCTGTTTAGCTGTGTTTTTTTTGTTTTGCTTGCTCTCTTACCCCTGTGTATGCCCAATTTGTTCACCGTGACCCCTAACTTTTACAGATTCATTCATAGTATAAAACCAATAATTGAAGTCTGCTGACTAGAACAGCGCTCAACAGAAAGCTAGTCGGTGGGTGTCCTGATGTCTGTAGCAATAGCTGAAAGAACTGATACAACATAAAATGTAACCTTCAGTTTAAAAAAAAAATATGACTAGTGTGTCGTTTTGCTATTGGGGATAGCATATACCTTTCGCTAGCCTTTTCTTTCACCCACTCACTTTGTACCCATTTGCTACTCACCCCATGACCTTTCCTGTCCCCTTTCTGTACTCATTTGTAGCCCATCACCTTATTTTCTAATCATTTTGTGCATTTTTTTATTTGATTTTTTTTCCTTTCTTTTTCTCCTCTCCCTGCTCTGTATTGATTTGCTCTCCCCCTCCCACTTCACACTCATTTTCACCTTTTCTTTCTTTCACTCCTTGTACACCACACTTGCTTTGCATTTATATTCTTTTGTAACTTTGTCCACTTGCCTGTTCTCTTGTTCTATAAGTGTCAACATCTTTACCTGACTAAGCCTTTTGATCCACTCTTTCTCTCTTTCTGCTCCTATATTCTTTCATAATCATTTTCTGTCATCCTGACATACCTTAATGTACTTCTCTCCTCTTTATTTGGTATACTAATTCACTCTTTGGTTTAACTTTTGCTGTCTTGTCCTATCTTCTTTATTCATTTTGTAAGTTTCCAACATTTTTCTCTCCATTTTCCACCTACATTGCATTAATCTAGTAACTTACTGGTCACGTCTCTCTTTCACTTTTAAGCTGATCATATTCCCTGTTTCTTTAAGGTACTGAGAAAATACTGATTTGGGAAGAGTGGCATGCTAACCACTAATGATTTTGTTTATTGGTCTTTTAGAAATTGGTAAAATTTTAATTATATCCTATTAAGAAAATAATGTAATTTGACTGATATTTATTTATGGCTGGGATAGGGTAAATGTAAAAGTAATTTGACTTTTTGGACAATCTATAATTGTTACATAAATATTACTGCAGCCTTGTCCAAAACTCTCTGATAGTGTTGTTTCTTTGACGTTACTGCTTTAGTTAAACAGTCGGTACTTTGTCTTTTAGGCACACACTCATGCATTCAGAAATTCCTTTATTCAAATACTAGCCTAAAATTTGCTCTTCAGGCAAACTTTAGGCTAGCTCCTGCAGAGGGCTTTTGGACCTTTGACCTTTTAACTTCAGCACCCTATGTACATTAAAGTAATAAAAGTTTAGAAATAATAAAATTATTTTATTTTTATTCGACACCTTAATTCGGCATATAATCTTTCCTCATATGCACAACCGATCTCCATAGTCTATTTGCATTTATTTTGCACAGAATTTCTATTTTCTTTTAAAATCACCATTCTTCATGATCCCTTCATGTAAAGTCACTCTTAAATGACATAAGGAAACCCGAACTATGTAATATTTTGAATACATCACAGTACATGTGCTAGAAAAAGAAATGAGCAATGTACTATACCCCACTTAAGTTTTAATTACAGTTTAATTAGACCATTGTAGTGGGAATAATAAATTACCAGTTCAGCAGAGGAAGAGAACCCAGTTATGTCTTGCCTGCTTGGATCAAACTCGCATTCTTTGGAATGCAGAAAACCCTGTTTAAGCATCATGTGGGACACATGGTTTGATTAAGGCACCCGGATGTACAAAAAGCTGTGTGGGCTCTGAGATAGATAAACATGTGGGAAGAACGGGAATTAGGGGGAAAAAAAACTGTCGCACACTGCAATGCTACATCCGATCGAACGCCTTCTTGCGAACCTGAAACGAACGCTCGACTCTCCCAAACAAACTCTTTATGACAGCGAACGAGCAAACAGCACCCACGACTGCTGCCGACAAACGAACAACCGACCGACCGCAATGGCATTTGCTGCCAAAAAAAAACTGCAAATGACTCGCGCGTCTTCTTCTTGTAGTCCTCGGTCGAGTCCATCGAAAACACACACACGCAGTTCGTGGTTGCTTCTGCGCATGCTCGTTACACTCCTCCCTGATCTCAAGATCACACAAATGGCAATGTGGGGCAGGCCATTTCTGCGTGGTGCTCGTCTCAGTGGTATGGTCACATGCAATCCCAACACGCGTGTGCCAATTCTTAGCCATTCCGGGGTCTTACTTGACAGACCAAACTGCTCCAAATGTTCCTTGACGCGGACCACAGAACACACACTCTCATTTACAAAAACGTCGTCAATATAAGAGGAGGAGGCTGCGCTGACGATCTCGTCCTGGCTCAAGACGGTATTAACAATGGCCCACATGATTAAAGGGGCAACATTGAGCCCAGATCCTAAGCGGGTGAGACAATACCTTTGTCCCTTAATCTCCACTGTTTGGAATGACCAAAGGGACTTGTCGATGTGTACCTGCAGATAGGCTTGGCATAGGTCCAGCACTGCAGCATTTGATCCATGCTGTTGCCATTCCCGTAATTTTTGAGAACAAACATCTGCATTGGCCACATATGCGTCGATGTACTCATTGAGTTCCCGATAGTCCATAACAGGCTGAACCTTCTGTTTGTTTTCCTGCAGAACGTCCATGAGGGGGATTAAATGCTTTGGGGGTCCGAGCTCCTCCTCTGGGTAAGGAAGCAGCCAGCCGTTATCTATCCACATCTGGATTTCCCGATCATACTCCTCCCGAATTTGTGCAGGAGCTGGATATTCTTCCAGTCTATTTCTTAACGTACCCGGAGATGCGGTCCACCTCCGAGTGGTCTCATCGTATTCTACTTTAAAGTCGGGCTCAGTAATGCTGATGGCAGCAACGACTGGTTCGACACACTGCGGAAACTTTACCTCACCAGCGCCAGATATAGATATTCCTCCCAATTGTTTGATAGCATCTAGTCCAAGCAGCAAGTCAAATCCAAGCAGGTCTCCGTCCACAACTAGGACTTCCATAGTGATGGACAGCTTTGCACTAACACTAACTTGCACCACTTCGATTCTGCAACAGTCAAGTGCGCCTCCGTCTACTGTAAGCACACGTGTTGATTTTCTTGTCCATGCTTGACAGCATGACTTACGGACTAGTGACTGTGTGCATCCTGTATCCACCAGAGCTGTACATGGTATTCCATCGATATGAACCGTCACCATAGGCAATGCGCCATTTACAAGTGTTTTGGGAAGGAGATAGGCGCTGAATTCTCGCCCCCTTGCTCGTTTCCTGGACAACACCGAGCAATGTGCCCTTGCCAATGACATCGATAGCAAGTGATGGTCTGTCCGTGCTTGGTACCAGCACCCTTGGATGGTTCACGATCCAGAAGACAATCTCTCGGCCTATGATTGGGTCCATCACATTTATAGCACCTCGTGTGCGCATCTGTTTCCTTCAACTGTGCAGCCTGCTCTGTAGAACCAGTGCATTTCTTCAAGATAGCGTGAGCTCGTGCCAGCACGTGCGACAAATCCAAGTCTTCCATCTGGGATGACGCTCTTAAGAGCTCCTCTACATGCTCAGGCAATCCAGCAATGAATGCACACTGCAAACACTTTTCTGATACGCCACCAAACAGAACCGCGAGTCTGCGCAGTTCTGCCAAAAAGACGTCGACTGTTTCCCCTGGCTGTAGGCGACGTGCTGCAAACTGCTTCCATGCGGAGAAGGGGTCTAAGGCGAAGGCTGTGTATAACGCTTTCTTAACGCAATTGAAGTCTGCGCGCTTCTCACTCCATTGCTGGTACACAGCATATGCGCCACCTGACAAACGCATCGGGATAACACACTCAATTCGCTTCACACCGCTCAACTGACATATCTGAATTTTGCCTTCTCCAACCATTCCACTACCGACTGTCCAGAATCATTTCCGTCAAACAGTGATATCAGCTTCGGGTCAAAGGCCGAAATAGCTTGTGGGAAGAACGGGAATTAGGGAAAACAAAAAAAAAAAAACTGTCACACACGGCGATGCTACACTCGATCGAATGCCTTCTTGCTAACCTGAAACGAACGCACGACTCTTCCAAACTAACACTTTACGATAGTGAAAAAGCAAACGGCACCACAACTGCTGCCAACAAATGGACGACCAACCGCAACGGCTTTTGCCGCCCCAAAAAAAACTGCAAATGACTCGCGCGTCTTCTTCTTGTAGTCCTCAGTTGAGTCCATTATGGTACTCCAAGGTGTGCCTGGCGAAAACACACACACGCAGTTCGAAGTCGCTTCCGCACATTCTTGTTACAAAACAGAAGTCAATAGACAGAAGATGTCTAGTGTAGCAGATTGCAATGTTGGTATTTGTGAGTCGTAGATTTAAAATAGATTCCCTGCGTCAATTCTCACAACAGAGAAGGTGCCGGTGTTATTGTTACCAACCAGAACACAAGCTATTTCAACCTTTGATGGACGATGGCAGATGGTCAATTCAATTTGAAGCTCATTCCAGAATTTGATGATTCTACCCCAGTTGTATCATGAGTTGAGAAAGTGGAATTAATTTGCCATTTGAATGGGGTGAAGAGAGTAGAACTTGTCATTCTATTGCGACTGGTCAGAGATGCATTTGATGTGTACCAACAGATGTATGAGACTTAAAAAGAGGACCCATCAAGAATAAAGGCCATACTTTTCAAGGCATTTGCCCTGTCCACCCTTGGAAACCTATGAACACTTTGTTGCATGGACATTACACCCGGGAGAAACAGTAGCTGTTTACATGGCAGCATTACAAAACCTGACGCAATTGTTTGGAGGACTGTGCGAGAGAGTGATGGTGTATGCGTTCCTGGCTGGGCTCCCACTGCATGTTAAAGGGTTGTTACAAGGGAATTCAAGTGTAGACAAGTTGCCACTAGACCAGTTGTTGGACTGTGCCCAAACCATTATAAGGGAGAGCTCTTTTTCAGAAGAGCTGTTCATCACGGCCACACAGTCTACTACTAGGACCAATGTGAGGATGACTTGGCCAGAGAATGCAATAAGCGAGGAGCATGCATGCACTGCTACCAGTGCAGCCAGGAGAGACACATGGGATTGCTCAAGAAACGTAACAGGGGACAAGAAAACAGTATCAGTCTCTTTCCCAAACATCTAGATGAGATGTCAGTTATGTATATGTCAACGGGTCACTGCATTCGGCGCTCCTTGACTCAGGCTCTTCCCAAAGGATAGTGTAGTACCTGGAAGAGGAAAATGGTCTTGGTGACCACAATTAACGGTGAGACTCACGTGTGTTAAAGTTGGTCGGTTTGGTAATTTGTTTCAGTATCGGTTTCCCTTTTTTTTCCCCACGTGACACTGCAGTTTTTGATTTAGTATTTTTGCATTCTAAGTAAGCCATTCATTTTCTTTTGTAATAATAGCATTTCCAGTCGATATCTGATTTCATTTGAGATCGATAAATTTATAACTTAGTCTGTTCAACTCAAAATTTTTTGTGTATTTCTGGTCCAAACTTAAAAATATTTATATGGCTGGAAAGAAAATAAAATAATCTTTCTAAATATGTAATTTTATGTGCTTTTATTCATTGAATTATTTTTTTACAACAAGTTAAAATGGTATTTTGCTTCAAACAACTGAAAATGCGAAATATGATTTTATTTTTTATTCTAAATTATACATGTTACTTTGTTTCGCAAAATCAAAGTGACCAATCTTTATTAATCTTGAAATTGTAGACTCAATTAGAAGACACCTTAAACTACAACCAGGAAGATGTTCATTTCTTCTCTAACCTGTGGAAGCGAATTCCTTCAAAAGTTATAAAGAAAGCAACTGATAGTAATAAATGTGTGGTAAAAGAACTTTCAAATTATTGAAACTACCGTTTGACATTGACAAACACTTGTTTTCAAGCAATTAATTATTTTATTTAGAGGCAAAAAAAAGCCAAAAAATGAAACTCATGTTTAAAATAATTAAAAATACAGCAATGCAAGTGTGTTCTTTTTTAGATACACATTTTAAAACTGAAATTAAAAATTATTTCAATCATTTTAATATATAATCTTAAGTGTATTCACTAAATAAAACCATAAATATATTTGTAAAAAAAAATGAATTAATTTTCCTTGTTTAGAAGAATTTTAGACAACACCCACCAAACACTAATGGCTAAAAAAGAATAATTTTTACTTTCGGTTTTTAAAAAAATGACTTGCAGTTTTGAAAATATACACATTTTAAAACTGAGATTAAAACTCACTTTATTTTTTAATATCTAATTTTAGGTGTATTTGCTAGATAGAAACACAATTTTATTTTTAGAAAACAAACATTTTTACACTAGGGACTCACATATCTGGAAATATACACTTACATACATTTTAAAAGTGAAATTAAGAACTATTTTAATTATTCTCATAATATCTAATTTAGGTACATTCCCTAGATAAAAAAACAAAAATTTATTTATAAAAAAAACTGTTTCGTGATTGACGCACTGGCTTACTAGAAAACAGTTTGAATTACCCTTACAAAATATCTGACTTAAGACGAAACTGGCAATTATTTTTTTTTTATTTTTACTCGCTATTTTGTTGTTAACTTAATTTTACCACAAATTTTTTTTTTTTAAAACTGAAACAGATAGATTTCAGGCATCAAGGCCTATTTCCTCTATTTATTTTTTTTTTGTTTGAAAACATGATTTCCAAGTGTCATACCTGTCATATTTCCTTTTTCTTCTTCATTTCTTTTGTAAACAATTTTTTAAATTTTTTTCACATTTATTTCCTAAAACTAGTCAATTAAATGTTTTTAATATTTTTGTTCAATCATGTTCTCTTACAATGGAATAAATGTTGATTAAAATTTAATTTTATTAACATCTGAAAGTCTTTTTCAATAGTGTCTTTTTCAATAGTGTTTCTTTGGATATGGTCACTCAGTAGTGATAGCACTTAAATCGAATGATTTCGGTTTTGTAAAAATTTTGATACGGTTTCACAGTGTGATGATGAAACCAAAAAAAGTTGTTTTTTTGCTTAGACCGCCCATCTCCCGCGTGTGTTGTGTCATCAGGACAGTTGGAATCACTACAGAGGCTGGAAATTCTATCGAAGTGGATGTGCTGGTAGTGCCCAAGAAGCCGTTGGGCTTTGATTTGTTGCTCAGGTACAATGCCATCAAATTGTTGGGAGGTGTCCACATCATGAACATGGGAGTTGTGCATTTTCAGTAGGCAACTTCTGTGTGTGGAGCACGGAAGATAGACCAGCCCAACTTCAGTGTCAAATTTGACCAACACCAGAAGGGATGGGCCATCTCATGGAAGTGGAGGGAGGATTAGGAACCACCAAATCTGCAGAATCATGTCATGTTATGTGCCTGATCATATCAGGCCTGTGTACAAGTGGGAGCCTTGTGCCTGGATAGAGAACAGCTGGTTGATTCCATACCCAGTATGCAAACTAGGAAAAGGTCCAGCCAGTGCTGGATTACCAAGAGCTTAACCAGCATGTTGACACAGACATGTGAGCGAGCAAGCTGCAAGAATGACATCAGCAGAAATCAAACATGTCCCTTCTAGATCTTTACAAAGCCTATCTGCAGATTAGGGTCAGTGAATCCCTCTGGCTGCTCCAGACTATGATATTCAATGGCAGAAGGTACAGACTGGGCTTGGGGCTAAATGTGACACCCTAAATATTGAAGACCATCATCAGTGCCATACTGTCTCGGGGATAGTCAAAAAAGCAACCTTGGTGTACCTAAATGATATCTTCAATAAGGATATTGCATCATCAACAGGAGTATGGGTGAAGCCTGATGTCATCATGTGGCAAACCGTTTTTTCCCTGTTTGAGAAGCTTGTGGGCAACCTACCTGTGTGCGGGTGGCTGCGCAGGGCAACAGGTGTCATAAAGCACAGTGCTAGCACAGTTACCCAAAGATGGGACGATGAAACAACTGATACTCTTCTTACACACATGGTAGAGGAGACCCTGGTGAGAGTGTGACAAGACGACCCTGCTTGTAGAGACTGGTATGTGGATGGGGAGAAGGTGAACATATGGGTCAACGCAAGCTCTTTAGTGATTGGTATCTTGCTAAAAGAGGTCAGAACCATACTGGGGGATGCATGTTGGTTACACCCCGTGAACAATGCAACGCACATTAACTTGGCAGAGTTGGATGCCATGTTAAAAGATGGAAGGCCAAGAGGCTGCATCTGCGGACAAACTCGCTATGTATCAGACATATCAACAGGGAAGGCCAGAATTCAGGGCAGGGCAGCGAGTGAGAAGCTGATTAAAAGAAGACTGGAGACCATCAAGTAGTTAGTCACCGAGTATGGCCTATCAGTGAATGTAACATTGGTAGCATCAGATTACAACCTTACGGCCTGTTGATACTGCAAAGGTGGTTCAACATGCTTAAGCAACATGTCAAGCCAAGTAATAACGCCTGTACTGCATCCATGGAAGAGTGCATTTACAAGCAGATTAAATCCGTGCATCAGCAAAGTGGGCATCCTGGTGTCAAGAGGACATGGTACTTTGCAAAGCAAGTCAGTCCTTGAGTGACAAAGGTACAAGTGAGAATGGTGGTCAAGACATGTAAGGAATGTCAGTCTACTGACCTGCACCTGGTGTGGTGGCAGACAGGAAGACCGGAGGTGGAAGATATGTGGCAGCAACTGGGGATGAACATCACCCATTATGACAGAAGACACTATTTGGCACTAATCAACTGTGGCCACACTATCTTTCACAATCTGGTGATTCCTTAAGCAGCAGGATACAGAGAGTGTGGTGAACCAGTTAAGAGCTGTGTTCTGTGAACGAGGACACCCGGCAGAATTACTGATGGACAATGTTTTACAGTTAATCATTAAAGAGGTTTCTGGGGGAATGGGGTGTTTGCATACACTTCCAATGTGCTTACATACCCTCAGGCAATGGTATCATTGAGTGATGCCACCGAAGCGTTAAACAAATACCAACCAGGAAGCATGTTCCATAATGCTAGTAAACTACTGGCACAATGCTACACCAAGGGACAATTTGCCATCCCAGTCAGCACCAGCCAATATGATTTGTGTGTATCGAGTTTGACTAAGAGGGATTGACCGGGTGTCCATCCAACCAAGAAGTTTGTGCACCATACAAAGTCGGGGATTCTGTCTGGGTGACCCCCCCCCCCCAATAGTCGGGGTACCACCAGCTACAAGAAGGCACGTGTCACCAGCATTATAAGCCAACACTCCATCATGGTCAACAGAACTCTGCACCACATAAAGGATCTCTGTCCTGCCCTTGATGCAACTCTGCTGGCAAATGACAAGTGATGCATCATCTGAGAGTGACCTTGTACCACGCCAGTGTGAACCCGAGAGCTCTTTTGAAGAAGAGTCTGAGTATGTCCACCTCCGGAGGAGTGCCTGAAGCAAGAGGCCATGTTCACCCTGCAGTTTGTGTGATGATAATGAGATGGTAAACTCTCAAGAATTCCTTTCATACACAGGCGCATATCTGTCTATATTTCTGAGTATTATGTACATTATTTACATTATTTGGACTATTGTCCTCATCTTTGTCGCCATATTTATTACAACCTCAACACACATGGCGCAGTGGATAAAGGCGTCAAAGATGAGTACAATAGTTCAAATAATGTAAATGTACAGCCGCATATGACTAGATGGATTAATTCTTTTTTTGCTGTACAATTTATTCTTAAGCATTTCTTTTACACAAACGAGATAGAATTTCATTACATTCGCTCAGTGCAATTCACTAATTCATGGCACTTTTTTAAATATTTTTATCATGTCACTTTTTCATACAAAAATCTATTTGTTGTATAATAAAAATGTAAACAAAACCAAAAATAAGGTTGTTTATTTTCCACGAAATTGTCAACATTTAACCACAAATAACACAAATTCTGTTGGTTTTTATGATCATAGTTCTTATGTGAATATTAATCAGCATTTAAAGAGCTTTCTAAAGATATACATATTGGGAGATATGAAAATATTAGCTTTTTAGTAGCAAATACCAAAATCCACCATTTTGAATTTGGCCCAACTGCATAAAACCCTTGTAGCTGGGGCCACAGTTAAACGTCCACCACAAAATTTTGTATATATTTTGTCATAGGGCAGATAAATTTGTTGTTAAATTTAAAAAAAAATTTATGTGCTTTTTGAGAAATTAAAGGTCAATGGTGAAGGTCATGGTCAAATTATTTTATGACTTTTAAACAAAAAATAGATTACCTTTTAGATCTATCCAAGTACTTTAAAATGGTATATAATTTACCTTTGTAGGTGAAAAAAACAACTGAGATATTGATATTTAAACTTTGTGACTATTTTGCCAAATTCACCTTTTTGGCAAAGGTCAAAGGATCATATCTCAGGAACCCATTGACCTAGAGATGTTAAATAGGTACCATTCAATTTGTATCATGAAGCTCTATAAGTGTACCAAATTTTTTGGGGGGGGGAATCTGTGTCTGCGATGGTCCGACTCTTGTTGATTTGACACAGAATGATGAATATATGTTCAGAAAAAAAAATAAAATAAAAAGTATTAAAAACGTTATGACATTTTGAAATATCACAGTGATTTTCAAGACACCCTGTGTGTGTGTGTGTGTGTGTGTGTGTGTGTGTGTGTGTGTGTGTGTATTACTCAATTATTTACTTAAGAATACAAGCCCATACACAGATGCCTCATTTTATTCACTCTCCTACAATGCAATCTCCCAAATTAACATACTCCCACGCCTTGTTGCATCTATATTCAGTAATCCATTGCCCACACATGAGAGGTAGTTTCTCTATTCTTCATTCATTCATTCATTCATTCATTGCTCTCGTGTTGTACCTTCTTTTGATATGATGTAAAGTTATTCATTGATCTGTTAGTGGCTGCTGCTGCTTCTGCTAACCTTGGTCCATGCATGGCCCAATGTGGTACAACAATAAGATCTTAGCTTTGCATCATGTTGCCTATAACTACTTACAATTATAGTCTGATTAATAACAGCCATGTATATACTGTTTAGCGTTTAAGAAACGGCAGTTCTATAAAGTGACATTATTAACCTAATGGCCCAACACAAACTTCAGACAGTAAAAAAAAGAAAGACATAGGTAAAAAGAGAGTTGAGAAATAAAATAAGGAATTCATGATTTTGTATTTAGTTCTTTTATGTATAACATTCTTTTATTTATGAGAATTTGATAAGATATAAAATTTAACACAGAATGTTACATTTTCTGAAAATAAGCCAAAGTATATGAGCTTCATTTATAAAAATAGTAACTTGTAAATTTAAATAATTTTGTATCCTAAAGCTTGATCCATTGAAGATGTTTTGTGGGCATATATTTAATTCATTCAAGCAATTTAAATACTGTTTAAAAATACCACAAATCTGTGTTAAAAATTCTAAGTTTGTATTGAAAGGTAGTTTCTAACTTTGTTTCTATAAGAAACATGAAAGGAATAACAGTATCTTATTCAGTTTTAGTCTTGTGCTAGACTCAAGTTAGTTTTTAAAGAACTATTCAAATTTAACTACATCTTAAACAACTCACAAAAAAATCAATTGTAAAATTAAACAGTTACTTAGTATATTATTTTATACTGTATTCAAGATTTCTATCAATTTAGTTATATTGAAATGTCTTTCTTTTCTGTTTTAGACCCAACCATAAAAAAGCTGCTTAAAAAATAAAAATAAGTCATGTAAATCTTTCTTGCTCACTTCCTCCTCCATCCTACCCAAAAGCTCAAGGGGTTTGAACATATAGATTGCCCTGTTCATCTGTCAAGTTATTCAGGTGTTTCAGGATGTTCCATTACACAAGAAAATAAAGGTTATTTTTACTTACATTCTAACTAATGTCCTCATCTTTATTGTTCATATCACGACATTTCGAGCATTATGCCCACCAGGTTTCTTAGACAATTTCGGACTGAACCCTTTATTTAATCTATGTAGGTAGATTGTTCTCATTCTACCATCCATGTCTAGGGGTACCACAATGTTGTTTTTTTTGGTTTTTTGGTTTTTTTTTAGCACTGAGGTCATTTTGATATACAAATTGTTCTTGAAGAACTCTTGCCTGAAAGTTTTACACTGAAGTTGACTACTGTGATTGCTTTTAAACATTCTCATATTTTGACCTTGTGTCAGAAATTTTAAAGCCATCTCAAAATATCTATTTTCCTCTTGCTTCCCCCCCCCAAAAAGATCTAATTAGCTAAAAACAGAAAACACATGCTATTATAACAGATGTTGTCTCTAATACCATCATTAACTTGTCAACAATCTGATTGTTAATTTCAACTACTTTATCAAAGTGTTATGAAACAATACCTTCCTTCTTTTCTGCTCTTCAACTACTCACTGGTTGATTGGCAATATTTTCCTCTCCTGTTCTGTTTGTAATGATTTTTACACAAGTGTACAATCTTTTCTTCATCTCACTGTAGCATCTGTGTATTGTTTTTGTAAACATTTTTATTTCTCTTTCAATTGAATCTGAGACTTTAAGTGTCAGCATAAACTTTGTACAATTAACTTTCTACTTATGAAATTTGGAGCAATTGCATTCATATTTAAATCTGTAATTCTTTTATTCCTATTAATACCACTATGATAATGAGTGTGTATGTGTAAAAAGTCATTTTAAGTCACTATGCCAAGGAGCATTTAAAGGTGCAAAATATGCAGAATAATTCATTAGAATATCATAAAGGTAGACAAGATCACTTTACAATGATTAAACAATTAACACCCTACATGCTGGAGTAGTCAAATATGAACTCTTATCTTCCTTGGACATTATTAACAATAATTATTGGAAATATAGGGCTTTACCGATTCACATTAAACTAATATCTCTTAATGCAAATAAAGACCTAATGACTTAATTCAAAGCTTTCTGTGGCAACATTTTGGTGTGATTACCTGTTCTTAACTCACTTTTTCTTTGATTTTCATATATATATATATATATATATATATATATATATATATATATATATATATATATAATAACATTATATACAGTATAACAAATAAATAATAACAAGTAAAATAAATTGATCTAAATTCATCCAAATAAATAAACTAACAAACCGATCCCGATAATCAATCCAAATAAATACATGAAGTAATAAACAAATTAAAAACTGTTCCCACCAAAATAATAGTTAGGATAAACTACAACAATCAAACCCAAAATTGAATAAATAGCTTTAATTATCTTCCAAAACCAAAACAAAACTATTAAATAAGCGATATAAACAAATTTTTACTACGTTAATAAAAACACAGATTAAAAAAAAACAAGCAAAATAATTTAACCCAAATAAATCAATAAACAACTTCCAGTGAAATAACTGCCAAAATAGACTACCCACAATGCACCACTGACCCGTATATATAAATAGCCGAGAAAAATAACAGCACTCGTGGCCTGACGATTGCATCTACCATGAAACAGACTGTTGCCTTCTATGTTCACTTTTATATTTACACACACTCTATCTCTGATATTGAGCACTTTATCCCATAACTATAGCACATCTTAAGACTATATTTCTTCATATATATATATATATATATATATATATATATATCACACACACACACACACACACACACACACAGTGGAGGGAAACAAATATTCGTGCACATACAAACTAATGAATAAACATGCTTTTCACATAATTAACTGTACACAGATGCATAATGACTAAATGTGCATAGAAAACAGAAAAAATATTTAATAGAAATAAATCCCATTCATCCATTTTAATGGGTGAAAAAAGTATTCATGCAATACAAATTTAAAATTTTTAAACTTTTATATTGCTTTAATACTCCAGATTATTCAAGTGAAATTTTGTAGAATGTTCCAATAATGTTATCAGTAATTATTTTTAGCCTAAAAATACAAACAGAACATTCTGTAATTGATATTCATGCAAGAATGTTATCATCATGGCAAGAGATAAAGAATTGATAAATTTGCAAAAAGAACTGATTGTTAAGCTCTGGAAAGAAGGTAATAGTTACAGGAAAATCTGAGAAAGCCTGAATATTCCATTTACTACTGTTAGTTCGTTTATTGCAAGGTATAAAAAAAAACTCAAAACTATTTAAAACCAAAGAACAGGTGAGTTATGGAAGATTTCTTCATGATCTCTGAGGAAATTAATACATCAAATTAAACAAAATCTAATAGTTGCTTGTCAAGAGTTGCTGGATGATTTGCTTTCATCAGGAATCTGTGTCACTAGACGGACAATAAGTAATGAGATATATATATAAAATACTTTAAGTAGATAAAATACTAAATACTTTACATTGTACAACCCGGTTTCATGCTTTCTGTAATCATCAGGTGCAAATTTTGGGGGTTAATACCTGTTCTTTAATATTTCTAGTTATTGTGAGATATTTTATTGTTTTGGTGGATTATTATTACTTTTTAATTATTTAAATGAATAGTAGTTTAATTTTGGATTTGAATTTAGGCACAGATTAATATTTAAGATTGAAAATAAGGTTTAAGAACATATAAATATGTAAATATATAATAAATAAATAATGGTAAATGAATAAATATAACAAAGACATTGCTGATAGTAAAAAATAAGCTAAAGTAAAAATAAGAAAAAAGAATGATAATGGTTATATATTAAAAAGGTAATAATAATAAGATAATCAAAATCATCAAAACAATAGATTAGCACAAAGGTGTTAAATGCATTCTAGTCTAATAATAACAATCATTGTATAGAAAAGGTAGTAAAAATATTAATAAAATAAATAATATCACTACTAATATTTGTGGTCTGCCTAGACTATATTAATCTGGGTCAATGTGCTTGAGTAGATATTTGGTTCCATGTAGACAAGTGCTCATTAATTCACTTTTGTTTAAGAGATTAGAATTATTAATATTTTTCAGGATTATTAATTTGTTATATGTCTGTTGCCTTTCCTGCTGAAGGGTTTAGCTTTCTTTACTGATTCTCAGGTGATAGTTGGACTTTTATTCTCACTTTTCAGTTTCCAGAAAAAATTAGAGGGCAGTGCTGTAACTATATTTGATATTGCCTAATGTCATTTTGGTGGTGGTAGTAATGCAATTTCCAATAGTTTTTCTGTAGAGCCCACATAAAACTTAACCTCTTCATCATATTTGATTTCAGCTTTATGAACTATTTGGTCATACGTCTCCTGTTTAATGAGCAGGATTTATTGTTGTTTTTTTTGTTTTTTTCTACAGTTACAATCATTAGGTGTGGGGATGTTTTTGTTTTGAAGGTTGTTGAAATATTTGTTTAGAATGGAGTAATTGTGCTGTGATATATACTGGTCAATGTTTTTAGCACAGCTGTAGCTAACTTTAGCATTGTTTTTGTTGAAAATCTTATTTAGCATTGAGGATTGACTGAAATGCTTATGGATTAAATTCAAATTTTGAATTCAATCCATAAGCACTTCAGTCATTAGCTTGCTTTTTATAACATAATGGGGACGCAGATTCAAACCCTGCCAAAAGATACTTTTTTTTTCCCCCCCTCTCTCTCTCTCTTATATATATATATATATATATATATATATATATATATATATATGTCTAGGTTAGCAGATGTTTAATTACACAATTTAGTGTGTTTTAACAAAAAAAATGTCTATTCAATTACTAAATATAACATTTATAGTAATAAGGAATATCTATTAGTATGTGTGAATTATGGTTGTCTACTCATTTCTCAGTATACCCAACCAACTATCCCTGTTATAGATGTTCAGGGGTACATTTTTCTTTCTTCAATATCCACAGGTTTTATATTGCAACTATACTAAGCTGACCTTAGACTTTCTGAGAGTGATTGCATTATCTGTTTGTTGAACAAGGCCAGTACATTCACACTCTTGGTCATGATGGCTGCATGGATAAGGGGTTAGGGCATCAGTATCCTGACCATGAGACTCTGGTTCAAATTCTACCATGGGTGATTTGTCATTGAGATAACTTGATAATATCAGCCAAGGGATATGTTCCTAGCATGCGACACAATTAGGAAGGACATAAAAAATAACATCACGAGTTGACTGTAGCCTTGTGATTGAAATAGGTCACACAAAACACCGGGAAGTTGTTGTTTTTATATATATGCACATATACACACACACACACACACACACACCATTTTCATTTGTAATGCTCAAACACTAATCCTAGTCTAAAAAAAAAATTTATTTTAAATAAAAAAAAATTAACAAAAAATAAAATAAAAATAAATAAATAGAATTCAAGTAGATAATTTAAGATCAAAATAAAAGAAAAATTTTTATAGTAAATAAGTGGTAGATTTCAATTCATGTGTGTAAAATCTAAATGGACACAGCAGTCACTACTATTACAGGTGTATTTCAACAACTACTGATGTTTCTACAACAGCTATGGAGAGTTTGCATGTTCTCCATCAGTGACTACATTGCAATAGCCACCAATCAATGGGAAACATTTCTACTTTGTCTTGATTTCTCTCTCTCTCTCTTCTCTTTTCTTTCTATTATTTATTATTTTTATTGAAACTTCTCTGCAAGCCATCTAATACCTCAGCTGTATGCTCATAATCTGAGACGCTAACAGTTCCACTGCTTGGATTTTCCTTAATCTGTAAACTTGTATCCAAATGATATATGTTAAATACTACTATTGCCTTCCATTTATTTTTTTATTTTTTATTTTTAGTGTTGTATAATCCATTCAGGAAACCATTTCTGGTTGTTATCGTATATACTCTTGTATAGTGCGAGTTTTTTATGATCGTTTTTTTTATGCAAAAAGTAGTGGGGGCATTATAGACAGGTAATTTTTTTTTTTTTTTGAAGAGGTTTTATGATGCAATTTTGGTGTCCAGTTGCACTATTTTTTTTCTGGAGGGGTTAAAATTCATGCAAAAATATTCAGGGGTTGCACTATACATGAAATCAGCTTTATACATGAGTATATACGGTAAGTGGGTCAATATTATTTAATTTTTTTTTATGATGATTATAGCAAAGAAATAAAAAAAAAAAAAAGGAAAGAACTATCTGATATTTTGGTTATAAAGAATTTATTAATGGGCAGAAAATGTCATTTGCTTTTAAAAAAAAATTTTTTTAATTTAAAGTTTTAATCAGTCTCTTGCTGTCTTTTTATTTTTTTAAATTTTTTTTTTTATTTTCTTACAAGTGATTCCAATGCAAGATAAAATGTGCCCAATCTTTATTTGAAATTAATATCCACTTTAGCTGGGTATCAAATTTCTTAATAACATTGATAACAATTCCGAAACACATACATTCTATGACCTACTGTGATTTACCTCCCCCACCTCTTTCCATGTAATGTCTGCTTTACTCATTTACTTTCTCTATACTAACAATATTCATCTCGACATTAGCTGACCTGACCACTGGTTATTATATTCCAACCTTGAACATTTTGAATACTTTTCTTGAGTCTATTTTTTTTATTCTTATCAGTATGTGCTATTATTTTTTGCGGCAAATGTTGTTTGAATCATCTGAAGTTTTTCAGTAACAAATAATGGCACTTTTATAGAATTGTCATATGGCAAAACCTCTAGTGACCTTGACTGATTCATATTGAAGGATTTGTGTATCATAAACAATGCTGTGTCATTTAGCCCCACATTAATCATAGGCTGCAGTGGCAACGATAGTAATAATTATTATAGTTATTGATGTAATCCATGCTAGTCCTCTTTTGTGCATTTTGCTTTGATCAGGATGAATGATTTCAACTGGGTTGGTGGAGCAAGGAAGACAATTCAAGATGTGATACAACTTTAGTTTTAATATTATAATAAATTGTGATATATGAATGCTGTGCATTAGGTCTTTATGTCAGTACGTTCATAGATGACTATATTGTGTTATTGTGTGTGACCTTGATATGTATAAATTATGTATGACCTTGACATTTCACACCCTCTTTTATTTATTTTAATTAATTAGTGTTTTTTTTTTTAAATGTTTTTGGACCTTAGGATACAACTGTGTATATGTATAATAATAATATTTATTGGTTCAATAAATAATTCTCCCTAGTTTAATCCTTAGGTCATACAAAGTAACATGCTCTGATTCAATGGTAGAGACAAGCTATATTACAAGAATGAATTTTTTTTTATCATTTTCCTCCAAACAATGTGATAAATTCACTAAGTTGCAAGGGCTTACTGAGAAAAATCATTAAGGAGAGTGGACAATAAAAGAATGGGTTTCAAGGTGACAATTGACATTGTAATAATTATAATAAATATGAAGAATTAATTGATACAAAATATTCTCTTGTATGAACAGCAGAATACATCCCAACTGAATGAAATATTCAGTTTGAAACGTATATGGTTACTAATTACAACATATACCTAAAGAAAGTCAGATGGTGCAATAACTGAACATGCTGTCTGTAACAGCCAAGATGAGGACATTTGTCCAAGAAAATGTGTAAGGATAATTTCTCACTCTCTGAATTATCATCATTTACATTTGTATTAATATTATTATCAGTGTTTTTGTTGTTGGGAAGAAGGCTAGAGAGCACAATGGTCAAAGCATGATAACAACATAAATGAGGACATTAGTCCAAACGTAAATTATGATAATTTCTCATTTCAAAAACTGACATTTATTAATGTCTTACAGATTTTGAAATACTTAATTTACTTTCAGTGATAATCAAGTGCATGAGAACTGTTTCCAAAAATGTTTATGCATTACAAACATTCAAGGTGTCCTCAAAGTATCCAATTACATTTTATGCCATTTTGAACTCTTGAGATAATGAATTATAAAACCTTTAATGCTTTTTATATTCTTATCCTTAATGAATTCTTAATTATGACATTCTTGAATTTAAAAAATATGTAAAGAAGTTAATAACAATCAAAGCTTGTATACATTTGGTGGGGAACATCTAATGCATATAAAAATGATTGATAATTATAAATATTCATAGATTTTGTTTAAAATTTGATTGCTACCCTAAAGTAAAAAAATTACAATATTGAAATATATGATGTTAAAATTCACCCCAAACAGACACTGTGAAATGAGTTTCTTTCTCTTTTGTCTGTCTGCTTCACTTTGTATTCCCTCATTTTTATTTTTCATAAATTCAAACTGACTGAAGAAACACACACACACACACACGGCAAATAGACCAACTAGAATTGTTGGATGCTGCTTGAGATAGCAGATACACATTGAGATATGCTTAACCAATGAAGAACAAACAATGCAAAAATAAAGTTAAAAAAAATCAAGGATTTTTTTTCTCCTCCATTTTTCAATTTCTGATGAAGCTTGAATAAAAGCGAAACATTAAATTTATAAACATTTCCTATTTGCTTGTAACACTATTTTATACACATACACAGTACAAAATGGACAAAGTTCAACAATTATTTTAATATATATATATAATGAACTGGTACACATAATGTCCCACAAGGCTTCAAAACAACCCATTATTGGAATTTAAATAATAGTTGATCCTGTTTTGTATTAACATTAGAAATGCTCAGGTAGTGCAAGGTTCAAATATAAAAGAGGCAGACGGGATTTCTTTTTTTTTCTTCTTTTTTTTCTTCTTTTTTTTCTTCTTTTTTTTCTTTCTTTTTTTTCTTTCTTTTTTTTCTTCTTTTTTTTCTTTCTTTTTTTTCTTTCTTTTTTTTCTTCTTTTTTTTCTTTCTTTTTTTCTTCTTTTTTTTCTTCTTTTTTTTCTTTCTTTTTTTCTTTCTTTTTTTTCTTCTTTTTTTTCTCCTTTTTTTTCTTCTTTTTTTTCTTCTTTTTTTTCTTCTTTTTTTTCTTCTTTTTTTCTTCTTTTTTTTCTTTTTTTCTTTTTTTTCTTCTTTTTTTTCTTTTTTTTCTTTTTTTTCTTCTTTTTTTTTCTTCTTTTTTTTCTTCTTTTTTTTTCTTCTTTTTTTTTCTTCTTTTTTTTTCTTCTTTTTTTTTCTTCTTTTTTTTCTTCTTTTTTTTCTTTCTTTTTATAAGTCTCAGTAATAAAACACTTTGTGCTCAAATTCATGCAACCTCTATCCACTAGGTAAGCAATGATGATGCAAATTTTTTCTTAATTTGATTTTTGTCTGAATTTTTGAAATGAAAAATTATATCAAAAACTGATTAGCTTGGAATCCATCATAAGTAATTTAATGACCTCATTTCTATATCTTTGTCATTTGTGACCATAACACAGCAAAAACAGCACATTGTACCATAATTTTTGTTAGGGCAATATTGTTAACATGTTTTAACATGTTTTCGTAATTTTTAATTAAGTATAAATAGGGAGGAGCAAATTTATCCTAGGGAGATAATTCAATGTTTAGTAACTGCTAGTTACAAGATGACAATGGTTCCAAAAATAGCACAGATAATTCTAACTAATCTTGCTAGTAAATATATATCCTGAACATAATCTTCCTAGAATATACAGGGCTCAATGGATAAATTGACATCTAAATTACACAAAAATGAAAATATCTCATTTTAACAAATATATTTACCAAAATTTCACAAAAATATCTTGAAATATTAAAGAGTAAATTTATTCAATAAAATTGCTTTTGACTTCAACCACAGCCTCCTCCTGCAACTCATCTGGACAGTGTCCTTGTTTAATCCTTGCCTTCAGTTCATTTTTGCTTTTACAAGGAGTTCTGTTGGTCTCTCACTCAGCTGTGCCCCACACATAACAATCAAGAAGGTTGCAGTCTGAGGAGTTAGGTGGCCAGATGTAAGAGGTGATGTGGTCACAGAAATTGTCTGACAGACATGACTGGGTTCCCCTGCTTGTGTAGCATGCTTCAGAGTCCTGTTGCTAGACATAGGGTCTTCCAGCAGCCACCCTCTTGACCCAGAGCAGCACTACCTCCTCAAGGCACTTGGTGTAGGCAAATTTAGGAGTTCCTTTCTTATCAGAAGGATCAAGGTGAGTTTTCCGAGCTGCTGTACCATCATAATCAATATTAGACTCATCCAACTCTTTCCAAATCTTTTGCACTGTTTGACACAACTGATACCCAAACACTCTGAAATGTTCATATTGGAGCTTCTGGTGTGAATACCAAGCAGTACAGCATGCTATTTCCAATTTTTTGGCAGAGTAAATTGCATCATGGTGCTCTTTTTCTCACAGCGCCCAACTGACCCATCTCTACTGTGCCATCAACAAAACAATGTGTGTGTGTGTGTGCACAAAATTAAAAAATATAAAATAGCGACAATTTACCCATCGCACCTTGTATATGATATATTTATGTAGATAACTTACAAACTGAATTTAAATTTGAATTACCTTAAAAACTGGTAAAGTTTAGAAATAAATTCTGTCTAGAAAGGTTTTAGGATCATTCAAGATGTTTGAATGGTGGGATTTTATGTATTGTCTACAATACAGTATCACCTATAAAAAAAATGAGTACACCCCATGCCAACATTTTTTTTTTTTTTTAATTGATTTTCTTGACCAAACATAATAAAATTTAATTTTATTACACAATCAAGAGATATTATTTATAACTAAACTGTACAGCATTAAAATTTTCTTGCCAAAAATGTGAATATGTTGCCACCTAAAAATATATACACTCCATGAAAAAAAATAAAATATATATTGTAATAATGGATTTAAATATAAAGTATGCATTGTTAAAATATCTTATTTTATAGTTTTCAGTTTAGTACAATAATGGCTCCATGGGAAAGAACTTTTGACTTGAAGGAATATCTTCATTTTCACAAAAAAGTTGATACAAAACTAACATTGAACAAAAACACTGTTGGCAGAATCCCAATAAAAGTAGTAATGTCAAAGGTGCACAGAAGGACCATGTTTGATGATACAAGCTGATTCCAAGATTTTTTTTTTTTTGTTCTCACCAGGAGAGTGGTAGATGATAATCTGAGAATATTGACTGTGGATGCTGCAAATGAGGCCCCAAAAAATGAAACACAGTCTGTGTATTGTTTCTACTACAACAATCAAATGTACGATAAACAAGACCAATTTATATGGCCAATGGCTTCTAAGGAAACCATTCTTGGAATGGAAACATAAAAAGGCCTGTTTATTGTTTGCACAGGAAAATAAGGATAAAGATTGATTGCTTTGGGAGTGTGTTATGGTCAAATGTAGCAAAAATCAGAGGGTTTGGTATTGTTATGACAAAGCATACAAAAAATTTATTTAATATCAACAGTCAAGTGTTGTGGTGTTGTATAGACTTCAGTGGCACTGGTTCATCCTGTGTAATGCAATCCTTGTTAGCAGGTCCAGATTTACATGAAGAAAGGCCCTAGACTATTCCACTTGTGAGGCTTCTCCAAATACTCCATTCAGTAGAGAAAAATGGAAGAATGTTAAACAATTTGAGTAAAGCCAAGTATGATAGCAGGTGTTTAAAATTACTGAAAGGTTATTTAGAGTCTACAGAGTATTATGACAGCATGTGTAAGAAAGGCCTATGACAATGTCAAAAATATTATTCACCTTTGCTGCAGACCCTCTAAATTTTGAGACCCTAGTAATAGTAATGCTAGCCAAACACTATAAGAATGAATAGAAAATTTATATTTAAAAGAAAAGTCCTTTTGTAAAATCATTGGCTTGCCAATGTTGCTCTGCTTTGAGTTTCCTTATAGAGCCTGATAGTTGAACTGATTTCATTGACAACAATGATTGCAGGTTACTTAATTATATTAACACAAAACATCTTGCCTTCATTCAAATGAGTGGAAAGAAGCTGTGTTTTCAATATGATAATGATCCACTCTGTTTAAGAAATGAACAACATTTCTGGCAAAGCAAATGCAAAAGTGCTTTCAATTGGCCTAATGTTGCTAGATGTATATCCATTTAAGCATTGTACTGATGAAATGGGATGTAGAAAAATAACAACCAACATTTGAAACCATATATATTGATGGAGTAGGGGGGGTACACCAGTGACTCTGCAAGTCTTTTTATGTTAGTTACCAAGAAGTCTTCAAGCTTTAATCAAAAAGAAAGACTGACATACAATTTTTTTTTTTTTTTTTTAAATAATTTTTTTTTCATAGGGATTTACTAATTTCTGTTTGGCAAACTTCTCATTATTGGCAAAAGACTTTCAATACTTTAAAGTTTGGTAATAAGTAATGCCTGATAGTATGTTTTATTTAGTGTTCTACTAGAAAATAATTAAAATCATGTTCTACTTGGCTTAGAAGGAAATTTTATATAAAAACGTTTAAGGATGTACAAACTTATGAGTGTTACTGTAAATAAGACTTGTATTATTGATTTTCAGAATTCAATTTCAGCTGTTGTAGAGAAAATAAAAGGATAATAAGTTTAAGGATTCCATATAAGCTAGACTGGACTATAATATTTCTCCTCTGTCTCATATATATATATATATATATATATATATATATATATATATAAACTAAGCAAAGAAATCTTTTTTTGTCTTCCCTCTCTCCTAATAACTATTTAATACTTGTAAACTCTAACATACCTTCATTAAATTTCAACTTATAATGTTGGATATTTTGGGGCAAAAAAAAAGAAAAAAAAGCTTACTGTATGTCAGAATTCTCTCTTTTTCCAACCTAGCACCACTATAACCTTCAGTACTTATTTCTCATGACTTTTTTTTCCTCCTCTTGCTTGTCACATTGAAAATTAATGGTTGGTTGATATAACATTCCCTTCAGGCATATTCCTCCAGATTAATTTACCTCCTTTTTCACTTTGAAATAGGAATTAATACTGTTGCAACATTTTATTTAAAAATTTACCTACTGTATTTTGGAAGACATTTATATTTTGGAGAGTACATTATTGTAAATATGAGTCCAAATGCACTTAAAACTTAAACACAATAGTTAAGATTCTTGACTCTGTTCTATATACAGAATTAATTACATTGGAATTTATAGATAGAATCTCTGTATTTGTGACATAATAGATCCTCACATATGAATGGCTGAATACACAGAGTTAAGTGAACCCTTCTGAAGTGTCTGGTGTTTTTTTTTTTTTTTTGTCAGTTTTTTTTTTTTTTTTTTTTTGTCTGGGGTTTTTTGTCTGTTTTTTTGTTTTTTGTTTTGTCTTTTTTTTTTTTTTTTTTCTGGGGTTTTTTTTTTTTGTCTAATTTTTTGTTAGTTTTTGTCCTTTTTTTGTTTTTGTCCTGTTTGTTTGTTTTTTTGTCTGTCTTGTCTTGTTCTATTTGGAAGATAGTCTATGACGTCTGATGTTCAAAGTGACAACATACTTCATAGACTTTATCTTCCAACCATAAGGAAATAAAAAAAAAAAATGAATATGTGTGAAGTTAAGGGATACTTGGTTGGAAGTTTCCCACTGCAGACTCATATGTAGAGAAAGAGAGTAGCTGTCTGGTCAACCAGTTACATTAGTAGCTGTTACTAGACTGAAGTAAGAAGAGACAAAGGGTTCTATGTGCCACCTACCTATTACCAGAGAGAATACTAGGTCCTATTTGCAACCCTGGTGAACTAAATATCAAATTATTGAAAACTGGGTTTTCATTTCTTGCTGTGGCATTGATTTTATCTTCTGTTCCTTGTGAACCTCCCAAACTAAAGTAATCTGAGAACTGATTTGTCCTGTTGGTGAACGACTAAGAAGGTTGCCCCATTATAGGTTTCTATATTAATACTGTAGTATATGCCTACCTATCTAAGGTATTAGTCACATTTCAGCTGGTCCTTTACATTTCTACAATAAAACTGAAAGCTTTCTTCTGTCATTCTGAAATATCATGTTAAGGCACTTATTCCTTTACATTTTAATACTTATAAAATCCTTTGTTGGTTCCAATCTTGACTAGGAATGACTATAAAATACTTTCCCCTCCCCGATTTATAGGCAGAAGAACACAAATGCATGCTGGGAATTTTTTTCCTAGCCAATAAAATAGGCTGGTTCTCGGTTTCATCTGACATAGGCCCAGTTTGTCTTATCTTGAAGTCAGAACACTACATTCACTTGTCCAAACTTGCTTTTATATGTCAACCCCAATACTTAGCTTGTGAACTTTTTGCATGTTACTGTTGCTTTGCCTTATTACTATTAATTTGCCTTGAATATATTGTTTGCTTGGTTTATATTATTTATTTTGTGCTGTTTTTTTCCCTTGTTATTGCTTATTGCCAACTTTGTCAGTTCTGTTGGACAGTTCTGTCAATTATTTTGCATTTAACCATGGCTACTCACTCCACATCCTTATTTACACTATATTCAGACTATTGTCCTCATATTTGTTATTACTACATCTTGACTGTTGTGCCCTTTCACCTGGGGATAGACTTCTCATTCCACTGCTTGTGTCTAGGGATATCATCTAGTTTTTATTTGTATTTAGTACGGTTTAGTTATTGTTCCCGTTTACACTGAGGGCAAGTTCATACTGCCCAATCCAAGGATTGAACTCACAACCACTGTCACTAAATTCACAATCCCTGAATCGGGTAGTGTGTACTTGTACTCAGTGGAAATGGGAGAACAATAACTGAACTGCACTAAATAAAAATAAAAATTAGACTATATCCCTAGATATGAACAGTGGAATGAGAAACGTCTACCCCCCTGTACATGAAATAAAATGTTCATTTATACAATTGCCTGATTGATATACACCTGAAGAAGCTGGAGGTCACAATGGCCAAATGTAGTGATAACCAAAACGAAAATCAGGACAATAGTCTGAATATAAATAGTGTAAATAATCATAACTACTCATTCCAGAAATTCAGACAAAAATTATAAAATCCTGTTAAAATATTTAATTCTTATAGACAGTTTCTTAATACTGTTGCTGTCTGTAGATTTTCAGGAGTGTATCAGATGTATTTCCATCATATTGCTTTTACAATCAGCAAATATAGGAAGATGGTTTGACATAACTTGAGAGATTAGTTAAGCTCATAATAGCTGCTTAAATTGCCATCATCATCCCTACTTCTACCAGCACTTGTGAACTTCATCCAGATGTGTACTAAATCACCTGGTTAGCAAAACATTTTTTTCTGCTTCAAAATTTGTGAGGACTTATTTAATTGCTTTGCAAGAGTAACTCAAATGGAGAAAATTAAAAATTTGATTTTGTTGAGAAAGTTTGACACAAGGGTAAAAATGGAGAAAATGAATGGTATTTTTACAAAAACTATACAAATAGAACAATTTTAAAACAAAGGACAAAAGTAGCTGGTATGTTTTTTGTTCTTTTTTTTTCTTGTAATGAAATATTAATTAATTATAGCTACACTTCAAAGAGTTGCTTACATAATTACATGTTTAATGTATCAAATTTTCTCACAAAGCAAGCTCTTATGCACAGCTGTATATAAATATATTCATCTACCAACAGAAAACAGACAAATCTAATCTGATAATTGAAGTCTAGAAAAATAAAGGTAACTCAGAAAAAAGATATGTTAGCAATATAAGGAAAATTACTTTTATGTTGATTCACATTATCTTCAGTATATTATGTCCTAATGATACAAATTTGCATCAAAATTTATACTGTAAAAGATTTGATTCTCCGCCCATCACTTTGCATGTGTGTATGTCATATATGTCTATTGTGCATGAGTATGTGTTTGTGACATTTAATGGATGCACAGATACACACACACTTTTTCTGAGTTTCAAATAAGATATTAACACATCCACCTCCTACTTAGTCTGGGCAACCTTTACTTTGAGCTGAGCAATAAAATCATAAACTTGGATACAAGTAAAAAGGATTTTTTTTTAACCCTTACATTCAGAAAATAAACTTTTGTGAAATTATTCAATAATAAATACATTTATTTTTAAGCCTTTTTTTTTTATAAAAGTATTTTTAGGTCTGTCATTGAATTAAAATATACATACACACATGCACAATTGGAATGAAACTAAAATGGATAACTATCACAAAGGCTAATTTCTCTTTCTACCTGGCAACAACCTCTGAGTAGCAGGAAGTGTATAAGCCAACCTTTTGAAGTGATTTTCATGACTCTATTTAAACAATTTATTTTCTAGTAAATGCAGTAAAATAGACAAACAATTTAGATAGGAAATTTGATCAGCTTGTCAGCAAAGTGACAGGTACTGGATAGCATTAACAAGTTAGAACAAATAATTAGAAGCCAACACTGACCAAGTTTGCTAGACTCACTATTATACCTTAACATACGGAAATATATTGCTGTGCTGCATGAAATGTCAAATTCCTGATTTTATAGTATCAAAATGAATGTAAGTTGCTATGGCTGACAGCTCATATCCAAGTCTGCTAGGGTGCTTGTTGTAGATTCAAGCTCAGGCACATTTGTGTTTCTTCAACACATACTGAGCCCACCTGTAGTTTATACTGCAACTATGCTGAGCAGACCTGCATTAAAATGTCTGGGTGAGCATAGATAATCAGTGTGATCAAAAATTTGAACAAAACCAGTTCACTCAAAATCTGTCACAATGATTTGTAACTTTGTGCTAGCACAAATATCAACAGCTTCTAAAAAGTTCCATCTACTCGATTTCACTCACATAACATGAGACAACCCATGTTTCTAGGCAATTTCCAACGGTGCCTCACACTGGAATCATCTCCCTAGACTGATATTATAAAGGAATCACCTCCTTGACAAATCACCTATAGTCAGATTCAAGACCGGGTCTCATGGTCAGAACTGCTAACATTCTAACCTCTTGAACACTTCCCCACAGTGTTGTATTTCACATCTGTGTATTCAACAATTGTGCATTACTTTTCAGATAAATTTTCTTGCTCCTGTGTCAGCTGTAAACAATAGCTGAATAAATATCAATAATTAATTTACTTTTTTTTTTTTTTTTGTCTTGTCTCACAGAGCTTAAATAACTGAAACTGAAGTCAACTACATAATCAATACAGTTGAGAACATTATTTTTTCTTTTTCCTACTTTGAAAATAAGTTGTCTGGGGAATATACAACTTGTTGATATACTTTAAATTATAAGAAATCATTGTATTTCATCTGGTAAGCTAAAAATATCTACTTTTTTTGTTTTGTTAAGGCAGCTTTGAATTAAAAATGTAAAAGGTTTAAAAACTAATCAAATCTGATCTTTAAAATAAAAATGGATGTTTATAATAAGACAATTATTTTGATTATCAACTGAAAATTGATTTTCCCTCATTTCTATTATGTTTTTCAGTTTTCCAACTTGCTTGGGTCTGTGTACCGTCGTGGTAACCTTGCCTTCACTCCTGATGGTGGCAGTGTGATCAGCCCTGTAGGGAATAGGATTACAGTATTTGATTTAAAAAGGTGAGTTAACAGGGAATTAAATATCAGATGATATATGATATTGCAGGGTATCTTATATTTCTACTTGTCATATTTTTTTAACAATAAAATTTATCATTTTTGCTTACTCTTTATATTCCATTCTTCCCTCTTTTTAGCTATCTGACTAAAACAATGGATTTATTTTTCTTTTTAAAATAACTGATAATTTTTTTCACTTCATATTACCAATGTCGATTGATATTTATTTACTGAATTCTTTATCTACTACAGTTTGCTGTGTTTTTTTTCTCTTCCTCTTTTGGGCTTTTCTTTTTTTTTCTCCTCTTTTGGGCTGTTTTTAAATTTTATATTGTTCCCCCAATTCTTATAATTTTCTTGTTCCTTTTCAGCAACAAATCAGAAACCTTACCCTTTGAAAGCAGTTTAAATATTACAACAATTGCTGTCTCTCCAAATGGCTACACTTTGATTGTAGTTAATGAGGGTTAGTATTAAATGTATAAAGTCATTCTACATTGAATTTATTAAAATAAAAACTCTTAAATTAACTAATGATTGGCTCCTGAACAGAATTTTTTTCCTTTTAAATTACTCTTAATATAATCTGTGAGGTGGTAAAGATTTATTAAACAAATATTTAAAATTTTTCATTTACTTATGTGTATAGCAACATAGCAAATTCTAGCAGTGAATGAATGAAAGACTGAAATTATAATTGTATGAGAAGTTATTTTCCAAAGAAACTAGACATTGTAATAATGCCATTCGATATAGTAATTTTTCAGTTACAAAATACTATTTTCCACAAGAGCCAACATGCTATGCTCATAAATGCAGCTTATTGCACATTGACATCACTGCAGCTGAAATGCATTACCTACTACCTAACTGGGCTTGCATCCATTGTTTGGTCTCTCTTCCTATTTTTTGTCAATGAATGTCTGAGTGCAATTTTATCCTCATGAAGAACTCTCTAATGAAGCTGCTTTGTATGTCATTTTGCCAGACTACCAGTCAACTGCCATCTGCAACAAGGCAACAATAAATTATGGGTTATTGTTGGGAAGTTTCAATCTCTACTGCAGTGTTTCTCAACCTTTTTTTACTTCAGGGTGCACTTATAGAATAACTAAAACTCAGGGGCACACTTTAAATTTTAACAAGGAAAAATTAGTCATGAAGTTTGAAATAGGAAAATAGTAAGGAAGTCACCTGAAATAAACACTTTTTTTAAGACATTACATTGTATAGTGACTTTTGTCTCTAGTCCAAGTGAAACCATAATCAAAAACTAATAATCTTATTTTTCTTGGCTGGACACATTATTTCACTTGAATTAGTTTCATTATTAGAATAACATTCATCACTGATTCATTTCTTGCTTAAAAATTTGTCCATTTTATGGATAGTCAATTTGTTTTTGATAATTTATGAAATATAATTCACTGAGTGTCTTGAACAAGAGCTTTGGGAAGTAGTGTAGCAGCATCTGGGCATCCAATGACTGGTTGGCCAGAATCACAGATGTCGTTGCATTTAAGTAGGATTGAGGTCTTTAAAGGCTTGACCTGTCATCCACTATAGTAGACTTAAGAAAAAAATTGGTTTAGCATTCCCAAAGAAGTTTTAATTTAAAGGGATTTATGAAGAATCTGCTGCTTTTTATAGAGGTGATAATGAGTGATTCCATTTCCTTGAGAAAAGCAAAAGGGAAAGGATTATCCACTCCTTAGAGATTAAGAAATTTAGAATCAAATTTAAAATGATGAAGACTTGACTTAGAAGCCATGTACTTGGTGTCTGTAGCTTTTTAAATATATATATATATATATATATATATAATAATAATTCATAAATTACTCTCCTGTTAACTTGGGGCTACATTTCAGGGCACATTAATATGCTTGGGTGCACCAGTTGAGGAACACTGCTCTACTGCAATACTAGCAATATCTGTTTCTGGTGTCATAGGGAGACTGGGAGCATTACTTTGTAGAGCAGCCTTCATATTTTGGCATCTAAATTCAGTATGTACAAAGAGATGCTGAAAAGTTCTCTGCTTGACCAAGAAGCCCTTAAAAAAACAAAATGTAATGCTTAATCATTTGGCTGGATTTGGGCAGTGGGTTGGGCTATGACCCTCACCTTCCATATAAGCAAGGTTTTAATTTATATTACTGCCCAGTGGCTTTACTGCTACTCTACTACTAGAAACACAACAGTAGTAATTTTCTGCTCAAACAAATTATATTTTTGGTAGTTGCAAAAAAAAAAAAGAAGTATGTATTAAAATATTTTACTTAAAATTTGTTTCAGCAAAATTTAACTAATGATTTGAAAATCAGATGAAAAATGAATTCTCGGTTGGTTAGAAATGCATTATCTTTAGAAGAGACTCCTTGAAGTTTAACATAAATCTTTTAGGATTTATAAGGGGAATTCTAACTGCTATAGAAAAAGAAATTATTGCAACTGAAAAGGTGGAGGGAAGGGATTTATTTTATCTTTATGGTAGCTGAAGTTTCAACATCTGTTTCAGCAGATGGTTGAATTTTTCTGTGGGAGTTATTTATTGCAACTTATAAAGAAAATGTATATTTGTATAACTGGTTAGATTTAAATCAAAAAATTCACCTAATGTTAAATTTTTTTCTTCATAAATGTCCCTATAGTTTAAATTTAAATCTCTTCATATCAGACTTCAAAATTATTAACATTATATGATTTTTAGGGATTTTTGGAGTAAAATCTAGTGTTTAGGTTTAACTTGCAATTTGTAATAGCCTCCAGAATTAAATCATTGGCTCATCTATATGGTGACATAGTAATTGTAAGTTCAATCCCTAGGCTAAATAGTACAATGACGAGCAATAATTGAGCAGTACTAAATAAAAACCAAATGAGATATCCCTAGACATAGTGTGAAACAAGAACAATCTACCCCCATAGATTAAATAAAGGATTCAGTCCGTCCTGGGTATGACGATAAACTACATCCGAGTCCAGGTTAAGACGATAAACTACCTCCAACAGCAAGGCCTCTGATCAAGAGGTTTTGAGGAGTGTGGAACCACCTCTTAATTGCTGGTGTTCCCAGGTCCACCCTGACACGGGTTGGAAGCACCTGTTAGGGTCCCAGCTATGGGCACATAGTTAATCCCAAACTGAGGTAAAAAGCATTATGAAAGTGTAAAAATAGGTTTTAATACCAGAAATTCTTTGTAAAAAAAATTATTATCAGAAATAAATTTTTCAAGGAAAAAACTGTTACCAACAATATTTTTTTTTTTAGGGAAAAAAAAAATATTAACAGAAATAGATTTTTGACAAAACAAAATATTACCAGAAAAAAAAAAAGGTCCGCATTAAATAACCCATTAAGGTTGATATGCTGTAAATCAAAACAAACCAGAGCAATGTAAACTAAAGAATACATATTCTATTCATATGAATCTATCCTAAAAATGTTGTCAGCATTAAATAACCCATTAAGGTTGATATGCCGTAAAATAAACCAAACCAAACCAAAGAATTCAGTTTTAAATTCCTTGACAGTTACATGGATCAACAGAGACCTGAAGAAGGTCAAAGGGTGCAACAGCTGAAATGTTGATAACAACAAAAATGAGAACAATAGTCCAAATGTAAATAAGACAAATAATTGATAGAAATCAGTCCAGACATATTAGAAGAGTGTATGTAGGTTAAATATTGACATAGGTAAGTTAGTAATTCTTTAGCATGATTTATTTTTCACCAAAAATATTTATTTTCCCATTTCCCGTCAATACGCATAAAAGAATGATTCTCTTCAATTAAACATTACATAGTGAAAATTTCAGATCAAAATTCAGCTGAAAACTCTTAGCTACATATTTATTAATCCGCAATTATTTCGCTATGAGCAGAAAAAAATTGTCTATTACAGTCATAATCACAAGTCAAATAACTCATAGGATCAAAAGAGCGTCATATGTACTTGTTGTAACCTAAGGAAGGTTACTGAATAGAATAATCACATAAAGGTTAGTAATGAACAATAAAACTCAAGACAAGAACAACACATGTAACATTTGCCAGCGGTATCTAAAAGTAGTCAACTGCTAGAAGTGAGTCAAGTGAATTCCGCAATGAATCTCCAACTGCAGGATATCTACCAACCCATATGGTCAGATGTGTCACCAGGCCAAACTTAATGTGGGGTATCCGAGCCCATAGGCTCAGACAAAAATTCCCCGTAGACCCCATATAAAACAGGGTCAAGTAGCTGTTTCCTGAGACAAGACTCTGCCCTTCAACATAGCCTAGTCTGAGGATCCTCTCTGGAGGCAGAGAGTTTGACCAGCACAGTTGGAGACACACAGTATTTACCACTGTATTTATGTGAATGGGGACATACCCATTATCGTCCATAGGTATGCTACAACAGTACTGAAGCCATTAGCAGCAGTGGATATGTCTAAGGCAGGATAGCCTGACCAAGCCGATTCCACTCCAGGTTAATGTATTAAATACCATTTAGTCTTAATGTATTTTTGTTAACAGTAACTATGTGGTAGTTTTTATTATATAATATACACACACACAAATGCAAGCGACTCCTGAAGAAGCACACTTAAGATGACACCCCCAGTAAAAGGAGAGCTTGCTCAATGCTGCAGTTAAAGATGAGGGCAACAGTTCGAACAATGTAAATACTATAAAGACAATCTTCTGGTGTAGGACTGATTGACCACGACTGCCTGAAGAATGTGTGCAGGAAGCACAGTCATGGTTGATCAGACCTACACCACGAGATTATGATATATACTAATAATAAATATGCATTTTGTACCTCGCTATTCAATATAAGTCAACAGATGGAGAGGAACAAAATGTATTTATTATTAGTATAGATTTTAGCTCTGTTATTTTTATTATAGTGCTGTATATAATATCAATCAGATAAGTAAGAGATTTTTTTATTTGTATTAATCTTATATATATATATATATATATATATATATATATATATATATATATATATATTTTTTTTTTTTCTAAGCATCTAGGCATGATCACAGCCAACAATGTAGAACAAGACAAATTAAAACTTCCCAAAATAATTGGTGACTACAAACCAGGATACATGTATGGAACTATAAAAATACATAAACCTAACTTCCCTCTCTGTCCTATCATATTCCCACTCCAGTTTATCAATTAACCAAAATCATTAACCAATTCATTACACCATACATGCCTAGTAAATACAGCATTAAATCCACTCACGAACTAATCCAAATCTTGAAAATACAAAAACCTAATAATGAAACCATAGCCTTACTTGATGTTGAAAGTTATTTACCAATGTCCCAGTTAGAAAAATGATATTTACAGCAATCCTTCTCTCCCTCCACTAAAAATTAAAGCTAACATATTACGAAAACTACTCTTCACTTGTACTACTGAGGTTCCCTTCTATGACAATCAAAATATACATGGCTATCCTTGAAAATAAGATATTTAATATGACTATAAAAAAACATCTACCTAAGATATATAGACGATATTCTCATCTTAGTTAAAAACATAGATGAGATACATGAACTAAGGAAAAACTCTGTTCTTAAGTTCAAATATGAACTTAATAATAACAGAATTTCTTTTCATAATATATTGTTAGACACCAATAATACATTTACTACCTCCCCATATCAAAAACTAACTAGCATAAACACTTCCACTCTCAACTATTACAAAATATCAATTATAGAAAATTTAATAAACCATGCAAAAGTTAACTCTTCCATGAAAAAAGTTTTTTTCACAGAATTAAAAAAACATTACACACACTCATTAATAATGACTTTCCTAATTAAATTTTTGATAAACAAATTAGACAAGCTATTAGAAATATTAACATAAACCAAAAAGAACACAATACTTCCTCAAATAACCCCAAATATATCAACCTCAATCAAATAATATACCCCCCACTTATCGCAGTTAAAAAAAATATAATAATAATTATATACTATACTAAATTTAATACACCCAAATCATCTGCAATAATTTTTCTCTGTCATCTAATGTTTTGCAGAGGACTATCATCGTATATCAGTTTAAATGTCTTTTAGGAGATTGTATCGCTGAAAAAAAGAAAAGGTGTGTGTGTGTTTTGGTTTCATGACGATTACACTATCAAGAAGGCTTACTTTACACATGTCGGATTCAAGATCTATTGCGCAACATTTAAAAGAACATTCCTGTCCACATTGATGTTTTACAGAAATATATATATATATATATATATATATATATATATATATATATATATATATATATATATATGAGAGGCATTTATGTTTTAATGGAAATGCTTACATATATGCATACATAGAGAAAGCATTTATTTTGTCCTAATTTCTATATTCAATGTTGTAACTATCTATAAGCACGCATGCCAAGATATTTGGGAAAAAATAGATATAGATAATTGAAAAATCTATAGAAGAATAAAAGTGCTTATTGAACAAAGCAATTGTTAATGGGAAAATCACACAGCAAAATATTCATATAAAATTGAACAAATAACTTGCAAAAACATATGTCAATACTTGTTATCACAGAAAGCAGAAGAAAAATGAGGTACATTTGGATTGTAGTCAAATATGTTGGGTTTGAATGTCCTGATTGTTAGTTTATATCCAAGTAAAGCAATCTATCATTTTACTATTGACCTCTTAAAATTATTTTGAATTCTATCAGTTCCATGATATTCTCACATATCAAGAAGGAACATTATGCCAAGTTAAATTGCTTTCAAACAATATGGCACTGAAAGAAAAGAAAAAGTTTTAACTTAGAAAAGAATTTGTGTCTTTTGTGCTGTCTGTTGAAAAAGAAAGTTTGAATCAAGATCAGGTTAATTTTAGTAGGTCTCAAAATAAATAGTAATTGTTTACACTCTTCCCTATCAGTCTCAACCGATTATATCCTTTCTTATTCCAATAAAAGGATCCTACTTTGGACCATAGGATTGTTTTTAGGTGAAAAGGTGGTTGTGCTTTGTGATGTGAATTTTTTACCCTTTTGATTTTACGGCCCTAGTATTTTCTGACATTGAACTTGTAAGACTGATTTTCGACTCTTGGAAATATGACCGTGGACTTTTTTTTGGATCTAAACCTATTTACTGGTCCTCCTATCACTTTTATTTGAAGTTTTTTTTTGTTTTTATTTATGAATGACAAAACTGCATTTTTTTTTATTTTTATATTTTTATGTTCATCCTAACATAAAAATGAAAAAAACTGTGTAATGAATAGATATTAGGTTGTCACACATGAAATAATGCATTATTTGGTTGGTTGTTGATCCAGTCGTCTAACAAAGTAACCTCCTAAGTATATAAAAAAAATCTTGACTTATTCTTGACTCCTTTTATTTCAATATATTGTTACACATAAGCCCAATGAAAATGATTACAATGAAACAATGGTGAGTAATCTTACTCTACGAGTACAAACTGGTAAAAAGAACCATTTTTGCATCAACTCATTACATGCGATGAGAAATGGATACTCTTTAACATCAGTAAGAGAGTAAGCCTTTGGTTAGATGCAAGTGAATCACCAAAACAATAGCTAAAACCTCCACTGCAACCTAAAAAGTATAATGGTTACTGTATGTTAGTCTTTCAAAGTGGTTATTCATTATTCATTTTTGCCTCAAGGGAAAACAATAACAGCAACCACATATTGTAGAGAAATTGAGTGTATGCACAAAAAATTGAAAAAGAAACTTCCTAGACTTGTGAATAGGGATGGCCCAATTTTGCTACATGACTGAACGCTTCTCAGTCAACTGTTCAAAAGCTGCATAGCCTGAATTATGAAATTTTGCCTCATCCTCCATATCTCTCCTACTGATTACCACTTATTTAAGCATTTTGAGCTTTTCATATGCAATAAAACATTCTCCAATACGGAAGAGGTAATTGAAGCATTTGAACTGTTTATCACATCAAAGGATGAGATTTTTTTAAAGATTTGATCAAGAATCTAGAGGTACGTTGGAGCACAGTCATACTTCAACATAGTGCCTATTTCAACTAAATAAATTAGTTTAACATTTCAGAAATGCTTTATTCATTTCCTATAAAGTCTGTCATTTCATGTGCGACAACCTTATAATTAACTTTTTCATTTCTTTGCTGTTTTTTTTATTTTTTTTTTTACCTACATTGATTAGTTTTATTTATTTATTTATTTTTTTTCTTCCCCCCCTCTTTAAGAGGGAGAAGCTCTTTTGTGCAGCCTTATCAGTCGGACAGTCCTCCATCGTTACCATTTCCACAGTAGAATCCGTTGCATCAAATTCAGCCCAGATGGAACGTAAGTATTCTTTACCATTATCTACAAAATGTTACTTCAAAAAAAATTTTTTCTTTTAAGATTAAGATTAAGATTCTTAAATTTTTCTTTCCTTACTTCTGCAGAAAATTTGCTGTTACAAAAGAGGATAAAATTTTGGTGTTTTATGCTCCTGGGAAAAACATAAACTTTAACCCCTTTCAACTGCTGAGAATGTTCTATGGAGCCTATGAAGACAATGTTTGTATTGACTGGTCAACAGACTCTAGGTAAAGTATAAAAGATCAAGTCCTTTTTCTTCTTTTTCTTGACTTGACTTTCAGAAAGTTTCACAGTACTAGATTGATAGTGAGGTCTCATCATTTTCCAGTTGAAATGGCTAGATGGAACCGTATGTTTTATACTAACAGTTTCTTCTCTTGCATTTCTCCCTGATGGAACTCACTTTCAGGCTCTTGCTTCCACGCAACCTTTAGTTTCAAATATTTAAATACTATGTCAATCATTATCTTCTGTCTTTTTAATTCTTGTTCTTTTATTATTCTCTCTCTCTCTCTTTAATATTGTTTTTCTTTTCCTCTTTCGCACTTGATACTGTCTGCGTCGTAGTGGCTATATTGCAGTGAAATGATTAAAAAAAATGAAATGTGTTAATTTGAAAAAAACGTTAACACTACTGAATCATTACTTGATACAATAGTGTTAACTTGCACTCATGTCCTTAAAGAAGCAAAGTTATTGTTTGCTGATAGAATGAAACAACGTATAGCATCTCACAAATTTGGCTTTAGAGATTATTAGTGGCTCTGCAAGAGTGCTGAACAGCAGCAAATCCTCAATCCCACCTATATTCAATCAATTCAAAGTCCTGACATCTACAGCAGATATGGTTGAATGCTTTGCTTGGAAATTCTCTTCCAACTCAACACTAGACTCATCTGGAGTACCAACATCTGATTTCCCCCTAGAACAGAGGCTCTACTGAGGGATGTGTGCATAACCCTGTCACTGGTCTCGGACATCATTTATAAATTAGACTCCCGTAAGTGTTGGGATCCCAGCTGTTGTCATAAAGGAATGTGCTCTCAAGCTGGCTCCAGTTCTTTCCAAACTCTGCAGCTATTTCCTCACTGCTCACTGCTTTCCAGCTTGTTGGAAGTCCCCCTCTGTAGTTCTTGCTTTTAAGAACTCTGGAGAACTGTATGACACTTCTATCTCCCTATTAATCAACTACCACTATAAGGCAAAGTATTGGAGGCTTTAATCAATGTCAAAGTGGTTAAGCATATTACAAATACAAACTACTATCAAACAAACAATATGGTTTTCGTTTTGCCAGGTATATCACTGATGTGCTAATGACCATCACTGAATATGCATATCAAGCTCTTGGTAATAATGGTGAAGCTCAAACTGTGTCTCTAGATATCTTGAAGGTATTTGACAGTTTTTGGCATGCTGGTCTTCTACATGACCCAGGGCTATGCTATTACAGGATGGTTGTTTGATTTAATCAAATCGTTCCTATCACATTGCGAAATGCTGGTCGTTTTGAATGGGCCCACTTCCAGATCCTTTCACGCGAATGCAGATGACCCCAAGGTTCTATCCTGGGTCCCACACTGTTTCTGATCTTCAATGATCTTTCTGATGTCTTTAGTTCCCAAGTAGGCATTTATGCAGATGACACTACCATTTACTCCTGTCTCAATAGAAAAAGTTAACCTGGTCTTTACTCTTGAAAAGGACCTCCAATCAGTGGTTAACTGGAGCAGGAAATGGCTTGTAAATTCTAATGCCTCCAAAATTAAACTGCTCTCATTTAACCACTATGCAGAAACTTTCCTGTCTGCCATCAGCACTGTACCTTATCCTTTAATAGTTAAATGTAGCTACCACTTCGACTTCAACAGTTTCTTTTATCACACTTCTTACCTGTGGAACTCCCTTTTGTTTACTTGCTTTCCTGAAAACTGCAATCTTCAAAAATTTAAATGCAACGTCAATTGCTATCTTCTTGAAACCCATTCATCTTTTATCCTTTCCTCAATCCCCCATACCCAGTGTTTTCTCTCACCATCACTCTCTGTAACCTTTTGTACACTAGTGGCATTCCCACTTTGCTTGGGGTAAAATGATTAATAATAATAATATTAAAAAGAAAAGGTGACTACTTTTATTGACATAAAATTTCAAGCACTAAATCTATCTCTAAAGATTTTAAAAGATGCTTTTTCTATCAACCATCTATATGCTTGCGTAGTGAAAAAAAATCTTTATAGTTCCATAGGTAGAGGAGCTTGTATAATTTGTTTACTCTTGGAGCTTATTTTATAGTTCTAAAAAGTTTCTGCCAAGTTGATCACGCTTGTTCGTAATTGAGAAAAAATCAGTTTTCAAGTATGATGTCAGTTAGGGTAGATAACTAATCTCTGTTGCAGATACCTGCTCAGGAATATTTGTTTTTGTTTTACACCCTCATCACCCACCTGTGGTTTATACTGCGACTATGCTAAGCAGACCTTATTTACAGTCTTTGGGAGAGAGCATGTAATCTGGTATGATCCACAGTTTAAACAAGGCCAGTATACTCCAACCCTGGGTCATGGTGTCTTGTGACTTCATGCTAGCACAACCATCAACAGCTTCTGAACAGTTCTGCCTACCTAATTTTACTCACAGGCATTAGGTCAACTCGTGACTTGGTTTTCAGGTAGTTCCCAACAGTGCTACACCTAGAATCATCTCCTTAGGCTTATATTATGAAGAAATCACTTCCTTGACCAATCACCCATGGTGAGATTCGGATCTGCATCTAACAGTCAGAATGCTAACATTCTAAGTACTCAGGCACATGCCCATTTTCTATGTATGTTTCCATGTAAATGATATAATTGTAAAATATTGTATCAATATAATAAACTTTCCATGAAGTAAAACAAAGCTTGACAGATGCTGAATTTAGCTCCAGAATCAATAGAACCAATTGCAAAAATTTTGTTTTTCTGATCTTAATATTTGTGCAAATTATTTTGTTTTTAATTGGATAAAGGTAGTTATATTTTTTTTTTTAATTTTTATCCCCCTGGCATGGGTGATATAATGGATAGTGGCTCAGAAACATCAGTCCAAATTCCAATTGAGTCCATTACATTCACATGCACTCTTGGGAAAAGTATGAATCTATTTCTTCTCTCTCTCCCCAGCTATGGGTAAAATAAGACAAACTCAGCCCTATAGCCAGGGTTGGCAACCTGTCAAGGAGAAGGAAGACTCTAAATTCAATCCTGGAGAGGCTTGGTCTCCGTCAGGCTATCTTGTCCAAGACACACCACTGCTACTACGGCTGCAGTACATGTGGTGCCTTTATGACCCTAATGGGTTATGGGAGTCATGAGTCAATTTTTTTGTTCTTTCTCTGTCTCTCTTTAAATTAAAAAATCCTTGAGCATTAAGGATTTTACCATGAATATGGAATTTGAAAGACTTTAAATACCTACTCTTACATTTGAATTCTAGCCAGTTGGTTTGTGAATAAACCCATTTCCTACGGGACACCCACCAAATGTTTCTATAATAATTCAGTTCTGAAGCCCCCACTTTTCTATGCAGTTGGTGGTGGTTAGTTGAAATGAACTGCTTGTTTAACGGAAGCATCATCCTTTATTTGAACCTTCATTCTACCTTCACAGAAAGCTAAAAAATATCAACCAAAAATGAAGAATCCAGAAAGGTATTTCGACATAACGCACCTCTAATACTTGTTATGATGCTATCAAGTCAATTTTACATGAAGCAGAATAAAAATGGGATTATATTATTCAGATTAGGCTAGGCTACAACAACCTCCTTAGTAGACCTAGTATAGAAATAAGTACCGTAAGAAATAAAGAGAAATGACTGCAAAGCCAGTAAAAAAATAAATAAAATTAAAAAAAAATATAAAAAAAAAAAATTAGAGAAGCATCAATGAATGCAGCAGGCAGCATAGGTTTAAGGCTCCAATTTTAAGGTTTTGGATTGTCCCATTAGACAATAGCCTTATGACAGTAATTGTGAGTTTTATCTCTGATCTGGATACTACTAACTTAAATCATGAGAAACAGGGCAAGCAATAACTGAGCAGCACTAAAAATGAACAAGATGTGATATCCTTAGATGTATTTAATGTACCTTAGAAGATTAAATAAAAAGTTCAGTTCGAAATGGCTGCAATTTGGATTAAAAACAACAACAAGGACAATAGTCCAAATGTAAATAATAATAACTCCTCATCATAGGAATTCAGACAGAAATTATATTATTTAGCTTTAAATATTGTTTTATACAGTTGTGAATTTGTAATTTTAATATTTATTAAAAATAAAACATTTTCAGCTTAACTTTTCTGCCTTGCCATTGTTTATTTGATTGTCTTTTCTTTCTTTTTTCTTTAAACATTTTGCAACATCTTGCCTGTGGATAAAAGATCTTAAATTTGATAGTGATTATCTACTGGTTGTGTGCCCAAAATCTTATTCCAACCATGACAATCATTAATGGATCTGATTAGGAACAATTTAACAAACTCATTGTGTGGTTTGCAAGAATGCAAGAATTGTTGTCCATCATCTCTATATACATGTGGGAATGAACTGTACTATAAATAGCATCATTATTCTTCTATTTCAGAGTAATCTGTGCTGGCTCAAAAGACATGTCTGTGCGTATCTATGGTATTGAACGATTTAAAAACTTATTTATCTACACACTTACTGGCCATGGAGATGGTATTGTCGGAACCTTCTTCTTAAAAAATTCCTTAGATGTATCCTTTTTACTCTGCAGGTTTTTTGGGGTTTTTTTTCTCATTAATATATTATCAAACTTGTTTGCTAGAGTAATTTTGCTGTTATTCTGTATTATATTTGTTGCTGCTTTTTAATTACAATATAACACATTCGTAGGGAATTTTAACTCCTTATGCTTTTGTTACTCACTGGGCAATTTTGAAGACACAATGAACATATAAAGATAAGTTGAGGTTTACCACACTGGTGAGAAAACATGAAATTGGTTGAATGAATGCCTTTTATTTTATTTTATTTATTTATTTATTTTTTTTTTTTTTTATACAAATGACACCCAAATTTTTATCTTTATGGAAAAATGGTTGTGCCACTGTAGATTGTCTTCAGTTACTTTTATCAGTAGAACTTTGCTCTTAATTATTAAGTGCTTGTGGAAAAAAAATTAGGAAAGATTGTGTACAGTTAATATGCAAATTTATTTAAAAAAAATGACATTTTTCTTATCTTTTTGTCATTGACCTTTAACACAATGTGCTGTTGTGGAAAAAAATTGCTTATATTTTTATTGTCTAAAAAAGTAAAAAAAAAAAAAAAAAAAAAAAAACCATCTTATTAATTATGTAATTTCTGTGTAAAAAGAAATTAGTTTAAAATAACATTTATTACTTCAAACATTATTTTCAGTGGATACCTGTATTTGTGTAGATGCCTGTTTTTTAAACATTGTTTATTTCATCTATCACTCTGCACATTTGCGAAAATGTAAAGAAAATTAAGGCAAATAAAACTTTGCTTGATAGTGGCTTCTCCTGAAAATTGGGATACAAGTTTGAAATTTAAAAAAATAAATAAATGGACCATCTACACAAATAAAAAAAACAATTGAAATAATGAAAATGTCTAATTAAAAAATAAAGCCCATTAATTTTTTATACATACACAAAGAAAAAAATCAACCAAACACCAATAAATAGCACATAACCTATTTTTTAACTTGGTATAAAAATAACAAAAATCGGCAGTCAATTGCTGAAACTTACTGACGAATAGACCAAACGATTACAAAAATGGTTCATCTACAAAACTTTGGAGTCTGTGTGCTGAATATAACATCAATCAGCTAAGTGACAAATTTTATATTTGTATTATATATATCATTATTATTATTATATATTTTAGGATATTAAAGCAAAAACATGTTAAAAATTGCTACATAATTACAATTATGTTTCAACACTACAAATGTATCCCCTCAAGCGATGTTAGACTACTGGTGAGGGAACAATTAGTGGAATTATACTCCATTGGTTCTCATTTTACCCGGAAATATATATATATATATATGTATATATATATTTATATATTATATAATGAGTAATGTTTTATTTATTTATATATATATATATATATTATATAATGGGTAATGTTTTATTTATTTATATATATATATATTATATAATGAGTAATGTTTTATTTATTTATATATATATTATATAATGAGTAATGTTTTATTTATTTATATATATATATATATATATTATATAATGAGTAATGTTTTATTTATTTTTATATATATATATTATATAATGAGTAATGTTTTATTTATTTTTATATATATATATTATATAATGAGTAATGTTTTATTTATTTTTATATATATATATTATATAATGAGTAATGTTTTATTTATTTTTATATATATATATTATATAATGAGTAATGTTTTATTTATATATATATTATATAATGAGTAATGTTTTATTTATTTATATATATATTATATAATGTGTAATGTTTTATTTATTTATATATATATTATATAATGAGTAATGTTTTATTTAGTTATATATATATATATATATATATTATATAATGAGTAAAGTTTTATTTATTTATATATATATATATATTATATAATGAGTAAAGTTTTATTTATTTATATATATATATATATTATATGAGTAATGTTTTATTTATTTATATATATATATATATTATATAATGAGTAATGTTTTATTTATTTATATATATATATATATATTATATATAATGAGTAATGTTTTATTTATTTATATATATATATATATATATATATATATTATATAATGAGTAATGTTTTATTTATTTATATATATATATATATATATATATATATTATATAATCAGTAATGTTTTATTTATTTATATATATATATATATATATATATATATTATATAATGAGTAATGTTTTATTTATTTATATATATATTATATAATCAGTAATGTTTTATTTATTTATATATATTATATAATGAGTAATGTTTTATTTATTTATATATATTATATAATGTGTAATGCTTTAATTATATATATATATATATATATATATATTGCTTTTTCTGATTCATTAATAGTGAAAGATAAATTTTTACCGTTAAATGCAAATGCTAGTTTGTACAAAGAAAAGAAAATTTGTGATGATCCATATAGTTACTAATGTTTTTGTGTGTGTGTGTAATATATGTAAATCAGGACCAATATGAAGTTCAGTCTACTTTTCTTTTCTTTTTTCCTCTTATTGTTTATTGCCCTTAATGTCGTTCAGTTGTACAGTGTAGCCGCTAATGGTGTCCTTAATTTATGGCGCTGCAATACACAATTGGATGGTTTGGAGCCATTCAAGAAGAAGGAATTTAATGCCACTGAAATTGAAGAGGAGGTAGAAGGTGGTAACAAATCCTCTAAGAAATCTCGTTTAGAAGGTAAGTCAGAAATATTCCCAAATTTGGAATTTTTTCAATCTTTAGAATTCATGTAATTTTGTTCTAGTGAAAAACAATTGCAATTGCTTTGAGTAGTTTTATTTTTCAATTAAATTGTAAAAGATTTGTAGAAACTTATATAAATTAAACATTTGTATCAAAAATTCAAATGCTACAAGCCAAATACAAGTACATCCAAACTTACCAAATTTAATAAAAGCTGAAGGTATAGAGAACTGATAAAACAGCACAAACAAAACTCACTATTACTCAGTAAATGCAGAAAAGGAATTATATCAAAAAAATATTACACAATGAAAATTCAAGCCCCACATATATTGGTTACGCAATCACAACATTATTCCTTCAATTAACTTACCATTTATCCAATAATACTCATTAAATTGTACATTGCCACTCATCACAACAACAAAAAAAGTAATCTGACAAATACTTATTGATAGTACAAAATTAATCTACCATATTGTAAATGTACACTGTGGTTCTCAAACAGTCCTTTACCAACTGGACAAATCACCCAATGTTGTACTTCTATTCTAGTTTGTGTAGGTGTACACAAAAATAGGAAAAGACCCACTATATGTTAACAAAGGAATGAAAGGTGAAATAATGCCATAGTGAGAAATGAAAACACAAATCCTGTTTCCAGTATATTTGGAATATTCATGGACTCTTTTAATTCAATCTGGGAAGGGAGGTGACATTTGGGACAGTGGCATTGATACTTCTGTCTTTTCTCATGACGGACCAGATTTTCCCCCTACATCCAGCAAGAACATCGACTTTCTCCTACCACCCCTCTTTACATCACTGTGCACAGCTCCCAACTTTACATCTCCACCTGAGATCTGCCATCTCCAAAAACTGAATATTCTAACTCTGACTCTTATAGTGGCATTTGACCTTGAAAGTTTTCCTTTATTTGTTTCACTTCCCTTCTATCTATTTTTGAACAGCAGGTGGCCTTTTGAAGATCATACTTTCAGACTGCCACTCATAGGAAAACTGTCCCGTTGTGACACCCGAACTTCTTTTGGTCACGATGCCAAATGTGACGTTGGTCCTTTGTGACGGGCTAACCCTGGGACATCGGTTGAAGTCTTGTTGGGTTCTAGCACCAACTTGTCGTACTCAGCTCGCTTCCAACGCCTGGTCACCGAAGCAACTGCTTTGATCTCGATTCAACCTACCCACGTTGTGATTTGATCTTAGGTTGACGAGATCAATCAAACGTCGGGCCGTAGTGCCAGCCGAATCCAGGTCAAGGTGATACTGCACAATAATTGTAGACAAAAAAAACAAAAGCACAAACAACAACTTCAAGGCGAGCGACTGGTTAGGAATAGTGATTAATTTTATGTCGGTTTGTTGAGTTACAGGAGTGCGTCTCTCTCTTTCTCTCCCAGCCCGAAGAAAAAAAAAATGTGGATTGTAACACTTTTTGCTAGTTCTGGATATCTGGGTTGTTTTTCAATAAAGTCGGCTCTGGTGGAAAATATAGTCAGACTTCTATAATTTGTTCTTGGTTAGAAGTCTAAGTCGGAAACTTGCTTTGGTGGGAAATCTAAAGTCAGACTTCAACAAATTTGTTCTTGGTTAGAAGTCTAAGTTGGAAGGCATGGAATCGTGCGGTCACCTGTGCGAGGCGTTATCTTCCGAGTCCTGTGTCTTGGGCTCGACTGGATCTCTCTGCGAACTGCACTGCACTCTCCTTACTGTACTGTACTGTACTGACTTGGACTGTCTAAAACACCCGAAGACGTTTGCTTATATGGACGCCGATCAAAACCTGGCGTGGGGTCGGACGTGGTGTGGCCACCACGTTGATTTCAAATCCCCAATAAGTATTTTCTTTGTTTTCGGCCAAAAATATTTATCATTTTCCATTTTTGGAAATCTTCTTCCACTCCCACCCTCTTCTGCTCTCATATGGGTATCTCACCATACTTTAGAGGGCGTCAACGGTTTTCCCACTTCCTCGCAGTAACATCTCATACCTATCCTCTCAATGGGCGGTGGCAGGCCTCCTCCCTGCATCACATGATCACCTCCGCCTGGCTATTCGGCCAATAGGCGTCAATTGATAATCTCAATTTTTATCCAACTTCACGGCATATGGAATTCCTCAATCAAGTTTTTCGCCAACACCAAGTGGACGGAATTTTGGCGAAATTGGGTTAATTAAAATAAATACAATAACATGGCTTTTGCTATCACAAACGAATTTCAACAGAACACAGATGTCCTGCCCACCCGACATCTTCTCAACTCAGGGTTGGGCTCTGTGTGCGGTCGGCAGATGACCTATTAAATACTGATAATATAAGTTCGTCATCTTGACACAGTTAATGTTTTATCTGCCCAAAAACTCTGGGATTCATCAACTAATTTTTACGACAATGACCATCAGAATTTTCATGGGTGGCCTTTTTTTTTGTTTTGGGAAAATAACAAAACAAAAAGAATATTGCTCAATATGTCTTTCGTTATATCTATCGGTCTAAGTTATCACTCAGTATCTCTTTCGTTATATCTATCGGTCTAAGTTATCGCTCAGTATGTCTTTCGTTATATCTATCGGTCTAAGTTATCGCTCAGTATGTCTTTCGTTATATCTATCGGCCTAAGTTATCGCTCAGTATGTCTTTCGTTATATCTATCGGTTTAAGTAATCCCCGTAATTAACTTCTGTGGTTAATTAATTGGTTAATTAACCTGCCGTTTCTAAATAGTGTTACACCGTTTGGTCCTTCTGAATGACATGCGTAATTTCCTAAGGAAAATAACGTTTCTTACTTTTTTTTTTCTTTCTCACTTGTTCACTCACAGACTCTCATACATAACAACATATATAAACAAAGATTACAATTTTTCTTGAATTTTGTAAACTTTTGGTGGAAATAAACTTTCATTATTTTAAACCATTTTTCACTAAGGAAGATTATACATGTAAATATCTTTTGCTTTTGGAATGGGGAAACCTTCATACTTCATAATAATTTTTTCTCGAAGGAAATGTTTTTATTTTCAAATGACTAAATTAGATATAAATCAAACACAGTGACCTGTGTTAATCATACTGTCATCAATGACATTATACTAAAACTTCAATATTTTAAGGATAGAAAAATCTTCTCCTACTCCCAGTGAACTTTTACCCTTATTTTTAAGATATATGCTTACACATATGGTCTTAATGAAAATAGCTGAGGTACCTACTACGAAAAATTACCTTGAATCTTTTTAGTGGTGCAGGCCGCCTTGTGATGAGCCTTAGATCATGCAACCCACACTTAATCTACACAGTCTTAAAACCTGGCCCAGAATAAATAATTCACAGTCCATTTCATAGGTGGCCTAAACAATGGCAGGGTTCAATTGTGTTACCATTATAAATTATATAAAATAACTACTAATGTTAGAAGCTTTAATCATTGAAAATAAAATTAAAAAATGGCATCAATAAAGTTTAATTTAATGTCATAACAAATATTTAGAAAAAAAATGACAAAAAATGTTTTTCTTATTTACATTATTCACATTGTTTGGACTGTTGTCCTCATCTTTATTGTCATGTTCATGACATTTCTGCCATTTCCAACAACAGTTTGAACAATGTAAATAATTACAATACCTCATCTCAGAAATATAGACAGAAAATGCTGTTCTGCCTATCAGTACATGTCTCTTTCAGACAGACAGATAAATGCCTTATGGCAATCAAAACTCTGAAGACAGTCCTCTTCATCAGCACATTTATTAGAAACCTAAAGAGTGAAACTAGAGACAGAAAGAAATACAAACTTGGGACTGAATAACAAATGAAAAAAGTAAAAAGGAAAGGAAAAAATATGACAAAGGCAGCAGAGGCTGGACAAAGCAGTAAGACTCTGGGTCTAAATGTGTAAAAGAGGTAGCAAATAGTTTGCTTATATGAATATAAAGTTTGCAGTGATAAGTTCTCAGAAAGAAAGACAGTTACAGTTTGAGAACAGTGTAATCAGTCAACTCATGGTGAAAGAGGTTCTATATACAACAGTAAAATAAATGTATACAAAGATGGCTACCTTAAATAAATGTTCAAATAATGACAAGATATTAAAGGAGATCAATGCAAAGAGAAAAGGTTTTAAGTAGGATCTGCCACTTTTTAGCTAGAAAACAGCATGATGAAAAATGGCCCCAAAATAAAAAACAAAGTCTTATCCTCAAAATGTTTATGCTATTATTAAGAAGACCAAAATATTTAATTTTTTTTTCAAATTCTTTACTCTTTTCTATTTCAAAGTTTTGGTTAAAAATCTTTTTTTTTTTTTTAAATGCATCAACAGTGTAAGAGAATTGTCTATGGAAATTTTAGCACCTTTTTTCTGTGGCATCAAATCTCCTCTGCATTCACTTTATTAATATTTTTTCCTATTTATATTTAAATAGGAGCAAGAGTAAAAAAAATCAGAGCATATTAAAAAAATTAATGTTAATATTTTCCTACATGCTTTGTTTAATGAGACTAGAATTTCTGATATATCCTAAGTTTTACTTGCCAGGAAAAAGAAAATTAATCATTCATAATGCTATATTTTAAAAAATTGTATCATCACTATAAATAATAAAAAAAAAAACAAATGTGCTGGTTCTATTGATAGATAAGGATTAAGAGAAAATGGTCAAAAACTGTGACTAATCTAATATGTACCCTAAAATAAAAAGGGGACGAGTGGTAACAAAACAGGTGCAATGTTTGAAAAACTGACATAAAAAATGTACTATGCAAAAAAGCACCAAAGAAACAATATATGCTAATGAACACAACAATATAAACATGCAACATATTCTTTTGATAATTGGTTTATGAAAGCCAAAGCTGCATTCAAACTCTATTCAAATTTTCAAACTCTGTCAAGAAACCAACTTAAATCTAATGTTTTTTTTTTTTTTCTATACATATACAAGGTGTTCAAAAAGTATCCGAGTCTATTTTTTTCCCACCAAAACTAATGCTGTGTGGACAAAATACTTTGGATGAAAAGTGACACTACTATTCCTGTACAGATATGAACATTTTTGCACTGGTAGACTGTCAGTTCCTGGCTGTTACTCCTAGAGTACAAGCATATAACGGCCACTCGTCAGATCTTTCATTTTCATGCAAGATGACTGAATGCATCGAACAGATATTGCATCAAGTTTTACCAAAATCTTGGTGATACTCAAGCATCCAGAAGATTCAACAGTCCTTTGGCTTTGGTGCCATAGGCAAAACTTGGATCAAGGAGCAGTGCAACCACTTCAAACATGGCCACAACTTAGGTCATCCACAAGCCAATACAAGTAACTGAGAGAGAATGTTCAGTGAATAGTCATGGGAGGCAGTTGTGTAACAATCCAGAAAATTGCTCACAAAGCGGGAAAATTGCTCACAAAGCAGGATCAGTGCATTGCCTTTTAACAGAGGATTTGTGCATGTGGAGGGTGTCAGCAAAATTTGCCATTCATTCCAGTCACATAATCCAAGCTTTCCTGGTTAACACAACACTTGTTCAACAGGCTCCCTAGTCTTCCAACTTGGCACCGTGTGACTTCTGGCTCTTCCCCAAGCTGAACACCACACTGAAAGGGAAGTGATTTGAGTGCCATAGCACTCCAGAGATGGCATTCCCAACATGTTACCAACAGTGGCAGAGCCGCTGAGAGAATGTGTGAACTCCCAAGGGGAGTATTTTGAAGGCAATTAAATAAAATTGTGAAATGTAAAAGATTTTTTTCTTGTATGCCCAAAGGTCAAACACTTTTGAATGTACCTTGTAAACACAAAATGAGAAAAAAATTATTATTACTCCTTAATATATTCAATGTGTGTTTATTAAAAAAAACTCTAACCAATTGGCACATTGATCACATTCTTTTTAATATTGTTAGATTTTTTTTTTTTGTTTCTTAGAATCAAATGCACGACAAAAACAGGATGAAGAAGAAGCAACAGTGACAAACAAAATACTGTATAAAAAGGCTCAAAGGTGTGTTTGTTTTTTGTTTTGTTTTTTCTTTTTGAAAATTATATATATATATATATATATATATATATATATTTTTTTTTTAGAAATGTTAATGTTAGATCTTAATGGCTGATAAATGATGGGCTCCTTTTCTTAACATTTGATCTTGCATTTTACAAATTAAAAGTAGATACTGTATCTGATAGAATATAAGAAACACCTTTTCTCTCAAATTCTCAAATTTCATCAATCTATAATATAAAGTGGAAAGTCATTTTTAGTCTGTCTGACCAGCAGACAGTGCATTAATTATTGAAGGGTGGGCACACCAGAAAAAATATATTTAAAAAATGTAAATTTATTTCCAAGCTTCTGGAACAGACAATTAACTTCATAGCTAACAATGCTTTTACTTACCCTTTATTTTCTTATCTGACAAAAGCATATAAACAAACATAACTTTGTTGAAATTTTTTTTTTTAATTCAAAACTAAATTCTTTGCTAATTGAAAAAAATTTAACATTAATTTTTATAATTTTGTTAAAATCTTACTGTTTTCCAAAAATATTCAGCTAAGAAATAACTTTCATTCTTACACATCACAAAGATTGCATTTTTTTGTTTTATTTTTCATGTTTCACACCTTTTCCCAATTTTTGGTTTATTGCAATCATTATAATTGATATATATATTTTTTTCAAATCCTATTTTTGATAAAATTTCTAGATTTTTATCAAATTTAAATCTTTCCAGACAGTATTCAGTTTCAGCATATTGCAAACCTTTAAATTTTGCAAGTCTACCGGTTTTTATTTTATTTCAGGTATATTTGCTCTATTTTCTTTCTTAATTTCAAATCAATAAATAACTCAGTGATTTCAAAGTGATAACAGCAACATAACATATTTTTCATTATTACACTTCAAAGATTTTGTAGGACCTTCTCACAAGTGTTTCAATTTCTTTTTTTTTCTTTTTTTTTTTTCTAATTTTTCCATACATTATTCTCTTTGAGGAAATTACCAAAAAACAGGAAATTACCAAAAATTCTAAATACCTTTGAGTTACAAATTATCATTATGCCTCCCAAAAAGTCCTCACTTGGCCATTATAATCACAAGCAAACTGGGCATAAAAGAAAATTTTCAAAATGAAAGTAATGAATAAGATCAAGAAAGGTTTCTTGCACCTTCACAGGAATGGCGGAATGTTTCAGGACACGTCACTGATGGGTCGTCAAGACAGCTGAAGCTGGATAGACACAGGAACGGTGAGATGCCGACCGTGTCAGGGCACATCACCGATTTTGGTTAAATGAAGGACTCAGTTATGACTGTCAGCATGATTATCATGTAGAGTTGCAAATGGGTACTGTGAGCAATGGAATAACATGTACCAAATGTGGAGCCAAAAAATGGGTGAGGGAATATGATGACATGTTGTGTGCTGGTGGAAAAGTTCTTCTGCCAGATTTAAGGTCACCTCCGGAACCATTAAAATCTTTTCTAGGTAACACTTCGCCCAATTTGTTGCTTTTTTTTTTTTTTTTTTTTTTTTTTTTGCAACATTTGAATTTACAACCATCCTGGGTATGATGATAGACTACATCCGCGTCCTGGGTAAGACGATAAACTACGTCCAACAGCAAGGCCTCTGATCAAGAGGTTTCAAGGAGCATGGAACCACCTCTTAATTGCTGGTGTTCCCAGGTCCACCCTGATCCGGGGTGGTAGTACCTGTTAGGGTCCCAGCTATGGGCAAGTAGTTAACCCCCAAACTGGGGTTAAAACACTATGAAAATGTAAATAGATTTTAATACCAGAAATACTTTGTAAAAAAAATTATTACCAGCAATACATTTTTGAACACAAAAGATATTATCAGCTATACATTTCTGGAGAAAAAAATTATCTACTATACTTTTTTTGAAAAAAATATTACCAGAAATAAATTTTGTCAGCATTAAATAACCTATTGAGGTTGATATGCTGTAAAACAAAACAAACCAAATTTACAACCAGTGTTTCACAGTGACCTGCTTTGGAGCAAAAGAAATACACTAGGCTGGCTATATGCCTACATTTAAGTTTTGTGAACAGGTTTGTAATAGTGGGTTCCTTGCTACTCATTGAATGTGAAACTCCTAAGTTTCTTCAGATTTATTTTCTTGGTGATGAACAGTAACAAGCATCAATTAGATGTAACAATATCAAGAATACAAAGTTAAGTATTGTTCTTGACCTCCAAAATATGCTTCACTGAGAGAATAAATATGTCAGAGTTCAAGATGGCTATGGATCATGCTTGAGGTGAAGATTTTAAAGTGGTTATCCATGCCAATAGAACTCCTAGAGGAGAGCATGAACGGCACAATAATGTTCCACAAACACTGGAGGTTGTCACTGTAATGGTTGAGCATCATCATGACATCATTTTACATCTACGAAACAATTAACTTCAGCACATGTTAGAAACAAATCAAGCATATCATGCCTTGCAGTACCCAATCATTCACTGGGAAGGTCAAGAAGGATATCATTTCAAGGTTTGATAAACAAATCCTCAAACCAAACAATTGTTAGTGAGGGGGGGCGTCTGCTAATGATTTATATGCATATAGGTTAATGGTGCATAAAGGGACTTATAACATACAAAGTAAATGTAAGAATTTATTCCACCAGTACATGTATGCCAAAATAGAGCAGGAGAGGCTTCTATATATTAATAATCATCAAAAGGACCTCAGAGTTGGCAAGATTGCTAAGAGTGGCCATGACAACATTGTAATTCCTCCAAAATTAGCATCAATTGTTTCTTCAGTTGAAGAACTGAGGAACAAGGTGTACCCAAATATAGCAGAAAACTATGTGAATCATGAATGGCTTACTGAGAGAGCAATTCTAGCACCTAAAAACGACTTGATGCATGTTAAATTCCAGATGAGGAAAAAACTTTCTGTTCTGTGGATTCAACTTTGGATGATGAACAGGCTATGCAATACCCTACAGAATTTTTTAATTTCTTGGAATTTTCTGGTATGCCAACACACAAATTAAGCCTAAAAGTTGGATACCCTATTATTTTGCTCTGGAACCTCGATGCTCCAAGATTGTTATGTGATGGAACAAGACTGTGTCAAATGCATATAACCTCATGTTATAGAAGCTGTCATACTAACTGGTAGAGCAAAAAGAGAATATTCCTAGAATACCCCTTATTCCATCAGATTCTACAATTGAATTTAAAAGGCTTCAATTCTCAGTGTGTTTCAGTATGACTATTTATAAGTCCCAAGGGCAATCACTGGCAGTTGTTGGTCTGAACTCAACTTCACCTTGTTTTAGCCATGGGCAGTTTTATGTAGGATGTTCTAGGGTAAAATTGGTAGAATCTCTCTACATCTCAGCACCAGGAGGCAAAACATCAAAAATTGTGTAAGGACTTTGCAGTCATCCCATATGCAATTTAAAAGTTAGTCCAGGATAGAAATTGGTAACTGATGGTTTCTACTGTTCTTCCAGGAAGAATGATTTGGTCTGCTTAACAACCAAAACCTACCAAATCTTTTTGATTCCTAAAATCCAACCTCTGCTCCATATCCTGGGAGATGGTAACAGTAAAATGTGGAATTGCTGGGTATGTTCAACATATTTGACACCCAGGCAATGCTGGGTAGTTCCTGCTAGTTTGTAATAAAAGCATGAAAAAGAAACCGGTTTTGAAAATTGCCAAATACATAATATACAAACCTAGATAACGTTTCATTAACATTATGTACCTTCTAACAGTTTTCTTGCAGAAATAGGGTAGGGTTTTATATACCAACAAATATGGTAATACTTATCTAATAAATATTCAGCAAATATTAAAAAGCAATCTTTATGAAAAGAGCAGTCAATATCAACAAAGTCAAGAGGACAATAATTAAAACCAGATAAAAATCTCAAATAACTCATAACTAAAAGCTTCACACTAAGAAATGGTTGTAAGTAAACTTGATAATTTCTATTTCTATATTTTACTGTGTAGATGTATGTGACTAGATAATAGAAAACCTGTGTTATATATATATGTGTGTGTGTGTAATCTCTTTCATATCAAAATGTCTTATTTTATAAAAAGATACAGATTTTTAAGATTTCTCATATTCAGTGGGAAATTCCAGTGATTAATCAATCCTCTTCATCGTCTTTACATACAAAGTAAATGTTTTGGGCCACTAAGAATTTCAATAAATTTTAACAAATTACCCAAAACTCATTCTGGCTAATGCTATTGAACTATTGCTATTAAATTTGTTGCTTAAAATTTCATTTTTAATAAGTCATCACTGTATTTTCATTATAAGTTTGAGATTGAAATATACAGGTATACCTCACGCTACATTGTTAATTGGTTCCAGAGGTCACAACTTAGTCAAAATAATTACACTATAAACTGCAAATAAGCACTCCCCATTGCCTATTACAGTATTTATATGTACATACAGTACTCTGAATAAAATAATTTGCACTGGGACTTTTCTTCAGAGCCATGGGCAAAAATGTATTCTAAATCACAATTGAAATGTAATTGAGATAACATCAATGGCAGAGCACAGATGTAAACAAGTCTAAATTCAAAATCAGTGTTGGAGTGAAAAAGAACGCATGAGTGCTGCCTGTCGGCAGGAATTCGAAATAAGAACATCTACTTCTGAACGTACTTAATTATGGCAATTTTTTTTGTTTTTGATGATTTTATGATATATAGTATACATAATATTGTTTTTAGATTTATTTAAATTTGATTTTATATGTTTATTGTTATTTTAGTGTTTTGATGTTTCTAATATTTTTAATGGCAGACGTCAACTCGAGTAAAACCAACCTACGGCATGTTTTATTTTTCCATATAATATTTAAGAAAGACCACTGTATCTTCGAAAATGACTTAATTCGAAACTAATTAAGCCAAGGTATCACTGTACACTTATCAGTAACTAATTTAAGGAGTCATTTCAGCTATTAGGTCATAGTGGTCAAGTTGATACTGGCTGCAAAGGTGCCTCCTCCTAATTTTGCAGCAATAGGCTAAGTTAAAGATTGTCTACTGAATAGGCATAACATGATAAATTGGAAGAACTGAGGATACAGACCAGATTACAAATACATTGGTAAAGTGGTCATTTACCATTCACCAAAGTTCATATCATTATATTGTTAGAGTTAAAATAGTAGTTTTCTGATTATAAAATATCCAATAAATAAGGTTTACTAAGTGCTGCTTGTTTTGCTAATTAAAGTTAAAATTTACAGTATTTAAAGCTGCTTATCCAAGGATTTTAATAAAATTTCAAAATGTATCTGTAATGCACAGATTAATGTGTGTGTGTGTGTGTGTGTGGTAGTAGTAGTAGTAGTAGTGGTTGGTGGCACAGACAGTGGAATCTGTAGGCAAAGTTCAAATTCCAGTCAAGCCCTTTGTTTTCATTTCACACTGAGAATGATATGATATGAATTCAGTTCTCTTCCTAGCTACAAGTTAAATAGGAGCACAGGTTGGGCTCTTTAGTTTGGGAATGACAGCCAATCTAGGAGAAAATAAATTCTGAATACAAATCAACTTTCCAACACATCATTGGCCCAATACTCTTCATGTCTGACAGACTTGGAGATGGTCTAGGTCTTGTAGTGTGCCGGGGGGAAAATGCTGATGTAAATAACAAATTTTTACACACACACACACACTTCTCAGCTTGACCAGGAAGCCATTTCCCAACAAAATTCTTGTTTGGTTATTTAGTCAGATTTTGAGTGGTTGCTTTGATTTAGGACTCTTCTGACACACCCTACCCCCACCCACACCCACAGCATTGTCCTCATTCGGTGATATTCCATTTTCATAGTCCCGTGTCTTAGTATACTATCTAGATCATAGTAAGTTATGTTTATAACTGAAATTATTTTTAAAATTATTTTATCATCACAACCTACTTTTAAGTAATTACTTTTTGTTTTTTTAACTGTGAATAGAATATAGATCTACCGTTATACATTGTATGCTTTGTACAATGAGTTACACAACTTTAGCAAGGTTTTCTGAAAAGCTAACATACAAGGGTGTTTTTTTTTTTTTTTGTGAGGTTTACGCTGTACTATGCACTTGGGCTAATTGAGGTAGAGGGTTACAGAGTAAGATGCAGATAGGTGCAAAAGATAATGGTTAACCCTAAACTTGAACAGGTTAAAATTGTAGTTGTCAGGGGAAACATCCTCTGGGAAGTCAGTTCCACAGAGCAGTAGTTCATAGGAAGAAGCTGTTTGAGTGGAACTTAACCATGGAATACGGAGGGAATGAGGTTTATTTGCTAGCTATGAAGGTTAGGACCAGCAAAACCAAGGCATGCAGTTCATCCAAGTGCTTTGCCTGGAAGTAACAATAGCGTGAGCGGTTTGCCACATCCCATCTATGAGAGAGAGGTTGGATGGTGGAAAATAATTTGTCACCCACAAGAACTATGAGATGCTTTTGAACTCTATTGAGACTGAAAATGAGGACTGGGCAGCTCCTACCCAAATATGACAACAGTACTCCATTTTAGGCCTGATCAAGATCTTGTAAAGGTAGAGAATAGCCCAAGTAGTCAGGTACTTACTGGAGTGGTACAGGGAACCAACTATTTTTCCTGTATCTTTAGCAATGGATCTGAAAAGTTTTTAGTTTAGCTAAGAAACTCTTAGGAAATTTCTGATATTGAGTCATTTAGGTAGTGGGTCAGTTCAAAATCTTTCAGCACCCTCATCATAGTTTAGAACTGATACACTTGATATATCTCTATGCTGATATAGAAAGTGTTTTCCGATGAACTTAGCCGGAAACTTATATTCCAGTTTAATTTTTTTATTCTTTTTTATTTTGCAGATACAATTTGAAGAAATCTCGAGAGAAGAATAATGAAAATGTTATTAAACGACTGACCAGTGCAGTGTATAATAAAGAAAGAAAGTTGATGGTCACTGGCTTTGAAGATGGATGCTTCTTCATACATGAAATGCCATATTGTAATCTTATTCATTCATTAAGGTAAAGTTTTACATTTGGATGTAATTGAAATTAATCACATGCTTTTTAAATAATTGTCATGTCCTTTACTGATAAAGGGTCACATTACTTACTTCAATGATGACATTATTCTTACCATCTTTGGACTGCATTTAGAAGCTGAGTCTTGAAAAGTAAACGTTTCTAAAAGGAAATTTAGAAAAAGAAGTTGTTTGATACAGTAATATACAACAATATGATATTCAACTACACATTCAAATCCTGTAGTCTAATCTACTTTTTATTTGAAAAAAGAAAATATCAAAATGCCTTATTCACATTTTAATTTACCAGTTATATTTAACCCTTTAGCATTTAACACGCTCAAACTCACCCTTTAAATATCAGCTCTCAAAGTCACACTGTTTGCATGACTACTTGCATTATTTGTGTTGATATTGTCATATATTATGGCAGAGTGTATATATATATATATATATATATATATATATATATATATATATGAGTTGGGTTGAAAATTGAGGGGTGTTATTTACAGGGTGGGTTGAATGCTAACATGTTAAAGTGTGTCATAAGTGTTTTATTTCTACCACATAATCTGAACTCATGACATCTGATAGTCCAACAAGTCTATGGAACTTTGGAGGTTAGATTCTACAGGGTGCGATGGGTAAATTGTCGCCATTTTATATCCTTAATTTTGTGCATATGTGTTTATTTTTGCTTTTGATGACTGCAGAGTATAGTAGTCAGTTGGGCACAGTCTGTGAGAAAAAGAGTACCATGATACAATTCACTTCACTAGAAATTTGGAAGCGGCATGTTGTACTGCTTGGCATTCATGCCAGAAGCTCGAATACGAACATTTCAGAGTGTTCAAATGTCAGTCTGAGGACAGTGCAGAGGATTCAGGAAGAGTTGGATGAGTTTAATGGTGATTACAATGATACAGCAGTTCGGAAAACTTGCTCTGATTGTTCTAATAAGAAAAGAACTTCCTAATTTGTTGGTGAGGGTCTCACTCAACACAGAGGCCTACATCAAGTACCTACAGGAGGTAGTGCTGCCCTGGGTCAAGAGGGTGGCTACTCAAAGACCCTATATCTGGCCATAGGACTCTGAACCATGCCACACAAGCAAGAGAACCCAGTCATGGCTGTCAGACAATTTCTGTGACTACATCACCACTTACATCTGGCCACCTAACTCCCCAGACTGCAATCCCTTTGATTATGATGTGTGGTGTGCAGTTGAGCGAGAGACCAACAAAACTCCTTGTAACACCAAAGAGAAACTGTAGGTAAGGATTATGACAGAATTCACCAACTTAAACAATGAGGAGACCATCCTGAAGAGTTGCAGGAGATTCTGAAGTTGTCTGGTGGGTGTATGGTTGAAGCCAATGGCAATTTTATTGAATAAATTTACTCTTTAGTATTTCAAGATACTTTTGTGTAATTTTGGTAAATATATCTGTTGAAAATGAGAAAAAGTTATTTTCATTTTTATGTAATTTAGACGACAATGTATGCATCGCGCCCTGTACAATGCAGACTGGTACATGTGAAGTATCTATTGGTTTACACACATACAGCTTAAGCCAGCAGTAATGGACCAGTTAATGCTTCCTACATAATTGTCCATAAGATTAAAACTAATTAACACTGAAAATTCTGAAAAGCTGTTTTAAGTCATTAGTCTATCATTAGTGAAACATGCACAAGTATAATTCATTATTTTTGGAATATTATTATTTAGTAAAACAGTCAATCTTTACATCATTTGGTATACTTTATTGTGTGTGTGTGTGTGTGCGTGTGTGTGTGTGTGTGTGTGTGTGTGTCAGGAGGTCACTCTTTGTGACAATTATATTAAAAAGAAAATATAAATAACAAGTCATCACTTTTTTTTTCCTTTTTTTTACTCAGTACTAGGCACAAATCCACTGTTCTGTATAATCACTGAAGTTAAGCAACATTGAGCCTGGTCAGTACCTAGATGGATGACTGCTTGAGAATACTGGGTGCTGTAAGCTTGGATGTGTGGCTGGTGTAATGGATAATGGCTCAGGAATTCTTAATTGGAGAGCTGAGTTCCAATTCCCATTGGGTTCATTATATTCACTTATGTGCAAATACCCTTGGGAAAAGCTATGAACCTACCTGTTCTTTCACCCGACTATGGGTTAATTAGTAAAACTTGTATCACTAAACAATTATTATTACCCCCCCCCCCTCCAAAAAAATTTCTTACAATCTAAAAAATATTTTTGGGCTTTAAATAACTTTTAAAGGGTTGATAAGCTGTGGAAAATGTATCAATCAATCAATCAACCAAGAGCACTGAAAGTAGATGATTACAGTCAAAATGGTAATGAGATGTGTGATATGAATAGAAGTGAAGATGACAAGGAAAGATTACAATTGACCCTTGACTTGAAGATGTCAAGATTGAAGTGTTCAGAAAAGCACCCACACAGGAGTCTACACCACTCATAAAATCTTAAGACTGATAGTTATACTGCTGAACAAGCTGTAAGAATGAGTCCCAATTCAATAAACTCCTTGGCAATATTTTATACTGTATGTATACCTTGTGGATAAGTGTAAAAGGAAATGTTAAATGCTAATGGGTTAATGAAATATTTGAGCTGAGGGGTTGATTTCGTTTTTGAATATACATTTTTACATAGTTTTTCCTGATGTTTTCTGTAGACTATATTTATACAGTGGTAATTTGTTTGTCTTGTACAGATATGTTCAACTTCTCTCTAATCAACCGGAAAACTTAAAAATAGAGTAATTGATGTGTGTTTATCTCCTAAAATACCATGATCACAGTTTCTGAATGGTGAAGATAGTTGAACCTGATATGAAACCACACAGTGCTGTAAATTACTGTTTTGTAGACATACACAAACACAGTTATCATTGCAGACACTATTCATGTGTAGTTTGAATATTTATTATTCTATTTTAATACTTCTATAAAATAGTAGCTTCATTTTAAGCAATGTTTTTACATTTATAAATAAATAATAATAAATGTGAATGTTCCCATATATTAGTATTGTTTGAAACCCACCTACATGAATTTCATGATTGTGAATTATCAGTTGAGGATCCTGTTTAACAAGTAGTAGTAGCAGTGTATCAGTTTTTGCAAGCAATATAAAATAATTTTTGTGTTTTCTGCATATTTATTCATAGAATATAGTCTACTTGTTTTTTAATTATATTCATTCTTCTTTATTTATATTTTATCTGAAATTTAAAAAGTTGAAATTATTTTTAAATCTTGTCAATTCTATTAAGGGCTTCTTCAACAAATAATTACATTTTTAGACTTCATAAGTTATTAGAGCAAATGTAAAACCACTCATTGAAGTTGTACAATACTAGAAGTAATTATAATTTATTATTACTATTATTGCTTAGTGAGAGAGTAGCATCCCAATAAAGTGATGATGAGATACAAATATATTAAGTCTAATATACTCATCATGACACCTAGTCTGATAAAAGTATACCAGGCACATGCATCACAGACAAATGTGCACTGAAGGGTGACAGGTTTTCATAAAAGAAATAGATATATTCAGAATAGGAGTAGCTAGGTTCGTCCGATTCACACGCCTCACATGTCTTTTAAACAGTAGTAGAGGTTTCTCTTGTTTACTGTTTAGGATTGGATTTCCAGTTCATTCTAAATTCATTTGAACTCTATAATTCTAATGTCTTTGCCCCAACTCTGAAATTTTATTTACTATTTATTTTTTTTCCCTAAATAGGAATAGATAGGATTGCCTATCATCCAGTTCACACTCCTCTCAAATCTTTTGAACAGATGTAAAGGTTTATCCTTTATTGTCTGTTTAAGAACGGGTTTCCATTGTCTTTCACTCCCAGTAGTCCCTTGTATCTTAGTGGCATCATTGTCTTGCTTGGGATGAATTGATAAAAAAAAAAAGAAATAAAGCACCCAACCTTGCAATTAGAAATGCTTTCAAATTGGATAACCCAGTCTTTCCAGGCTCCAATTGAAAGAGTTCCAAAGTATCTAGTTGTGACTCTCAAGTTACCTTCAATGCCTTATCCTTCAAACTTCATGACAAGCGACCATGATAGTACTCCTGTTCATAAACAGAGATGCACAATGTGTCAGTCTATAGAGTATGCCTAACTGGTTATGGTCAGCTAACTGACAAGCAAATCTGTCATACTGAATGGGATATTTATTGTAGCTTATCTTGATTCACCAAGACAAAACCTGTACATGTTAACACCTCCAATCAATTAACATTATTATTATCTTTTTTCTTAAATATATCATGTTTCTTCCGGATGTAGGTGATCTCTGTAGATTGCTTGTTCTTTTAACATACCTCACTCTACGTTGTTTATTGGTTCTAGAGGTTATGACTTAGGTCAAAATAACCACACTATAAGCCACAAATAAGCAATCCCCATTGCCTATTATAGTATTTATTTGTATATATATATGTACGTACAATATTCTGAAAAAAATAATTAAGAAAAATCCAATTTTAAATTTACCAGATGCATGACATTGATGTTGCTCATTGGGGCTGTTGTAGGAGGAGGTTATATTGTAATATTTAAGAAAAACCGACATATCTTCGAAAATGACTTAACTCGAAATGACTTAAGCCAATGTATTACTGTATATGAATTTCTATGAGTGATTTCCCATTGCCTTCTCTGTGACTTTGGATTCAGAGTAGTCCTAGGAAGACTTGCTGCCACCCAGAGCTAGAGGAGCCTAGTCTATCCTGTTATTTAAAATATAGTTAGTGGGAGACGAGATGGATTCATGCCATTCCCAAAGGCCATAATGTGAGAGTAACAGCTGGTCAAAATTTGATCTCTACTCACTGATTTCACATGAATAACTGTTACACTACTTGCACATCCTTTTATTATACAACATACTTACTCAGACCAATGGTTAAAAATGGCTTTGCGCAAATAAAACCTGTAGGTCTTAGCAAGGACCATCCTTCTTTGAACATTGTGGACTGGCACTATAGAATCACAGAATTGTGTCAAATGAAAGAAACCCCATCACTTGAGGACCTACAACAACAGTAAGAACTAAAATGGATAGCACCTGTAAGTTGACAAGAAAATAAGATAATCTAGATTAGGTATGTCCAATATTTCGCTAAAAAGTGGTATACCTTGACGACAAAAGGTCCCCAAATTGATAAAACAATTTTTAACGTTTAAATATTTATGTTGTTATTAAAGAGGAAAGACCAAAGTATTTTCTGAATATTTTTTCAGATTTTTTAATCCTTCCTATAAATGTTAAAAATTTTATTAAAATTTCGTAAAATCGAACTTATCGACATTTCTGTCGGAAAGATCATAGTTTGTTAGTTAAAAAATCATGAAAAATCAATTACACCTTTTTCTTTTGTTATCTTAGGAAATTTAGAATGATTAAAGTATACTTAATGTAATTTGAAAGAAACATTACTTACATTTTTAGCAGAAAATTTTTTAAGAGAGATATTTCCCACCAGGGTAGTCTATTTTGACAGGCGTTGATTGATGTACGTCAATATATTCACAATTTACGGTACTGAAATTTATTGTACGGTACCGCCAAAGTGATATAATTCGTTCTAATTTTAAGTGAATCTGGTTAGTAGATTTTTATTTTAAAAATTCACTTTCAAATTTTTTTTTTTTTACCTTACGTTTGAGGAAGAATTCTGCACTGAAAATAACATTTAAATTATGAAAGAAAATCAAATTTTACAAGTAAAAATAAAACAGTAAAAAAAATACATTTTTTTAAATTGAGGTTTATTATTTCAGTCATGAAATATTTTTCTGAGAATATAAAAATTACATGAAACACCATTAATTGAAACGGGTTAACTTAATGAAATGAGATTTTATTTCTTTTTTATTAAGGCAGATTTTTTTCTATTTATTAATAATTATATGGCAGTAATATGAGTTTTATTTTATTTATTAATAAAATTAACATGCTAATAGCAGCTATGTTGGTTTTGTTTTGACTCGACAAGTATTTTTTAGTTTGAGTAGTAGCGAGCTAACTCCAGAAAATTTAAACTCCAAAAATCGTTTTAATTGATAATTTGTCGTGTGGATAATAATTCCAAAGTAATGTACAATGAATTTATGCATTCGATTTCAAACTTGAAAATTTGGGTGGACTTCCAAGGGCGTTTTTTTTTTTTTGTAATTGTAAATAGTCGATATTTTCTTTTATCCCACTATTCGATTATATTTGAATAGAAAAAGAAAAAAATTGAAAATAATACGACGATATTCAGAAAACTTGACAAGCGTTGTTTTCTTGTTACAAAGCCATTTCTGAAGTAAAAAAAAACTTGCTTCTATCAAAGGAAACTACTCATGTGACATTATTTCAACAATGTGCATCCGTACTTTCGTTGTAGACGATTTTAAATACAATTTTGGAATATTAAAAATTATTTTTAAAATAATTATGGTTGTCAGATTTTAATAAGCTTTCAAATTTATGATCTTTAAAAAGTAGAGAACATAATATATCATTTCCATAAGGTTGCAGAAAGAACTTAATGTATAAATATATAACAACCTTTTGTCATATTGTGTATTTAAAATTGAAAAAAAAAAGAAAATTAATGTAAAAATTTATTGTTCATCAAAAAATTTTTTTTCTTTCAGATAATAATTACCTTCGTATATATTATTCAGAAAAGCCATTAAAAACTTTCTTAATTAAATATTGTCTTAGTTTTATTGGGTTTTGTATTTTTACAATTGAGGTAAAAGTTTGGACAATTTCGGACATTTTTTTAACAAAAAAATCGATGATTTAGATTTTTCAGAGTTTTGTGCATTTAATTAAAAAAAAAAATTGAGGTTGCAAATAAATTTTTTTTTGTGTTTTCATAAAATTAAGTTCGAGGGGGGTAACAGATATAAAAAAAAAATATTTATACCATGACTTTCAAAGAGACAAACATTTCTAAAATAAGTTCATTCATTTCTGAATAAGTTCTGAAGTTTTCATTAAAATCCAACAAGTAGTTAATTTTTACAAGAATTTCGAACTTAATGTGTCTTTCAACTGACAAAAAAACAACTAAAAAAAAACGCTAAAAAGGTCAAAATTGGACATACCTAATCTAGATGTTGACAATCCATACTACTTCAAACAAAAGGTTAGGAAGGAAGCTCCCATCAGTAATGGAAAGAGTGACAACAGCTACTGGACTTGAGAAACCTGTTTTCCTGAAAAATTGCTTTAAGAGAAATGTTTTATAAATTTCAACCAACAATGGCACTGACTGCTCAGTCAATGAAAGCCAAATGTTTCTTTATAAGGAAACTGCTAATATTTCTGTTACCATATTGGAAATGTAAAAGAATCTTTGTTTATGGAAATATTGATAATACTTAGCATCTTCATTTATCAATTCAAGATAGAAAATAATTTGTATAAATTGTCAGTTTTCTACAAAATTAATTTCTATTCATTTATCCAGATATTTTTTCTTTCATAGACACTGCTAAGTTTTTCCATGATGTAATGCTGAAACATACATGAAGTAGGTGTTATTATTACTAATATCACTTTTTTTTTTCTTTTTACAGCATTTCTGATCAAATTATTGGTTCTGTTGAATTCAATAAAGGCGGTGACTGGATTGCCATGGGATGTTGTGGGCTAGGGCAGCTTTTAGTTTGGGAATGGCAGAGTGAGACATACATTTTAAAACAACAAGGTCACTTTAGCAACATGACCTGTCTTGAGTATTCCCCAGATGGACATTACATGGTCACAGGCGGAGATGATGCAAAGGTTGGTAGTCACCTGAACATAAGTCACAGATTTCTTTCCAACACCTTTTTTATGATTGTTTCTTATTTATTTTCATTGTAACTTTGTAATTTTCTTGCGTGTAATTGATGAGAATGTCCCAATTGTGGTGGTGGTGGTGGTAGTAGTAGTAGAAACACAATTTCAATGGTTGAAAGCTTTCTCTTTATATCTACAAAGTATAGAGAGAAAGGTTGAACAAAAGATAAGTTTCCTTGGTTCAGATTGTTTGACCATTTCTGACTTGTACAAAAAGAAAAGGAAAAACAGCCTCTGAACAAATACTGATTTTTTTTTCTCTCTCTCTCCTACATTCCCTGATCAGATCCAAGTTAGTACCTAATAGCATGTACTTAGTTCATCATATGTGTTGTCTTCTTTTAGTTACTCAAATTTGAGAGATGTGTTCTATGGTCATTCCAGCCATGTCCCACTTTGCTCAAACCAAATTGCTAAATATATTACTTAGAAATACCATTAGATCGGTAAAGTTAAGCTATATTGAGCATGATCAGATCTCAGTGAAATGACAGAAGTTAACATAGTTTGAAAATTCAAGTTAGACTGTCAACACAATTTTCTTTTTACTCTTCATGAGCTCCAATATTTTGTTATAAAATACTTTGTCATCACTCTATTCACCTCAAAGTAAACAAACTTATTTAAGAATTTTTGTTTAAATCATTTGAATGTGAGAAGAGGTTCCTTTGTAATATTTTTACTTTTCTAGGAACTGGAATATTTTTGTGTTTATATTTTTTTACTTTAATTTGTCTTTCTTAGGTAAAAGTTTGGAATACAAGCAATGGCTTTTGCTTTGTGACTTTCAGTGAACACACTGCAGGAATTACAGGTGTGAAATTTAATCAGCGTGGTCAGGTGATTATTTCCTGTTCTCTTGATGGTACTGTACGAGCATATGACCTCAATAGGTAATTAGTTTTTTTTTTTTCTTTTTTCTTTCCTTTCTTCTTTTCTTTCCTTTCTCCTTTTCTCCTTTTCTTTCTTTTCTTCAAAAGAAATCAAGTCTCACTAAAGAAATGTATCTCCCAACAGGAATCAAATCTGTATTCTCTTTTCAATCTGGGAAACTACTTCAATACCAAAAATGATTTACCATTAAAGTGCATTTCTTAAAGAGTTTCCATTGTCATAATGGTTTCTCATAACCTAATAATAAGAAACATTTAGCTCCCAGATTAAAAAGGGAATACAGGAAGGCAGATTTTCTTTGAGTTAGACTTTGGAGTTCTTGAGGGGCACACAAATTTAACTATTAAAAAGAAAATACCAAGATGTTTACTCACGCATGTACCCAATAAATATAACGTTTATAACAATAAGAAATAATGTAGGATGATAAATCCATTAACTTGTTTATGTTCCTAGTACAAAAATAAAGTTAGCAGAGGTAAACTTAGAAAGATCACAATGAGAGATGGGCATTTCTAAAATACGGTAATTGAGACTTATTTTACAGTGGTGACTCCTTGTAACTTTCAAGCAATGTGTGCTTTACTATTATTTCAAAGATTAAAAATGGAATACAAGTTCAATTATTTTTAAGATGCTCATTTTATTTTGTAAGATTTCGATCTCTAGTCTGGTAAACATTAACTTAGTGTTTGTAATATATATATATATATATATATATATATATATAATATATAAATTTGAATTTTATTACCAAAATGAAACAGGACTTTATTTTTTCACTCAGGTTAAAATGTGTGGCCATTTAAAAATTTACATTGTTAAAAACAAAAATGGGAAACTTGTTTTAAAATTGGTACAAAAGGAAGTTTTATTTTTAATCATTTCACCCCAAGCAAAGCAATAAAGCCACTAAGATGCAAAGGATTAACTGAGTCTAAAAGAATATGAGAAAAAGAAAAACAATGAGAGAGAACAATAACAAACAGGAATTAAGAAAACATGATAATTGATATTGCATTTAAATTTTCTGAAGGTCAAAGTTGACTGGAATGTAAGAAGCTGGAAGAATGTTCCACAATTGAGAAGTGCAAGGGAAGAAACTGTTAGCATAGAACTTACAGTTACATCGAGACATTTCAACTGTAAAATGGTGAGACCTTTCTGCCAATCTAATACTGCACTTAAATTCATAAAGTCTAGGTACCATATCAATCATATTTAATAAACACCTTGTATTCCATACTGCATTTATGGTATTCCCTGTTTTACAAAATTAGTTCATGTTAATTACTGTAATAATACAAATGGATAATTGATAATATATTCATACACTAATAGCGAACTGTGGTAGTGACGATGTAAAATTAACACACTGTGTCGAGATGGCTTGTGGTAGTTAATAAGAGTTATTTTTAATGTGAATAGGTATAACATCATGCTAAACCAGTTGTTCTCAACCTTTTTTTTCTTTTTCTTTTTACTTTTTTTTACTTTTTTTTTTTTTTTTTTTTTTTACCATTCAATGACAAAAAAAGCTTATTTCAGTTCTTTAATAATAGATAAGTTTATATTCTCAGTTGTAACAACCGTTCCAAAGTGAAATTGCTCTATAGACTACTAAAATATTACCATGGACCCCTAATAATACAGGCCCCGGATGGGAACCACTATTTAAAATCTAATAATCTCAAAAAATAGATCCAAAATGTTTGTTGTCACAGAAAGAAAAATGATACTTGGACTTGATAGTACAGAAAGCTGTTAAATCCTTAAATTTATTTATTTTATTTTATTTTTTTTTAAATACCTAGCTAATTATGGGGTGCATCTTAGCATATAGTGGATATGATACATAATACTCAAAGTTAATAGTGTAGCATTCAAGGTTCACATTTTCATGCTATTAACAAATAAGTTATTTTTTTTCTAAGGCTTAACAAACCTAGTCCTTGCTAGTTCAATTTGTACTCCTGACTCATTTAATCAACATTTTATCACATAAACATTCTTGGGACAATGTTTTAAGCACATACTGTTAATTGTATTAAAAACTATAAAACTTGAAATTGTCTATGTTTAATCCAACATTTCAATAGAAATTGACAACAAATCAAAGAACACATTAAGCAAAAAAAATATTTTCTATATATTTTGAATATAGGATAAATACAAACATAAAATTTATCATTTAGCTGATTGATATTATATTCAGTGTCCCCAGGGATGAACCTTTTTGTATTAATTCGGTTCACTCGTTAGGAGGTTTCAGCAATTGATTACTAATTTTTTTATTTTCATTATTTTTATACGGAGTTAAAAAAATAATTTATGTACTGTTTATTGGTGTTAGTTTTTTGTTATTTTTTTTTGTGTGTGTGTGTGTGTATAGAATGTTGTGGTTATTTCTCCTTTTCATCATTTTCTTGTCTCCTTATACTCTCTTCCTATTCCCCTTACTGCTTTTCTCTCTCTCTATCGGCTCTGAGTGTCAAAGATAATTTAACAGTGTCATTTCCAGGTATCACAGACAAGACTTTCCAAGTTTTTAGGGTAATTTGTTTTCTCAAATGTTTAAATAATTATTTTTCTTTAATTAAGAACTACAAAAATTTCACATAGCAGATGTTTTAGGCATTTAAATTTAATTTCATCAAATGAAAAGTTAAATTAGCCTGGTATTGTTTAAAATTCACATTTTATTTAATTTACATATTTTATTGTCAAATGCTAAAGGTTTCAATCAAAAATATATATAAAAAAATGGTCTTTGTGACGACAATGAATCACAAATGGAAATTGCCTCTACCTTAGGAATATCCCACTGTTGTATGCAACAAATATGATATTCTGCAAATTATCTCAACATGACAAAAAACAGTTGCTGCTGAATTGAAGGAAGACCTGAGGAAAATGTCCAGCCAAAAATTAAAAATGATTTGAATATTACAAATATTGTAGTTGTAGATACTATCCAAGAAATGTCTACAATGAGATAATTTTATTTTACTTATTATAAATTGCTTAAAATATTTGCTTCTTTAACTTTTGTAGTTCTTGTTAAAATCTCTTCTTACCTCTTATTATTATGATCATTATATATTCAAAATTTATGGAAATCAATTTTTGATTAATGTTACTTGATTTGCAGTTTCTCTTTAGATTTTGCATTAAATCTGGAATCACAATTTAAGTTGTATAATTTTTAATGCACTTGTCACTTTTCACTTAAAACATTTGCTTGAGACGGTATTGTTAAGATTCAGTTGCATATAATTTAATTATTTACTTTCAGACTGATCTCATCTTTGTTATTATCCTAATCTTTTATCTGTTGTGCCCTCCAGCCTTCATCTTGAGTTTGTCAATTTGGGTAACCTTCAGAGAATTTCGAATTGAGCCTTTTATTTAATCTACATGAGTAAATTATTCGTTCTGCTGTCCATGTCTAGGGATATCTCGTCTTGCTCTTATTTAGAACTTTTCAGTTATTGCTCACAAAGTTTTTCACTAAGTATAAGTCTGTACAACACAGCTCAGTGCTAAATAAGAACCAGACAAGATATCCCTAGACATGAACACTCTATCCTTTTAGATTATTCCCAGGAAGGTTACCTGAATCGACACATCTGAAATCCAGTGAGCACAACAGTTGAAACATTATGATAAATATAACAAAGATGAGGACATTAGTTCAAATGTAAATAATGATAACTCTTTTTTTTTTTTTTTTTTTTTCCACACTCCCAGGTACCGTAATTTCCGGACATTCACATCTCCTCAACCTGCACAGTTTTCCTGCCTCGCAATTGATTCAAGTGGAGATATTGTGTGTGCAGGCAGTCAAGACTCTTTTGAGATTTTTGTTTGGTCAATGAAGACTGGTCGATTGCTGGATGTCTTATCTGGTCATGAAGCTCCAGTCTCTGGCCTGACTTTCAGCCCATCGAGAGCTCTACTGGCAAGTGGATCTTGGGACAAGACAGTCAAGTTATGGGATATATTTGAGAATAAAGGATCTCGGGAGACTCTACTGATTAATTCAGATGGTATGAATTTCATTTTTCTATATTAACGCTTTATCATCTCACTTTGACAAAAACAAATTGATATTATTCAAAGATCTCTATAAACTAACAAAAGTTTGTTTTTTGTTTTTTTTAATCATCTCACCCCATGGCAATAAAGCTAAGGCACAAGGGGCTATGAAATCAATCTCCCACAGAGTGTGGTGACCCTTCACTTCTGGTTATGGTAATGTTGATGGTTGGCTTGAGGGTAGGAAAAGTTCTTTGGTAAATGAACCAAACTCATTTTGTAAACTTAATGTGAAGAGAAAAAAAATAACTCTACAGAATTTAACTTCTATGAAATGGCGCTTGAGGGTTCTATGTATTCTGTGGCTGTGTTATTGAATCCGACTCAGTAGCTCCCCTCATGGAAAATGATTGCCAAGCAAAATGCGTGCATGCTTATATGGGGAAATATTCCCCAATAACAATGATTAATTACTTTAGCTAGCGTTAGAAAATGACAATTTGCAAGGCTCATAGCTCATGTATTATCTCCATATTCTCTTAAATTAACAAGATGGCTTTCTTGCTGAAAAAGGGAAATCTGGTTTATCTCTAGTACTCAGCTTCAAATGAATTTTGCCCCTTATCAGTTTTCAAACAGACCTAGCTGGAGTTCATAAAAAAAAACATATCCAACTGCCACTTCCCAGCACACCAACCCTGTTATGGCTGAAAGTTATTTTGCACTGATATCTGCAATTGAAAATACATTACTCTTACTTTATAACTCTGTCCGGTCAGCCTCTGAGCTAAAGAGCTCATTGAACATCTGATAATGGTCATCAGTATCGGATTTCTTCCATCAACTGTTGGTTGCAGTCACTTCTACAGTTGTCAAGAAAGCCAGTCGAATGCCCACGTTGTGACTGATCTCAAACAACCAGAAATCTGCTGCAGGAGTTGGTATACCACGGCTAACGATGACTTTGACGGTTATATAATGAGGAAGACAACAACTCTTTTCAACTTTAACAAATCATTTATATCAGGTAATATTAGGAAAAAATACAAGCTTAAAAAAAACGCAGGAGTGATGGACGATTATATCTTAAGACTTGGGCACTTAGTTGCTCACTCTGGGCGTCTAATTGTTGGTTTTAGGTTGGTATGTGATTATGGGTTCAGGTGGTAGCCTAGTCAGTTTTTAGGCACATTCTGATTCAAATTTAAGCGATAACTCTTTCTCGGAGTTCTTCTGTGGACTTTGCTGAACAACTCTGGAGTCTGCTGATCTGTTCTTCCTGACCTGCAGTTCTACTCTGCTCAACCTCTGACTCTGTTCTCCCTGAAAACCTCAAAATGCCTGGTTTAAATAATACTTTGCCCAAAACTAGGTGGGGGTCTGACTGGCATAGAAATATCAACCATTCCTTTGTCCCAACTGAAATTTTCCAGTTTTGGGCAATTATCCAGACCCTTAGTGGCAGTGATAGGGTTAATCCACCCATCAAACTCCAACTTGCCTTCTTCAGCATCTCTGACTTCCACTCATAGCTGCCACCTCCTCTTCTCCCTCCAACTTCTTTAGAAACAACCTGTTACTACATTCTTTGGGGTGTCACTTGATTTGGTTGGCCAATCCCTTTCTAGGGACTGTAACAAGGGGCAGTCTGAACCTTAACTAAAAGCTAACCATCTCAATTATTGTAAAAGGCTCTTCACCAACTTTAAATTTTAGGTGAATTCAATTTATGGAAAAGATCACCCCTTGAAAAAAATCATTATCATCCGGTTTCTGCTGGACACTGCCAAAAGCACCAAGAAATGGCTGTATGGATTTATTTTATGGAGAAATCAAATCTCCAGAAAAAGATAAAAAAAAAATATTTAATTCTCTTTTCTTTCAGGCCGCACGTGATGCTTCCTCTAACCATTATCTTCAAGTGAAAAATTATCGTTCAAATCAGCGTCTGGTTTTAAGCCTGAACAATATGGATGTTTTTTTATCAATCTTGACTACACAAAACTGCTTCATGAAAAAACAACTCTCTGATCAGTCAGTGTCTACTTGCGGCATAGTTTTAATATTGACTTAGAAATCAATATCCATTGTCCATATCCATTACAATTTTATCTTGACCATTGGGTTTAAGTATATATATATATATATATATATAACTAAATTCATGAATTTAACATTCTCTTACATGTGCACATTCATGAATTTTTGCTTTTGTTTATGCCTTTGTTTGGCGAGGGGGGGGTCAGTTGTAGATTTTTCTTCCAGTTGTAAATTTTTCTTCAAAATTAAATCTAAATTTCTTTTTTTATGGTTGATGTTGAAATTGTTATATTATTAATTAAATTGTAAGATTTGATAATTTGTATTATTGATAAAGTTATAATAATTTATTTGTTTCATGTTATATTATTGTTAAAGTAACAAAGTAAATATTTGTAAATATGTCAGCATTGGCCCATTATCTCATTCTTTTTATATTATATATATATATATATATATATATATATATATATTCACAATAAATCTTAAATTATTCAAGTATGTAGAAATAACCCTTTTGTTGTATTGTTTAATCCTTATATAAATAATTCTTTTCATACTGTCAGATCATCAGTAATTTAATTTTTTATGTTTTGCTTATTTTAGGATTTTTGTGGATAAATCAGAGTTGTGTGTGTGTGTGTGTGTATATATATATATATATATATATATACATACACATATATATTATATATATTATATATAGTTTAATGTGTAAGCAAAAATATTACGGTATCTTCCAAAGGCATAACTCTGTGGGAATTGAATTCATCTCATCACCTAAAAATTGCTATCATAATTATAGAGGGTTAACATGCAGTTTGAAAGAATATCTTATAAGTCCAAATAATTATGGCTATAATAATGATTTGTTTTATTTTTTATTAAACAAAGATGTTTGGTTATCATAAAATTCACTCTTGTTTTCATAAAACAAGAATAAGATCATCTTTTTCCTTCCTTGTCTAAGTCCATGATAATGTTAACATTATTTTTTTCTCTAGTTTTGGCTGTGGCATTCCATCCTGATGGACGACAACTTGCTGTTGCAGCATTGGATGCATGCATTACATTCTGGGACACTCAGAATGCAATACAAGTTGGATCCATAGAAGGTAGACACGATATTGGGTATTTCCGTAAATTGGAAGATATGATCACTGCTAAAAAATCTGCTGCAGGACAGTAAGTTAATCACCCAGCATTTTTTTTTCTCAAAAAATTTGTTAGATTAAAAGCAGATTTTTAAAGAAATATCTTTACAATTTCAAAAATGTAAATATTTTGTTTTCTTATCAATATTCTTTTTTCTCTTTAATTCTTCAGAGCATTCAACACCATTTGCTATTCGGCTGATGGAAAAGCATTGTTGGCTGCTGGCCGATCAAAAAATATCTGCATTTATTCTGTGAAAGACCAAATTCTTATGAAGAAATTTCAAATTTCTTGCAACAAATCTTTTGATGGAATGGAAGTAAGTTTCATTTTATATATATTTTGTTTGTTTCTATTTCACAATTTTACTATTGGCTTTTAAGTTTTAAGCTAAATCAGTCTTATTTACAGTAAAATATGCTGAATGATACATTGAAAATCTACTTTGAAGATGCTTTTCCAAAACTTTACTCACTTTTCATTTAGTAATCTTGTTCGGACATGACTTTGCTTATCTGTAAATTCAAAGCAAATTGATTTGTTATTCAATATTATTTTTGCTATGTTTATATCATTTGTAATGGTTTTTGTCACTGTCTGTTATATTACAATTTTTCCCATCCTTTCTTTGGAAAAAGAATTAAGAACCTTCTCTTATTTTAATTTTTGAAATGAGGAATGACCATTATATTAATTTATCCAATGTTTTGGCCATTGTATACTCTGTCCTTGTTTGCTAATCATCTGAGATTTTTGGACCAAGGCCTCTGTATCCAGTAACAATAAAGCAGACCTAGCAGCCAAATCAGCTTTAGATATGGATGTGTAGATTGTAGATTCAACAACCAAAATCCCATACACGCTGACTTTAAGGAGGTCATTAACAAATACATTCAGAAGGAATGGCAATGGTGCTGTGATGATAACCCACACGATAAGCTCTTTGCAATTCAGCCCAAACTAGGAGAATCGAAGTTGGCTTTCAGAAAATCTCAAAAGGAAGTTTGCCACATGAGAATAACTCACTCATACTTGCTAAACAAGGAAGATCAGGCTGTATGCCAAGCATGTGAAACTACATACGCTATTAAACATATATTAACAGAGTGTTCAGACCTTGCTCTTTCAAGACAAAAATATAAACATGTATGAGCTGTTTGAAAAAGCAAAAATAAATGACATGTTATTTCTTAAAACAGTGGGCCTATACCAAAAAATATAAACCAAATAAGAATGTCAATAAAAGCAACTTCTCTAAGAATACGTCACTTTACAAAAATATATCAATGAAATCCCATCTCCTACAAACTCTATTCATACAAATCTATTCTAAAAATCTTGTCAGCATTAAATAACCCATTGAGGTTGATATGCCTTAAAACAAAATAAACCCAAACCGTGTATTCAGGCTACTAGATTTTCAGGCTGAGCTTTCTGTATCCAAGCCATTAGATTTTCTGACAAGGCCATTTGTATTCCAGACCATCAGATTGCTCTCATTCTGCTCTCCATATCACTTATTTCTTCTCAGTTAATTTTCCTCTTCATTATTATTGGAATTGTGACCATCACCAGGTAAATATAGTTGAACTAAGCTCTGGCATTAAAATTACAGGTAAAGTTTGTTCATTTCAACATTATAACAAAAACACTGATATCCATTTTGCCACTTCAAATGATATAGATCTCTTGTTGCCTGTGAATTGTCTTCTATGCGATATGTAGTATGAAAACACATTTGTTTGAAAGTAGATGCATTTAAATAAGGCATTTGTGAAAAATGTGTTAGTATCATTAAATAATAATAAAATAAATGATTTATACAATTTCTTCATTATCAGGAATTTTTGGACAAACGCCAAATGACTGAATGGGGTAATCGTGCCTTGATTGATGATGTTGATGAAGATGGCCCTGGTAAAAGTATTGCCCTTCCTGGGGTTCGAAAAGGGGACATGTCGTCACGTCACTGGAAACCAGAGGTTCGGGTCAGCTGTGTGAAGTTCTCTCCAACTGGTCAGTATTGTTTTGTCTATTGTTCTATATCTAACACTTGTATGCTTGTAAATTTATAAAATTTCTTCAACAATTTATGCAATTAGAAATTTGATTTTACACAATTTTAATTAAAAAGGAAAATTAACCTTATATTTTGAATAAACCATCAGTCATCTGTTTTCTATTATGAGTACAAAAATATTTTTGAATATTGGTTTTTAACATTTAAGCAGAATCATTACTATGAAAAATGAAGGAAAGGCAGCTCCAGTATTTATACTCTCTTTTCTTAATAGTTAGAAAGTGGCTAGTCAAATTTTCATGATTAGTCAACTAGCATTCTGAATATCAAGGTGTTTCTGGTTTTAGTTATAATATTTGTGCAAATTACAAGCAGTTTTATTTGTTTACTGAAAATAAATTGAAACTTATTTTTGCTTATTTGAATTTTTGAAACTTACAAAGTAATTTATTTTTCAAAATAAAATTTGTGATTTTTTTTTTTTTTTTTTTTTACTCTCATTTATCCTAAAAAAACAAAACACACACACACACACACACACCTGTCAATGTACATCATACTAATTTGGAGCAAGTTGCCCTGGATAGAAATAACTGTAGATATTTGTGACAGAAATTTCAAAATCAGTCATATTGACTGGCTAAGAGAAGGCAACGGCAAAAAGCATCAACTATGTCCCAAGATCCTCACTGTTGCACAATATATGGACTTGTATACAGGTCACTAATGGAACTGAAGTGTCACATATGACACAAACATAAAACCTTAATGAGGTTGTTCGATCCTGATACATTGAAATCGACAGGAGAGTCCATCGCGCGAACACACGTGTAAACAAGAAAATTAAGAACTAAATGATATATTCACATTATTTATATGGGGTGTTTTATATGGTACTAATGTTGACATTGACTTTCCAACCAACTTTGTATATAAACTTTTGAAGATCAATATCAAATGTTATCTTCTGCCTTAATTCATTGGCTTTATTACCCTGCTTGGGATGAAATGATTTTTTCTTTTTAAAAAGAAAATATGCCTCACAATACTAATGTAGGGTTTACAAACTATATGAAATTTTATACAACAGACTGATTATATTTTGTAATTTTTTTTTTTTTTATTGGTTAAATATAGAATTAGTTTTGGCATAATATTCACAAATTTGACTTGGGAAGTTTTGAGAAAATGAATTAGTAAATAATTTGAACCATGCATCAATTTTCTGTTAATTTTGTATCATTTTAATCATGGATACTGACATAGTGAAAAGGAAATATGATCATTGTTGGATGGTGTAGGAAGGAGGACACCTCAATGGTATAAAAAAAAATAGCATAAAGAATTATCGAAAGACATGTTGGCCAAGATAAGCCTTTGACATGTTTGCTTTCATTCTGTTCAGTTCTGCTAATATCTTTCTTTAAATTCTCTCTCACTCAGTAGTCACTATACACAATTATAATTGTAATGGATTTGGATTATGCCCAGTCAAAATTGGTTGTGGAGATGACATTGGCAACTAAAGTAGTTCTTTGTGTCAGTGAATGTGCAGTTGGTGTTGTAGATAGTGGGCTCATTATAGTCACTCATGCACAAATATCCTTGGGAAAGTTATGAATCCATCTCCTCACATCAGTTAAGAGTTAAATAAGACTTGTATCTGTAAAAATCATTATTCTCAAAACTTGTTCAGCTTTTAATAACCAACAAGCTGATAAGCCACACAAAAAAACAAATCAATAAACTTGTCAAAAGTCATTGGTAATCAGATGTTTTTTCTTTCTTCTCCCCCACTCCTAAAAAAACCCAAAAACAACTTGATGGTACATAGTGCTAGAGGTGGATTCATTTTTTCCTTTATCCAGGGACATTCAGAGATTCAATTTTAAGTGCTGGAAATTTTAGATATGAATTTTTCTACAAATGTTCATTTAGTTATTTATCCAATTCATCATATGTTCATTCTGTTACAAAATGGACATTTCATTTCAAACCATTTTTCTTCATTGATTTTAGCAAAGTTCATAAACATGCTCACCCAATCTTATTAAGCTTAGAATTAATGCAGAGTTATGTAAAATGTTCTCTAACCAATAAACTATTGGCTTCAGTGTCCGTATTTCTTACCCGCCTTAAATTCTTGTAACATTAGCGACCATTAACAAAAGCACTTCGCAGAGCTCCTCTTCTGTTATTGATTTGAAAAAAAAAATTGTCTTAAAAAAGCAAGATTAAAGATGAACTGATTAGAGGAATTTAGGAGTTGACCATTGAAGAATACAGGTTGTCTGTAGCAGGAATTATATCATTTTTGTATATGTGGTATCTTATTTTAAAACTTTCAGCTGTTTACATGTTTACTCTTGTAAAGTCTGAAATTCATTCTTCAGATGCATGTTAAACTTGCCAATAATTACACATGACCATAGCTTTCAAATGATACACCAACTCATACACGTTTTCTATTTGTATCCATCAATAATAATGATGGTAAGTTTTGAATTTAGTAATTATCTTGCCATTTTGAAGTTAAATTTTTTCAGTAAAAACATTTTGCTTGAATCCAAGCAAGCCAGTGAATTATTCAATATTTCCTATTCTTGTTTACAACAAGATCGACCTAACAATCTGATGTTACTTATAATTTTTTTTTACTTACATTTCTTTCAAAAGGAAGTGATCTTGGTTAATAATGTATCCCAAAATAACATCTACATGAGTCATAAGCAAATGTTAATATATACCTATTATTTTTATTCCCATTTAACTAAAGTGTTTTGTAAAGAAACTAATGCTTTTTTTTTTTTTTTTCCATCCTCATTGTTTTTGCAATTTGTGAAATCTGAGAATTTTTTTATTTTTATTTCAAAATTCTAATCTCCAGGTCGTTCATGGGCAGCTGCAAGTACAGAAGGCGTCCTTGTCTATTCTCTCGACCACAAACTGCACTTTGATCCCTTTGACTTGCAAGTGGACATAACTCCAGAAAGCATACGAAAGACGTTGGGCAAGGGAGATTATTCTTCCGCTCTCATGCTGAGCTTTCGTCTAAATGAACAGTCTCTAATTGAGGAGGTTATTGAAAAGATCCCTTACACACAGAGTAAGTCTACCAATGTCATTAGTACTAGAAGATTGATACAAATTATGCACTTATATAAAAACCATTTATTATATATATAATGAATGTCTGATTATTCATCCTTTCTATTGTGAATGTTTAAAAGAAACTCACATTTAATTCTTAAACATTTTCATTTTTTCTTTCTTATAATTTTGAATTTGTTTGAAATTCATATTTTACTTAAATGTAACATTTCTCAAGATATTTATAATGCTCTGCAAATCCATGAAAACACAATGTAATGAAGTTAGACCTATTTATCCACTTTGAAAAAGAATTGGTAGAAAAAAAAACTTTTATCCTGAAGGTCATGCGTTATGACTTTAATAAAAATCATCTTGGACTTTACTTCAGATGAAAGATCAAAAACAACAGGAAACAACATAAATTTTTATTCTCTCATGTGAGAAAAGTCAACTTGAACTAAAGAAAGTATTCATTTTGTAGTAATATCCAGAATTTTAATTGTCAAGTGCAACTCTTATGAAAAAAGGGATTAAGATTGTCTTTCCTGGAGTTTAGGGTTGGTTTTTCTGATTTGCACTGTTTATTATTGCCTGTAGAAGTATGGGCTTGAGTAGTTGTGATGAAAAGCAACTGAAATTATAATTTAAAAAAAAAAAAATTATTTATATATATTCATGTAATAATAATCATACAAAATGTGTGTATATATTATATACACAGACATACTAGTTGCGTTAGGATTTTTAATTATTATTGCTACTATCAGTTTCTATTATGTTTGATCTATCATCTGTAGAGCTCTCTTAATTAATGTGTTTAATAAAGGCTATCCTGTACATTGACAGCAATGGCCTCCTTATAGGCACTTCTTTCTCTAGAAGATGCCATGATTGTTCTTGGTGAAATTTAGTTTCTTATGGTTCTGAATTCAGCATTGTCCTCTGAGATGGGTCTGTCTCATCTTGAGGGAGGTAACCAATCCATACAATCTTGTTTGCCTAAAGCTGGTCAGAAGAGATGGATTTAAGACTTTCCAAAGAATATTATCTATCCACTAATAACTGTTAAAAGAAATTTTCTTTAGACATGACCCACCTATCAACAAATGACTTAACTGGTCAACTGCCTTATTTGAAACCTTCATATTAGTTTTTTTAGTTTGCCAACCCTTTACTACTTGTGTATCATTTTTTTTTCTCCTGAGCTTTCAGGCTAAATATAATCAATATAGAACTTTGCTACTGTATCCTGCCATGATAAATATTTCAACTCATTTTATTTTTTTCCTAAAAATTTCTTGAAGTCTTCTAATTCATCTTCTTTCAACTTTCCAGTTGAGTTCCTTGCTCAGAATCTTCCAGAAACATATGTGGACCGTCTGTTGTCTTTCCTACCTACTCAGATAGAAAATTCAGCTCACATACAGTTTTACTTAACATGGCTTGAAAAATTGCTTATGTCACACAGTCCTTCCTTAAGACAAAGATCAGGCTCTATTATGGCCACTCTACGTTCCCTACAGAAAGCCACAAGGATCAAAAATGATGAAATTAGTAAATTGTAAGTATCTATTTTTTTTCTCTCTCTGCCCTTTCTTTCTAAAACCAAATTACAACAAACAACTATAATCTGTCTTGGCTCTCAGTGATGCTTAAATCTCTGGGATGTTCTTATTTACCTTTCCAACCTTAAATAATTTCAAACTGAACCCTTTATTTAATCAATGGGGTGGATTGTTCTTATCTAAATCAGTCCACACATCCAACTCTATAATTTAAAAAATGACTATCAAAGTATTCTTATAATAAAAAGTATATAGAATCAATTGCTAAGTCTGCTTCTAAGAAAGTTGGCTCACTGTCATGCTAGACAAATTTACATATTTATAAGTCCTTGCTTTGTAAGAGATTCTTGATAAAATCCAAAGAAACTGCAATGTTATTGGTCCTGACTTGGCATCAGCCCCTTTCCAGCTGCTGTAACATAGCTCCTCTGTTGTTTTTCTAAAAAAAAATACTCTCATGGTAATTGTTCTGATGAAGTTCTCTCTATGGTATCTAGACTTTATGAATTTAAGATTGGCAGCAAGGTCTCATCAAAATGGTTAGATGTAACTAAGAACACACTTCTTGCTTCCCAGTCATCTTCAAAAATTTAAATGCAATTGTTCTTTTATTGTCCTCTCTCGGTAACCTCTTGTGTCCTAGTGGTTTTAGGGTGAAATGATAAAAAAAATCCCTTAAACTCAGAAACAGGTCAGACAATAATTGAGCAGTACTAAATAAGAGATATTCCTAGTCATGGACAAAGAACAATATACTTCTATAGAGTGTTCCCTGAAGAACATTAGAGAGTATAAACATGATAACAAAGATGGTGACATTAGGTAGACTTGTTTTTTCATCACATGTTTGAATCTCTGTGTGTATTAAAGTTCCTGAAAAGAGCATTAGGAACTTGTGTGTGTCCAAGAGTAACCAAATAAAGTATTCTTTATTTTTTTTTTTTCAGATGTGAATATAACAAATATACATTACAGTACCTGCTGGGCCAGTGTGCACTGAAGCGGAAGAGAGAAGAAAATGACAAGCAAGAAGATGGAGGATCTGACTGTGAAGAAAAAAGTGATGACGATAAAGATGAGGACATGGAAAGTGACAGTGCCTTTGTTAGTAAATGGTCCGATGATGAAGACACAGATACATAAATCTTTAGATTTTTATAATATAATAAAATTGTAAATTCAAATTATTTTCTTATGTCTTGAAAAAAAAAAATTGTTTTTAGTTTCTTTCCTAATCTGACCCCTTTACCCAAGGGGAAAAAAATAAAATAATGAATAATCCAACATAATTTGAATTTTGGAAGTAAGTTTGTAAACCAGCAATGTAAATCAAAGAATTTTTGTTTCACTGTTAAAAGTAGCATGCTCATCTTGGTTCTACCCACTGGCTATTTTGAAATATCTGTCTTTGTACTCAGCCATTTTCTTGAAATCAATCCATGGGGAAGTAGACTGTTCTCATGTTTAGGGGATATTTCACTTAATATTCACTGCTCTTTGTGGTGTGTGCCCATACCTAAAATTAAAATTTTCATCTAAACCAAAAGTGTTGCAAAGATGCCACTATAGAAATTGTGAAGTGTTGGAATGTATAAATTTTAATTAAACATGGATTTTTCATTTAAGAAAAAAAAAAGAAGTTTTCTAACCGTAAATTTTTTCAGACATGAGGAATTCAGTGTTTCATTAAGTTAATCTAGAGACACTGACATTATGTAAAAAAAAAAAAGAAAGAAAAAAAACAGTTCTTTCATCAATAAAAATTAGTCATGTGAAAATGCATCTCAGGCTCCCATAAGAATTGAGATTTAATATTAGAAAAAGAGGATATCATCATTTAGAACTTCTGTCAATATAATACTTACCAGCCCAAAGCCCATTGTTGAATTAATATCTTAGAAGACTTGTAACATTTTTCTCTGGCTTTTTTTTTTTTTATTTATCTGTTTTGATTATTCCAAGAGGCTGATGCTATTACTTCAGATTGGCTGACTTGGACATTAGATTTTTTTTAGTGGGTGTGGGGATTTCTGTATTGTCATAATTACTGTTAATTTTTTTTTTTGTCTAGAATGTAAAGGAAAAAAAAAATGCCTTGTATGTCTTTACCTTTATTTTTTATATTTCTCAGCAGTATTATCCACATGTGTAAAACCTTCTTCCATGACAGAAAGCACAGACTTAAAGAGTTGAATCTGCAAGAAAAAAAAATCTATACATAAGCCAAAATTTCACCAAATTGAAAAAGACAAACTTCTATCCATACATATGCTTAAAACTACACATGAACACTATACTGATCTTGGCTTAGTACAGCATAAGGCCACATGTTGCACTAGACTCAAAATATATATATATATATATATATATATATTGTTTACAGGTTGAGTGTGATAATTATTCTTCTTAAGTAGTACGCCATTTGTTAATTTTTTTTTTTTTAATCATTTCATTCCAAGTACGGCCATAAGGCTATTTAGGTACAAGAGGTTACCGACTGAAAAGAAAAAAATTATTAAGGAAAGAGAATAAAAGAACACAAAATATAAAAATTAACATTGACTAGAAAGCTTGAAGCTGAAAGAAAGTTCAATAAATGAGAAGTGCGAGAGAGAAAAAAAACTTAGCATTGAACTGATGGTTACATCTCACCATTTCAACTTTAAAAATGGTGACAGCTTGCCGACAATCTAGTACTGCATTTAAATTCATAACCGTTTTGGTACCATACAAGAAAGGTCATCAGAACAATTACCATGAAAATATAGAAAAAGGCACAGTGGAAAAGTAACTGGAGTTGAGATGCCAGGTTAGGACCAATAACATTGCAGATATATAGTATTTTTTATCAAGAATTTCTAAATATATAGCAGCAATGTTCACTACATGGATAAATGGGAGACTTATAAATGTGTAAGATAGATTCTGGTGAGAAAAAAATGGTCTAGCATGGCACTGAACCAACTTTTCCATCAGCATAATCTTTCCATTTCATGTCAGTGGAAAATGTTAGCCCAAGAAGGTGCAGTGAGTCACTCTTCTGGAGGTTAGCATCAGTCATGCTGATGGAAGGTAAAAAGGGGTTCTCTCAAATGATTTAAAAAAAAAAAAAGCAGTTTCGTTTTGGAGGTGTTAAATGGAGCACGGAATGGCTTGTTAATTTTAACAAGACTAGGACACTTTTGAAATCATCTGCCAATTTGACCGTATCAAACCAATCAGACTTACAACTATATACTCCTGTCTTAATAGTATCATTAATCTAAGTTGAGAATTGATGACATCAGGAAGGTCTTACATGATATTGTATTAAACATTATTTCTGTGTTTTGATTATATTTAATCTGTTAGTGCTTTAAAGTGGTTAAGCACCCCACAAAATGTTTTTCTTAATATTTAGCAAGTAGCAATTCAAATATGATTAGTCAAGTAAACTAACACAGAATTTCTGGTTTTAGTTGTATTTATATGAATTACAAGAGGGTTTATTTGTTTACTAAAAATAAAATGAAACTTATTTTTGCATATTTGAATTTTAGAAATTACATTTTTTTTAGCCTTTTAATTCGAGTTTTAAAAAATTATCTAAAGGATGAAAAACAGATTAAGAAATAAATGATCTACACCAAAAAGGACTAATGTCAGGATTTAATAATTAGTAAGTTTCATAGCCCCCTAAAAAAAAAATCAAAAATTGAAAGTAACTGCTACTAAGCTAGGATGCTGAAACTATCCGACAAATTAGTATATAGCTGATCCCTCTAAAAAAAAAAATCAAATGTTAAAATTTAAATATAAAACTATGCTCCTCCACAAAAAACATAATACCTAAGGTTTAAAATGAATTTAAAAATTGAAAATCTTTCTTGAAGCTTTTATTATAGTTTTAATTTAAAATTAATAGATTAAATTTAATATTTCCAATAAGCAAAATACTTTGCTGTATTTCAAAAACTAATTTAAATTGACTGGAAGGAGTTTTTTTTTTTCTTTTCTTTTTTTTTTGCTAATATAGCTGATTAGCACCTTTTTCAGCCATTTTTACAATGTAATTCTCTTTATTAAAAAATCTTCCAAAAATAAAATGTACTTTTCTGAAACCTTATTTGAGGAATATTAGTTGATTTAAAGTATAATTAATTAATCTGAAATGTAGTAAAAAAAATGAATTTTTTTAACCCAACAGTAGCTGTTTTGACAATATGATAACAGTCTCTATAGAACATTAGATCTATCTGTAAAACAATTGAAGAAAATGATGTGAGTACCTTTTTTATATAATTTTTAAGTATTCAGTAATCCTAAATCGTTGTTTATGGTCAGGGCGACCATACACAACCTTATGTTATAAAAATCAGCACATTTATACACCTACAAAAGAATTCAAAATTTTTTTAAAAATATTGGTATTTGATGATTTGTATTACACTTTTACATTTATGATATAATTTCATCTAAAAGGCTGAATATAGAATTTTAAAAGACTTAAATTTTTCTACTTAAAATTTTAAAACAATGAAAACAATTATAAAAGATTCATTATTCATTGAAAAAAAAATTTTTTTCTTATGACAACAGTATCCTTAAAGCTTTTCTAATTAAATAATATTTTACTGCATTTTTATTTTATAATTCAGAGCAGATTTTCAGTAAATGGTGTTTCTGTTTGACAAACCAAATTGATGATTTAAATTCTCCAAGTTCTGTTTTTAACTAATATAAATATGAAGAGGTTGAGATTTTAATTTCTCAAAATTTCATAAAAAAATTAAGTCAGGGGTAACAAATGTTAAAAAAAAAAAAAATCCTGAAAATTTCATTAAAATCCAACAATTATTTGATTTTTACAAGAATCTCCAAAATTGTGTTTTTAACTGTAAAAAAAAAGTTAAAAATCCCTATACTAATCTTTGGCACACCCACCAATACGAGATTTTTAACCTAAATTTCAAACTTGCTAGAAAGGATTAAAAATTTAATAAAATAATCAAAAAATATTTTTTTTTATATTTAAGAGGAAGACTGAAGATTTGGACAATAAAATTTTGTTTTTATTTTATTTTATTTTTTTTTTCATCATGGTCTGCTCTTTTTTTTAGAGGTGCCTATATAAAACCTTTCAGGACCTACATTGAGCTTGAATACAACCTTTTATTTTTAGTTGGTTCACCAAAATTCAGAAGATGAACCATATGTCAATACTGAGGGTGGGTCTCATTTTCTGCATTCTAATACATTTGGATCCATCCAAGACGATCTTCATTTATTTTATCTGGATCTTCGACAGGTAGAAATAATATATATAATAATATATATAATATAAAGTAAAGAAAAAATTATTTTCAATGAATAATGAATTTTTACAAGAATTGTTTTTCTTTTTTTTTCTAAATTAGAATATAAATTATAAACTTCTAAATCTTTTAAAATTTTGTATAAATTTGTAGTGAGCAAATGATATTGTTATTAAATAAAAACTATATTTACTAATCAGAAATGGAAAAGCTGACTACAATCCATTATTTTAAAAAGAGTTTCAAATTTTTTTTGTGTGTGTATTTTTGTAAATATGAACATCTATACATTAGTACCTCCACGAGATTGCTAAAAAAAAAAAAAAAGAGCATAGCATGATGAAAAAGACGCCAAACTTGACGAAAAAATTTTATCGTCTAAATGTTTATGTTATTATTAAGAGGAAAGATCAAAGTCTATTTTAATTGTTTTAAAAATTTTTTCCTTCTTTTTAGAACATTCTGAATTTTGATTTAAAAATCCTTGTTTCTCTTTGTATTGCCAGAACTAGTAAAATAACATACAAAAAAACATGCTAAAAATTGTATGACACACATTAATTTGGAAAATCTTGCAAAAATAAAAATAATTGTCGGATGTTAATGAATCTTCAGAAACTATTTACAGATGATCGAAATTATTATAAATGTTTTTATTAAAGTCATGGCATAAATATTTTTTTTTATATTTATTAGCCCCCCCCCCCAACTAATTTCATGAAAACTCTAGAAATTCGATCGAGTCCACTTTAGTGATTACAATAGTTAAAAGTACAAGGAATGCTTTGAGGAATGCAAACCATGTTTTTTTTTCTTAATAATAACACACATTTAGACGATAAAATTTTGTTTTCGTCAAGTTTGGCATCTTTTTTATCATGCTATGCTCTTTTTTTAGCGATCTTGTGGAGGTACCTATCTATACATGACTATCAGAAAATATGATTTCAGGAAGTCAGTCATAGAGGACTTGAAACTAATGTTTCCAATAACATGACACTAAACTATGCTTACCTTGCTTGCATTCATATCAGGAAGTTTCCTCTCAGGATGCAATAAATCTGGCTGTGAAGGAATTCCATCATTTTTATCCGGCTCTTTCCACTTGTTTTCAATTTGTGACAAATCAAGAAATAGTGGATCTGAAATTGTAGAGAAAATGATTACACATTAAAGGAAAGAATGTTGTGGAGAGCCATGATCACCATTGACCTGAAAGGACATAGTTAAAAAGATTTTCTTTCATATACATTGTTGAATCCAGGTCACATGCTTCTGTGCGTGTAGGCAAGAGTATCAGAGGGGAAACATTGAGTAACCTACCTAAAGAGCTTGTGTAAAGGGACAAAGAAGGATAGTATGAAGACAAACATTGCTTAGAGCTAGAAACGATAGGAAGTTTTAGAGAGCTATGATTGCCCACACCCTTAAAGGACACAGCATGTAAAAGAAGAAATTTTGAATAGACTTTCTTTGTAATTTTAGTTAGCCTAGGTTATTTGAAAAGAAGTTAAAATTTAGAAGATTTTAAAAATGTATTAGAGCTTGTCTTTTGATAATAGCTCAGCCTGAAAAACATTCTCTGGAAATAAAGAACAGAGTAATAATACCAGTAGTCACCTGAATGCTACACATGCTTAAACTTGGATTTAATGACAACTGAGTAGATTTCAGTTAAGATTTATTCATCACAAATCTTTTAATCTTTAACAACTTGTACTTACAATCAGAGAATGAGAAAAGAGGGCTAGGAGAATTTGACACTCACAGGACATACTGAAGGCCAGTTTTTGTAAATGAATGTCAAAACTGGGACTGGAAAGGAAAGCAGGATGGGCAAATATTACTTCTAGTTACAAAGAATAGGAAGTTGTAGAGAGCCGTGGTTGCCCACGTCTCAAAAGGACATGTCACGTAAAAGAAGAATAAGAAAGTAAAATTTACTTTTTTTTTTCTCATGGAGTTATTTCCCTTGCATTTGATTTTTAACAGCAAATTTCAATCCAATTCAGTGGTTCATTTATAAAATGTAAATTTTATTGTTATTACATCTTTTCCGTTTTGACGATCCATCGCTAAACATGCAGGTAAAAATGGTCAACCCCTGTACCACTCCAGTGCCGGACTTCTCATGCTATCCTCTACCTTTATAAGAGCCAGATCAGGTAGAAAATGGAGTTGCCCAGTCCTGACTTTTCAGTCTCCAAGTCCTTGTGGGTGACAAATTATTTTCCACCCTATCTCTCACAGGCAGGATGTGGCAAGACTCACTGATCTATTGTTATTTCCACTCAAAGTGCTTCAATGAACTACATTCCTTGGTACCGCCATGTCTAACTAAACCACAGGTAGAACCCTCCATGCCACTTATATTGTAGCAAACCACCCACATTCCCTCCATATTCCATTGGGAAGAAGTAAACCTACTCAAACAGCTTCTTCCCACAAACAACTGCTCTGTGGAACAGACTCCCAAGAGGATGTTTTCCCCAATCACTACAATTTTAACCTGTTCAAGTTAACCATTATCTTCCCCTCCTATAAACTTCCTCTTAATGTTACCCTCAACCTTGAGTGGATCCCAGGTCTTGTAGAGGTTGTAACTTACTGTTAAAAAAAAAAAAGTGTGTGTGTATATATATATATATATATATATATATATATATATATATATATATATATATATATATATACACACACACACACACACACACTAAGCCATCAGTATTTCAATCATAGACAATTTTGAATGTTTAAAAAAAACAAAAAAACAGACATCTTGGCTTTGTCCTTAAATGATATTGAACTTTACAGCACCTCCTCATCTGTGTTTTTATGTAAGTGAGAGCAAATCAATAAGTATGTAGTTAATAACTGAACTTTCATTTTAAATTTTTTACTGTATGATTTCCCATGTACAGGTGGTGTAAGAATTATAGAAAATTGAATTTGCATTCCAAGTTCAAATTTAGCTGAAGCCATTGCATTCAGTTCTCACTTAGAGAAAGCATTAATCCATCTCTTCTTGCCCTAGCTACACTTAAAATAGTAGAGTAGAGTGAGCTTTTTAGTAGAACAAACAAAGTAAAGAGTGGATAACTCAGAATTTATAACTGTAAAGAAAGTGGGGGAGGGGAAACAAAAGCCACAAAAACAAATTGACATTGCTCAACTTTGGTGATTGCATAAAAGCCAGTGTTTCAGTGTGATATGGATGTAAGCCATTTATTGATGGAATCGTATACATTTACGGGAAAGGAACAAAATATAAATAAATGTTGGTTATAATTAAATTTCAAGAGAAATACGAGGATGCCAGAAATTTAGATTTAAAGTGACCTTCTATTTTCAGCGTTGCTCTAGAGCAGTGTTTCCCCCACCCCTAGAACTCTAGAGTTCACTTTGGGCTTCCAAGAGACACCATGATATAATACATTTTTAAATAATTTAATTTTACATTCATAATTGTGCTATACACATATGGCATATTGTCAGAAAATACTTGATTATTAAAATAAAGGCTTCAACTCTTATATCATCTAAAATTATAATAATCATGTGATATTGGTTATTTATGTTTATTTTTTATGTGTGTTTACAGATCCTTTTTGTGAATGAAAACCTTAGCATGAGAGACCTTGCACCAAAGCAATATGTTTTTTCTTTTGCATCTTCTTATATCTATAATTCTCAAAATGGGTGTGCATGATCGCATGTTGTTTATGCATTTCCACAGTTTTCATCCGATTTCAATGAAATTTCTTTTTGTTTGATAGATAACTCTTCAGTGCCAGTTTTGAGTCCAAATTGTTGGCGACAATGGCTCTCCACTACTTCCTGTTCATCATAACTCTCAGCAATGTTTTACTATTTACTATCTGTTCTTGGATATATATCTTTCAGAAAAACTTTAATAAAAATAATTAGTTTAAATTATTACTATAATATTTATTATTATACAGTTTCCTTTTCAGCCCCCCCCCCCTTCAAATTATTAACCCCCCTATTTGGGGATGTGCCTCAGTTGCACCCAAATGTTTTTACTAATATTGATTTTCGGGTGGGCTAACTTTAAACTGCTCCAACTGAACAGCAATTATCAGTAATGAAAGACCCGGTCAAAGACGGGTTATACTGCTAGTTGCCAATAAATCTGACAAAAAAGTAAAAAGGTTCATTTTTTTTCGTTAAACCAATTATCTAAAAAAAAAAAAAAAAAAAAAAAAAAAAATGTATTATATTTACCAGAAGAACTACAATAAAAATATAAAAGAGATAGATATTAATAATGGTATTAACTTTTATACAGGGGGTTCCTTCTCGGCCCGAAAGCATAGTATCTGTTCTCAGATTGCTCGCTTTGTCGGCCTTTTGGCTGAGAGTCTCCCTTGATACATGCCTGGCACAGGGATTCGTCCCTGCGCTGGTAGTATCACGGCTACGTCTAGCTATGACCAGCTTGGACAAGCTATGACCAGCTTAGACCAGCTCTGACCAGCTTGGACAAGCTAAGACCAGCGGCCCGGGTGAAAACACTTGGGTTCCCACGTTAAAAACCGACCTTGTGTCACAACCTGACTCAGTGGGGGTGGGGTCAAGTAAATACAGGCATGAAAACTATTTCAAGGGTTCCACAAAAGTAAAAAGGTTGAGAAACGTTGTTCTAGATATCTAATTAACCAATATTAGTATATATTTTCATTTGTTCCTCACTACATAGAGTTCATCAATAAAAAGCATTATTTAGTCTGAAGAAGTCTTTTTGAAAGACAAAACAGATTCTTCTCGTCAAAGATAATTAAATAATTACTTGGCCAATGTATAGCTGCTAAAAAAAAAAAAAAAAATCTCCATAATATTTAATGGACACAATAACTTATAAACTGTTTTGAAGGACTTACCTTTCAGACATTTAATCTTATTTCTCCAAACCTATGAGAAAAAGCAAAACAAAACAATGTTAGCATTAAAATATTAAAACAACAGCTTAAACAGACCTGTTTACCATTTTCAAATACTAAGTGAAACAGAAAAAAGGTTTTTTAATGCATAAAAATCTAAGAAAAAATGATTGTTTTCATTTTTAAAATATATTCTTAAAGATCTATAATTTTACTTATCATAAGTACATCAAAATAGATCTTTAAAAAATATGCTGTCATATGAGGCAAAAATGAAAACTGTTAAAAATATTTTTGTTATTAAGTAAAGTCAGTTAATATATATTGAATAGAAAAATTTGAAGAATTGCAAAACACCTGCATACACATAGAAAATAAGTTCAGCAGATATGCAAAATTAGAAAGAGGTGTAAGACAATGACGTGTCTTCTCACCTGACTTATTCAACCTATGCAGCAAAACAATTCTGAGTGAATTAGAAGTCCTACCAGGATTCATTATTGGTGGCCACAATCTTAACATAAGAAATGTAGATGACACTGATGATAGACACGGAAAGAAAACTATAAAAACTCCTACAAAACGTAGTGAAGGAAAGTGAGAAGAAAGGATTAAATAACAACTGCAAGAAGACAGAATGTTGTGGTTGTTAGCAAAAGAATGAGCCCAAAATTCAAATCAGAGATACTAAAATCAAACGTGTGGAAATTTAAGTATCTGGGAAGTGTTTTAACGAAGAATGGAAAGTGCAACACTGAAATCCAAAGATGCATTCCAAAAGCAAAGCAGAGTATTAAGAAATAGGAAAAGGAAAAGAGTACTAAACTGTTAAATGATATCTGTCCTTCTGTATGGAAGTGAGTGCTGGACAATCTCTTCAAAGATGAAGAGACTTGAAGCAACAGAAATGTGGTTCTACAGAAAGATGCTGAGGATACTATGAACTGATTATGTGAGCAACAATGAAGTTTTAGAGAAAATAGGAACAAAATAGAAACAGTATCAGGAAGAGGGCTTGGAGCATCTGATACTCACAAGACATTGAAGGAAAGAAGGACCTAGGAAAACAATGCATAACATACTTAGTGAGCTTGAGTAAATGGATGGCAGAACAGGGTTTAGGAAAAATAACAGAAAGACAAAATTTAATAAGAGCCACAAAGGATAGGAAGTTGTAGAGAGCCATGATCACCTACAACCTGAACTACAGAGCACACAGAAGTAGAAGAATGAGCTTGAGTAAATGGATGGCAGAACAGGGTTTAGGAGAAATAACAAAAAAAAAAAAAATTATTAAGAGATACAAAGAACAGGAAAAGTGGAAAGTGATGCTCACCTACATCCAGAGGAGTCACAGCACATAATGAATAATAATAATAATAAAAATGAGCCGTTTCTATGCAGGAAGTATTTTACATTCATTGACTGAACAGCAACTGTCATTGTCAGTTGAAATCTAGATGTTTGTCTTAAAACAGTTTTTCAGCAAATGAGAGTTCTTACATCCACTAACCATATAGCTCTTTCTAATATCAATCAAAGTTAAACCCAAAATCTTTTGTTTTTGATTGTGTGCAATATCTACATCTTGATTATATCATTATTTTCTCTTCTAGTTACATGTGCTACCCATTTTCTATTATTGCTGCTCTTGAAAGTGTTCAAGAGATGTGTTTTTTGTTATTTGTTACAGCTCTTTGTAATCTTGTAGCACTAGTTTTATAGGGTTTGATAAAGATTACTGTATTTTTCTGTTTATAAGACAATTTTTTTTCCTATAAAATATTTCTAAAACCCACCCATTATCCTATAAATCAAAGGTTGGTGATGAGAGTTATAAGTTTGAGGTTTGTGTTAACTCTCCAGTTACATCTGTTTCTGAACACTTGAAAGTAAAACAAGTCCTGTGTTTTAAAATTAAATTAACAATGTTTTGAGAGAAGCCATTTATGCAGTTAAGATAAACTTGGCAAGATTACTGATAATGAAGATCTCAAATTACAATACCAGTCCAAGGCTTCAGCAGTACAGTAAACACTATCATATATTTTAACTTACACACAAAATCAACCTTAACCTTATTTCTGTATCCAAATTTATATGTATCTAATTTAAAATTAGTGGTCCATCCTGGTTTGTGATGAATTTGTCACAATTAATGAAGATTTCAGGTTGCAATAAGGTTACATTTTACTGGCATTATGCACTCTAACTTTTCTTTTAATTATTACATACTAAATAGTTACCATAAATTTGTTCTTGGTCTGTGATGAATTTCTCACAATTAGTCAAGGTTTTATGTTGAAATATGCTATTTAGTGGGTAAAACTGGGGATAGTGGGAAGGGCTATGAAAAAAAAAAAAACAACTTTTTTCATATATCTTTCTTCAAAATATGCATTGGTGCATCTTATAGGCAGCGGAATACAGTAACCTTTAAAATTTAAAGGATTCACTCATTTTCAACTGTTGATATAAGAAAAGAGTATATCATAGTTTCTGTTTTGGAAAGGTTTATCTGAAGTCCTACTTCCTGGACCACTTAGTGTGGGTTATTTAAAGCCAGAAAATATTTTTAGATTAAAATTTTTGGAAGAGAATGACTTACTGATATAAGTCCAACTAATTAATTAATTGTGTGTGTGGGGGGGGAATGGATTCATACTTTTCCCAACATGTGATTGTAATGTACTCGACTGGAATTCAAATATGCTTCTCAGACTTATCATTCTGAGCTATTATCCATTACACCAACTGTACTTCAAGCTTACAGTACCTGGTATTCTAAACCAGTCACCCATTTAGGTACTGACCAGGCTCAACATTGCTTAAATTTGGTGATCATACAAGAACTGGTGTTTCAATGTGATATGGCCGTAAACCACTTGGTGTAGAATATTGATTTTTTATCAAGATCATTCTTATACCTACTATGAACACCTACACCAACAGCATTCCCTCCCCTCAGTACACTGGCATTTGGTGGGAAAACAAGACCAGTTTTCTATCAGTAGATTTGTTTGGGATGTGGTGTAGTATATTTATAAGTTCTAGACCCATTTCTGCACATCTGTGCTTATAAATCTGAAAAGCATTGTCTACGAAAAAAATTAAATAGTGAACGTTAATACTGAAGGATTTTAAATAAATTGTTAGTCTTGTGAATTATTTTAATGACAAATGTAAAGGAAATTACTAGTCACAGCTTCCACCATTGTCAGTTATGTCATTGACCAAAAGGGAAAAACACCAGACAGATGCTTTTGAGATGTGGGTATATTGCAGAGTCCTTAGAGTGCCATGGATGGCAAGACACACTAATAAATGGTGCTAGATACCATCAGAACAAAGTACATATTGCGATAGCAGATGGCATTAAAGAAACTCCGTTACCTCAGACATATTATGTAATGAGGCAACTTTGATAACATTCTGCTAGGCCCAGTAGCAGCAGGGACAACCAGCCATGTCTTGTATGATGATATTAAGAGGTAGAATGGAATGACAGTGATTGAGGCTGCATCAGACAGAGACAGAAGGGATTAGTAACCACAACAGCACAAAATGTGCTACATGATTAAATGATGATCAAAGGAAATTAATAATTTAAATAAAAATATACAAAAATGTAATATTCTTTACCAAAATATAACAATTATTGAAAATATAACAATTATCTTTAAAAATTTAATTTTATATTATTGTAACAGGGGAGGGCTATGGAAGAACAATTACTTCTCCCATTTGTATTTCCCCATTATGGGCATTATTATATCCAAGATATAATAACACTGTAGTTCACAGATGGAACAGAATGGCTGGAAAGGAATGACAAACATACTTTGTTCTCAGAGAGATTATTATATACACAACACATTATAAAGATATTTACATGTGTCCCACACAAAGAATAATATATATATATATATCTACACAACAAAGCAGAGTGTAAGGAGAAACAAAAAGAGTCTTACATATAATATGGAGATACTTCTGTATCAGGAGAAGCCATGTTTAGAACTCCAGATTCCAGGCTGGATTCATAGATAAGGACATTATATAAACGGGAAACAGCTAGTCTTGGTTTTTTCCAAATTGGGGACTGTGTTTCATTCTATATCTGGGAAAGATATATTCCCAAAAGGAAATGGCACCATGTGCTTGTAAGCTGCTGGGGGAGGTAGATTTAGTCTCAGCCTGGGCCCTTTGGCCCAGGCTAAAAGAAAGCAACCTTACATGTTGACTGCTGTAAAATGAACTTAATTTTGATTGCCACTGTAGTCACCATATGGAGTGATGTCACTAAGTGGCCACCATGTGACTTCTCTACCAAAAGGGAGATAAGTGCCTTCTGTATCTTTAAATAGCATAATAAAACTGAATCTAATGATTTCAGATTATATACTTCTTGCTGAACAGATTTTGTGTGGATCCGGAGAAGTTTTCTCTAGCTTGCTGTGATAGTGAATATAAATATATATATATATATATATATATATATATATATCTTTACAAGTAATTTAAAAGTAAAAAAAGATTTAATTTACAATTCAATAATAAATCAAAGTTGGGTAAAATTAAAATTTGTAGACAATACTTTTATTAGACTGTACCTAAATAGCTTTGAAAATGTACAACAAACACATATTGTTTTTAACTTTTAAACAAAACGTTTTTTTCATTTTGAGCTTTACTCTATCTTATTCTTGTTACTTTTTGTCATAACACTCTAGATTGCTAGACTCCTGAACTGATAGTGCAAAATTATAAATAAAGGACAACTCACATCCCACATCTTTGAAACCTACCTTTTATGAACTTTGCTGCCAGTCACAAAAACACCAATGATTATGCAGACAACATCAGTTGTCATTGTCTGCTTCCCCCTCATATCTATATGACTTTTGTTTTATTGCTTGAAGCAACTTTAATGCCTCCAAAACAAAACTTCTCTCTCAATCTCCTGAAAGACCCCTTCCTGCCTCCCATCAGTATGACTGATACTAACCTCCATGAAAGTGACTCATTGCACTTTCCCGGGTTTATATTCTCAACTGACAAAGTGAAAAGATCATTTTGTCTTAATCCACTGCTAAGAAAGTTGGTTTGCTGTGTTGTGCTAGAAAATTTTTCTCTCCTGAATCTACCTTACATATTTAGAATTTATCATTTGTCCATGCCTTGAATATTGCTGCCACATATGGTCCAGTAATCCTAATGTATATCTAGAGATTCTTGATAAAATCCAAAGAAGAATCAGCAATATTATTGCTCCTGACTTGGCATCTCGACTTCAGTCATCTTCTGATCACCATAATGTAGCTTCCCTGTGCTGTGCCTTTTCTATAAATACTTTCATGGTAATTTAAGCACAGTAATAGATTGGCAACAAGGTCTCATCAATTCACAGTTGAATTGGCTAGATGTAACTGTAAATAACAGTTCCTTTCCTCACACTTCCCACTTATGGAACTTTCTTCTGGCACCATGCTTTCCAGCCAACTTTGATCTTCAAAAATTTAATGCAATGTCAATCCTTATCTTGTCCTTGTTCCATAATAATTTTTTCCTTTTTTTTCTTATTTTTTCACACTCAGTAACCCTTTGTGTCTTAGTGGCCCTACTGCATTGCATGAGGTGATATGATTAAAAAAGAAAAAACACTAGCTCAGCAAACTCCTTAACCCACAAAACAAATGGTATTTATTTTCAGTTACATACATTTTTTATTATACGTTATTTCAATTGCATCCTTAGGGTTGCTGTTTACTGACCTAGAGTGTTATATATATATATATATATATATATATATATTACACACACACACAAGAGGGAGTGACTACTGTAAGATCAAAGTTAGTAATTAGATTCATAAGGTATTATATGAGAAATGTTTTTAAGAAATTATGCTTTCAATATGAACCTAAGTAATTTTTTTTTTTTTTTTTTACTTTCCACACAACCTACTTACCGATTTAATCAAGGATGGTTTCAACATGTGACTTGTTTCTTGGCTGGAAGGTAAGAACAGTAAATACATTACAAATAGTGGAAAAGAGGAGATGAAGGGTGAAGAAGCATGAAAAACAGTAATAAAATAGAGCAGTAAAAAAAGAAGAGAAAAAATAAAAGGAAATAGTAAGGATAAAAATAGCAGTAAAAAAAAAAGTTAGCAGTAAAAAAAAAAAAACAAAAAAAAAACACACAAAAGGGACATTTTACAAAATAAAATGTCAAATGCATTGGTTGCTCACCATAACAAGACTGACCACAATTTTGACATAAAAAATGCTACCATGATCAAAGGAAAAAATAATTCACTATGATGTAATTGTACAGATAGTGACTCAATTACAAGATCATCTAGAGTAAATTTGCACCTGGCTTTTACATTTCACCATTTCTGGCAGATCTTCTAATATCATAGTATGGAATACCTACTTACAAAAGTGATGAAAACAAAAAGATTTAAATGAATTTGGTTAAATAAAAAAAAATTAAAAATTATGAAATTCCCAGTATGCCTCTGTCATATGGATGTGTAGTACCACCACCATAAATTTAGTCTGATGAAGTCCTGAAGGACAAAACAAGTCACAAGTAACTTTTTCCACTTTGTCATACAATTTCTACAGCAAAAAAATTTAAAAAAAAGAAAGAACATTAAAAAAATAAAAAGAAAGAGCAGTATAAAAAAAAAAAACAAGCTGTAAAAAAAAAAAAAATGAATTTTATTTTTATTTTGTTTTTGAATAAAACATTTTTCATTTATCCTATAAATATACTAGCAGCATGGCCCGGCATTGCCTGTGCTTGATTCAAAAATCGTACGACTCATACAGCAATCGCTATCACTTGACTTAAAATATTTTTGCGTTCCTTGCCTTTAAAGGAGTGCCCTTTGCCATGCTGATGTTGCCACATGCCTTACTTCTTGCCTATCTCACACTGCAAATTTTTTTTAAGCTCTATACTAAACATTAAATCTGTTACGAAAAAAGAACTAAACAAAATGAACACAAAACGATCAGCTTTAAAAAAGAACTCATAACTGGAAAAACTGAATGAAAAAAAGAATGTTAACAACAAATACTTTTTCACACCCAATCCAGTTCTGTGGAATCAGAATCAACATTGAGTTTAAGCAAGCAAATGAGCCAATTGGACTAAAGTGCCATGCAGATTTAAATTTTTCCCACTTGTGACAAATGCAGCTATCGATTTTTTTTGCATGCTAGCATGCTAGTTAACATTCATGTCAGTCAGCTGTTGGCTCTCACATTGGCCAATAGAATCTTCCTGCCTATTCATGGCAGCCAGCTATAGGCTCTCACTCTGGCCAGTAGAAAAATGGCCACAAACAACATGAAAACTGCCATAGAAGCATGAAAAAATCGATTATTTCCACTATTGATGGGAGTTGGGAAATGCAAAGTCAGTCTTGGCCTTCCCGCTAACTTGGAGCATGTGCATGTAAATTTTGGTGCAAATCCATCGAAAATTGCGGCCGTGCATTCGTTATACACACACACACACACACACACACACACACACACAAACACATCCTGCCTTTTATAGATAGAGATATAAAAAAAATTTAAACACTAAATGATATATATTTATCATCATCAGTCCCATTATGTGTGCTCATAGTCAATACGCAGCTGTGTACCTGTCCACATCCCTATATATACCTGAAATGAAACCAGATAGGTATTCATGCATACAGAGTATGTTTGGGCAAATAAACCTGGTGGAGCCCATCCCTCTCCAGGTCAGATGTCCTCTAACTTGAATGCTTGCCCTGGTCACAGATACATGACCACTGATTTCATTGCGGTGGTGGTGGGCCTCCAGCTTGGTTGTTGACTTCAGTCTAGGATGCCCTTTGCTCAGCAATGCCATGTCATCACCACTCTAGCTGTATACGTAGCTATGGAGCCTAGTCTATATATTTTAAATTTGGTGTTTGAAAACACCATAGTATTTATACTGTGACAATGCCCACAATACTAATTGTTATTTTAAATACTTTTAAGTACTTCATTATCACTTGTTATTACTAACCTTGGTAGAAGAAAACTAACTTCTGAAACACTTTCAGCTATGGTATTATAGAGAGAGTCATGTCAGTGTTGATCAAGTCTAACTGACCTTTATAGTTTTGCACCCCTACAAATAATGAACTTTAATATTAAATTGTAATTAATTCTACCCGGCAAATTCTTACAGTCAGATGTTTTGATGATTATAAACTGGGCAGTGTCCATTACAATGGCTACAAGGTCTAAAAAGTGATTTTAATCCACAGTTTTCACTATTTAATCCACAGTTTTCACTATCACTTTATACCTGACTATATCAACCAACACTAAACACAAAGATAGGAAATGCATAGATGCTTTTACACTATTTAAATTGTTTGAACTGTTGTCCTCATCTTTATTGTCATATTCATAACATTACAGCCGTTGTACACTCTGGCCTTCTTCAGATGATATACTTTGGAATTTCAAACAGTCTATATTGTTCCAGTTCTACATGCCAGGCCTCTTTTCTGGATATCTCAGTTTTCAGTTAATCCTCTTTAGTGTTCCAAGTTTTTGCTTTTTTTTTCAGCTTTGCTTTTCAATGTATTGAACTCACAACTCTTAGGGTCAAGTCACTTTTGGATTACTTTAACCAACAGTTTTATCTACTGAGCCAAAGACATGGAAGTAGAGAAATCTACTCTTGTGAACTAAATAAAGGGTTTGGTTCAAAATTCCAATGTGTATCAACTGAAGTAGGCCAGAGCATATAACGGCTGAAATGTCATGAATATAACAAAGATAAGGACAACAGTCTAAACAATGTAAATAGTTATAATACTTCATCTCAGAAATATATGCATAAATAAGTAATGCAGTTTGAACGAAGGGCTCACTTATAATTTCTTAACAATTTAACATAGGTAATGTGACTATTTTTACTTGACTATAATTGAATACGACAGTAGGGACTTGAACTGTCTACAGGATTCAGTGGTTGCTTAAAGCTTATAACTGCTAACTTAACTGGCATCAAGAAAAAGTCAGGAAAGGCGGGGGAAAAAGCGAAACAAACTGTTGGAGAGCAGAAGACAATTCAGGAACAGAGAGAGCAATCCCAGACCTTCATTCCATATTCCAGCTTCATCTGTCACACTTGCAGAAGAGAGTGGCATGCAAAGATTGGTCTGTTAAGCCACTCCAGATGCTGGTCAGAAAAGGATTGAATTTTGATCTTGTGAGATAAATGGATACCTAATACTGCCACTACTTTATATACATATATCTATGTGCTGAGTCTCTGCCTTTCAACAGAAGTTAATGAGTTTGATACTCACTGGGTGCCATATGATAGTGCACCTATTCCAGAATAATCTAAGACTTATACACATCTATTGCCATAGAGCGACATTTAAAAAGATATACTTGCATATCATTGCTTGCATAATGAGTATGATTAGCACAAAAATCTGCAATGCACAGATTGGATTCAGTGATGAGCAGAAGTTTGGTGATGTCTGGGACCAACTCCTTCATTGTATACCCCTAAAACTCAAGTAGAGGGAGGAGTCTATAAGGCCCAGTACTGAGAAATGTGAGAAAGGAAGATATTTTAAATATGTAAAAAAAAAAACACATGAAACTTATAAACATTTTATTCAAATTAAATATAAACTAAATTTTTATTTCACTCTTTTATTAGATGCCCACCTGACATCGATGCTGGAGACCGTCATACCCTCTGTTCCCCCCACTTCAGCTTGGACTATTAAGCTAATCCAGACACTGCTCACAGAAGAACTGGATTTTGACCAGATAGGGAGCTACCATTATCTTGTGTGATAAATAGATGTCTACTACTAATTTTCATGTCTGTAAATAAATATTGATTTACTATGAAAGGATTATAAAACTTACAGTTTGTACAGTGATACTTACTTTGCTTGAAGTTTTGATTGGAATAAAATCTTGTCTTTTACATATTCACTGCTGGTTTTTGTATAAAGTTGTAAAGCTGTAGAATAAGTGAAATAATTTCAATAATAATCAAAAAAAATCATTTCAGAACAAACTATTGATATCACAGCAGCATGTTCCAGTAATAAAGTCTTCATCTTCTCAGCCATTAGAAACCATCTTTCAAGTTCTGACATCATTGAATATCTTTGCAGATGTAAATCAACTCACAAGGAAAAAAGCAAAAAAGTTGTTTAAATATAAAAATAGAAGATATTTTTATTTTCGTGTTTTTTGCAACTACATTTTTCTTAGCGTGTCTGAGCATTAAAGTTCTGAGTGTGTCTGAGCATTAAAGTTCTCATAGTCTTTGTGATTGTTGTTCAAGATGAAAAGAAATGTGATTTGTTGGTGTGTATATGTGAGGAAGAAGAGGCAAGGAAGGAAGTGTAAGTGTCCTGTAGCATGGTGAGGAAAATGTGTGAATGTGTAAGGGAATTTCTTTTTAAGTCTAGCATTGTACCCTGTTGCTGTCATCTCTCCTTCCTGGTTTGTCTGTCTAGAAACTTTGCTTAAATATCATATTTTTTTTCTTTTTATTGTTGATGGGAATGTGACTTGAAAAATGTTAAATATTTATTTTCAAAGCATTAATTTATTAACTGGAAAAATGCACAATCCTCTAAGAAACCATTTTTTTGTCATTTGGTGTTTGACTGTCTTGGTGTTTACTTCCATATTTGCTCCACAGATATATAGAAATGACAATGAAATGACAATGAAATTACATAAGTCCACAAAATTACACATGTCTGGTGAAAACTCCAGTACCAAATCATTTCAAACCCCATCAAGAGTACCACAAGGAAGAAATGAGAGCCCCAATCTATTCCTAGACTATGCTCTGAACAAGTACAGATGAGAAGAGATTAGCACTGATCACTTAAACATTTCATACAACATCCCAAACAAATCTACTAAAAGAAAACAGTGTTTTCCCTCCAGGGGCCAGTAATGAGGGATTCTATGGTGATGACAGTTATTTGAAGTTGGGACAAGAAACATGTTGAACAATCAATCAATCAATAATCACTTCCAAGTGTTCCAAGAAGTAGGACTCAAGATAAACCTTTCTAAAGCAGAAACAATGAACTGGAATTGGAATGAAAGCAATGACAACATATACAGGGTTTTTCCATAGTAGTTGAAACAAAGTAGTGGCCTCTCAGATGGGGTGAGCTCAACGAGTGTGAGGACCTTGATGAGGAGGAATAGTTTTTTTTCGGCAGGATGGTGCTCCTCCTCACACTGCTAATGTTACCATGGCATGGCTCCATGAAAAATTTGGGGAGTTCCTCCTCAGACACAAAGCTGAAATAGAATGGGCACCTCACTCACCTGACCTGAACCCCCCCCCGCCCCAGATTTCTTCCTCTGGGGGTTCCTCAAGGACAACATCTACCAGGGCAACTCTTGCACCATTGTTGCATTGAAGGCGGCCATCACTGAGAAGATTCAAGCAATCACCCAAGAGAATGTGCACATGTTATCAACAACTTTGCATTCAACAGTGCATTCAACTGAACAGCAGACACCTGGAGCATGTACTCTAGGGCTCCTCTTGACATTTTTGGTTCATGTTTGAGACTAAATGGTAGCAGATCCTAAAACGCTATCCTTTTACCTTTCAATAAATGTAATTTCCATTACTCTATCATTTGCGGTCTTTGATTTGTGCTCGATCATTCTGTTTCAAAAATTGTGAAACACGCTGTAATCAGATTCAATAAAAAAAATTAAAACATGGAATTAATAAATACTAAATACTTAAAATATCTCAGTGTATGGATTAGTTGTAACAAGTTTAGTATAGAAGATAAGGAAATTGAACATAGAATGGGCTGTGCAAGGGGCAGTTAGATTTGTTTGTCCAACACCACATTGTCTGGTAAAGACCCCAATACTGAATCATTTCAAATCTCATTTTTGAACAAGGAGCAAATGAGATCCCCAATCTATTTAATCTCTTCCTAGACTAGGCTCTGTACATACAGAAGCACAGATGTGAAGAGATGTGCATTGATCACTTAAACATTTCATACATCCCAAATAAATCTACTAATAGAAAACAGTGTTCCCGTTTCCCTCCAGGGGCCAGTAATGAAGGATTCTATGCTGGTAAGAAACATCTTGGACAATCAATCAACATTCTTCTGTTCCAAGAAGTAGGCAAATTTCACAGAGGTGTAAATATTTTGAACACATTGGTTAAAAAATAATTTCACACTGGCTCATGCAAATCTTTTTCTCGAATTTCCGAGAGTAGTGAAGAGAGTTACTATTATTTACTAAATGATCCAAAAATAATGCGTGATAGTTCTACAATTACGTTCACAAGTATTTTGGCAGGGTTTGTCCTTGTAATGATTGTCAAACAAACCTTCTGGTGAGAAAATATATATAGGATTTAATTCCTATAATGCCATTTATATTTAATAATGAACTTAATTTCTCAAGAAACTCACTTCGTACAAAAATCAACATATTGTATTATATACAACCACAGGTATCTGGATTGTTATGCCATAAGGTGTTAATGTCAATGTCCAAACTGATATAAGGATCTAGGTGCCTCTGTGTACTCCAATAAATTTAGCAAGAGCAGCAGGTGATTTTCAATTGCAATTCATAGACCTGCAAAGTGACAACTTCCTGAAGGAGTATTTTCAGGATTCCAAGCTAATAGAATTTTATTGTTCATGAATAGACAGTTTTGTATAGACATTAACAAACCAAAAAAAACAGGTTCCATATAACAGACTTGAATATGCAATCTGTCTTGTGGGCATCGATAAGGAAACTGAGTCCTGATTATGATTTAAGATTTTTCTCAGATGCACGAATCTCATTAATAGTAATAAATGCATTAAATATTAAAGTAATTCCTCATACATTTGTGCAGTCCGTTCGCAAAGTGTGTCCAATAAGCAAATCAATGTACAAACAACATGCACAAGTAAGACATATATGATTATTATGTATGTTGTCATTGCGATAATCATGTTATTGTGAGATGGCCCACTTTACACCGAACTGACAATGACACAACCCTCCATAAAACAAAATAAAAAAAATAAAAAATTTGCTCATCTTTGTTCTATATTATGCTCTTTTGTATAGAGACTGGGAGTAAGTCCCTTCAAAATCAGCATTTTATTTTTCACTCAAATGTCAAAGATTATTTACTTAGTTGAAAGAAATTCAACACCCACTTAATGGTGTGCTTGGAAAGAGAGAAGAAATACCTTAGTCTTCTCCACTCTCCAAGACCCATTAGAGGTATTAGTATATCTGTGATAGAGTAACACCTTAACACAACAGAAGGAAGGACTAGAATAGCTTAAAGAAATAAATTTCAAAAATGAGTTCTACATGAAAACATTTTATATACAACAATAATATAATTTGTAATATATATATATATATATATATATATATATATATATATATTACAAATTGTCCTACACAAAGAAATTAAAACACTTGTAATCAAAATGAAGCAGCAGATGATGAAATGGATGACTGAAAAACTCTTACTGGTAATGTCCTTATGTTCTTATTCATGACACATGAGAGTTTCCCCACCCCAAAGCACAATTAGCTACTACATCTGTTACCATTGGGGCTTAAACAACAACAGAACTATCCTCACCAATAGGCTGTCATGTGACCTTCAAGGGCACTTTACAGCACCAGTAAATTCATCCTTACACATTGTAATATAACAAAATCTTTTCTGTGTATATTTAATGTCATGGAAATCTATCCTGTTTATGTTAAGTATCTGATCAGTTGTATGCTTCATTGACTATGAGAATAGCTGAGTAAACTGAAGTATCATTATCATCAGTCAGTTGACCTGGTATGAGCCCTAGGTCAGAGCCAGTGCATACTACCCTTTAACCCACAACTTGACTAAGCTTGATTGGGGGGCCTGGGGAGTGCTTAATGAACCTCATTATCTTAACATTTGCTTTTTTTCTGCTTACATTCATATACATTGCAAATTAAGCACAACTATTAAAGGATGGCAAATTTTTGCGCATTTTGATGTCATTGTGTTTTTGTTTTGTTTTTTTGTCCAAATCTGTGAATTTGTTTAGGTCATGCTAAGTCTTGAAAAAACATTTTATAAAATTCACAATTTGTTTATCCATAAGGTTGAATGTGTTAAAATTATTCAACTTTTTAATCAGAAAAATCCCAAGTCAATGTTAAAAATTGCCATAAAATATTTAAGATGGAATGATCTATTGTGATATGTCTATAATTGTTAATATTGTCGGATTGATTATAATCGAGAATTTTTAAAAATACTTCTAGTTCTCCATAATAACTGGAATTATGGAAACGGTTTGGTTCTGCTTATTTATTTGACAAGCAACTAATAATAACAAAACAAAAGTCATTGAAACAAAACAAGTTCAGTCGACCAATGATGACAATTCCAGAACAATGTAACTATAAACAATTTTTTCTATCCTCTGCCAGCCACTATGATAGAGAAAGCATTACCTCAAACCGTCGCCAGTGAGACACGCTGCAAGAGCCACTCCGTTTCGCGAGGCTCGTTCCTTAATCGAGACGCAATCGCGCCAATCCTCCGAAGGAACACCATTGAACGAGGGCCAATAACCCCTGAAGTCTCCACTGCCACAGGAGTAAAAAAAAGAGAAGAATATTTAGCTATGTTTTTTATATCTGCGTCTTGGGCGACGAACCCCGGCTCAACCATGGACCTGATCAAAATTTGTATTTATTTTCAATTTCTCTAGTTGAATTCTTCACCTATATTGTATATGAACCATTATTGTACATAATTAAGTTACAATAATATTTGTGTTTTATATGAATACTACCTTATGACAATTGAGATGTAGTAGAGTAGGACACCCCATATCATAGATTTGGGGGGGTACCATAGATTAGGGTGGTGGCAGCACAAGACCCTTGCACTGGTCCTGTATAGGATCAATGTGAAACTGAGAATCAGCACATTCCACATGTCTCAGTAGATATTCAGACATGCATAGTAGGTCTTGAGTGAAGTAGACCTGGTGAAGTCCATCCATCCGTCAGACCACAGCTAATCTCCTCTGACTTGAAGGCTAGTCTTATTGACTGAATTGTTTTCTATGTCTTATAAACTCTTTGCAGTTCAGTTAAAGTCAGAAAATATTTTTAGCTTGAAAAAATTTGCAGGGGGTGCGGAGATAATAATTATTGAATCCAGGTTGAGATCATTACAGTCACTTTCTTGTAAATACTCTGGGGAAAGATGAGAATCAGTCTCTTCTTCCATCTTATTGGTTAAATATTAGGTTTTGATTGACTGATTTGTTTTCTATTACCTATCAACCCGTTGCAGATTATTTAAAGCCAGATAATAAGATTTAGTAATACAAGTCTTACTAATTAACCCATAGCTGAAGGGAGAAGAGGTGGATTCATACCTTTCCCAAGAGCATTTGCACCTGAGTGAATATAATGACCCCAATGAGAATTGGAACTCAGCTCTCTGATTAATAATTATAAGCCATTATCTTTTACACCACCCACACATACAAGCTTACAGTATTCACAAATCTAGGTACTGCCAACACTCAATGTTGCTTAACTTTGGTGATTGTACAGGAACCAGGGTTTCAACGTGATATGGTTGTAATCCCAAGGCTTGTCTTGGACACATGGCCATAGATTCCAATGAAGGCACTTTCTACTCTAGTCTATGCCAGCAATGCTAATTCCTCACTGCTCTGGATAAACCGACAGGACTTCAGTTTCATGTGAAGAGTTAACCTGCAGTCAATCAAAACCCACTAAAGTACAATGGAGAAGTGAACATCATAAATTTATCTGAAATAAATCAAACTTTTTTAGAAACTGCATCAGTTTCCTCTAAAATTCAATGGTTAACAAGACAAAAAAAATATCATCTTAATCACTTACCTAAATTTTCAGCTTGATTCGTCTCTTGAAAACGGAAAATAATTGGATCAGCTACCTCAGCATTTAAAGTGAGCACAACTGTTGGACTGCAAGAGTCATCTTCAAATTCCAACTGTAAAATTTAATTGATAATCACATCACTTGTGATTAAAGAAGAGATCATTTTAGAAGAAAAAAAACATTTAGAAGTTTTGCAGCTCTATATAAAATTTAAAAAGAAATAATTTTTCACCTTATTTTTTGATTTTTGTCTCTCATATAATCAGTTTTGCCCAAATCTCACAAATTTAAATTAATGTAAAGAAAAACAAAAACAAAAAAAAAAAAGAATAAAATCTGCAATTTTTTTTTTTTTACCAACCTTTAAAATTGCAGAATATTTATTTCTGTAAATGTCCCTTGGTGAAAGACATATGGACAAAGTGGGTTCAAGCAAAGAAATCTTTTCTCCATTTTTATTGTCCCAACATAAATATTCTCTGCGAGGTCGTCTCACCAGTGATAGATATGCAGGTAATGTTTCCACATAGATAATATCTTGTAAAAGATGCTGTAAATAATAAAAAAAATTTTCATAGAATATTTTCTTGTACCAAAGCTGCACTTATAAAATGTTTGTTTCAGAATAAATCACGTATCTATGTTTTTCTGTTTCTCTTGCTCTTGTGGTGGCTGATGCTACTATGAATGCATTACTCTTCAAATATGAATTCTCCTAGCCACTGGCATATTTCATATAGAAAACTCTAAAATTTCCCTTTCTCTCTGCTGTGAGCAGACAGCTTAGGGGTAGGATCTCTGACTGATGCCAAATCAGTAGAGTTTCAATCCCGGCTTGAAGCAATTGGATGTCTAGCTACACTGAATAGGTGTGATACAGTGAAACTGTCTGTGGATGACTTATATATATATATATATATATATATATATATATATATATGTATGTGAGAGAGAGAGCTGCATATGTAGGTAGCAATCTCACTAATATGTTTCATTAAAAATGACAAGGTGTTTTTTTGTTTTTCGGTGTGTGAAGAGGATGCTGTTTTTGAAAGGCATGTATTGTTAAGAGAATTTATTTTTACGAATGAAACTGAGTTCTGGGTCATTTAGATCAAAGACTTCAAAGAACTCATTAATGTTGTCAGATAACCTGACAATGGAGGTTTCTTCTGGGTTTTCTTTGGTTAGTGCCAAAATTAAGCAATTTGGTTGGCAGAGTGAGTTGTAAAAATCTACTTCAGAGTAGTTTGTTTTCTACCATTCACTGACTGGACATGCAAATGTAAGCTAAAAGAAACCAGCAATTCCTGACTGAAGTTACTTTGATGCATTTTTAAATTCTTGCCAGTAAGCCTTTATGTTTTTCCCTTCTTAGCCACTGACCAAATCACTAAACTTAAAATAAAATCTTTTTGTTTGCTATAACAAACTTAGATGGTCTTCTGTCATTCCTTTTACTTTTTATCTTATTTCTTTTGTCACACACGTGACAGCATGTATTGTCCAAATGATTGTTCATTCCAAGCACTTATGGCGAATCTATTAACTATTGCAAATGGTGTTTAGGTTTCTGGGTCACACACATATTTTAATTTCACAAACACAGTTACTGTACAAAACACTTAAAAATAATAAAAGTCCCCATCATAAAAAAACATTGAAATAAAAAAAAAAAGCCCCAACATTTAATAACATCAGCCATAATGTCCTGGGCAGGTTTATGATATAAAAATATGTCCACATCTCAGCAATCAACAGGCTATTTGCAAAAGCACAAATGAATTCTTTGAAAATGATCAATAGATTAGCAGAAAACACTTGGGAAAATCAATCATTCAGAAAATTTTTACATATGTATGCGTGTAATTTCCTAGTAGCTAGCAGACAAAGCTGCCTTAATATTACTGCTAAAATCTGTGTTGACAAATAACACTGCTCATATCCTTTTTTGTGCTTCTTAACTCAATATTGCTAAACCAGTTTTGTAATATAGTATACTCAAATAAATATGAAAAAATCTGAGTAATTAATTAAGGTTTGAGAATTTCAGCTTGTATAACAACAGACTGACAACTCTGGTCAAAGGTTTATGGAATAACTGAAGAACTAATTTTTGCAAACTAATACAAGCACTTTTATAATCGAGAAATTGGCTCCAAAAAGACAAAGTTAGATTTTATTAAACTCATAGGTTTATAAATTGATTTTAAGTAATATAACTTAAATCTATTGCATTTTTCTACAATTCTTTTAAATATATATATAGAAACACATAAGTGAAAGGTACGCATAGTTGCAATATGTCTGTTACTTAATGATGGAAAATGCATTTATTTTTATTATTTTTTAATCACTTTGCTTATCAATGTACTTAACGTAAAGTTTCCAAAAAGAAATAATTCAATGAAAAATTAATATTTTAAAGAGAGAATGAGTAATTAATTACATTAGTTTTGCCACATCAGAGTTTGAAAAGCTCAGTTCTTCTCCATTAAACATTGCACAGTAAAAATTTCAGTTCAAAATCCAGCTAATAATTGTTACAACTTGTACTTTATATAGATTATATATACACTGTTTTGAAAATAGCAGCAAGCATTAGTTTGTAAAATAAACACTAAGGAACAGACATTTCATAAAGCTGTATAAGTACACCCATAGCAGTAGAAGTGTTATTTATAGTTACCAATTTAAAAAGAAAAAAGTCTGAAAATAAAAAATTACAACATTTATCAGCCTTCTGGTTTGTTCTTCATATACATGCAGTAACCCAAATTTAACACCATTTCCTGGTAGAAGGTTCATCAGTGAACATTCAAATTTTAGAGCTAAAGAGATTGATGTTAGTTATGACAAGAAGTTGTCTGAAAATTCCCAAGGAAAAAAAAAACAAAAAAAAAACAAAAGATATTGTGTAACATGATTTTTGTCCTTGGGTAGCAACTGTTATTTTCTATATGCTTAGAAAGTGTGAAAAATCGCTAATATTTCCTTCAAACTTTTGTGACCAGGATAATGATATTTCTAAAATGTACCTACTCCCATTGGAAAATCTGGCAAATGTGAACATTCTCGTTCATGCAAAGTAGAAGCAAAATGACATATGATTCAAGAGTACCATTTACTTATTCTAGGATTACACAAGAGACACCACAAAAAATTTAGAAGAGAGTACTTTTTTGCAATTTATGCTTATACTGTAAATTACTTTCATGAATCAGTCCTCAAATATAGTCTCCCATTATGTTTTTGTTATATGAACCTTGGTAGCCGTGTTCAAAGTCCAGTATATCCTGGTGGAAGTGCTTGCTTTGCTCCTCTGAGTAAGACCCCGTGTTCTTGATTTATTAAGCTGTCAAGGATATGGACTTTGAGGGACTTCCTGCTGTCCTTTTTGTTGTAGTTCTTCAGGGTCTCAACAACCTCCACATATCTTTTGGCCTGGTGATTCCTCAGAAAGCCCCAAACCACTGTAACAAAGCTGCTTTCTCCATCCTAGTGACCTTTTCCGGGGAATTTCTTACATTCTATGATCTTTATTTGTGGTCCGACGAAGACACTAGTTTTGACTTTTGCCGCAGACAGCTTAGGGAAGAAGTCTTGAAGGTACCTGAAGGCTGCAGATTTCTCATCTAGAACTGTGACAAATTGTTTCATAAGGCCCAATTTTAAGTGAAGTGGTGGAAACAATACATTCTGGAGGTCCAAACAGTGACTCCAGTTTGACTGTTCCTCCCTAAACTCCACATTTTAACTACTAAAAATCTATCTGGTTGGTCCTCATCCAAATTGACATCACAGTAATAATTTTGTAGCTATTTCCAGAACAGGTAGGTTAGTTATAGGGAAAGTTTTCCCCCCCACATTTATCATAGTATGAACCTGTGAGGAGACATTTTTGACAATATAGAGAAGTAAACTTGTATTCCCCACAAGTATTTATCTGAAGTAAACAAACAGTCCTTATCACCTATTCCATTTACTGTACACCATACAACAACTCCATTTAACAATATCTTGAAAGTCAGATTAAAAACTTGTCTTTATTAACTATAAAAAGAAAAAGGATACAACACTATATTTGTCATATTGAATATTTACTTTATATCATGTTGATAAAAAAACCCGACAATTTCAATAGCATAGAAATCTGCACTAGTAAGCTCAATTTAATAAATAGATTAAAATTATTTCTTCAATCCCATGAAAAGCATCACCTACTTATTGTCTCCTTAACAGTTCATTAACACTAATACTGGCATTCTTGAGGACAGGTCAATCAGCTAACTTCCTCTCTGAAACTAGATACTTGGAAAACCAAAACAAAAAGTCAAAGACCCTATACCAAAGAGAAGTACATTCCTACAGCACACCCCAACATCAAAATAAACCTAAGAATCTTTTGGCTTCAAGGTCAATTCTCTCTACCTTCTCACCAGAAAGTGGGACAGGCTGGTTCACTCCTCTGCCAAAGAACTAATTGAGACAACTACCTACTACAATGGGTTAGCACTATCTCTCTGTTCTTAGCCTACTAATACAATTTTAATGTTCTGTATCAAACTGGGAATGAAAAATAATATGCAAAAATCATTATTGCAATAATAGAATCAAATACCAAATATTCAGAGTTTTCCTTCTCCTAGACCAGTTGCCATCCAAGGCTATAGAACACAGTCTGTCTTGTCATTTACCCAGAGCTGGAGGGAGAAGAAGATTAATATCTTTCCCAAGGGCATTAGCACGTAAGTGAATGTAATGAATTCGACTGGAATTTGAACTAGACTCTCCAATTCTTCAATCCGGGCCACTATCCACTACGCCTCCTTTTTATTTATATATATATTATATATATATATATATATGTATGTATGTATGTATGTACACACACACACACACACACACACACACACACACACACACACACACACACACACACACACACACAGGGAAGGAGGGAAAGAAAATTTCATTCTTCAACAAAATCTTTTACTTTGAGTGAGAAAGTAACTGACAATATGTTTCTTCGAGAAACTTGTAATGACATTAGGGTACTAGTTTGTTATAGAAATCATCAGTTTGGAGTGGCATTGTTGTGTTTCTTTGAACTGGAACATTTTCTTGTGTTGTAAGGTGATATATCTTTATGTTTACATGCTGATATTAGCGTGACCACACAATTTTTCTTTTAAACAGGAGATAATGTAGTGTGTTGTATGTTACATGCTATATGCACACAGCCTAAAAAGCATCTCCGGAAGAGAAACGAGACATCTTGTAGAAACGAGACATCTACAGCATCCTTTAGCTGAACATGTAAGAGAAAAAGCATTTTGTTCATTTTTTTTTTATATCTCTTTCTTTTATATAACATCACAAAAAGGGGGGGGGGTAGGAAAAACAAGAGGAGATAATTCCACATTATGAACTACAAACTACCAATCTTCAATGTCTCAAAATCATCACAGTCATAAACCTATAAATTTATTTACATACATATGCATGAAGACTGACCTCTTCAACTCCTGGTTGTGACATCTGTTGTAGAGGATTTCTATGCCAAGTTGTTCCATCAAAACTCTGAAGCAACTCACAGCAATAATAATGATGAAGTGTCTTTGGACAAAAGTAGACAATTTCAAACTCATTCTGAAATAAAAAGATACTTTTATCAAAATCTCTATAATTTCATGTGGATGATTTTTTTTAGATCTTTATTATAGGTAAGTTATGAGCCTGGGTCTTAAAATGTAGATTTTTATGGTTTCTTTTGTAGGTTATTTAAAGTCATAAAGTACTTTTAAATTGAAAAAGTTTTTTTAGAAATAATCTGATAATTACTGCATATTCACTCTAAATGACCACTATGGTAGCCTTTTGCCAGACCTAATTATTTTTTATATATTTCTAAAGAAAAATCATTAACAATTTGTTAGGCAATCATAGGCAAATTCGATTGATTGATTGATTGATTTTTTACAGCTTATCAACATTTTGCAAGTGATTTAAAGCCAGAAAATATATTTTTAAATTGAAAGAATTTTGAAGATGATAATGATTTACTGGTGCAATTAACCGATAGCTTGGGGAGAAGTGGTGAATTCATACCTTTCCAAAGGGTATTTGCGTGTAACTGAATATAATAAACCCAAATGGAATTGGAACTCAGCTATTTGATTTCCCGTTCTAAGCCATTACCCTTTACATCACCTGGTATTCCCAAATGACTACCAATCCAGGTAGTGACCAAGCTTGATGTTGCTCAACTTTGGTGATCGTATGAAAAAACAGTGTTTTAACATGATATTGCCGTAACCCTTTCAAATGTAGAATCTGGTCACAGACAATATTAAATGCAGAAAAAAAAAAAAGATACAAACCTTTTTGGTTTCTTGTAAACTATTGGAAGTAATTGTAATAGTTGGTCCTAAAGTATAGGAACATGGCTTGTTCTGGGTGTTAGATAACATGTCTTCATCCATATACTGGCAAATTATCTCCCCTGGATTCTCATCGGCACAAAGAAAAGCTATTTTCAACAATGGATCATATTCATCAAAGTAATAATACCTGTTAGAAAAATAAAGGTTTGGGAATTTAAAGGTCATCATATAGAAAATGTTAATTGTTCAGTTACGTAAATCTATGCAAAACATTTGATTTATAACTATTTGATTTCTATCAATAACCAAGAGATTCTTAGACTCCAGACATTATCATTTTGGTCATTATATATATATATATATATATATATATATATATATATATATATATATATGTATATATATATAGGAAAAAGACAATAGGAAAACTAGTTTTAGCCAATGCATTACATTCAATGTGAACTTTTTCAAGGCAAAAAAAAAACGAAATGAATTTATTGAAACAAAGTATCTATAGACTAAAAAAAAAAAAAATTTAAAAATGCTATTGTATATTCATTTGGTCAACTGGAAAATGAAACATGCAAAACAAAAAAACTCATTTTTGAGCACAAAATAAATAACAATTTAACAAATGCACTAGTCATACATAAAAATAAATTCAACCACAGTTTTGATTTTGAAAGTGCTACACTCATAAAAAAAGAAAATAATTCACTCAGAAGGAAAATCCTTGAGAGTGCCACCATTGAATATTATCCAAATATTAATCTAAGCCCCAGTTTTTCCCCAATATCACCTTTCCTAACAGAATCACTACTCTCCCAAGACAATGTATACAACAAATACATCAAAATGATAGTTATGATATGTTGCACATACACATACATTTATAGATGTTTTTAACTTATAATCTTTATGTAGATTCATAGATGTGCTTATATTGGATTTTCCTTGATATTTTGTATACATGTTGGTGTGTGTGTATATATATATATATATATATAAAAGTACCGTGCATATATAATACATAAATAATATATATAAAAAATTTCATATATATATATATATATATATATATATATATACACATTTCACACACACGTGTGTGTGTGTAACTTGTGTTGTATCAAAATGGTCTAGGATTCTTCTTACTATATGATTATTCTAATTCCTTAAAAATTCTTTCACTTGTATATCCTTACTTGACCCAGCTAATGCTCTGCAATTGGGTTATGAATACTTGAATGAGTATCACCACAAATTTTGTGAGTAGCGGCTATATCGAGTCTATTCAGTTTTTTCTTCATCATTGAGGCCTCTTGGTACAGTTAGTATGACGCTTATATTGTATCAAAACTGTCCGGGTTTCTCAGTAGTGGATGTGCACTGCTAATAAGTCCCAAATGAAATGGCTGTCCAATACTTCCTGCATTCTGTTGAGGATTCTTATAGAGTCGATGAATATATATATATATATACACACATACATACATACATAAACACACACACATATTTTTGTACTTAATTATATTAGTTTTCTCCTCTAGGCAACTGTTTCTGAAGCTTTTGGGAGTCTCTAATTTACATGATGCTCCATTCTGTGGGATGAAGTCTTTATCTTTCAATTTTCAGAAATGTTTAGAGAGAGCTGTTTGATGTTTTAAGGAAGTGTCAGAGGATGAATGTTTGTGGTTATAGAACCCCTGTTTCCAACTCCCAGCAGAAATTCTGATGTATACTTTTTTATCCTTAATAATTTCTTTTGGGAAGATGGTTGCCTCGTATATCACCTTTTCAAATTTACATATACCTCCAACTGGGCAGTTATCTTTGATTCTACAATTGCAAGAGAACTTGATATCTAATTGATTGTTATTGTAAAATTTATATAATATTTTATTATGACTATTAATAATATTATAGAGGTTGTTGGTGCAGGAATAAGTCATTTTTAAAGTATTTCTATTAAAAATTGTATGTAGTGGGTTGTTTTGAGTAAATGTTTATCTCTTAATTTGAGAAAATATTTACCAATATTTATGTTAAATAGTTTGCAGAAAGGGGTGGGGGTTAAACCATATTACTTTTCTGTGTTTAGGTTTTGTCATTATATTATTTTAAAGATTCTTGGTAAAATAATTTTTGTTAAGAGTCACTTTTTTTGAGGGCTTCATTTTTATATTTTCATTGAAAATTTTATTTTTTAGAAGATAATCTATTAATTCTAGTGTTTACAGTATTTGGAATTTGTTTAATTATTGGTGTGGAGTGATTAGAGTTGACATTAATAGAAATAGTATCATTATTTTTGTCTACTTTGTAAGTATTTGTTATTTTGTTAGAAAGCAGATTGTGATATTGGGAGGGGTTAATCTTATAAATATTTCTAGATTTGTCAGCTCTAACCCACATATATTTGAGTTATTAAGAATTTTAATGTTTTTGTTTATATTATGTTGGAATTGGTTAGATTATTTTCTAAATCTAATTTCTTTTAAGTTTAAAATATCAGCTTCTAATGAGATATTAGACCGTAATATTCATTTTTGAAAATTTGTGCTTCAGAAGGGTTTATGTAAAATTAGGTTTTCCATCATAATCTTTTTAAGAAGTCAATTTTATCCACAAGAGACTATAATGCCAGTTTTGTCTGGTTTATTTTTTAATTGTCTGGCTGAATTTATTAATTAAAATGTATCAGTCTGAAGAGGCAGGTAAAAATTATCTGTCGAAATAAATTTATTTATCTTTAATGTGATTTTATGTTTTTTTTTTATTATGAATTATATTGCTCTGTATACTTTATACATTGAGCTCTCTTCTTGGATATTTTTCATATTTCTATATTAAAAAAGGCCTCCTTTGGATGATTCCTACCACTTGTGGATTTGAGATTTTATTTATATATATATATATATATATATATATATATATATATATATTATTTAAAGATATTTTTAAAGGTACAAAATTTTATCATAGCAATAAAAGTATTAAGCTTAATATTACTAGACATTAAAAATGCGCAAAGCAACCGGTTTCGCTCATCAGGCTTACAACGGGAGATTTCAATTTAAAAGGAAGAAAATATACAATAAAAGGAAATGTGGAGGGGGATAAAAAAAAAATAAAAAAAAAATAAAAATATATATATATTATTTTTTTTTTTTATCCCCCCTCCACATTTCCTTTTATTGTACATTTTCTTCCTTTTAAATTGAAATCTCCCGTTGTAAGCCTGATGAGCAGGTGCGAAACCGGTTGCTTCGCGTGTTTTTAATATGTCTAGTAATATTAAGCTTAATACTTTTATTGCTATGATATGTATATATATATATAGTGTATATTTTGGCAGCCTGTTTTCATTAAGGCATGTCTCATTGAATAATTTAGACAAGTTTTGCCTACTTATTTTCAATAGGATCCTCTCATATTCATAGATAATCTTCTCTTAGAAAAACAACACCCCTTGATGATGACATTGTGCTAATATCAAAAATACTCAGAATAAATGAACATGTATCATCATGGTCATTTTCTTTCTTCCTTTAATAAGAGGCTTGTTTGTGAATATGAAAGAATCCTATTGAGAATAAGTAGACAAAACTTGTCTAAATTATTCAATGAGACATGTGTATATATATATATATATATATATATATATATATATTATATATATATATATATATATATATTATATATATATATATATATATGAGAGATAGAGATAGATAATGTATTTTTTTAATTATTTCAAAATTATTTAGTGGATACTTGTATTTGAAATAGACAACCAATTTTTATTTTAAACAGTGTGTATTACATCAAATCAGCCTGTGTATTTGAAAAATCTTAAAGAAAACGTGCTCTCCAATAGGGATAGAAACTGCATCCCTCTTTGTAGAAGAAATCACCATTTCATGTGGCATGCTTTACTGCTTGGCTACAGAGAACCTCACAGTTCAGCAAAGCTCTATTTTCTTTTTTAAGGAAAGCACATTTCCTCATTCAGATATTTTTCACAAACGCCAATATCTGCTCAGTTTTATATCTGAAATGTAAAAATATTTGAATGAGGAAGTGTGCTTATCATATGAGGGGAAAATATTCAATTTTCTTTTATCTTCTACATTTTGTCATTTCTTTTTCCTCCTCAATATTGCCAACCCAAAACATCCACATTCGTGGTAATTCTTAATTAAAGCACAAGACAGAAGTCACAACTTCACAATGCATATGATTTGGCAGAGTTTTCAAAGTTTGCAATCAGCCCATTTTATGCAAGTTCTCTCTCCACATGCAACCACAGCTGTCAGAGAAATTTGTTCATTTCCCCACCCCACTCGACGTTATTTGAATTAACATACAAAATATTTTTGATCAAAGTGCTTTATGATTTTTTTTGTAGCTATTCTTCGACAATTTTTGTTTGTAGTTTGATATTTTTGACAGATTTTTAAAAATTATTGAATGATAGGATTAAAATAAATGGAAAAGACAAATTTGACAACCCAATATATACAGGGTGCGATGGGTAAATTGTCGTCTAAATTACACAAAAATAAAAACAACACTGACATCTCATTTTAACATATAATTACCAAAATTACACAAAAATCTTGAAATACTAAAGTGTAAATTTATTCAATAAAATTGCCATGGGCTTTAACTACGGCCACCAGACAACTTCAGAATCTCCTACAACTTCTCTTTTAAGTTAGTGAATGCTGCCATAATCCTTGCCTTCGGTTCATCTTTGGTGTTACAAGGAGTTTTGTTGGTCTCTTGCTCAACTATGCCTCACTCATAATCAAGGGGGTTACAGTCTGGGGAATTAGGCAGACAGATGTAAGGGGTGATATGGTCAGAGAAATTGTCTGACAGACATGACTGGGCTCTCCCATTTGTGATATGGTGCAGAGTCCTGTTGCCAGACATAGGGTCTTCCAGCAGCCACTCTCTTGACCCAGAGCAGCACTACCTCTTCAAGGCACTTGATGTAGGCTTCCATGCTGAGTCTGAGGCTTTCACCAACAAATTTGGGAGTTCTTTTATCAGAATGGTCAGAGCAAGTTTTCTGAGCTGCCGTACCTTCGTAATAACCATTAGACTCATTCAGCTCTTTCTAAATCCACTTCCCTGTCCTTAGATTGACACCCAAACACTTTAAAATATTCATATTGGAGCTACCAGTGTGAATGCCAAGCAGTACAGAATGCTGTTTCTGAATTTCTGGTGGAGTGAATTGTGTCATGGTGCTCTTTTTCTCACAGACAGTTCGCAACTGAACCTACTATTCTGTGCAGTCAACAAAATCGAAAACAAAACTCACATGCACAAAATTAAAATATATAAAATAGCGACAGTTTACCCACTGGACTGTATATATATATATTTTTTCAAATATGTATATTTAGGTAGCATATCTCCCTTTGAACAGGTTTCATTGAATAATATAGACATATGTCTATTTATTTTATACTGATCCTTTCCAGTTCTCTAATCAGTTTCTTGATGTTAAGATGAAATTCATCAAGGAAGATGACAGTTTTTTCCTACCCAAGTACTTTCAAACTTCTCCAAGATCATCTTCAGGTGTAAATTACAAAGAAAAACTTATTGTAACTGATAAAGTCTGCTTTTTTGTTGTGATGGTGATTTAAAAAAAACAAAACAAACAAACAAAAAAACACACACACACACACACACACACAATGTATGAACGTGCTCTCTTATATTTATTTTAAAATTTTAAATTTATCCATTGTAGCTATGGATTTTTTTGTAAAAAACGTTTCACTATAAGGGAGCTGACCAGAAATTGGTAGCATGCAAGATGGCATTTGATGTTTGTTATATGCACTTCAACATGTTGCTCCTATACTCTTAATAAATTTTGTTGTGTTGGTCGATTTTGATATAGAAGGCCACATGAATTCAAAGTTTCTGTTTATTATTTTTGTGGTGTAGTATATTGGTGTTGTTAACAAGTATTTTCCTGTATCATGAACATGGACAGGAATGCGTTTTCAAATGTTATGCAATAGAACTTGCATCCAGCAAATGAAGTGCAAGACGTTTTGATAATGTTGTGCTTATCAAACCAACATATGTACCTACTTTTTTGTCAGAGATACAATCTCCTAAAGTACATTTAAACTTATATATAATGTTTGTGTGTGTGTACATATTCCTTTTCTTACATACTCTCAATTTTTAATAATTTTAAAAGTGCCTTTTTAAAAAACACTCAAAAGTAAGTTTTTTTTAGTTACCCATTTAAAACCAGTTTGATGCATAACAATTTTACAAAAATCACTTTGAATGAAACCGGTTGTAAACGAAACAAAAATATATTGTGTTTGTGTGTTATCTTGCAATAATTCATGAAATATCTTGTCCATCTGTTCTTAAACCAAAAAACAGGAAAGTTTCATTACGTTTAAGTAGCTTTCACTAAAATATTATGGAAGTCATACATCAACGTGACTAACCTTTCTAATTCGAATAATTATCAATGATCGATTTGAATATTTTGACAATATTGGCTATCTTGCATGTTGTATGATAATAATTCTCAAATAATATCCTTATTAGCTTGCTATTAACCTGTTGAATGTGCATCATTATTCCAGAAGTTTTCTGCAGGATCTTCACAAACCATATTTGACACATCTACTCATTCCAAGTACCTTCCCCCATTAATGTACAAACATTTTGATTCATGTTGATTTTCTTAAACTCAAAAAGCATAAACTGAAAATAATGCCTATTTTATTTCATTGTCAATATTAGAATAAATAAACAAAAAATACACCAATTTGGAAAATTTAAAAAAAAAAATGTACACTATCACATACAATATAATCTAAAGCAATATTTTAATGAAATCTTCCAGAAGTAAATGCTCCTAACAACACAATCTAAATTAAACACATCTAACAACAAAAAACCAGAAGATTTTTTGTAATTCAACATTTAAAAATATTTTGATATTTGTACTTACCAATATGTCCATGTGTGATTATCATTTTTCACTTTCTTAACACGTAACATATTGCTGACTTGATTCTCTGATATGAATTCTATCTTCGTTTTGTTTTCCTCAAATTTCTTTAGCACATGTCTACCTTGCCATATAGTGAGAGATTTCAAATCTATTGTATTGTTTTCTGCCCTATAGTGAGTGATAGCAAAATCCAAAATTTTCTCCATTTGCTGTTTAGAAAAGTATAAAAAGAAATATTTATACAAGTTATTGAAGCATATTTACAATAATCTTAAAGAACTTCAAATATATACAAACTAATTGAAGTGAACTTTTAAAAATCATATTGATACATGCTTTTTTCTGTTAGTAATCACCTTCTATAGATTAACTACAATGATCTTTGTGTATCTATACAAGTCTTACCAGATATTGTTTCGAAAGTACTGTAAACAAAACCTCTGAGAAATGAAGTTTGTCAATGCAGCAATGTGGTTTATTCTGTCTCAGTTGTGTATATAATAAATACATAATATAAAAATTATATAAATTATATAATCTACATTTATATGAGTATTGAAAACAAAAGTTTCAATACTGTTTATATTTACGTACACTTTTCTCTCATAAATATAGCATTAATTAAATGATTTTTCAAATTAGTTGATTTTTGATCCTGGTAAATAATATTCACCACAGAATTAAGTGCATTGAATAAGAAAATCATGCTGAAAAATAAGTATAAATATTTTTTTATTCATTAGGCTGCAAACTGATGTAACTATATGTTGTGTCGTGGCACAATAGTAAAAAGAAGAAAATCAAGTCGAGGTTGGTTTAAGGAACAAGTGTATTTAACATCACAGATACAAAGGTAGGAAACGGGTACTACTCAGCTAGGCAGTTGTAGTACTGTCGCTGCTTACACACCGGGTAGGTATTACTGGCACTATATATAGTGAGAACCAGTGTAATTCCCTTGTGTTAGGAAGGCCGGTGTAACACTATATATATGTCAACTGCTCTCTACTGTCCTCCTTTCTACTCATTACTAATGTTTCTGTTTCGAATTCCTCCACACTCTGTAACCCCTTGTGTTTTAGTGGCATTACTGCCTTGCTTAGTGTGATACCAATTAAAAAAAAAAAAAAAAAAAAAATCCAGTGTGTCTAAATAAAAAAAACAACATAATAGCAGCAATGACATCATTGTCACATCTGTATCATGGTTGAAATAATTATTTGTATATGATGCTAGAGATCAGTGTTCAAGTCTAAATAAATGCCAGAATTTTGAGTGATGATTTTTGAAGCAGGTCATGAATAGCCCAACACGCAATTTATAAATGAGAGATACCAAAATAAATCAAGTACAAAAATGTATATATTTGGAATGTGTTTTAACAGAGGATGGAAAGTTCGACACTGAAATCCAAAGGAGCATTAGAATAGCCAAAGTGCATTCCAAAAGCTAAAGAAAGTAATTAGAAACAGAAAAAAATTTCATTATAAAAAGAGTACTGAATAACACATCAGTCCTCCTATATGGCAGTGAATGCTGGACAATCTCCTTGCAGATTAAGAAAAGGCTTGAAGCAACAAAAATGCAGTTCTAAAGAATTGATGATGAATATACCATGGACTGAATATGTGAGCAATGACAAAGTCTTATAAAAAATGGAAACTAAGGCCAGAGTAAAACAACACATAACCTATCTAGCAAGCTGGGGTAAATGAATGGCGGAACAAGGTTTAATAGACAAAAAAGACAAAATTTATTATGAGCTGTTCTTTGTAAACAGGAAATCGTGGAGAGTTATGATCACTAACATCCTGAAGGGACACGGCACATAAAAGAATCCCCCACCTCCTTATTTGGATGATTGGTACAACAGAATCTTTCTACTATTATTTGGTAAATAATAGTAATTTGATATCAAAGGAAACCACAAATGTGTGTGCAAGCCAGAAGTGATTTCAGAGAAAGGTGAATATAAATATTTTGTAAATTTGATATTAAATCAGATCTCTCAATCCAGCTAAATAGTGTAGATTATGGGATGCTGGAAAGTGGCAAAAAGTCATTTTTAGTAATGAATGCATTCTAATATATATATATATATTTAAGCATTTCACCTCAGAGCAAAGTGGGAGTGTCACTTGTATGCAAAGGGTTACAGAGAGTGAGAGTAAGAGAAAAGAGGGAGGGGTTACAGAGAGTGAGAGTAAGAGAAAAGAGGGAGGGGTTACAGAGAGTGAAAGTAAGAGAAAAGAGGGAGGGGTTACAGAGAGTGAGAGTAAGAGAAAAGAGGGAGGGGTTACAGAGAGTGAGAGTAAGAGTAAGGCGGAGTGTTTGAGGAAAGGATAAAGAGAAGGACGGGGATCAAGATCAAAGCATCAGAAGATGTCGATTGACATTCAGGGAAGCAAGTAAGAGGAAGGGAGTTCCACTGCCGGGAAATGCGATAGAAGCTGAAGACGCGGTTACATTTAACTGTTTTGACAGTGGAACAGTGGACCGATATATCAACCTAGTAGCACGCTTAAATTCATGCACTTGGGTTACCAGTGAAAGTAGCTCGTCAGACCAGTTGCCATGAAAATATTTGTAGAAAAGACAGAGGAAAGCCACATCACGTCTGTGAGAAAGTGACTGTAGTCGAGATGCCAGATCAGGACCTATCACATTCCGTATCCGTCTTTGGATTTTGTCGAGAACCTCGAGATGAACAGCGGAGGCACCAGACCAGATATGGCAACAGTATTCAGTGCAAGGACGAATGGTAGATTTGTAGATTCGAAGTATATACTCAGACGAGAAAAACCTTCTGGTGCGCCACAGAGAACCAACTTTCCTTGTGGTAGATGAAGCTGTTGATTCAAACGTGAGATCAAGAAGGCGCAGAGGGACGCTCTCGTGGAGTTGAGAATATGTAAAAAGAACAGCTGGAGAAAGAAACAATGCAAGATACACCACAAAGACAGTAAAATTTGGTGCTGGACACATAATGAGGTGGAGTTGCAACAATGATAAGAAAAAAATTGGTGAAAGTGGATGGGAACCCAAACAGCGAAAACTATATTAGTTTACAACGGTCTAATCTTCTGCCAGGCTACAAAGGTGGAGAAAATTCTCCGCATAAGGGTGCTCCTTGCCACACATTACGTGCAAAAAATGGTTTCTTGTGGATGACGATGTTCAGCTTTTGAAAGACTGGCCAGCACTAAATCCTGATATCAATATAATTAAGCCATTTTGGTAGGAACTGAAGAAACAAGTGTTTCAACGAAAACCACGCTGTTCGAAAGAGCTTTGTCGAGAAGAAAGACTGGACCTTATTCTATCCAATGCCCTATCGAATTTAAGCAATTATCCGAGCCAAAAGCCAGCAACACTAATTACTCCATATTTTGACGTTTTCGTTTTGTGTAATCTGTAATAATGAAAGATGGCTTTTCAAAAAAAAAAAAAAAAAAAAAAAAAAAAGCTGAAAGGTTACATTTTTCGTTCGTAGCCCAGTATTTTTGCATGGTTTTTGTTCAGCACTGTTATGCTTAATATGTTCTATGGTCCACCATACATCATTAGAGAAAATGCAGTAACTGGTTTTCCGGCCGTCAAAGATCATAAAATGTACTGATATAAACAAACTGGTAATCACTTTTGAACTGGGGACACAATTAACAAAAGTAATTAATTTACCAAGGTGGCACAAAAGTTTTGCACGCCAGTGTAGTATCCGGGAAAGCATCAATTTGGGAGTCTGTTCCACAAATCAGCGACGGTTAGGGAAAATGCTTAGTGGAACTTTCTCCTTAAAAATGAAATGCAGAGAGAATGAGGCTGGTTTGACGCCGCAGATGTAGCATGAAGAGTGTTACATGTAAAGATGTTATGTAGGAATAAAATGTCGCTGCCGACACTTGAGTTTGAACATAGATCGCCAGTGAGCAAATACAGGCGATCCCATTATTGAATTAAGTAGACCACATGACCATAGAGGAAACGCATATATGTAGGAAGTAGCTGTCGACTAACGATCAACATTTCTCGGCTATCCTCTATTACTATTCAGATCGCTATTCTCTACTCTATTCCTTATACTATTTTCTCTTTTTGGATCACTATACGGATTACTATTCGAGCGAGTATTATCAAGCAAGTACTATTAGTGCGAGTGTTATTCGAAGGCGTCTGACACCAGTATTGTTCAACGGCGTACTATAGTTGTATCTGCGATTACAAAGTCTCTACTACAACGAGCATTACGAAAGTGATAATGAGTGTTCGTTGACATCACAAAAAAAGGTCTGAACAGGTGGAATTTAAGAACGGAGCTCGTTCGAACATTTGTCATAGAAATAGCGATAGAGTAGTAACAAGCTTCCTACATTGCATCTGTGGGAAAAGTGGTTGCAAGTAGAAAATATATTATTCCACACAGACGATTTTGAAGTCTGTCAAGGCTAGAATGTGACGATATGGCAGCAACACTAATTATGTTTTATCTAATTTGGCTCTTGTAAAGACAATGCATAGCAGAAGAGGTTTGTAGTGAGTCACTATAAAAAAATAAGATATAACCAAAAAGAAAAGAATAATAAAATGAGGCATTTACGCTTTCCGTTAAAACCCTTATCTCTTTATTTCTCTCTATACACCTCTCTCTCTAGTAACGAGAAGGCAACTCTTAAATAAAAAGAGGAAGAAAAGACTGAAACCGGCCGAAAAACGCCGAACGTCTGAAGGACCAGAGCGTACTTATTTATGACTATAAATCTACAAAGATAAGACAGGCTCCCCTGCATATCTTCCGTTATATATATATATATATGTGTGTGTGTAAAAAAGAAAATGAAGGAACGCCGGAAAATAATTTTGGCCAATCAAAAAAATTAACACAAAGAGACTTTTGATATTAGTAGAAACCAAGTTTCGCGCCAGAGTCTCGGAGCTATGAGCTTGACGTGGAGAGTGACGACAAGAGATACGGCCGCTAGAGAAACCAGCCATGCGTGAAGTATTTAAGAGGACATCTACTAATGATAAAATAAATCTCAATAATATCTGGCACAAATAACCACAAGTAATTTTCAGAGCGGGACACGGAGCCATCGCATCATAAGGGGGGATCATTGAAAATGTCCCGACGGCAATTGGAAAGCGTTAAATATGGAGAGCAGAGGATAAGTGGAACTTATACAGACTTCAGCTCAGTTCAAATCGGGAAGAATACTGGAAAAAGGGATTTTTTATACAATTGTTCACTTAACACGAGGTTCAAAAGTCACCCAAGGCAAAGGATTACTGAATGAAATCATTTTAAAAAGGTGTGCAAGGTGTAAGACTTGAATATTATGAGGATATGTAGAATAGACAGTGGTTGACACTAGACTTGAAGAGGTTAAGATTGTAGTGATCGGAGAAGCATTCTATCAGGAATCTGTTCCACAACAGTCCCGTTGAAGAAACTAAGTGGAACGTCCGCCTTACCAATCGAATATGAAGTAAATGAGGATGGGTGAATTGTGATGGTCTGTACTGGTAGAACTAACCAATGTATCTCGTTTGGACATCTGTCATGAAAATAGCGACAGAGTAGTGAGGGGGTAACAACGTTTCGTCTGTGGGAAAGGAGTTATAGGATGTAAAGTAAGTCATCGCTCAAAGGGCTGCGTCTCATTATAGAACCATGGCAAGGCAGAAAAGTGAAGATTGGGTATCTCTAGTCTAGATATGGCAGCAATACTCCATTTTTGGTCGGGTTCAATTCTAAGGGTAGAATATGGCAGGTAATTAAATTTCAAAATAGGAAAATTAAATTTTCCGTCTTTTTTTATAAATATTAGCTCCTAAGTTTTTTTTTTTTTTTTTTAGTTTTTTATTATTATTTAAGTCTCATTGTAGAATAATACACCTCCACCACCAAAAATGTTATGAACGTACGCCCATAAGGCTTTCTGACACTACAGTTTCAATAAGAAGCAAAAATCAATTCCGGAGTACAAAATGCGACTTGGAGTCTCGCCGGAGTTTATTTCTGAACCACAACTGCTTATTAGGTTGATCTAGTTTGATTTTGTTTTATTTTATGGCATATCAACCTTTTCCAGGTTATTTAATGCCAGATTCTTTCGTGCAAGAGACACGAGTTTGGTTTGCACGAGTGTCTAAAATAAATAAATAAATAAAAAAAAAAAAAAAAAAAAAAAAAAAATAAATAATAAGTAGGCATTGGCAAAAGCATTATTATTATTAATAATAGTAGTAGTAGTATACAGAGGCATTTTTTGTGTTTGGTTACTCCTCTGTAGCCGGAGTAATCTTGATCCCAACCGACAGGGTGATGTGATGATTTGATAATTGCAATAAAAAAAAAAAAAAAAAAAAAAAAAAAAAAAAAAGCAACAAGAAATATTAGTACAAAATTAATAAAGAGACAATAGAAAAAATAAAAATAATATAACTGGAATGATTCAAGTCTATGTCTCATTTCGGAAAATAAGTCAAAATAAAAGTATTTAATATCAAAGCAAAAAAATATTTACAGTAGAATAGAAGGACGAAAATAAAAGTATTCTTTTTAAGAGAGGATCAGTTAAAAATACAGAACCAGGAATCTTTTAAAAAAATATATATGATTTAGCACGTCCCCGTTTTTGTGACGGTCTGCCTGTAGCAGTGTTTCATCGGATAATAAAATCCAAGATAATATTACAAGTGCATTTCATTTAAGTAAACAAACAATAATAATTTACCTTAGACAGTTTATCCAATGTATTTGGAAGTCCATCATCTTTTACAATTGGTAGCGATCCTGTGTGAAAACCAGAAAAAATAATTTTTTAGTCGCACGTTTTTCTTTATTTGATCAAATTTTAGAAATGAAAACCGAATTATTTAGAAAGTTTTTGTTTCTACATACACACAAAAATTACCTTTCTTTCTTGTCTCTGCATTTTGCTTCAAGTGGAAAAAACTCAATAATTGATTCCAAAAGTGCTGATTGAGTTCCCAGTCGAACATATACTTGGAGCCAATTTCTCTCTGGATTATCTTTATAAGTGCGAAAGACTCGTTGAGAATACTAATGCAGAGGTTCATCAGAATGATGGCAGAAAAAAATGTATAAACGAAGAAGATCAAATGGCGGATCGATGTGTGCTTGATGAAAGTTTGATGGAATTTCTCCAGCAGCAAAAAGATGCGGAAGAGGGTCAGATATGTTGATTTGAGAGTGCGAAACGAAAAGATGTCGCAATAGAGAAGGACGTAGGTGGCAAAGGAGAAACTGGAAATTATCACTATTAGATAGATGATAAAAGCGTATAGATAAGACAACGATATCATTATGCTGGATTTCATCAAAAAGTAGTAATAGTTGATACTCAATGGCTGACAAAGTTTGAGAGTCGTCCCCAAGATGAACCCACACAGTCCAAACAAGTAAATCCATTCTTGAAAAATCAAAACATCAACAGAAATGTATTTTTCTGGAAGAGAAAAAGAACGGTAATATAAGTTACGACAAAAACGTTAGACATCAAGCACGAGGTTACTGTATATATGTAACATTCCAGATACAGTAATCTCTCGACTACCGCGGGTGTTACGTGCCCTCCAGTAATAGGCGAAAATCCGCGAATTAGAAACAGGATTGGCTATAGTGATTCATCAGGGTACTATAATGTATTTTTTTTAAATATTTTTTTATATATTAAAGCTTTTATAAAGCCTCCACACACTCTTTAAACCTTTTGTACACTCTTAACAAATTTTAACCTTTTAAAATCCTTGATGTAGCGAACGCTGGATTCATTGATGTCGTAATAGCGGCCAACAGCTGCAAAATGTCTCCCTTCCTTCAACATATCGAGAAAGTTTAACCTTCTCCGCTACAGTAAGCATATTTCTCTGGTGCTTGGATTCACTGCCAGAAAGCTTAGGTGTAGAAAGTTTCGGTGACATCGTATGGCTTGAAATAATTGAGCAGCGTGGGATAACGAAAGCTAGGATGTTGGGAACTGAGGTTTCGGTCACTAAGCTAATCAGCTCCCAGGATACTGAACAGCATGCTCTCATTGGTCGGGTCTCCACTATCGGCCAATAGTGTGGCCTGTACGAAATCATCTGGGAAGACTAAGCCAAATTTCGATCGACCGCAGAGAGAACGACGATATTAATTTACATTGAATATTTTTAAAAATCCGCGATGCACGGAGACCGCGAAAGGTGAATCGCGATATAGCGAGGAATTACTGTATAACTAAAAACATCTGTAAAAGGACAATTTATGAATAAAAACAAAAGGATGCCTTACCTTAGCTGACGCGTTTCATTCTCTGAGGGACTTTATAAAGGCAAATGTAAGGATTTTCCCCTGATGTATAGCAAACACAGAAAGAAAACTACAAAAGCTCCTACAGAAGATAGTGAAGGAAAGCGAGACGAAAGTTTAGCATCCCAATATCACTTTCTTATCAATGTTGAATTTTGTACAAATCTGTGCAAAAAGTAGATCAAAGAGCTTACCCAGCTTCATACATATTTTCAGGAAATCTCAACTTTTAATTGGTCAATAAACACACAAGTGGGTGTTGCAATCCACCCACGTACAAGTCTTTTTCCAGCGTGTGACCAAGTCAAGTTTTCCCGCTCTTTTTCTAAGAGCCTGTCACGTGGTTACATTAATTATAAATAGCAGACAAGAGTTCGTTTTCTCTCTCTTCTCTTCTTTCTCGATTTCATTCGCCTACGAAAATGTAACCTTAAAAGATTCGCGTCTTGGCCGTGTGCGGTCAGACGCTTATGAAAGCATATCCACACATGCACGTTCGTACGAAATTTTCCAAACGACATTACAAACATACGAAACATTTCCAAATCAGAAACAAGAACTTTTCTCTTTAAAAATACTCTGATCAATCTTTAGCACACATCATTACAAAACACAATTGTAATATTCTGCATATAAAAATATATATGTTGTTGCCAAAGCTATCTTTTTTTTTGTCGTAATTGAATATCGTTATCATTTGATATTTTATTTAAATTTATGTTTGTGGATATTGCATGTTTTATTTCCAGCGCAACTTAAATATTCACGCAGCCTTCTTAGATCCACAACAAAAGAACTAAACATAAACTGTAAGACAGAATGCATGGTCGTTAGTAAACTGAAAATGTAAATTACAAATCGGAGATACCAAAATAAAAAAGAACAAAAATTTAAATATCTGGGAAGTTATAACAGAGAATGGAAAGTGCGACCTTGAAATCCGAAGGCACATTGGGATAGCAAAAAATGCATTCTAAAGTTTTAATATCGTTAGAAACAAAGAAAAGAGTACTGAACTATTATGATACCTGCCCTATATTGCAGTGAATTCCGGAAAATCTCAAAGATGAGAAAGAGACTTGAGGCAACAGAAATGTAGTTCTACAGAAGGATGCTGAGAATAACATGGACCGAGAATGTAAGCAACGACAAGTTTTTAGAGAAAATGGAAACAAAAAAGAAACATACTTAACATCAGTAAGAGACAGTTGAAATTTCTGGGGGCGCGTAAGGAGGAAAGAGGGCTTGGAAAATCTGATACTCACATGACATATTGAAAACAAGAGGGACAGAGGAAAACAGCGCATAACCTAACTGGTGAGCTAAAGTAAATGGATGGCGGAACAGAGTTTAGGAGAAATAACGAAAGAATAACTCATTAAGAGCTACAGAGGAAAGGAAATTGTGGAGAGCCATGATCGCCATCGGCCTGAGAAAGCACGACAAATAAAAAGGAGTATATTCATGTAAAACTAGTGACATTTTTACTTTTGTTTATAAATACTTGCTTCAACACAAAACAAAATCCTTACATTTGCCTTAAAGTTTTCCTTTTGTTTGTGTGTGTGTGTGTGTGTTATTGCCTTTTTCGACTTATTAATCTTTTGCAGGGCATTTATAGCCAGAAAATATTTTTACATTGTAAGAGTTTGGGGTAATGATTTATTGATACCCTACTAATTAACCTGCAGCTGGGTGGGGGTGAAGTTGTGGATATTTGAGCGTCATTGGAATTGGAACACAGGTATTCCCAACCGGTCACCCATCACTATGCGCGCGCGCATATATATATAATATAGAAAAAACAACTGAAAAGTTGCAAATTAAAAAAAAAATGATTGTTTTTTTTGTGAAAGTATTTATTTATATTTTTATATATATATATATATATATATATATATATATATATATATGATATTTCAGATTTTTTAATTTGCAACTTTTCAGTTGTTTTTTCTATATTATATACATATTAAGAAAGTATACGTGGCTTCTCATTATGCTATATATATATTATATATATATATATATATATATATATATAGGGGGGTGGAGACTCCTACAGAGGTAGGGTCAAGTAAAAAAGGAAGATGGAATTTTTTTTCTCCTTCGGGCGAATGAAAATGGAATAAGTGAAAGTAGAACGTGATTCTTGAGCGCGTTTTCGTGTGTGTACATGTATATGTATGTGTCTCAGTGAGGGGAAACAAATCGTTACTTAACACTTCAAGCCGAGCACGCCCCCATGTTTCTGACAAAATAGAAATTGTGTGTGCGTTTGCTTCCTTTTTTATGGAAGAGCGCACATTGTTGGTGAACTGGAAGTTACCTAGGAGTGGACTATAAATTGCTAAGAGGAGTAAAGTGTAAACCGTAGCTAACGGAAAGTACACAAGTCGATACACGATGAGTATCGGCTGGGTCACCGTGGAGAGGGGGTATGATGTTGAAAGACCCGAAAGCCTCAATGAATCTCGGCTAGAAACATCGCCGATGATGTGTACCAAAGCACCCAATATAGATGTATTTTACGAGATTACAAACACACACACACACACATATATATATATATATAGCGAGTACTGGTGGTAATAAAAACAGTGCTCTGTAAAATAACAGCTAAAATTTAAACTAATCCAAATAGTAGATGTGTGTAACATTATTTTTGTTAGATACCCGTGTTTGAGGAGACATCAAAAATTGTGTTAAAAGAAAAAAAACAACAAAAACAAGTGAAATTAATGTCTACTGGCATAGAGATCGAGAAGCTCTAATAATGAAACTGTGCTTTCGGACAGGAACAGAAGCTATATTTCCTTTCTCAATCATAGTAACCACTTTTAAGCCACGTGTACCTCACCAATTAGCCCACAGGAAGTAACCATGACAAAGTTAGTTAAGAAAAATCTTTGCTTAAAAATAGTTTCTTTGACTGAAAAAGAAGGAAATGCAGGTTCGATTCCTGTCGAGAGGTACGTTTCCTTTAGTAGGACCACTTTATTTTTAAACCGATAGATATTAGTATCATTGTTTAAAAACAAACATGGATGTCTACTCAAACACGTATAGTGATTTACTAAGCGTAGCTTAGTTGGAGCACAAGGCCGTAAGTCTGGGGCTCCCTGTGAGGATCGAACTCTCTACTTAGTCGTAATTGATCCGGCAAGTCAAGCTTGTTAACAATTACACCTCGCCGAAGTGCCCAAATCAAACATCCACTAAATATAATTTGTATTAACAGAAATAATCTCGAATTAAAAACCCATTAATTGCGCGCGGGTGTGTCTGAATGAGTGGGAAAGAGCGAGTATGAGACATCATTTAATTACAGTGTAACCCGGATATAAGAGAGTTGTCGGGACCGGATAAGAAGTCTCTTATATCCGGGTTTCACTTATATCCGGGTTTGGTCTACATTTGTTTAGGTAAGTATGGCTCTAATTTGGGACCAGAGAAAATCTCTCTTATATCAGGGTTACACTGTAATGGTTAAAATTGCTAATAATTTAATCTCTTGATGTAAACGTACTATTTATAAAGTTTAAGTATTCAACCGAACGAAAGAAAGGGATCGCCAGAATATAATGCATATATCCATTTGTAAAATCCATTTTTAACAAGTTCTTTCAGCTACTGACCTGAGTTCACTATTAAATTATCCCTTATTGTGAGCAGCTGATCAATTTTCAGAATATATCCAACAATGATCATGAATGAGGAAATTAGGCTTAGCAGCGATAAAAGGACTTCCCATGACAACTTTCTCACATTCCATACATATATAAGCAAGCTTATCGTATTGGCGATTGTTATACAGACAAAGATGGCCAGAAAAAGCAGTATCAGATAGTCCAAGAGATTAACGAACGGGTATAATTTGAAACTGATGACTTTGATCATTGGTAGAACATTTCTTAAGAAAAGCTTTTCCATCTGAATAATCGTTTGCATGTAGAGGCCATTATTGGAATTGTATGTGTTTAAACAAATGAACAAACAGCGTGTGTGGTCGTCCAACCAACTGGAATCCTGCAAACGTGACAAAATATTCTTGGCTTTCTTATACCGATGGTTAATATCGATGATGTAACCACCAGTTTCATAATTTTCCAGAGCGCCCATCTGTTCAAAATATTCACCGCTGTCCGCACTGCTTGTATAATTGAATGCCAATAAAATCTCTTTGTCTCTGGTTACATTTTCGATTTTCCAACCTGTAAACAAATTTAGATAATTTAGAAAAGCTTGATTTGATTGATTTTCTATATAAATTTTGCATTTGAAATTAAGATATTTTCGCATTGACTTGATTTTTATGGCTTTAGCGAAATCATTATTTACATGAGGTTTTCAATTATAATGGGATTTTGAGGTTGAATGATCATAACCGTACAAAATGATACCAATTGAATGATCATAACCGTACAAAATGATACCAAATTTACTGAAATTGGACTATCCAAAGAAATGTTATTAGCCTTAAGGTTTCCATTCCCACAAATTCAGAATTCCGTTTTTTTTTGTTTAGGGGGGGGGGTGTTAAAAACTGGTACGTTTGTTGAAGTGCAAATAAAAATATCTGCTAGTAACAAGATTTTTTTGTTTAAGAGAACCTAAAGCTACATGAAAATATAAAATCAAGTTGTGTTTGGGGTTGTACATAATTTTCTATGCGATTGTTGCACCTGAAGTTAAGATATTTTCGCATTGATTTGATTTTTTCCCGTCATTATCGAAATATTTATTTGAGTTTTTAAATTATAATGGTGTTTTTGGATATAATGACCATAACCCTACACAACAATATGAAATTTATTGAAATTTGACAATTCAAAGAAAATTATTGGCTTTTAGGTTTACCCTCCCGCCAAATCCAGATGTTTTTCTTTTCGTTTGTTTTTTGTTTTTGGCGGCGGCGGCAGGGGGTTACAAATGGGTGTTTCTAGTAGACTTTATTACTAGTTAACATTTGATTCAGTTAGCATAGGACACTGGGTTACAAGAATATACCAAGGAAATTTGTTTTGGGATGGTGTGATGGAAATCCCTCCTAGCCCATAGTCTATGTGGTAATTGCGATTAAGAAAAAAAAAATGCGACATTAAAATTAAAGAAATATTAGTCCAAAATTAATAAAAAAAACAATACAAAAGATATTCAAATTATCACAACAGAAATGAATATGTACCTGTGTCTGTTCTTATTTGGCGAAACCGTACAGCGCCCAAGCGTAAATTGACTTGATCTGCCAAAAAATTTTGACTGTTGAGCGTCAAAATCTGTCTGTTGTATTCTTTGTACGGAAAAAGGACAGGTACGGCGTACTGCATTATCCAATCCCACATCGCATCACTGCCATTGTTCTGGAAATAAAAACAATTACGATATTCATGTATAAGCAGACTTCATTATCACAGAAAATGCAGGATTTTTAACCTCTTAAAAAAATGTATAGTGAGACCCCCTACTTTTGCGGAAAAAAATGATCACACAAACTCACACTATACTCGAATACAGGAATCCCTCGATTAGTACGGCCAATGTGTACATCGGTAACAGTGAAAAAAAAAACTGCATTTAAATTTTTGAAGATCAATGTTGGTTGGAAAGCATGGAGCCGCAAGTGTGTCCCCCAAAAGTTTGAGAAAAGAAACTTGTTAGGATAGAACTTACGGTTACATCTAGCCAATTCAACTCTAAAATGATGATACCTTGTTGCTAATCTAGTACTGCGCTTAAATTCATAAAGTCCAAAGTACTAAGGTACCAAAGCGAAGATCTTATCCGAACAATTACCATGAAAGTATAGAAAAGGAAGAGGAAAGCAACTTTACGGCAGTGGAAAAGTGACTGAAGCCGAGATGTCTGGTCAGGACAAATAATAATGCCTATTATTTGGATTTTGTCAAGAATCTAAATATACAGCAGCAGCAGTACCGGACCATATGCGTCAGCTATATTCCAAGCATGGACAAATGGCAGACTTATAAGATAGATTCTGGAGAGAAAAAAAATTGTCTAGCACGACACAGTGAAAAAAATTTCTTAGCAGCAGATCTAGCAATTTTGTTCATTTATCACATTTTGAGACTTTAAATTATTTTCAGACCCACCTTTTATTAAGCACCCCGCTGTTTATTGCATACTGAGAAAAATTAGACCCCATCGTGATTAACAGGCGCCTCGGAGTATGTATGTGGAAAGTTTCTATGAAAGAGACTTAGTTTCGAGAACAGTTCTTAATTTCTGGTTCAGTAGAATTATCAGATATGCCTGTGTGTAGTCAAGTAAGTTTAGGCTACTGTATGTTCTGTATTATACCGTGTTGTGCTCAATGCAAGATGAGGTCCACTAGAGAATAAGAGGCCCTCTTCAGTGAGGGAACAATACTCGTCTTACCTCTAAAAGTATCCTGTGAGAAAAGAAAAAGAACATTTGTGCCCCTTTTCTTATAAATAGCTTTGGCATGTAATAGTAGGGCAGGTTGATTTTTCGCTATTTTTTAGAAATATCAACATTGCACCTAATGTAAAATCTGGGATTTGATGTGATAAGTACTGACACAAAAAGTTAGATTCATAGCTTTTACCAAATTTTGAGCATTTGGTTTTAAAAGATAGCCTTAAAAAAAAAATTTACCTAACTTTCGCAGATTTTCGCTTACAAACGGACTTCAAAATGTTAATATTTTAAAAACAAATCCAAATAATGTTGATATTTGTTGTATTAAATAAATTGAATGAAAAACATATTCAAACCAAAATTCTAATTATAAATCATCACAAGCAAAATATGGAATCTTTTTTTACTGTATTCGATAAGTAAAAAATGGGAAATATTACAAAAAGGTACAATAAATAAGATTTGTTAGATCATATTTAATAAAAACAAAAAATAGTGTATATAAGACCATAATACTGCTGGGCACAAATTATAAGATAATGTTTTGAATTTGCATTGTTTATTGAAAATCACACTAAAACAACAACACTGTATAACATGTTGCATCATAATATAGCTAAATTGTTCAGTATAATTTCCTTTTGAAGTAAATGAAGGGCTTATTTGAGGGTACAATGATTTAGTAATGTGTTTGTGTCATGCATTTTTTTTTTGCCCATATACAATTTGTAAAGTTTCAGTAAATTATAAGGCTTTCACTGATCACCGGAATAAAATTCCAACGCTACGATTTTAAACCTAAACTTAATCTTTAAACTAGTTTCTGCAAAAAACGGTAACTGTCTCGAAAAATATTTCGTGCAGTTATTTATAATTTCAAGCCCCAACTTTCAAATTGATTGCAATACCATGGTTTCAAAATCGACTTGCCATAATGTAACGTTCGTTAGTTGAAGTTTTTTTTAATCAGGCATGTGAGGTAACCATAATTCTGTAAGTCCGTCTTCGTATTTTGCAGGGTATCAGCATTAGTCACAAAATCAAGAGAATTACTCATTTGATAGACAAGGTGACATAAGAAAGTGACAGGGCTAAATTTAATTCTCCAGTACATCCCTCCTCTTCTTATGCCAGTTAAAAGAGTCGTTAGAAAGATAACCTGCTTGACCATTAGTGGGTTCGATCCTTACTCGGGGTCCAATACTTGTGGCAGAACTAAGTTAAGCTTAATGAATAATGCTCTGCCTTGTGAGAACACTAGTTAACTTGTTCTTTCTGCCTCGCTATCAATATTGCTTTTAGTTTTATTCTACTTACATTTATATACGTTACATATTAAATTAAGCATAACTGACTATTAACGGAAAAAGATTTTTCGGATTTTGACGTCATTCTGGAGTCTTTTTTCCCATCCAGATCAGCGATTTTTTTTGCTCATGTTAAGTCTTAAAAAAACAAAAAAATACATACACACGATATAAAATACACTATTTTTTTTTATCCATAATGTTGAAGATGTTAAAATTCAGTACTTTAAGAAGAAAAATCTCAAGTTGATGTTAAAAATTGCCGCAAAACATTGGATTATTTAAGATGAAATGATATTACATGTCTCTAATTTGTATTTAGATACATTGTATTTATTTTCAATTTTCTAGTTGAATTGTTCACCTATATTGCATATGATCCATTATTGTACATAATCAGGTTACAATAATACAGTGTAACCCCGATATAAGAGAGTTGTCGGGACCGGAGAAGAAATCTCTTATATCCGGGTTTGGTCTATTATATATACATTAACACAGGCTCTAATTTGGGACCAGAGAAAATCTCTTATATCCGAGTTACACTGTATTTGTATTTTATATGAATACTACCTTATGAAAATTGAGTAGAGTGTGGCATATCATATATTGGGGGAGGGGAGACGAGATCCTTGCACCGGTCCAGTGTAGGAGGGTCACAGAATACGGTACTTCCGCTATTATCCGGACGTGAAATGAAGAGAAAAAAAAATGAAATTATCCGAACTAAACCGGTTTTAATATTTCATCTCAAACAAACGTTTTGAGAACACCATACTCAAAGTTTGAAAGAAAAAAAATAATATCAGATAATTCTTGTTAATGTTCTTTGTGTGCGTATATTGGTGTGGGGCATACAAAGAACATACATTTAAATTATCATAGCTTAGAAGGTCAGAAATTATATCTACTTTAATCCAGCTTCGGTAGTAAGCGACAGAAAAACGCGAAGTCAGCGGGAAATAAAAAATGATGCATTTTTTTCCCCTCCAAAAATAGTCAGGACAAAGCCTTGAACAAAGTGTTTTTAATTTGATCTTATAAGTATTAAATTTATTTCAGAAAATTACTTTCTTTATTCCTTTTTGATAATTCACTTATTTTGAATTATTCGAACATGGTTTTTATTTTTCAACCCATGCCCCAAGGTGTCCGGATAAATCGAGGAAGTACTGTACTGTGTTTTCTTTGTTAATATTCGATGTAAATATTTCGTATATTTCAAATCATTAGCGATTTTTTCGTAAAAACTATAAACATTCAGCATCTGGTTTTATTACCCCCCACACACTTGAATTGTTGAATTTTGCACTAGTTAGATTATTCGTCCAGAAATGTGAAATTTTGTTAACTCGCAGTAAAGATTCCAAATAAATTTGAAGTTAGAGAGAGAAAAAAAAATGTTTCGATTTGTGAATCAGTCTAGTTAAATTAATGATTAGGATTTTTAAATCCAGAATTCCATATACAATTTTCAGTCATGTCTTACATTTTGTATTTAAACACAAAAGTAAGAATTGATTTTGGAGGTGGAGAATTTTAATGGTAATTTTTTTTTTAATTGCACATAATTGTACAAGATCTTTCCTTGCTCCTTCAACAATAAGATTGTATACAGAGACCAATTAGGATTTCTACATACAATTACGCAGTTTAGTTTTGACAAATGATCACAAATCGGGAAATGGCGTTATAGTGTTTACTGTACAAAATCGTAATATAATTGTGAAGTTTTTGGCGAAAGTAAAAAGTGTGTTAGTAGCACAATACAATAGTGACGACCAGTCTTCGTCTTACGTCAAACTTTTTTTCACTAGAAAAAATACCCTGAATATCTCGATTAAATATTTTGCACATACCATTAATTCTTTTTAAAATTCCGCGAACGACAATTCCAAGACGAGATGTAGAACGAAAAGTCGTGCATTTGGTTAAAAAAAATAATACCATCATTACAGAAACAGTAAGGGCAACTCAGCCATGATCTCTTGTCGACGGACTGTATGCTAATTTTGAACGAGATCTCGTGTGATTTTAATTACCGCAACGACTATGAGGGCTCGAAAAAAAATTGACTCTCATAGGTCATATTGACGGCAAAAGGGACAGAGGAAAAGAGCACATAACCAACCTAATGAAATTGTGTAAATTATTGGGAAAACTGATTAGGTGATATAGCTTAACTAAGAGCTACAAAAGACGGGAAATTGTGGAGAGCCATGATCGCCTACATCGTGAAGGGACATGACACACAGAAGAAATAATGTAGCTATTTAATAAATCTGAAATTGCCCCCTGCGAATGAATGGGCAGAAATTGTGTTTTATCAATCTTAAGTGGACGGAGTCGACTTGCTCGGTATAATTAGTATTCAAATTTTTAGTTAGGACATTGGCCACGAAACAAACCCGATTTATTGACATAGATCTCTATACATTAATTTGCGACAACAGCAAAAACTGGGAAGTTTCTTAAGGGCATTTATTCGAACGGAATGCAGCACAAGGCCATGTTTAAACTGGGAATACCACGCGTTATGCCAAGAGGAAGACCAATGCAAATTATTACCATGTTTTGTTGGTAGTTCATTATATTGTGACGCTTGAAGTTTAACTTGAATATTCTGACAAGAACTAGTTTTACGATGCTGCTCGAACTGCAGTCAGGGGGAAAAGTTCCGGTGTTATTACACTTTCGCAAAAGCAGTCAGTATAAACTACATTGCTTGCAACGGCCGTTGTAGGGAAGAGGTAAAACTTGCCGGAAGACAATAAGCATTCGAAAGTGGCCGAGGACAAGCTGTGGAAACACTAAGAAAGGATTTAGAAATTTCCAGCCCAAACACTGCCGTGATGTGTGCGTCGAGTATTTCATCAGCCACCATCAGAGTGATAAAGGAAACAGTTTAAAAATGCGTGTTTGATGTTCCGAACATGATGAACAGGAAAAAAAAAAAAAAAAAAAAAAATAATCAGAGAAATAAAAGAATCGCGAGAAAAACATGGCGGAGGGGGGATGCGAAAGTGTAATAGCGCCAAAGTTCCTTTTCGTTTCATTGTGGTCTAATAGCCAGGAAACTGGCCTTGTAAATCATAAGTCATAAGTTCAATCCTTGCTGAGATCCCCGATTTGTGATCATTTGTCAAAACTAAACTGCGTATGTTGGCATTAGTTGTGACCTAAGCAAAAGTAAGCTTGAAAACATTTTTTGTGGGTATTCACGAGTATTCCCTCTTAAAAATGTCGTTTCAAACAATCACGAACAATAATCGATATTAATTATTTACCTGTTAAGATACTTATTAGAAAATAATAACAACTTGATTAAATTTAAACGGTATATTAAAACTTTAATATATACATATTTAAACTACGCATTAACACACAGTATGTTAATATTCTAAGTTTATAAGTAAACGAAAACTTGAAAACATTTTCCCAGGTATTCTCCAATATATATATTCTCTCTTAAAAATGTATTTCCAGACAATCACGAGCGATAATCAATTATTTACCTGTTTTAATTTTTCCGGTTGCAGCTGAAGTTTAATGGCGTTGTTTTGATGAAATTTTGTGTTTATACTTTCGCCGATAAGAAAAATAAAACCAATGACGACGTAGAAAAGCTGGAAAGAAAAACTCTGGAATATCTTGAGCAATTTATTATTGAGTTTCATAATCTTTTTTTTTTCTTTCCATTTTTTAGTAATCATATTTGGTGGTGGGCAGATCTTGATCTCGCTTTGTGGTATTTCTGTAAAGAAAAAACAGGACATATAATTAAGTTTATTTTCAATCTGTTTTTTAGTTAAAATATAACAAAATTGTACCCAGAATTCCAGAAATATATTAATAAATAATTTAAACAGTACCGGTTAATACAACTGTTATGATTCATGATGATGATGATGATGATATTTCATCATTCAAGAAATAAAGATCTGAAACTTCATCATTATAAAAACGATCTTTCCCCCACAAGCAAGAGTAGCAGTAGTAAAAAGAACACAGACAAGACGTATCTGAGTTGACGGTTTCAAAGGCTTCCCTTAACCACGAAATTCTCGGAACAATTATAAACAAGTCCAAAATTTTAATGAAATAATAACCCTGAGGACATTTAACACACACAGAACCGATATTGTAAATAATATCAATCGGTTATGTGCCATGCGTGATATACACTTAGGCGTTCATGTATCTTTCGATACATGACTGACGAGGCAGATGTTTTTTTCCCCGCAGTAGGTTGCCATTTCGTTCTGCGGTAGACCAGTTGCCATCTAAGAACTCGGTCTGTCCCCCTATTTACCCATAACTGGGGGAGAAGAAGAGGTGTCATACATTTCCCAAGGGTATTAGCACATGGATGTAATGGATTCGACTGTAATTCGAACTCGGTTCTCCGGTTCCTCAGTCCGAACCTCTATCCATTACTCCACCGTGCCTCCAATCAATTATGTACCATGCGTGATATACGCTTAGGCGATCATGTATCGTTTTGACGAGGCAGATTTTTTCCCGCAGTAGGCTGCCATTTCTTTCTACGGGGGGGGGGGAAGAAGAGGACTCATGCCTTTCCCAATGTAATGGATTCGACTGGAATGCAAACTCGGCTCTCCGATTCCTCAATCCGAGCCGCTATCCATTACTTCACCGTGCTTCCGTGTAAATAACATCGCGAAAAGAAAAATGTAAATTCTTGTCATTAATTTCAACACGTGTCAACAATGATGTTGCCAGCTATACGTTTTTGAAACAATGATGTTGCCAGCTATACGTTTTTGAAACAGTTGCCAGCTATACGTTTTTGAAACAATGATGTTGCCAACTATACGTTTTTGATATATCTAGTAAATACTGGATCTGGCATTAAATAACCCATAGTGGTTGATATGCCATAAAACCCCAAACAAACAAACAAACAAAATCAACACGTGTCTTATTGTTGTAGGTTTTATTCATTTCATTTTCAGTATAAAAAAGAGAAAAGGAATCCTCTATCAGCTACTGCCTTTAAATGATTTTTAAGCGTAGCTTAGATGAGGCACAAGGCTGAAAGTATGGGGCTCCCAGTGAGGATCGAACGCACTACTCAGCACTACTCAGTGGTAATTGTTCTAGCGTGACAAGATTGCTAACCATTTTTTGTATTTACTCAGCCCCCTACGAGGTCAGGTTATGGCACAAGGTCGGTTTAATGTGGGGAGCCCGAGCACGTACACCCGGGCTAGGAAGAAAAATTGCCCGAGCCCCGCGTTGGCCTCTGTACGTGCACATATCCCTCTCTCTAGTGCAATGAGAGGGCGCGGCTTCGGGCAGTTGTTCTGCAGGGCCGTCACCTCTTAGTATAACTTTCCTCGGTTGCGACTCTGTCCTTTGACGGAGCCGCCCCCGAGCGCATTCTGCCCAAAGACAGAGATGCAACTGAGAGCTGATAAATAAGCATGTTACAAATTACTTCAGAGTAATTTATTATCAACGGACAGTAAATGGATATAAACCGAGTGAAGAGACATGCCATTTATTCTCTCTAGCCAAGGAAGCGTTCCAAAAGCTAAGCGGTGTACTAAGAAATAGAAAAAATTGCTAGAAACAAGGAAAAGTGTTCTAAACTGCTACGTGATATCTGACCTCCTGTATGGCAGTGAGTGCTGGACGATCTCCTCAAATATGAAGAGGAGACTTGAAACAACAGAAATATGGTTCTACAGAAGGATGACTGGATGTGAACTGGACTGAACATGTGAGCAACGACGAAGTTTTGGAGAAAATGGAAACAAAAAGGAAACTAATACTTATCACCAGGAAAAGATAGTTGAGGTTTCTGAAGCACATAATGAGGTAGATGGGCTTGGAAAATGTGATACTCACGGGACAGATAGAGGGCAAGAGAGACAGAGGAAATGAACGCTTAACATACTTAGTGAGCTTGAGTAAATGGATGGGCGGAACAAGGCTTAGGAGAAATAACAGAAAGACAAATTTTATTAAGAGCTACAAGGGATAGGAAATTGTGGAGAATCATGATCACCAACCCCCTGAAAGGACACGGCACATAAACAACAAAGCATCTCTAAATCAACTTGTCATTTTATGCAAGAAAACGAAGCCCACCCCGTTAAATTGGCAAATGAGTCATTTTTTTTAAAGCGCAACTTATTGACTTAAATCCCATGGAAGATAAAATGAGACAAGGTTAAGGAACGAAACTCAAATTAATTTAACCGATTTATAGAAAAGCAAAAAGCTGGAAGATGAATAGAAATTATAACACCTGATCTGTGCATGGAAATTATTAAGTCCTATATGCATTTGTATAACGAGGTTATTACTCATAAACAATGTCTGTACAGACAATACCATTTTTTCTAAATTAAACATTTTACATACTTTCAATTTTGGTTTTATAAACTTCATCATAAAAATGATATTGCATAGACTTTCTTATTTGTCCAATCTGTTGGTTTTTAATAAAGTTTTCTCTTTATTCCATAACCACTTTTGATAGAGTGTTTTTATGAAGCATATACCAAGAGCTATAATTTCTATAAATTTGATGTTTATTTGACAATCTCCTCACAGATGAAGAAGAGGCTTGAAACAACAGAAATGTGATTCTACAGAAGGATGCTGAGAATACCATAAAACTGTACATGTGAACAACGATAAAGAAATGGAAGCAAAAAGGACACTTATGCTTAACACCAGAAAGAGAGAGTTAACATTTCTGGGGAATATAATGAAGAAAGAGGACTTGGAAAATGTGATACTCTCAGGACTGACTGAAGGCAAGAGAGACAGAGGAAAGCAACGGATAACCTACCTAGCGAGCTTCAGTGAATGGATGGCGAAGCAAGATAACAAAAAAGATAAAAGTTATGGTTTAGGATAACAAAAAAGATAACATTTAGAACTACAATGAACAGGAAATTGTGGAATGTCATGATCGCTAACGTCCTCACGGGACACGGCACATAGAAGAAGAGGAATTGTATAAATCAACCTCTTATATTGGCTGGAATATGTATTTACTAAGTTTGCTAAACATTTGCACAATATAACAAAAAGAACGAACTCATTATTTGAGAGAGTAGATGGCTATCTTAGTTTGGCACAAGGCTACAAATTTTGGAGTCAACAGAATGCACTATTTTAGTAAAGGTTTACGAGATTAGCTTGCAAACTTTTCCTCCATGCCTAAATTCCTTAATAAACAAGTTATAATTATTATTTACTCCATTAAGAATCAAACTTACTACTAAGTTACCCTTGTCAGTCAAACTAGTCGAGGCGCCTAATATTTTGCATGTTCTTTGTAAACAGTTTCTCGTCCTTAGTTGGACCGCCTATGCCTTGCCAAAACACTCGATTTCTTCATAGCAGATTCACCATAGGCCATATTTAATATGGCTAAATTTTTACTAGCACTTTTACCAATCTTCACACAAAACTTGACGTTAATCCACTGTTCCAGATTCCTTTCACTCATTTTACACCAACAGCATATGATCACATACAACTTCCTTAAGCACTCGGCTACAAATGACTCATCTGGTCTGCGTTTCAAGAAAGTGAGTCTTGGAACATATCCGGACGTATTCTGATACAAATATTTGCCTGACTTCAGTCTTATGTTGTAGTCAAATTCAAAACTCATATATATATATATATATATATATATATATATATATATATATATATATATATATATATATAAACAACTGAAAAGTTGCAAATTAAAAAAAATTGAATGTTTTTTTGTGAAAGTATTTATTTATATTTTTATATATATATATATATATATATATATATATATATATTTGATATTTCAGATCGACCCCGATCTGTCTTCAGAAATGGCTGTTTTCAGAAGTTTGTTTACATTAAGTAGCGTCCGTCGCGAGACGCGGACGTCACGTGATATGGAATGCAACTGTGTTTTAATATTTCTAACGTAAATCTAACTGTAGTAATATTTTAGATGTTGTTTAAAAATTTTTTTAACTATATCTAACAAAATTTTTTTGTTTAACTATTGAAATATTTATAAAGATTTAAAATACCCAAGTCTTTATTTAACCCTAGTTTATATGTATTTCATTTTAAGTTCCACATACACACGCAGAAAAAAAGAAAAATACTGGATTTTAAAATTAAATACAGACTTTGTTGTATCAACTTTTTATTTAGGCGCTGCATTTTGGGCCTACATGATGTTCCCTACGAAAGTTACCATTTTTTCTTACCAAACTTATTGATTTCATGAAGTGGAAAAGAAAAAAAAAAGAACAAGAACTACTATTACTACTACTACAACTACTACTAATAATGATGTTATTACAACTACTACTAATAATGATACTACGATTAATAAGAATAATAATTATAATAATATCATCATCATCGTAAATTAAAATTTTAATTCTGAATTTTATAAAAAAACGTCCGGCTAAGATTCGAACTTTTAATCGTATGTATGAAATACGCACGCACAAAGGAATAAATAAAGTAATATGTATATATCTATGTGTGTGTGTTACCTTTTATTTCTTCGGAAGAGTATTGTTTGAAATCTATGTAATTTTTTTGTGTATCTCGCAAAATGCATGACATCAGCATGGCCAACATTGTAATCTGAAACAGAATCTCAGTGTTATTTCATCATAGATGAGACATGAAAAGTACAAAAACAATGCTGAATATTGAACAATAGAAAACACCAAATGATAAAATAGTTTACTCATGTGACTTGTTAATTATGGTCGGAAAATAAATTTATTATTCGAAAGTTTTTTTTTCTTGAGTCAATGAAGTAACTCGCAGTGACAAACAGTGGCGGACTTGGTCTAAAAAAAAACAGGAGAAAAAGGGAGCCCACCCATAAGTCCAATACAATAATTTAATTAATTTTCATAAAAAAAAAAAAATACATATGGAAGAAAGGTACAATTAAATTTTTTGTGGAAAAAGTTGTGGATTACTTAGTAATTCCTCTCTACATGTACTGTACATATGACTGGCAGTAGATACCAAATTTAAATACAGAATATTATAATTGAATTATTATTTTATTTAATTGCAATTGGTTGATATTTTTAAAATAGTTTCCTTCAAAATTTACACATAAACTGGTAGTTCAAAAACACAATAGAGCATTGCATGCAGTCCACTATATTAAAAGCAAGCGTCTGTGTTCACTAGATTATTGTTTGAATCTGCCAATAATTGTTACTGCATACAATTCATCTAACAATTCCTTTTCAATGCAGAGCAATATGTATGATTCCAAATTCTCCTCAAACAATGAATTTCTTAACCTTGTCTTTATGATCTTTACCTCTGAAAATGTCCGTTCACATTGAACTTCACAGATGACTTTATAAAATTCTTATTCCTTTTTATTACTAAAAACAGTTATTTGTGTTGGTTTCTTTGTTGCATTTTTATTTGATATAGGTGCCCCACATTGTTAGGGGTCCACTTGCCATCAGGCAATTTGACACAGTTGTCAGTCCATCACTGGTGACAGAGATGGGATTCTACAGACGGATGCTGATAATATCGTGGACAGAACATGAGTAACAAGGAAGTTCTAAAAAAATGGGAACAAGAAGGCAGTCGGTCATGTGCCATGCGTGATACACGCTTAGGCGATCATGTATCTTTCGATAACATGACTGACGAGGCAGATTTTTTCCCGCAGTAGGTTGACATTTTTTCTGCGGTAGACCAGTTGCCATACAAGGCTATAGAACCCGGTCTGTCCTGCTATTTACCCATAGCTGTGGGGAGAAGAGGAGAATTCATACCTTTCCCAAGAGTATTAGCACGTAAGTGAATGTAATGGATTCGAGTAGAATTCGAACTCAGCTCTCCCATTCCGAGCCGCTATCCATTACTCCACCGTAAACTCAGAAAGACACAGTTGAAATTTCTAGGACATTAAAAAGAAAGAGGGCATGGCAAATTTAACACTCAGAAAATATTGAAGAAGGAAACAGCGAGTAACTTATCTAATTTTTTAGGTGAATCAATCACAGAGCGGGTAGAAAGAAGTGTTAAATGTTATCGATAGCAACAAGAGACAAGAAAGTGGTGAAGAGCCTTAACCGTCTACGTTCTAAAGAAACACGTCATATAAAAGAAGGAAATATGTTAACGTCTTATAAAACCGTATTAAATAAAATTTCAGATGTGCATTGTTTAGAACGTGTTACTTTTTATCCTATTGTTTATCCCAAACAAAATCCAAGTGCCACTCAATGTAGAGGGTTGCTGAATAGGGTTGTTTTATGGACGTAAGAATCGTAAGTTATGAGGATAGATAACGGTTGACTCTGGACTTGAAGATGTTAAGATTGTAGTGGTCGGGGAAGCAACCTCTCAGGAGTTTGTTCCACAAAATAGCACTCCTCTGATTACCTAATATTAGTCCTTTTAAATTAAAAACAAAATTAAGCAAAGCCGTATTAACAACTTGGATCTGAGTTATGCTTCGTCAAGATGAACAGATATTGACGGAAATATAGTAACGTCGATGTAATGTGGAGATTAATGTTTGCAACTAAAAACATTGAAAAATATTCTTTTAATCATTTCACTCCAAGCAAGGCAACTAAGCCACTAAGACGCAAAAACGTTATTAAAGAGAGAGGACGCTAAACGAACAGGAATTGACAAGACAGAAGATGACGATTGACATTGCATTTACATTTTTGAAGATCAAATTTGATGAAAAAGCTAGAAGAGAGTTCCACAAGCGAGAAGTGCGAGAGAAGAAACTCTTAACAAAGAACTGATGGCTACATCTAGCAGTTTCATCTGTAAAATGATGAGACCAAGATACTGATCTATTCATCAGAATAATTACCATAAAAATATTTATAGAAAAGTCACAGGGAAACCACGTTACGGCGATGGAAAAGTGACTGAAGCCGAGATGCCAAGTCAGGACCAATAGCATCATAGATTTTTCTTTGGGTTTTGTGACAGCAATATTCAATGTATGAACGAATTTCAGACTTATAAATATGTAAGATAGATTCTGACAAGAAAAATTATCTGGCTCGACACAGTGAATCAACTTTCTTAGAAACAGACCTACCAATTGATAGTGTATAATCATTCCGCTTCATATCGGTGGAAAATGTTAGCCCTATAAGGCGCAATGTGTAACCTTCCTGGAGGGTAGCATCAGACATGCTGATGGAAGGAAAGAAAGGTCTTCTAAGACGATTAAAACAGTTTCGTTTTGGGGTGTTAAAACTAACAAGCTATTTCTTTCGCTCGCTAACAACAGATTGTAAGTCGTTTTTTTTTTTTTAGATCAGCTGCCATTTAGACCTTATCGAACTTATCAGAGTTACTAATAATACAGGAGTAAATAGTTGTGTCATCAGTATAGTCGAGAACTGATGGCATCAGGAAGGCGATTGATGAGTATTGGGAAAGTCCATGGATACAGCCCTAGGTGTCACCCGTGTTAATGTAAAATGATCTAAAAGAATTGCCGTTTAAGACAACTTTTATTCCGCTATTATCAGATAGATTGTATCAGTTTAAACATTCGTAATCTTTGCCTGACTTTCCACTTAGAACTGAATCTCTACTGTATGATATGCATATAACTCAATCCATGGTTTCTGGTATCATCTTTAAACTGGATTCACCCAAAGCATGTGGACCTGATTGTATCCCTGCAATAGTCCTAAATAAATCTGCACCTGTGATAGCTTCTCTCTCTCTAAACTCTACAATAAATAACTTGCTGCTACTTGCTTTCCTGCTTGTTGGAAATTCTCTTCTGTAGTTCCCGTTTTTAAGAGCCATCTAATCCTTCGATCGACCTATTAGTCTTCTACCTCTTTTTGGCAATGTCCGAGAGGCTCTAATCAACTTCAAATTGGTTAAGCATCTCACCTCGAAAACAACATGGCTTTTGCTTCTCTAGGTCAACTGTTATTGCTAAAAGTCGCTCAAGCTTTAGATAAGAATGGTGAAGCTTGGGCTTTTGTTTTACATATCTCGAAGGCGTTTGACAGATCTGCTTCACAAAATTTATAAGGTTATGGTATTTAGACGAGGGCGAGTTCCTCACACCAAAACAAGGACAAATGTTCTTTTTCACTTCTCCAGCAAAGCACAATTGATTCGAGATCATTTGGCGACTGGTCAGTCTAGAACTCCTATTTCTAGGGAAAATATTACGTATATTGTTTATAACTTTAAGAAGTTCTGATAGTTCATACATTAACAGTATCAGTATCACAATGAATAGAATTGCTAGAACATATTTTAAGATCAACTATTTTTAAAGCATTTCATGTATTTAAACGAACAAACCGATATGACTCTTTGATTGGCCATTGCTAACTTACAGACTATAACTATCAGGAAATCTATGCTATGTAAATATCTTAAGTACAAATATATTTATATGTACATTCAAATTTACAACACTAAAAATACAATGTGATTAACCACAACAAAATATATGTTAGCAGTGTATGACATTATTTTATGCAAGAAGTTAATGAAAACAGTACGTGTATCTTTCCGCGATACCTGCGTTTTGTTCACATGCAGTTACATAAGAGATCTGTAGCAGGATTAGGTAGTAATAACACCATACGAAAATATAGACTTTCGTCTTTACTAAGTGAGTGACAAAGAAAACTCTCTCTCACTCTCTTCTATATATTTCCTTTCCTTTTCCTTCCTTCTATTGTCCTCGGTAACGGACATGAACCTGGATTTAGGTTATGTAGGTCAGTGAACGTCATAAAAAATCAACCAATGACAACACGTCCCGCCAAAAATCAAACGGGAAACACGGAGGTGTCAGCCCCAATAAAATGAAGGAAACCACGTACTAGACTAGAGACACCGCAGTGGAGAGGAACTTGATTCGAGGTAGCAGTTCGAGACGCAAGGGTTGGTGATTCATTGGCTGTGAGTTCGACCTGACGTACAACTCCCGAAGAGAAAGAAGAAAGGATGAATGCAACGAATTAATTTTCGTCAACCAGAAGGAACACAACAAACCTGTATGAACTTTCAAATGACAAAAAAGAACTATGATGATAGTCAACCATTTAAACACTGTAACCAAATGGAGCCAACAATAAATGGTACTATAAGCAGTAAATTTGGCCTTTACTTCATCCCTATATACCGTAGACCCTTATAATTGTAGGTGCAAACATGTTTGTCCAGCAGCGGACAGGTGCCTACAGGGAAACATTGAGAAGCATTCAGGATTACAGAAGTCCAGTTTATTAAATCTGTAATATAAAAAAATTAAATGTTAAAGATTATTTTTTGTGGGGGGTGGAATTTTGCTGAATTGTTTTAGCATAATTTGATGAAAAGTGAGAAATAGTTTATTTTATGTTTTCCAATTGCACAAACTTCTAAACTAAAGCTGAAAGTGTACGTATATACATTGTTTATATATTGCAACGAATAACAAGAGCTGCCATCGGACTGAACTAAGTTTCTATCTTCCATAGATGTACTGATGGCATAATTATTAGCGGGGGCACCGATAGTAAAACCGGCGAGTCGAGTTCAAATTACGGCTTATTCATTTGCATTCACTTTCGGACAAACGCACGTGAAAAGGCATGAATCCATCTTTTCTCCATCAAATTTGTTTCAAATAGCTGTGTAAACTGGGCTATCAGGCCTTGGGTAACAACCAGCCTCAGAGAAGGTATAAAAAATATTCTTAATTGCAAACTGTGGAGAAGGCAACGGGAAACCATTCCACCGTCTTTCCTATGAAGCTATAGCAATCCACAGATAATAAAGAAAAAGACTGTTGCGAAACATCATGATCTGAAGGGCTATGTTTACAAAATTATATCTTCCACTTGTTTTTCCAGTAAACACAATCTGTTGTAATCACAATGATCGTGAGTGTGGTAATGTTAATAACAATATTAAATTTTTCCTTATAAGGAAGCATTTACAATTATCAATTAAGGGAGACATTCATAATAAACAAACATAACGGGGGCAAGAAATGGCTTGTTAATTTGAATCCCTCCAAAACAAATCTGTTCGCTTTTAATCGTCTGAGGGAACTTTTTTTTTAACTTCCATCAGCATGGCTGATGCTAACCTCCAGGAAAGTGATTCATTGCACCTTCTCGGACTAAAGTTCTTCGCTGAGATGAAGTGGAAATATTATATAAAATCAATTGCTAGGTTTGCTGCTTGGAAAGTTGGTTCATTGTGTCATGCTAGACAATTTTCCCGGTTTCAGTCACTTTCCCACCGCCGTAATGTAGCTTCCCTTTGACTTTTCTATAAATTCTTTCATGATATTAGGTTGGTGCAAAAATAATGTCGTTTTATATATATAAGTTGAACGTCAAAAAACGACATTATTTTTGCACCAACCTAATAGTTGTTCTGATGGACTTTCCTCTATGGTAAATATTCATTGGGGTTTCATTTTCAAATGTTGTTATTTTTGTCCCTCCCACCCCAAAGCCAAATTGTACATATGGGAACTAGTTAGCATTACATAGATATGGTAACTGTAGTAAGAATGGTAAGTAAGAATATGTTGTTTTAGCGTAAGGAATAATGTGGTATGTTTGGGTCAGTAATCGAGGTTAGCTAAGTTAAGACAGACCGAAGACCAGCCTTCCCCTACCCCACCTTTTGACCTTGTGCCACATTTTTGTATTATATCAAAATAAATGTCACTTTCCTCTATGGTACCTAGACTTCATTAATTTAAGCGCAGTACTAGATTGGCGGTAAGGTCTCATTATTTTACAGTTGAAATGTTGAGATGAAACCGTAACTTCCATGCTACCAGTTTCTTGTATCACACTTTTCGCTTGTGGAACTCTCTTGCAGCTTCTTGCTTAACGTTGATCTTCAAAAATGTAAATACAATGTCAATCGTTACCTACTGTCTTCTTAATTCTTGTTCTTTTATTGTTCTCTCTTTTTAATAGTGTTTTCTTCCTCATATTCTTTAGCATTCCTTAATCCCTGGCGTCTTAGTGTCTTAATTGCCTTGCTTAGGGTGAAATGATTAAAAACAAGTTATCACATGACTTACCTTGACTGGTTGTATAAATATAATCGACCCTGTCATGCCGAAGGCGACGGAGAGTAACCATTTCAACGCTAGTTCCTTTCCCCACACGATGCTATACATGAACGTGAAGTAGGCAGAAACACTGATACTGAGAAAAATAAGAAGATAAGCCAAGTTCATTGACCACCAAGGCAGACGAAACCGTTTCAGTCGCTCAGCGAGAGTCAGTGAGCTTCCGCAGTTATCTGACTCTTCACTATTAACCTTACGCCATTTAAACAAATTGATGATGATTGATGTTGGTAAGACCATAATGACAGAACTAATTAGCCCAACAACAATCTCTTTGGAAGTAAAAGTGAAGGGTCCCAAGGTGAGAGCTCTCGGCGGGATCTTGTCGGTGGGTTTGTAGTACATGGCGCTACTGACAAGAGACAGGTACAAGACAGCGACGATAGTTGATAATCTTTGGACTCGAGTGAAGGGACTTGAACGCGGGCGCTTCACGATCGAAACATAAAGGTGGTCATCAAACAAATCGATGAAGACCCGCGATTTTAGATTATCGAATATATTGTCGCATCGATTTGAATGGGGCTTTAATTGTCGAATGATGGATCCGTCGCCTTTATCGAAAGAGAACCAGTCGTGACACGGGAACGAATACCTGTAAGAAGTAAACATTAAAAAAAGACTGTGACAGGATTTCAGCAAAATCAATATAATTTTATATATTTCTGTCGTATTGGAGGAACGACTTACTTACAGTAGGATCGGTTTGCCCTCCCACATGGCAAAATCCGATACGAGATTTTTTTTACGTGAGGTCCTAATACTTTCGGATTTGAAGTGATTCCAGAAATTGCCTAGTTCCATCGACGGTCATTGCAGGAATTCAGGGTTTCAACTGACCCTAACTCTTTAATGCCATGAAGGTAAGCATGAGAGACGGGTTTTTTGAAAAGCGAATATATTTATTATTAAAGATTTCCAATCACAAACGATCACCCCGCCAACTATGCTAAAACAGTATAATAATTATAAAAATGATCAGAATAAAAATCAGTTTTTAAGCGTTGATTTCTATTAGAAAATAAATGCCAATTAAAGTTGTAGAGGACCGGGGTGTGAAGTGTGATGAGATCTCTCTGGGTTAAACTTTTCCTGCTGGCCGGTCCAGCTACATAAGAATGTTGGACTATAATGGAGTTCAAAGAAGAAAAAGAAATAAACAAGACCGATATACATGTATGCAAACAAATATATATTAATAACAAATTACAATGACATGAAGGGTTACAGAGTGTTGTATGGAGAAGTTATGGTGAGTGTGTTGAGTGTCCGTACGAACGCGTATATTGTTTTTAGCGTGTTCCCAGAATATGGGAAACGCTGTATGTGTGAGAGGTCACATATTGGAATAAGTAAAAAAAAAAAAAGAGAAAGTTTTTTTACCTCGCCTCACGCGCAAGGTTGCGGCCCGAGGCCTGAGTCGAGACAGCTGGCTGCACGTGTGCGTAAGCCGTAAAAAGAGAAAGAGGTGAAAGGTCAGCCAGTATTTATACTTGTGGGAGAAAGACCCCTGTTGAAGGATTAAGGAAATGAGGAGGAGATAACTGCGACAAAGTAAAAAAAAAAGAAAACAATTTCCGGATCTGGTCGGATCTCATTATTTTTTACTTTATTACCTAGTAGTCGTAGTTCTTCGACTGCTAATACAGACTTCTCCTCATTGAAGATGAACCTATACATGTTCGCTACCTCCATTAGACTTTTATGGCTCTGATCATGTTTCCCAGTAAAATTATCCATGTAAATAAACAAACCTTGTAACCACCCACCCCACGACCTCGCAAATTATCTTCCGGAATCCAACAACTCCATTAGTGATTCCGAAGGGCAACCGCTTAAATTAGTGGAGTTGGCCCTTTGCTTTAAATGCTATAATGGGATTATCTTTCTCTCTGAGCGAGACCTCGTTATAGACACATTTTAGGTCCAAAGCGCTATAGGCAGCATATTTCAATATAGCCTGAATTATATTGTCTATTCTGTACCCAGAATAGACGCATCCCGGTCGGTGAAACGGTTCACAGTTTGTGAATAATCAAAGTCTAATCGCCTCTTGTGGTTTTAGACTTTTGCGACTAGTGTCTGCGCCCTCAATGGTGACCGACTCAGTTCGATAATACCGTTCTTCTGCAATCTAGCGACTTCTGACTCGATTCATTTTTTTGTCTTCCCTTGAGTAGCACCTAGATTTTACTGCTTTCACTGCTATTGGCTTCCATCCTAGTGTAAAGTTGTCAAACAGTGGAGGAGGTTTTACTTCTAGGGCCGTTAACCCACATACTTTCAAAGGTGTTCGTTTCCATTCATAGTCGAATTCTAGCCTGGAATGCAGCCTCTGAAAATCTCTACCCAATATAACGTCAGCATGGCTGCTGTTTCGTGTGTCATATTCATTCCACGAATGAAAATGCATGTTTGGTTACTCCACCCCCGCCCGCGCTAAAAGAAACATGTGTAGGTGACTTCAAATGAATCACCTATAACAATAGCATAACCGGACAGTCGGCGACTTAAAAAAAAATCATCTCTAACAACAACAAAGACGGTCAGTGAATTTTCGTTATCAATAAGTCTTTTGTCAGCCACAGCTTTATTCAACTATTTAAAAGTCTTGTCTAAACTACATCTTTTTTTGGGCGCCAGCTACCCAAAGACTAACTCAAGTAAAGATTATGTTTGATACTTTTTAACGCTTTTGAATTCGTGTGCATATATTTCTAAATACAAACGATCTATTTAACAGGCATACCCATGTTTTCTTTATTTTTATTTTATTATTGTTTGGAATTCGAACGTTCGATATAAAACGTTTAATATATTAAACAAATCCTGGACGTTAGAATTTCCTACAAGTGCATTCTGCTGCGTTATGGCTGGCAAAATCTACTGATATATTGCCTTCCTCTTCAAGATGGTGTGCATAAGTCTGATATCGGCTGATAGTTGATAGGAATGATGTCACTCTAGGGCTGGTCGAAGACTGATCGTGGAAAAGCTTTTCATAAGCCTGTACGCAAGGTTTACTGTCTGTAAGGTCCGCATGGTGATGCTTTGATTGGATCAAATATGGGCTGAAGTGTTTGATCACAGCAGCGATAGCCGTTGCTTCAACTTCAGAAAGTAACCAGGTTAGTTGATGTCCATGTAATCTATCTGAGAAGTGAATATAGAGAATTAGTTTTTTCTATCGTCATACATCATGGTGCCAATACTATTTTGTTTAACAGAATCCTCAGTAACAATCTGCAATCGATCTGCTTAATGAAGTATATGCATAGTTTTGACTAATATTTGATGTCTCTGTGCAGCGATGAAAACGTCCCGTAAGCTGTCGGACCAAGCCCTACACCCGATAATTCCTTTCCTGCGACCCCACCTCATCGAAGGGGCTAAGGAGATGAGGTCAACTAGGGATAACACCATTTAGGACTTTGTATGCAGCAATAAATTAGTGTAAGTATCTCACTGCTCTAGAAGGTTAACAGGAGTTGAGTGCTGCGATACCGTGTGGATCTGTCGATAAAGTTTCCCCAGACAAAATTCATCCAATTTGAGCAAATGATGATATGCCTGAGGAAGGTGTCTTGATGATCAGTCGCCACTGAATGAGTTTTTCTAATGTGGAGTCAAAGTTCAGAACAGCTGTTGATACTGGCAAAAGCGCTAACAAGTCGGTGACCTTCATTAGGCTTAGCAACTAGGAAGAATGGCTTAAGGTACTTCACTGAAATATCGACGCTCTTATGTTGTTCATTTTCTAACTCATCAGACTTGGCCTATAGGTCTTTTAGCTTGTTGTTGTTATATTAGGAGAGTCGGCCTCTGTGCTGGGGTGGCCGTGTTGGTGGCTGTTAAATGACCAGCCGAACTATTGCATGCTAGTAAGTCACTTCCAAATATATAGGAGATTTCTGATGCTGGTTCACGGAATATTTCTGTATTTGAGGGGACAATGATCCAGGTCAATGAGTATACCTGTGTAGCGTGGTGGTGTCCGGTTGTAGGCAGACAACTGAAGAAGATGCAGTTGGTGTGAATGCAGGTATAGCTTGACAAAGATTTTGTGACTTCCGTATTTGTTGGGGTTCGTCCATGGTATTGATTAGCCTCATTTTGCCTCTAACATTCCTTGTGTCGATAGGTTGGGGCCATGTCCTTTCTGGTGTACGACAACGTGATGTATAGCGAATTCGTCATCCTCGTTGGTGGGTAAGGAAAATTTTATGTACTCTCTAGGTCAAACAGTGGTCTGGAGGTTATGTAATTTCTCAGCATAAATGATACTCCCCCAAGGATCTCGGTGTCAAGATCTTCGATGACGAGAACCTCAAACTGCATAATGCGCCCCCTCTCTTCAAATTCAGTCTGTTTTCTCCGGTTATATTAACTAGTGAGGAGCCATCTGCCTGTTTTGCTCAACGGAAAGTCTCCATGATGCTCACTCCTAGGTGTTTAACTGTGGCATTTATCATCATATTTCCTGTGGTTCCACTGCCAATGACGATCCTTACTGAGTATTGGTAATATTGGCCGTTTTCTTATAATTCGGTTTTCATTGACCCTTACTGGGTAATAGTATCATTAGCCGTTTCCGTATAAGAAAACATTCAACATTCATTGACCAAGTAGCCAGTAGTGCTATCACTTGAAATTTGTAAGTTTTTTTTTCTCTTAAAATAAATTTTATGAAAAATAGGTTTCTCAGTAATTGTTATCGGTCTGTTCAAAATCGATAGGAGTTTCTTTCCAAACCTTTTATTTGAATTTGTGTGAAACACCAGCCTCTTGATTGTGCTATTATTTTCTCTTCGAGTTACATGTGATATTCATTTTAGCTGCTGCTTCTGTTGAAAGTCCTCAAGCGATGTTTCTGTTATTTAGTATAGTTTCTTTGTGATCGAGCGAGTGAAGCCTATAAGTTTTGATGAAGACCACACTTCAAACCTTGTGGATTGGCGATACCTAAAGCGTTTTTTTAACCATTGATCATCGAAAGCGGTTGTTTTCCAGCTGGTAGTTTACATATTTCTGAACGCGTTCGGCGCCATGCATGGCATTCATATGAAAATCTCAATCTGACGATTAAGTTAATGATTGAGTAAGCCCACGGTAAGTTCTACAACAATAAAATATCCGTAGAAATTCCCCTATCGCATCGTTAAATATTTGAGCTTAACAACTTTAACAAAATATTGCAATAACAATCATAAATATATGAATGCTGGTCATTTTAAGAAGTAAGGGTGTACAAATGAAAGTATTTGAAATTGATAAGTTTTTCCCATTTCACTGAAACAGACGTTAAATCTCTTCTTTCTTTTACTCATTTTTTCACTGAACCCAAGTCGTGTCTCTGATACAGGTTTTGTTCATCAAAAAGAAATAGTCCATTATTTATGAGGTATTGGCAGGGGACGTTAAACTCACTCACTCATTCAATCACTCACTCACTCTTTCTTTCTATCTTTCTTTCTTTGAATCCAAGTAGTGTCTTTTCACCTCTTTCCACGCGATCAAAACAGAATAGAGCACGAGGCATTGGTAGGACATAACACTTGTGCAAACTAACGACGGGAGGGTCAATCAAAATTATAACATTATTATAATAATAATAAATTACCATATGTCATTGGTCACGTCTTTAATGTCAATATTAGAAAGGAACCATCTTGGACTTGATCCTTCATTATCATGCCAGATTTTCAGAGCCAGCAATGTACCGAGATTTTTGCGTGTTCGCAGAAGGAAAGCCGAAACAGTTCCAGAGCCCAAATTCTGAAAAAAGTGAAATAGAAAGGAAAAAAAGAGTAAATTTTTATTCTAATTTTATTAAAGCTTCAAGAGTTTTAAGATGATCAGCAATTAGCGTAATACGATTATTTAAAAATATTTACTGATCGTTTCGTTCTAATTGCATGATACTAGGTTAAGTCAATCACCAAGTAACGACCATTTCCAAAAATAGGAAATCTACTAGTGATCATTGTGAAGAGGGCGACTGGAAATTTAGAAAGATTGTTGATATATTCTTTTTCTTTGGCATTTCGTCTGAATAACTGCTTCTAGAATTTGAAGGGAAATTCAGAAAGTATGACTGAAACTTTGATATTGAAACACGCATTGTATGATATACGAAAGAAGACGCTAATAAAATCAACTGCAATTCTATATGACCGAAGATGGTTTTAGATCATCAAACACATTCCCTTTTGATCAAAATATCAATCTAAAGAAAAGGATAATTTTTTTACCTATGTAAGTAATCACTTCACAACATCATGATGAAAAAAGGATGTATTTTACACAACAAGTGTTTATTTTTTTAAAATCATCGGCAATAGCAACTTATCATTTGCTTACTCGGTAACACATTTTTAACGAAAGAATTGAATTAAAATTCCTATCGGAGGTGAGTGCTTGATTTTTATTTTATTTTATTCGAGCATGAATTTCTTCAATTCGAATAAATCCTTCATTGCGTAAAGAAAAACAACTTCTGTTGATCAGAACATGTAATGAACATCGTTTTGTTAAACCCAAGGCCAGTACCAGGTTTACCTATAGGCTTAGTAGACTGAAGCCTAGGGCCTCAACATCTAGCGGGTCTTCAGCCAAGGCGGAGAATATTTTTTGATATTGTCATAAGCCTTTTTTTACACATGCTGTCATAATGCATTGTAGACTCTAAATAACCCTGAAGTAATTTTAAACACCCGTCATCATCCCCGGATTTATTCAAATTGCTTAATTTAACACTCTTCCATTTTCTTCTACTCGTGACAATATTTCGGGGCACACTTAAGAGGATCGCGCGACACACTAGTGTGCCGCAGCACGGTGGTGGAGAATCATCTAAGAAATTGGTGGGTGTTAAAGTGATCTTGGCGAACTAAACATTGGCCAACATAATTACTAAACTTAACTTTGTAAAACACAGAGCCAGATGGGAAGACGTAGATTTGAAAGGTGGGTCTGCGCAAAGATTTCAGGAAAGGGGGTTGTCTGGTTTTAAAATTAGCATTATAAATTCTTATTTTTACCTGATCACGAAGTAGGCCAGCAAGCATTTGTGTTATATAGGAATAACGTGTCGTTGTCGGCACTGGGGGTTTGAACACAGATCACCAGAGAGCAAACACAGACGATCCCATTTTGAATAAGTAGATCACGTAATAGTGAATGAAATGTATATATGGAAATTAGCGTGGCGTCTAAGGGATCACTTTTTCTATTCTATCCTCAATTACTATTTACGGTTTGCGATTCGCTTCTCTATACTATTCACTATACTATTTCTCTATAGTGATCACTATACGGATTACTATTCGGATCACTATTCGGTGGTTACTTTTCGAGCGAGTATTATCGAGCAAGTACTATTAGTGTAAGTGTTATTCGAAGGCGTCTGACACCAGTATTGTTCAACGGCGTTACTATAGTTGTATCTACGATTACAAAGTTTCTACTACAACGAGCATTACGAAAGTGACAATGAGTATTCGTTGACATTACATAAGTGGCAACGAGTGTTTGTTAATGCCACAAAAACATTGTCAAGTCTTTATCGTCTCTAAAACTACCTATATCTATATAACCATATATCCAAACAAATTTAAAAGGACCGACAAAATTTGTCTGTTTAGATTTTTATTGTACTTTTACAATTTTTGAATAAAGTATTGAGTATTGTGCACACAGTTGTGGATAAACACCCCGAAGTTCATGTTGTGACATTGTTTAGTAATTATGTTGACCAATGTTTAGTTTGCCAAGATCACTTTAACATCCACCCATTTCTCAGATGATTCTCAATAATAATAAATCCGGGTGTTTAAAATTACTTCAGGGTTATTTAGAGTCTACAATGCATTATGACAGCATGTGTAAAAAAAGCCTATGTCAATGTCAAAAATATTCTACACCTTGGCTGGAGGCCCACTAGATTTTGAGGTCGTAGACTTCAGTCTACTAAGCCTATAGTTAAACCCGGCACTAGCCTTGGGTTTAACAAAACGATCTACTTGAACAAAACAATATCACAACATGAACTTCGGGTAGTTTATTTCGTTTTTAAACCAATATGGTGTCAGTGTGATAGCTAGAATTCCATTTTTTAACACTATTTACATTATTCGGACTACTGTCCTCATCTTTATTAAGTTTTCGAATCTTCAATGAAAACTTAAGGAATCAGCATATGCTAGCACACAAACATCTCCTAAACCGGCCAAGCATAGATATTGATACAATATGGAAACCAGTAATCCAGAATGCTAAAGAAAAATAATAACAGCAAACTGTAATATGAGCTCTGGTAAAAAAAAAAAGATTACTGACATATTAAGTTTAGAAGTTCTAAAAATCATACATTGATGTTCCCAAGGACACATGAACCAGCGGATAAAGGCGTTGGCTGAAGTAATCCAGTTACTTGACCCAAAGAGTTTTGAGTTCAGCACCAAAACTTGGAGAGGTGAGTTACTAAAGGGAGATATCCATAAAAGGCATGGCACGGGGAACTAGAACAGTCTGGTGGACCAAATAAATGGTTCGATTCGAAATTCCAACGTATATCACCTGAAGAAGGTTGGCCAAAAGGTCGTGAATATAATAATAAAGATAAGGACAATAGTGCGAACAATATAAATAGTGTATATAGTTACAATCAGAAATATAGACAGATATAGAATTCCTTTGTCTATATCCTGGCATTCTTTTAGAAAGCTGGAATTTTGAAATAGCTTTCCTTGCCGGTTATTTTTAATCGCTGCATAAATATAATCACATATTTATATAGTTGTAACTATATATGTTTCATTTCTGGTTGAAAGAGACTTACCTTCCTGACACCGTCAGAGAGTATCCTTATATCTGTCTCACCTTCCATTCCCTTCAAGATGAAATAGGGTGTAGCTGACATGACCCGCGATGACCGAACGCCCGTTTGAACCCAAATCAAATATTGGTAAGGATCAGAGCTTCTGTCGTCGGAGAGCGGTAGATACGACCACTGAAGGAAAAGAGAGGGCCGGCTTCAATAAACTACTGAAATAATTATAAAATTGTTCCGCTAATTTTCTTTTTTTTTTCTTTGGAAGGATTTTTTTTTACTTTTTTCAAAGTTCGTTGGTTTATATACTTACTTTGGCTCGTAGTTTTTTTGAGAGGCATATACAAAATGAAAACTTAAAAAAAAAATGTAAACATTAGATATTTCAAAGTTTTCATAAAATAAAATGTTTTTAGTAATGCGTATCTGAATTTTCTTTTTAAAAAGTTTTGAAAATTTAAATTGCGGTTTGTTACCGTCTGATGCAACAGATTTGTTCCCTAGGAGTAGATAGATTTGCCTGTCTTCCGGTTCACATTCCTTTCTAGTCTTTTGAGCAAGAGTAGAGGTTTATTTCTTGTTTCCAGTTTAGGATTGAGTTTCCGGTTTCTTCTAAAGTCTTTTCATTTTCTTTCACTCCCAGTATCCTCTTGCATTTTAGTGGCATTATGCTCGGGGGGTTGGGTGGAACTGATTAAAAAGTATAATTGGATATTGAGGTTAATACCGAGCGTCGGCAGTCCGTTATCAAGCATGAAACGGACTGTCAACGACCGTAGTGCTCACTTGCCAGTGCAAGGATCTCGTACCCCCTGCCCCCAGAATCTATGATACAGCCCCCCCCCCGCCTCCAGAATCTATGCTAGGGGACTCCTCACTCTACTACATTTCAATTTTGATAAGGTATTATTCATATTAAATACAAATTTTTATTGTAAACTAATTATGTACAATAATGGATCATATGCAGTATAGATGAACAATTCAACTAGAAAAACTGAAAATAATTACAATGTATCTAAATACAAATTAGAGACATGTCATAATAGATCATTCTATCTTAAATAAATCCATATAAATAAATGCGTGTATCAGTGTGTCATACTTTTTCAACTTTACTCCAAGAGGTCATGACCCAGCATATACCATTTTGGAATCAGGTCGATTCCGTGAGCAAATTAAAGACACTCTAGGCCGAACCCGGACCCGCAATCCTGAAATTTTGGATTCCCAAGTTTTCATTACTAAGATTGTTTTCGACGATTTTGTTACGTGATTTTTTGCAATTAAATTTTTTCTACGATAACAATTTTTATAACTTGGAAATAAATTTGGGAATAATTTAAATTAATTGCGAAATCTAGCGAAAGTCAACCATGAAATAAAAATACTTGTTTGTACGGAATGTAAGTACCGACGTACATCAAACTGTTTTTAAATTAAATGGTGGGAGAAGAATTTTCGTTGAACTTTTAAAAGGTAATCTTAAATATTAATGCAATACTTAAATGCAGCGATCTTTTTTTGAGTTCTTTATTTTATTGTTGCTTATCGCATACGGCAGCAGTATCCCTCGCAAAAAGAAATTTTCGCCAACAGATGATACGGTGATTACTTTACGAGTGGGAATTATCAAGCAAGTACTATTAGTACGAGTGTTACTCGAAGGCGTCTGTCACCAACATTGTTCAACGGTGTAATATAGTTGTATCTGTGATTACAAAGTCTCTACTACAACAAACATTACGAAAGTGATAACGAGTATTCGTTGGCATCACAAAAGTAGCCAAGAGTGTTCGTTGACATCATAAAAAAACATAACCTAAAAGAAAAAGAAACTAAACGAAATCAGCTATACACCCAAACATATATACATATTAAAAGAATTAATATTGATTTTCAGTGTCCCCTTTCTTTCATTTGCATGTGTAATCACTTCAACGTAACCATCACCGATGAAGTCCTAAAAGACGAAAGGTGTCACACGAAAAATTTATTCCACATTGTCATGAATTGTTCTAAAATTGTTCTGATATACTAGCTCTGATCAAAAAGTATCGAGACTAGTGCTATAAAAAGAAAACTACAACACATATCAATTCAGCATTTAATCTCCTTCGAATTAGTCATCTTCTGAAGCTACATGATTTATTCAGCGTCGTTTCCATTGATGAACGCATTCCTGGAACTCCTTTTTTGGAATAGCGAGCAGCTACCTCGTCACATCCTCTTGGATTTCTTCGACGTCTTGAAAACTTGTTCCTTTCAAGTTGGATTTGATTTTTGAAGAGGAAAATGTCCCTGGGGCATGATCTGGAGAATATGGTGGTTGTCGGATCTAGGAGAATGTGGTGTTTGGCCGAAAACTAGTTAACCAGGCATGGTCACTGATGGAACCTCTGTAGTCTGGTGAGACGACCACACTCTATACACTTTCCTTCCAAGCATTGCTGTAAACAATGGGAGTGAGCGAGAACGTTATGACTTTGTATACAGAGTTCACTGTCAATCTGTGCCAAGCAGCTTCATTGCGTACTTTAGTTCCATTACCAAAGGAACAGTCCCGATACTTTTTTCATCAGACTTCTTATACGATCATTTTACTGTTACAGAAAGTATCTGACTCCACCTACTATGCTCTATATTTACAAGAGTCCTGTCAGACCACAAATGGCGATTAATGCCATATCTGCGCTGGCGATGCCCAATCTTCACTTTCCAGCCTTGACAGCATTCAAAAGTGACTATGCGGTCTTGTAGGTGATGAATTATTTTCCACCTTGCAACCTCTTTCCCTACATGTGAAACGTCGCTATCCTTTCGCTTCTCTCTTGTTATTTCTATGAAAATCTTCTGACTGACTCCATTCCTTAGTTCCACCTGTTCAGACATTTACAGCTAAAATTCACTATGCCTTTCCAGACTTGACAGCATTCAAAAGTGACAATGTGGTCTTGTAGGTGATGAATTATTTTTCACCTTGCAATCTCTTTCCCTACAGGTGAAACGTCGCTATCATTTCGCTTCTGACCGGCTCCATTCCTTAGTTCCACCAGTTCAGACATTTACAGCTAAAATTCACCATATCATGCACACTGGGACGAACCATCTTCATTCCCTTTGTATTCCATTAGTAAGAAGGAAGTTCTATTTGGGCAGATTCTTCCTAAGAGACGCTGATTTGTGAAATAGACTCACGAGTTGATGCTTCCCCAATCGCTACAATCTTAATCTCTTCATATCTCGGGCCAAACGTTATTTATCCCACATAAGAGGAGTGGGTAAGAAGTGTGGATTATGAGGACATGTAGGATAATTAAATAAACAAATATAAAAAAAACTCATTCAGTAATTCTTTAGTGACTCTTGGGCCTTGTATTGGGTGAACAATAGTGTAAAAAGATCGTTACTCACACTGATTTGGTCTTTTTTGTCCAATCGTCTGACCATAAGCGCCAAGATGCAATACACGAAAAATATCAGCAGAAGAACAACGAGAACGTAAGAATTATTCAAGACTTTTTTCTCAAAGTCGACGAAGATCTCTTCAAAATCTAGTATTTGTGGAGTAACTAACGAAATGAAAGATGAAAATGTTCCAAATAAACTAGTTTTGAGAATCACGTTGTTCTTTTCATCTATTGATGTATCCTGCAAAAGAGAAAAGTAAACTAAATCAGAATTTATGTCACATGATTACGTTTGATTTTTATCAAAAATTAAAGAAGTCCACTCTGCCAAAAATGACTCGCCATATGACTGTTTAATTTCTTCGTCGAGACATTGTCATTTATTATTAAATTTTCGACTAGTGTTATTATCATCTTAATTTCGGTTGCCTTTTTATCGCATTTCATAAGAAATAATACGATTTTAAAAGCAAATTAAAAATATATTGAATTATACCTGCAAATAGGGAATTACGATGTAAGTATAATTTAAACACTTTGTTTAGTGCTCATTGTTCCACTTGGGGAACATATTTTAAGACATTTTTGATATCAGACGAGTTATATTTTTTTATTATCGATAGCATACACGGAAAAGACGAAAATACAATATGTGCTTACACGTTGATAAAAGACAATCTATGACTTATTAATTTATAGTGAAATTTGACACTAAGTCATAATGTCCAGACACTAGAAGGTTAATATACCTTCATTTATTTACAAAGGGCTTTATGGTGGAATTATTTGTCAATAACCTACACTTGTGTTTGAAATAGACGATGCGGTTGAAATAAAATGGGTGGCTGGATTTTCAGCAATAAAACGATTGATCCTAAAAAAGCTTAAAAAGCAGTCTAAATTATGTGGTGGGAGAAAATTTTCTAAATGTCCTATTATAATTGTGTTTGGCTCTCACTTCATTAGTTAGCACTTTTACGTCCTGGCAATACTTCATAAATAATGGACCATTCCGCATTTTGATCATGTGCAAAGAGGGGGAAAAACATTACTCGATTTCAGTGAGAAAATGAAAGAAAGAAGAAAGATAGAAGTGGAGAGAATCAGATTAAGCTGGTAAGAACAGATGCTACACTTTGATCTCCATCGCCGAGAAAAAGTGCCATTTTTCAGACCTACAGTGTCGAACGACGGAAAACGAGTAAGCAATCGCCAAAAATCCAGTTGCCATAAATCAAATAAAGTAATATCGTCTTCTGAATTATTTTTACATTATTAAGAGAATTGTTAGCAAGACGGGGATTTGACGAGAAAGGAAAAGAAAAAGTAATAAGAGAATGATGAAAGTGTTAAATGTCTCCTGCCAATACCTCATCAATAATGGATTATTCCATTTTGATCGTGTGGAAAAACAGAAAAGACACTATTTGATTTCAGTGAGAAAATGAAAGAAAAAAAGAAAGAAGTATTTAACAGCTGTTTCTTTGAAATGGAAAAAGTTATCAATTTCAAATCTTTTCAATTGTATCCACTTCTTAAAATAATGACCCGCATTCATATTTATGATTGTTATTTCAACATTTTGGCAAAGTTAGCAATCTTAAATCTTTAACGATGCGATAGGAGAATTTCTACGGATATTTTATTGTCGTAGAACTCGCCATGAGCTTATTCAATCATTAACGTAAGAGTTAAGAATTAAGATTCATCACAAAATTTAAATAGGAAAACCGTGACATTTCCATGGCTCTTTCTAGTATAATAATAATTTTAATCCAGTGGACAGTCACTTTATTTTAATGATATACTTGTAAATTCTGCAATACTTGCGTTGGGAATCTTTTTTTCTTTTTTTTTTTCTTTTTTTAAGCTTATCACCCCAAGCAAGGCTGGAAGCCACTAGCACGCAAGAGGTTACAGAAGGTTTGGAGGAAGAGCAGATAGGAGTGGTAAAGGAGAGGATGTGGAGAAAGATAGTGGATCGATCAAGGAAAGGGGGTTACAGAAGATTTGGAGCGAGAGCAGATAGGAATGAAAGGTGAAAGGATGTGGAGAAGGGAAGTGGATAGATTAAGGCAGCTGGAGATGTCGATTGACGTTACACTTAAATAGTTGGAGCTTGTATTTGTCAGGGAAAGAGGAATAAGGAAGGGAGTTCCACAGGCGAGATGTGCGAGATATGAAGCTATCGGAGTAGAAGAGACGTCTACATCTAACAGTTTCAATGGTGAAGGGGTGGGAACGGGATGCCAGCCTCGTAGGACGTTTAAATTCATGAGGCCTAGGAACCAGCGAAAGCAGCTCCTCGGAGCAATTACCGTGGAAGTATTTGTAAAAAAGACAGAGCGAGGCAACGTCGCGTCTGTGAGAGAGCGACTGCAGACGAGATGACAGATCAGGGCCAATTACATTGCATATCCGTCTCTGGATCTTATCAAGAACCCTGAGGCAAACAGCAGGGGCTCCAGACCATATATGGCAGGAATACTCCATGCAAGGGCGAATGGTCGATTTATAGATTTGGAGGATCGATTCCGGGGAGAAAAATTTCCTGGCTCGGTACAGGGAGCGAACTTTCCTTGCGGTGGATGATGCAATTGACTCAATGTATTTGTTCCATCTCAGATCAGCAGACAGCGTGAGACCGAGCAGCCACAGGGAGGAGCTCTCGAGAAGTTGGTCATCAGACATTCTAATGGGATGCAGGGATGGATCCTTATGGTGGTTGATAGAGAGCAGTTTTGTTTTAGAGGCGTTAAAGTTAACCATCCATTTCTCACCCCAGATCACAACCGATTGTAGGTCCTTTTCAATTTGAGCTGCCAGGTTAGCTTTGTCCGCCTCACTAGATTTGTGTTTGAGGCAGGAGTAAATGGTGATGTCGTCAGCGTAGATGCCGACTTGGGAGTCTATGGCGTCAGGAAGGTCGTTTATAAATATGAGGAACAGAGTAGGGCCTAGGATGGAGCCTTGAGGAACACCTGCGTTAGCGGGATAGGATCTGGAGATGAATCCACTAAGAACAACCTTCAAATCCCGGTGTGACAGGAATGACTGTATTAGGTCAAAGAATCGACCTGTGATACCATAACCCTGGAGCTTGCGGAGAAGGCCGGCATCACTGATGACTTTTGTTAGCTAAGGATTAATAGAAATTCAGATTAAAATACCTAAATTTGTTCTGGTATACCGCCGTACATAAAATTTTAGTGAAATTCTACCTGCTTGTAGAGAATCACGATGTAAGTATAACTTGTAATTTAAACGCTTTATATTTATTAACCTTTAGTGTCTATTGTTCCACTTACGGAACATATCTTATGACATTTTTTAAATATCAGACTAGCGCTAACTTTTGATTATTTTATCGATAATATATACAGTGTAACCCGGATATAAGAGAGTTGTCGGGACCGGAGAAGACGTATCTTATATCCGGGTTTCTCTTATATCCGGGTTTGGTCTATTTTGTTTTATTAACACAGGCTCTAATTTGGGACCAGAGAAAATATCTCTTATATCCGGGTTTCTCTTATATCCGGGTTACACTGTATAGAAAAGACGAAAATACAATATGTTCTTATATACAGTGTTCAAATAAAATTTATGACTTATTAATTTGTAGTGAAATTCGGTTGGAACTAACATCTACAACCATGTCCAGGCTCTAAAATATTAATAAACATTTATTTTATTTTATTTTTTTGTTAAAAAAGGTTTGATCTTTGCCAATAATTTTCACTTGGGTTTCAAACAGACAGGGTCGTTGGAATAAAAGGAGTGACTAAATTTTTAGAATTTTTAAAAGAATTTTCAATAATAAAACGATTTCTGCTTGAATGCTAGCAGCCTAAGATATAGGAGGAAAATATTTATTAATAGATTTAATGCAGTGGATTATTCTTGTCATGCTAAAATGAACTTAATTCATGAAGACCTAAATGTTTCTACAGTATGTGTATATACAACAATGTATCTAGTTTTTTCTAGAGTTAAATTATACCTACAAAGATTTAATGATTTGTTTATTTAACGGAATATCAATTCCTTATGCGTCACTTAATGCCGAAACTTTATTTTCTTGGGAGATTTGAAGTAATAAAAATATTATATATATTAATCTGCTTTCACAATTGAATACATGGTAGATGATACTCAGCTTTTGTGCATATACATGTTTGTGTGGATATGATCACTAGAGGGGGTGATATGTGTATTTTATGTTGTAGTTTTGTTGAAGTTATATTTTGAAATACAGTTTGATTTAAGAAATTGTAGGATATTGCATGGGTTAATATTATGAGAGAGTTTTTTCATGTTGACTGATGAATTGTTGGCAATTTTACTATAAATATGTATTGATGGTATTTTTTTATATAAAAAGTATTGATGGTATATTTACTATAAAATGTATTTTTTATACTTTCATAGTGTTTTGATTCGTGGTTCACTATTTGCTCATAGCGGGAACCCTAACAGGTACTACTACCCTGGGTCGGACTGGACCTTGGAACAACAATAATTAAGTGGCGGTTCCACACTCCTCAAAAACACCAATCTCAGAGGTTTGGTTTGGTTTCTTTTACGACATATCAACCTCAATGGGTTTTTTAATGCCGACAATTTTTTTTTATTTCTGGTAATATTTTTCCTTGAAAAATGTATAGCTAGTAATATCTTTTTTTTCAAAAATGTATTACTGGTAATAATTTTTTACAAAGTATTTCTGGTATTAAAACCTATTTTTACACTTACATAGTGTTTAGATCCCAGTTTGAGGGTTAACTATTTGCCCATAGTTGGGACCCTAACAGGTGCTACCACCCCAGGACAGGGTGGACCTGGGAATACCAGCAATTAAGAGGTGGTTCCATGCTACTCAAAACCTCCTGATCAGAGGCGTTACTGTTGGACGTAGTTTATCGTCTTACCCAGGACGCGGATGTATTTTATCGTCATACCTAGGACGGCCAATCTCAGAGCGCCTGCAAAGAAAGTATTATGACGTCAGAATAATTCACCTGGAGATTAAATGCTTCATATTTATCGCTGAAAGGGTCATTCTTTACAATGGGATTTATGGTGTAAATTTTTGTTATTAGCTGATCACGAATCGATCTCTTCTTTAGTGTATGGGATCCTGTAAAATAAGAGATTTTAAAAGCATTAACATTTACACATATAGGACTGGCAAAATAAGTTTTCCAGAAAATAAGCACATTAAGAACAGAAAAATGTTGCTAGAAACCCAAAATGCTGAATTGCTATGGAACATCGTCTGCAGTGAATGCTAGACAATCTCCTGTTCAGATGTCCTTCTACCAACAAATACTGAAAAATACCATGGACAGAACATGTGAGCAATGAGGAGGTTTTCAGGAAAAGAGGAACTACAAAGAAACAGATGATTACATTAAAAAAGAAACAGCTGAAATTTCTGGGACATAAAATAAAGAGAACTTGGAGAATTTAACACTCAAAGGGAATACTGAAGGCAAGAGAAGCAAAGGAAATGGCGACTAACCTAACTTAATGAGACAATGGATGGCCGAGCAAAGAGCGCAAGTGAAATATAAATATGTTAAAATAGAACAGTCTTTATTTTATTTTATTTTTCATAATACCAGAATTTGCTGTTAGAATTATATTTGAAGATTTTGTATTTCTTTCAAAACTCCTACTTGCAATAATATGAGCCGCATAAAACACCTAGTGTTAGTAATGGCTGGCAGTTTATATCTGAGTATGTTTATCTGCTGGGGCGGCTACCCAATCCCTATTGCAGACGCCTGCTCGGGCATATTTGTGTTTGTTCTACACCCGCAGAACCCACCTGTAGTTTATACTGCAATTATGCTGAGCGAAGCTTAGTTACAGTTTCTAGGAGAGAGCGCATTATCTAGCATGCTCAACAGTCTGAACAAGCTCAGTCACGATGACTTGCGACTTCGAGCTAGCATAACCATTGACGGCTCCCAAGTAGTTCCGTCTACCTGATTTCACTCCACAAGGCTTGGGTCAACCCGTGGTATGGTTTTTAGGCACTTTCGCTGGAATCGCCTTCCCCGGGCCGGTAACATCAAGAAGTCACCTTCCTCATAAATCAACCATAGTGCAATTCGTACTCGAAAGTGAACCTTCTAATCAATCGACCATGTGCCCATATATACACACAGTATAGGCATTAGGATATTCTAAGAGTGGTGGATCAAAAATTGTGCAATACGGATTGCCATTAGCCTAGAAGGAACGGATATCTTCTGTAGTGTTTGGGATCCTGTAAAATAATATATTTTTAAAAGCATTAACATTTACCTAAAATTTTAACATAGCATCTGAATATGATATCGTGGCCTATTCAAATTAACAACCTCATCTTTATATCTCATCTATTTATTAATTTTTTAAACAGTATTTCGTCTGTAATCTCCCCTTCTTCATTTGCCGAAGAATACAATTGGTAATTTTCAGCGCACTTTTTAGAGAAGATTATTTTATATGAAACAAGTGGCGGATTTCCAAGAAAGTTAAACTTTTATATGCTGTTTCACTTCAGAACCTCTCCACAGCTCTTGTTTCTTGTATCTCGAAACAATATTTGGCTCGATTATACTTCTTTGTTTCCGCTATGCCATCTATACACACAAACTCATTAAATAGGTTACTCGCTGTTCGCTCTGCCCCTCCTGCCCTTCGAGATGTCTTGAGGGTGTTAAATTTTCTAAGTCCTATTTCCTCATTGTGTGTCCCAGAAGTTTTCTGATTTTAAGTATGTGTCCTTTTAGTTCTAATTTTCTTTAAAACGTCGTGCTTACTTACATTTCAACCCAGGGCATTCTCGTCTGTAGAACTACATCTCTGTTGTTTTGAGTCACTTCTCCATCTATGAAGAACTCGTTCACAGGCATATAAAAGGATTTATATTATACAGCAGTTCATCACTTTGTTCGCCATCTTGACTAGTAACGTTTATAATGAGAAATATTGCTAGATTAAAAAGATCTAATAATAATACGAATATGAATAAACTTTTTTTATACTATTGTTCACCCAATACAAAGCACAAGAGCCACTCAAAGTAGAGGATAACTGAATGAGATTGTTGAAAGGACACAAAGGGTGGAGGAAACGGTTGGTATCATGAAGATATATAGGATAAATAATGTAATAGACGTTAGAATTCAAATTATTATTGTTTTGTTTTTTACATAACACCAAAATTTGCTGTTATAAATACAGCTTTTAAAAAATGATAATGTATTTCTTCCAAAATTCCTGCTAATATTATGAGTCATATAAAACACCTAGTATACACATTAGGATATACTAAGAATGGTGAATCAAAAATTGTACAATAGGAGCATTATTGCATAGTGGTAACTGTTCCATAATCTCTTGTGAGAAGAATACTCTTATATAGCAGTGGATGTTGGACAACCTTTTTACAGACTTGAAGTGAAAGAGATGTGGTTCTATCGACAAATGCCGAGAATCCCCTGGTTTAAGCATGAGAGCAATGGGAAAGTTTTAAGGAAAATAGGAACTACAAGAAGGCTGAAATTTTGGGGCTATGCAATGAGGAAAGAAAACTTTGAGAATTTAAAACTCAGAGGAAATACTGCAGACAAGAGATGCAAGGTGAAGTAGTGAGTGATCCACTTAACAAAACAAGGATTGTAAAGGTCCAAAAGTTACCTAGAGCAACAAAAAAAAACAGGAAGTTGTGGAGATCAGTGATCACCCACGTCATAAAAGGTCATGCCATATAATAGAAAAAAATACCAAAGTTAGTATTATTTTTAAAATAATAATTCTTATGTTGGTCAAATAAGACATATCTCAACGGATGTACATGGTGGTATAGAAAATTTCCACTATGCTACATATTGCACCATTCAAAAGAAATGCATGCATAGCTAATGTTTATTGATACCCAGTCTACTGAGTTGTGCTGTCTACTTGTGTTCAATTATTACACAAAACTCTTTAATGTCACATTGGAATGATTCAGCGATCATTACTTTGGCTACATGGAATTTTTCATAAAGCTTGTCAAGCCTGCTACTAAGGCCCTCGTAATAGGAACTACAAGAAAACTTATACTTGTAATCAGAAAGTGAATGCTGAAATTTATGGGGCACATAATGAGGAAAGAAAACCTGGAAGATTTAACACTCACATGACATACTGAAGGCAAGAAAAGCAAAAAGAGACGTCGAGTAATCTACTTAATGAGTTGTGGAGAGCCGTGATCGCCGCAATTCTGAAGGAACATAGAACATAAAAGAAAATAGCTAAAAACGAGTATGACTAGGCGCGTAGCCGAATGGTTTGAATGTTAGCTTTCCGACTGGGTTTGAATGTCGTCATTCAAATGTCGATTAGCCAAGGAGGTGACTCTTTGATAATGCCGGTTTGGAGAGACTATCTTAGCGTGCAGCACCGCTGGTAAGTGCCTGAAAGCCGTCTACGGCTTGACCTCAAATTTGCGTGTGAAACTGAGTAGACGAAACTTCGGTAGCCGTCGATAGTGACATTATGGCGGAGCTAGATTTGTACTTGTCTATACTGTTAAGCAACACGATAATTAATATCATATGTTGTTAATAGTATTAAATCAATGAATACTCTTTATTAACATTACAAGATGCAATCACCAGAAAAGAAGAAACAAGTAAATAAACGACTTCAAACGGTTCAGTATGTGTCCAAGAAAGGCAATGGCTAATAAGCCAGTTTCGTAAACTAAGAGTATTGAATTGTTATGTAATTGTCAGTCTTATACAGTAGTGAATGCTGAGCGATCTTCTCTCAGATGAAGAAATAAAGTCTTGAAGCCACAGAAATATGGATCTACAGAAGGATACTGAGAATACCATGGACAGAACATGTGAGCAACAACGAAGTTTTATAGAAAATGGAAACAAAAAGGACACTTATACTTAAAATCAGAAAGCTATAGTTGAAATTTCTAGGGCACATAATGAGGAAAGAGGGCTTGTAAAATTTAATGCTCACATGATAGATTGATGGCTATATGGACAGAGGAAAACAACACATAACCTACATAGGGAGCTAAAGTAAATTGATGTCGGAACAAGTTTTAAGAGATAAAAAAAAAAGACAAAATTTATTAAGAGCTACAAAGGACGTGAAATTGTGGCAAGCCATGATCGCTGACGTCCTGAAGGGACACGGCACATAGAAAAATAACTGGTTCATTATTTGTTGCCCTTCCATAACGATAATTCCATGTCATGTCTAAAGAAAATAAATATTAATAAAGAATTCCTTAAATGAAATACGATATTTTTGTCTCTGGAAAAAAACACAACAAAAAACAAAAACAAATGTAGTATGTGATTCATTGTCAAGAAATTCCAGAGATCTGAATCGAATTTAATATCAGTAAAGAATCTTTGTGCTAGAAGGAGTTGATCTGTGGTAACCCCAGTATGTACTGATCTTCCCTAAGAGACACCACAATAGGCTTTGCACTCGGTGTCAATCCAGAGCATCAAAAGAGGTAGATGCATTAGAATGTTGACCTGTAATGTGTCCTTATAGCCAACAGCTACAGCATCTGGTCTCAAAGATGCCAGTGGCTGTCCCAACATATAATCAAAAGGCCGACCTAGCCGAGCTTAAAGCTTTCGGCCATATCTCGTTGCAAAACCGGTTCCCGTGCGATCACCGAAGTTAAGCAAGGTCGAGCCTGATCAGTACCTTGAGTGGTGACTGCTTGGGAATACCAGGTGCTGTAAGCCTGGATGTGCGGGTGGTAATGGCTGCGAATTATTAATCAGAGAGCCGAGTTCCGATTCCCGTTGGGTTCGTTATATTCACTTACGCGCAAATACCGTTAGGAAAGGTATGAATCCACCTCTTCTCCCACAGCTATGGGTCAATTAGTAAGACATATTACTAAATTTATCTAAAATAAAAATAAAAATCTTACAATCTAAAAACATATTCTGACTTTAAATAACCTGGAAAGCCGTAGGAAACGAATCAGTCAATCAATCAAACAACCGAACTTAGGATATGCATACGCAGAACAACTGAATTTTATAAACGCGTGATATATTATTTGATACATTGTATATTTGTGTGCTTGTGTGCGCGCGCGCGCGCCCGCGCGCGCGCGCCCGCGCGCGCGCGCGTGTGTGTGTGTGTGTGTGTGTGTGTGTGTGTGTACAGTGATAGAATTTAAGAAATTTAAATATTTGTTTTTAACGAGCAAATGCCCAATATCATTAGATAGATAGATAGATAGATATGAAGAAACTGGGATAGATAGATAGATAGATAGATAGATAGATAGATAGATAGATAGATAGAGTAAATTAGAATAAAGGCAGATTTGTTGAATTTTAAAACCCTTGTCTTGCTGCATCAAATGTTAGATAGATAGATAGATAGATAGATATGATTGGCCGAGATAGATAGATATGAATAGGCCTAGATAGATAGATAGATAGATAGATAGATAGATAGATAGATAGATATGAATAGGCCGAGATAGATAGATAGATAGATAGATAGATAGATAGATAGATATGAATAGGCCGAGATAGATAGATAGATAGATAGATAGATAGATAGATATGATTGGCCGAGATAGATAGATAGATATGAATAGGCCGAGATAGATAGATAGATAGATAGATAGATAGATATGAATAGGCCGAGATAGATAGATAGATAGATATGAATAGGCCGATATAGATAGATAGATATGAATAGGCCGAGATAGATAGATAGATATGAATAGGCCGAGATAGATAGATAGATAGATAGATAGATAGATATGAATAGGCCGAGATAGATAGATAGATAGATATGAATAGGCCGAGATAGATAGATAGATAGATAGATAGATAGATAGATATGAATAGGCCGAGATAGATAGATAGATAGATAGATATGAATAGGCCGAGATAGATAGATAGATATGAATAGGCCGAGATAGATAGATAGATAGATAGATAGATAGATAGATATGAATAGGCCGAGATAGATAGATAGATAGATATGAATAGGCCGAGATAGATAGATAGATAGATATGAATAGGCCGAGATAGATAGATAGATAGATATGAATAGGCCGAGATAGATAGATAGATAGATATGAATAGGCCGAGATAGATAGATAGATAGATATGAATAGGCCGAGATAGATAGATAGATAGATATGAATAGGCCGAGATAGATAGATAGATAGATATGAATAGGCCGAGATAGATAGATAGATAGATAGATATGAATAGGCCGAGATAGATAGATAGATAGATAGATATGAATAGGCCGAGATAGATAGATAGATAGATAGATATGAATAGGCCGAGATAGATAGATAGATAGATATGAATAGGCCGAGATAGATAGATAGATAGATAGATAGATATGAATAGGCCGAGATAGATAGATAGATAGATAGATATGAATAGGCCGAGATAGATAGATAGATAGATAGATATGAATAGGCCGAGATAGATAGATAGATAGATAGATATGAATAGGCCGAGATAGATAGATAGATAGATAGATATGAATAGGCCGAGATAGATAGATAGATAGATAGATATGAATAGGCCGAGATAGATAGATAGATAGATAGATAGATAGATATGAATAGGCCGAGATAGATAGATAGATAGATAGATAGATAGATATGAATAGGCCGAGATAGATAGATAGATAGATAGATAGATATGAATAGGCCGAGATAGATAGATAGATAGATAGATAGATAGATATGAATAGGCCGAGATAGATAGATAGATAGATAGATAGATAGATATGAATAGGCCGAGATAGATAGATAGATAGATAGATAGATATGAATAGGCCGAGATAGATAGATAGATAGATAGATAGATATGAATAGGCCGAGATAGATAGATAGATAGATAGATAGATAGATATGAATAGGCCGAGATAGATAGATAGATAGATAGATAGATAGATATGAATAGGCCGAGATAGATAGATAGATAGATAGATAGATAGATAGATATGAATAGGCCGAGATAGATAGATAGATAGATAGATAGATAGATATGAATAGGCCGAGATAGATAGATAGATAGATAGATAGATAGATAGATATGAATAGGCCGAGATAGATAGATAGATAGATAGATAGATAGATAGATATGAATAGGCCGAGATAGATAGATAGATAGATAGATAGATATATATGAATAGGCCGAGATAGATAGATAGATAGATAGATAGATAGATAGATAGATAGATAGATAGATAGATATGAATAGGCCGAGATAGATAGATAGATAGATAGATAGATAGATAGATAGATAGATAGATAGATAGATAGATAGATAGAATTTGGTCGAATTTGGACAGGTAGCAAACCATACACCCTCGGGCCGACATTAATTGAATACCGCCATTGAATAAACAATCATTTTATGGAGGCAAGATTTCGTCCCCTATTATTATTTGTCTTTACAACAATAACGTTACACAAACCTTGTGAATCGATGCGAAGATAGAAACTATTTTGTCGACTATGACATTGGATAAGAATTCGTAAAGTCGAACCAAGCGTTTCTACTTTTATATTCATTAATTTGATAATGCTTTCATTTTTTTGGTTATCATTTTGTGCTGAATAATAAAGATGATAATTATATCTCGTCGGAGCTTCGTTCATTTTTCCCCACACTGTAACGTCAGAGGATGGCAACTCCACCAAAGATAATCCATTTTCCGTTAAAGGTATTTGAAATGTAAATATTCCATTTGTGCTTTCTTTGATGTTTTGAAATTTTTTTTCCATATCGATTTTGGATTTTAAAACTATCTTGTATGTTTTGTCTGGGTCGTTATTTAAGATAACGTTGTTTTGGAAGTCTGCAACCGAAATAACAGCAGTGGGCATCTGGATCTTGTTTTCCACACTTGAGTTATCTTTGTAGAAGATAATCTGAAAGCAAAGAAAATTTCTTTTTATTAAAATGTCTACTCCTCACTTAACGACCAGATTCAATTCCAACATCGCTAAGCGAGAAATTGTAAATAACCCCTATTTCAGGCATTCTACGCTTGTAATGGATTTGTATGAAGCAGATAGCTTTAAATATCACTTTTACGTCTATATGTGAAGTTACAATAGCTTTATTTACATGTTATTTCATACTAAAGTTTTATGATATTTGTTACGAGAGTCTGTTGTGTTCGGTTAATAATAGTTTCCACTATGTTGTGGGATTCAACACTTTTGATACGAAAGTGTTGACGTTTTACAGTAGATGTTTATGCGTTCCTGGAACATATGTACCGCAAATAATATTGGCGGACTCATGCGAGTCCGGGTAAAAATAAGTAACATAAACCAATGAATTTAAAAGAAACAATGCATGTGTAGCATTGTATGTAAATGAGATACTGCTACTCAGTCGAGCTACCATCTGTTGTTCTGACAACGTCTATTCCAGAAAGTACTCTACTTTATAACAATATGACATCGCCGATAGGATCCATAACCGCGTTAGATGAACCGGAGCAAGTAGAAACGTGGATTAGATGTATAGCAGCGTTGGCTGGGGTAAAGAAATTGAAAAACAATAAAGCCTCCTGAGGGGAGAATGAAATTACTGATTTATTTTTGGCTTCGGTGGGATGTGAAACCATAAAGAAAATATCCATTATGGTGTACCACAAAATACTGGAAGACTTAACATATGAGGAAATTTAAATTATTATAAAAAGAAAGATGCGATCAAACAAAAATAAATAAATAAATAAATAAATAAGGTGGTTATTGCAGAAAGAACAAACTTTCTGGAAAATAGACAGAATGCAATTAAAAACCCTAATGCAATATTTACACAGATTAAAAGAAGCATCAAGATATAACAAATTTAAAAAAAAACTGGGTTCGAGAGAAATGACTATAGAAGACGAATTGATTCTTCTAAAACTAATTGAAGGCATGTATGATGCTAGAAGCGAATGGTATGTATTTAGAAGCAAGTGTAGAATTCTTGTAGCAATTAGAATTAATTAATGAAGTTAATAATTCTAAAAACAACGTGGAAGCATACAAAACAACTAAAATCCTAATTAAGTGCAAATATTGCGACAAAGAACACGAAAGGAACAAAAACAAATGTCCAGCCCTAGGAAAATTATGTTTAAACTGTAAAAGAAAAGATTTGTGCGCAAATACAAAAAGAGAATAAAAAGGGTAGAAAATACTGAAAATACAGAAGTACATTCGATAAGAACACTTGCAAAAAGTAGAGACATTAAAATTGAATGGCATAACTTTTCCCATGCAGGTTGACACGCGGAGCGATGTGTCATTGACCGCAAAGAATTTCTGGGGAAAAATGGGTAAAACGAAAGAAAAAATAAGCTTGATTTAAAACAATTTGATGGATCTGTCATCAAAATTCTAGGCTCCTTTGAAAGAAATTTCGGGACAAAAAACCGTTTTGAGATTATTCCTATCACTGTTGTAGAACGCACAAAAAATCATGGACTCCTGGGAATAGACGTTTTAAAAGTGGATACGGTGAAATTAATAAACAGTATAAAGTCAAAAGAACCTGACATAGGACTATTAAAAGGATACGGTGGAGTAATGGATAGCGGCTGGGACTGAGGAATTGGAGAGTCAAATCCATTCACTTACGTGCTAATACTCTTGGGAAAGGTATGGATCCTCTTCTTCTCTCCCCAGCTATGGGTAAATAGCAAGACAGACCGGATTCTCTAGCCTTGCACGGCAACTGATCTACCGCAGAAAGAAATGGCAACCTATTGTTGGAAAACCTACTGCCCCGTCAGTCATGTATCGAAAGATATATTATCACCTAAGCGTGTATCATGTATGGCAAATAACTGACTGACTGATAAAATGAGTATTCGTCTAAAAGAAAATAGTCACCTGATCTATTTTGAATCTAGAAAAATACCTATTCATATTCTACCTATGGTAGTTAAAAAAAAGAAAAAAAAACAAGGCATGAAAAGTTACACAAGTAACCTACATATTTACAAGAGTTCTCTTTTTGAATAGTTTTTTTCTGGTGATTATCTATTATTTGAAACCAAAGGAATGGAATCACCGGTAAAATGAAGCCTTTTAATTTACCTTGAATAATAGTGTAGAATCAGACTCCTTCATTTCTGGAGGGACAATCAAATTTCCGCTGTTTGTTTCCAGTTGAAATCCTTCTAGCTTTTTCGGATCTGACTTGATCCCTATTATATCAACGTAATCGCTGTGAAGGTCGTATTTCTCCTCTGGTGGCTGGCTGTCTAAAATTTTATCCATTGTCATCAGAATCAAATTGTTCAACGGTAACTGAAATATTAAAATTCACAAGTCACTTTATCTTGTGTGCGAAAGGCTGCTGAGAAGTTCTCGGTTAGACCAAGAAAATGATTTAAAAAAAAATAGTCATTTTCTTATGTTTGTTAAGATCTTTGGAAGGGAGTAAGGCCGATAACTTTTTAGCATCCCATGTATTATTATTTTGGTCATTGTTATGATAAAAGTAATAAAAACTATTTAACAAATTATAATTAGTAGAAACGTGAACTAAAAAAATGATTAAAAAGAATTTCTTAGATGAAGCTTTGTCATTATTGATTTTTTAATTAGCTTTTATTAATTTCTATTTAGTTTCTAATACCTGATGCAATAATTTAAAACAATAAAATTAATTTAAATTTTATTAATATGAGACTTTTTCATGGATTTTTTTTTTTTTACCAAATTAAAAAAAATACAACCAGAATATTCTCTACAACGCTATCAAGTTTGAATGCTGAGGATGCCATGGACCGAACATGTGAGCTACGACAAGATTTTAGAGAAAATGGAAACAAAAAAGAAAACTTATACTTAACATCATGAAAAGGCAGTTGAAATTTCTGGAGCACGTGTGGAGGAAGGAAGGCTGGGAAAATATGATACTCACAGTACAGATTGTGGAAAAGAGGGACAGAGGAAAACAGCGCGTAACATACTTAATGGGTTTGAGTAAATGGATTATAGAACAGAATTTGGGAGAAATAACAAAAAGATAAAATTTATTAAGATGGATGAATGAAGATGATCGCCTACGTCCTGAAGGGACACGGCACATAAAGAAGAAGAATATAAGACATTTTATGTTTAAATAAAATTTTATCCAATCTTCTTTCTTTTCAAATCTGATTAATTTTTCTTTCGCCTTATTTTCGTTGTTTTATATCGCAGTTTTCAAGTGGGTTTCACTTTTTTCGAGCGTTAAGCTGGATCTAAAACAGTGATGTAGTCTGGATCTAAAACTGAAATAGTTTGCAAATTGCATCTCCTATACATTTCATGTCCCACAGGCTCTGAAGAATATGTTCCTATTCTTTTGGATGCCATTTCATTCTTTCTGATCCGCACTGAATGATCGTAAAATGCAAGATAGCAATATTATTTCAATGACGAATAAAATCATTATCAGTAGCTTTTGGAAGCTTTGTCCTTATTTTGAATTCAGGATTCACCAATTTATTGAGCTGCAACAAAAGTTCGTATCATTTTTTCAGTAGGCGGCGTTTGAACACGTGATTTTGTTCACACATGACTGAAATTTATGTCATGTATACATAATAAGATATGACATTTCTATACGATTCGTGTATGTTTTTTCGTTGTAAGTGAAAATGGAAGAAAAAATAAGATTCATTTACGTCATCTGTTGTTCTTTTATTTCTGAAAAGAAAAAACATAAACGCTAGACAAACATAAAAAAATATAAGCGCCTTTAATGAAGAAGGTGCCATAGCTGAAAGTACTCTCCGTAAGTTAAATAAAGCTCAGGCATGAAAATTATGATCTGGTTGTCTGAGAAAGCCAAGTTTGGTATAAGGTCATGTTCAGGAAATAAAAATGAAGAACGAGCTCAAATGCCTACATTTTTCGAGATTTGTATGTTATCTACAGCATCACAGCTCGAGCACCTATTTCTTATATATGCAGGTTTTATTTTAAATTATTATTTTATTCACTTATTTTTGTTTTGCTTTTGTGAAAGAAAGGAAAGCAGAAACTTACCAGACGCTAGCCAATCAAATTGTGTTTTGTCTTACCTTTAAGTTTTCCCCGTTCTTTTGTGCAATCAGATTTATGGATGCTGGAAAATAAGGATCATTTTCAAGAAAAAACGATTAAATGTAGACTGTTTGATATCTCAATTTCAACGATTATATATATATATATAAGATCTCTGAATATCTCTCTTTCCGACGATAGTTTGACCATGAATTGCTAAATCTATTTCTAGGGCCTTTGGTTTTCACAAGCTATTATTAAAGAATGGTTTCGTGAGTTGATAGGGTTGCATTTGTATTTATGCATTGTCTTTTAATGCATGCCCCCAGAGGAAAGCAACACACAAACTACCTGGCTTGCTTGAGGGAATGGATAGCGGAACAGGTTTTAGAAGTGACGGCGAAAAGATAAAATTTATTAAATTGTGGAGAGCCATGATCGCAAACGTCCTGCAGAAGAAGATAAACACAATCCTGTCACTGCTCAGATATTCTCTGATAATGGCTTGTGAAAGCCGAAAGCTCTCAGAAAATATTAGATAATTGACATTCAAATTCTTCCCGGAAAAGAAAAAAAAAATATCCGAATTGTAGCAAAATTAACTTGAAAAAATCAATTTCGATCGTGTTTTTTTTATCATTTCACTCCAAGCAAGGCAATACATCCACCAAGACACAAGGAGGTTACTGAGTGTGAGAGAATATAATAAAAAGAAAACATTATTAAGGAGAGAGGGCAATAACAATAGAAATGAGATAACAGGAGATAACTATTGACATTGCATTTAAATGTTTGAAGATCAAATTTGACTGGAAAACAAGAAGCCGGAAGAGAGTTCCACAAGCGAGAAGTGCGACAGAAGAAACTGTTCGCATAGAACTTACGGTTGCATCTAGCCATTTCAACTGTAAAATGATGAGACCTTGCAGCCAATCTAGTACTGCGCTTAAATTCATAAAGTCTAGGTACCGAAGAGGAAAGCACGTCAGAACAAGTACCATGAGAATTTTTATAGAAAAGGCACGTTACGTTGTTATTATATACTCACACGGTAATTTTTATTGTTTTAAAAGGCTATTTTTAGAATTTCAATAAATTCCGAACATACGAAACTGGATTTATGCTTTCTCTTTTTACTTGAGAACTGACAGCAAAATTATTAAACACTATGCTTGCAATTAAACATTCCAATGAATAAATAACATTTATTTTAACATTTCTGCTGTTATTTATCGAGAAAGAAGAGAATGCATAAATCCAGATGCTGGCAAAATTCCTATAATCCTAGTGGAACTCAAGCAGAGACTCACCACACTGGAAACTGTTACCCTAGATATAATGCAGCGTGTTTGACGGGAGCTGGACTACGACTTAACTTGTACAGTGTCACAGGCGATGCGCATATTGAAAACTTGTTAAATCATTCATGAAATCCACATACATTTGAACTTCTCATTCAAATTTTGATGAATAAATCTTATTTTGCTCAACAATAAATCTAGTCATTTTCATTTGCTTACAGTGTGGCGCAGATAAATCAGGAATTTTTACGTAGCGAGGTTTTGACAGGGACATTAGAAAGTACTATACGACAGTAGCTGTCTGGCCATTGACGCACAAGGTAATCGACATGTGTTCAGTATACGATCGTCGAGCTGCTATTGTGGAGATCCTTCACAACGACCACAAAGCCAAGGAAATGGTTGAATGGTTTAAATAGCCGAAAACCGTGGTCTGCGAATTTCAGAGGCATACAGGGCCTCAGACGACAAGGACAATTTCAGGCCAAAACGGAAGAAGCGCTCTGGCGCCACCCGGACGACCGAATTCGTCGCCGAGGTTGTCAAGGAGAACCTCAGCAAAAGCATGAGAAAAATCACAAAGGAAATGGGTACCAGTAGGGGAACAATTGTGGGTATTGTCAAGGGGGACTTGAATTATACATCATGTGCTCAAGAGGCGCTACTTGCTCAACGTATCACTAGTCGCCCGATTTATGTCCCCAGACTGCAATCCTCGCAACTATTTTGTGTGAGACATCTTGGAGAGGGAGATGAACAGCAGGCCCTACAATACAAAGGCTATCAAGTTACCTATCAGAGATGCCATTGCAAACATGGACAGGGTCCTCGTCGCCAACGCCTGCTCCTGCTTCCGGTGCAGCCTGGAGAAATTGATGATCGCCAATTGAGGCGACATCGAGTGATTTTTGTACTACATATATGTGCCTGTATATAAAGTTTAATTGAAATGTATTAATTTGTTATATAAATCACGCTGTTTTTATTATCCATTAATTTTTTTTTCAAGATTTATCTGCGCCACAATGGAGGTATAGTTACTCAGATGTTTATCAAATGATATCTTAAAAAAAAAACTTTAAAAAAAACATGTACATCCTCTTACCATTTGCAATATCGTTCCACTCATTTTTTGTAAAGTTTTGGTTGGATAATTTTCTGGTCATATTCACAATTCCTTCCTTAACATTATTCTCATCAAGCGAAGTCTGGCAAGAAATATTAGAATGAGGAAAGGAAGAGATTTAATACCATAAACATTATTTCCTCATTATACAGAAAATAGCAAATATAATCTTATTACAATTCTGATTATCTCTCACTTAGCAAGACTGTTACGCCCTGCCAATACCTCATAAATAATGGACTAGACATATCAGAGGCGCTACTTGGTTTCAGTGGGAAAATGAAAGAATGAAAGAAAGAAAAAGAAAGAAAGAAAAAAGTGTTTAACGTCTGTTTCAGCGAAATAGAAAAATTTGTCAATTTAAAATCTTTTCCGATTTATCCCTAATTAACGACCAGTATTCAATTTTATAATTATTATTGTAATATTTTGTTCAAATTGTTAAGCTCAAATAATTAATGATGCGATAGGGGAATTTCTAAAAATTTTCGGTCTTTGATCCTTCAGGCGAGTTCGAATTCCAGTCAAATCCATTACATTCACTTACGAAAGGTATGAATCCCCTTCTTCTCCCCCTAGCTTTGGATGAATAGCAGGACAGACCGGGTTCTATAGCGTTGGATGGCAACTGGTCTACCACAGAAAGAAATGGCAATCTACTGCGGGAAAAATATGCCTCGTCAGTCATGTATCGAAAGATACATGATCGCATAAGCGTGTATCACTCATGGCACACAACTGACTGATATATTTTATCCAGCTTATTTTCAAGCTTTCTTTCAGCATCAATATCTTCAACTTACTTCTTTATTCCCGAAGAGCCTCATTTTCGATACATAATTGACTTGGCAAAAGAATTCTCGCAGTAGTCCGCCAATGAAGGCTATAGAACCCCGCCTGTCCTGCTATTTAACCCATAGCTGGTGGAGAGAAAATGGATCTATACCTTCCCCAAAGATATATACGAGTACGTGAATATAACGAACTTTACTGGAATGCGAGCACTGATCTCCGATTAATTATCCATCACGTCAGCCGCACGTCCAAGCTTACAGTATCTGGTATTTCCAAACGGTCACCCATCAAGGTACTGAACAGGCTCAGCGTTGCTTAATGTTGGTGATCGAACGAGAGCCGGTGTTTCAACGAGATATGACCGTAAATCTTCTACGAGAACGGTGAAATTTACGGCCTAACAATATTTTTTAGATAATAAGACTTATGATTAGGGATTGTATAATGATAGCAGAAATTATAAAGAGTGACACTTCTTGTTGAGTTATTTAATGTTGAAATGTCTTTTATCAGATAATTACAAAAGTTTGTCACCCAATTTCATTGTTAATATAAAATTAGCGCAACATGACACTGGTGTTTGTTTAGTGCCGATTTCTGGTACGTGCTATATTCTAACCTTTCATCGATCAATTGCTAGTCTAACTCTGTCGAATGTTTTGTCCATAAATGAATACCTCAAAGATGGCGGATAAAAAATTGCACTTTCGTCATATTGTGTTCTGTGAATGTCGGAAAGGAATAAGAGTCGGAATTGTGAAAAAAAAAAAAACATTCAGAAGACTTATTTGTATCGCACTTTAGCTGTTCGGAAGTGGTTTGGAAGATTTCGTCAGGATGATTTTCACCTAAATAATCAGCAACATTTCGGACAACGTTAAGACCTCGATTAAGACGTTCTGCTTTCCATCGTAAAGGACTAAACTCGAAGATTTTGACGGAAGAGATTGCTAAGAGTTTGAAAATCGATATCTCAGCTGCCTTTCGCCATTTCAAGAGACTTGGGTTCGAGAAAAACGGTAGATTGGGCAAATCAAAAGGTGTCATTTTCCACCACGAGAACGTAAGACAACATGTAGCGAAACAGACCATGCAAAAGCTTAAAGAGTAGAAATGAGAAAAACCTCCAGCACCCACCGTGTTCTCCTACTTGGATGGCAACTGGTCTAGGAGAAGGACAACTCTGAATTCAAAACCTGCGGAGGGTCGTTTGGGGACCTTGTGGCATCCGTTGCACCAGGTCCCTGTATTCGTCCCTCCAAAAAGTGTGGATGGCCCTGCACAAGGCCTTCACCACTATAATCAAGTCCTGTGTGGCTGTCGGGCTTTCGGTTTCTGGGAGCTGATCTGTCTGACCCTCATACATTTGATCTTCAGCATTTACTTGGTTGATGGACTCTTTTAGGAGTTTTATCCTTCGACACAGGATGCAGTCGACATATTCACGACACTATCGCGAGAGTAGGAGAGGTTATGGTCTTCTTCTAAATTCATAATTAAACGAAATATGGGCATCTCGACGTGGTGTAATGGTTACCAAGCTTGTCTTGCTAGCTCAATTATCACTGAGTAGCGAATCGTGCTCCATACTTTCTGTTCATTGGGTGCTCCATACTTTCAACCTTGTGTCACATCTAAGCTACGCCCAGTAAATCGCCATAATTAAACGAAGCACTGTCAATTATTATTGTTAGTAGACAATAAGAACGTTAAGTATAAGGCTTTGTTCTACGTATGGGACAACAGCCTAGCGGATTAAAGCCTTAGTTCGTGAATTTGGTAACATGATATTTGTGAGTTCAATTCCTAGGGCGAGTAGTACAGATTCAGACTCTGTGGGAACAGGGTGATCAATAGCTGAGCAGTACTAAAAGACGAGATATCCTAAGATATGACTAGCGGAACCAGAAAAAAGTCTACCGTTTAAATAAAGGGTTCAGTTGGAATTCCCAGAAGTATTATCGGGATCGACAGACACTTGAAGTAGGCCGTTGGTTACAACAACCGAAATATCGCGATAATGAAAACAAAGATAAGAATATAAATATTATTAAGTTTTCAACATGTTTTTCTTTCAACGATATTTTACATGAACATTCTCAGACCGTCATTTTGTAGTCGTCAACAAGCAGGATGGACCAGAAATAAATCGGGCGTTCATAGGAAAATAAAATAACTACATTTTTATATGGTTAGATTGGTATTTCTTTAGTTTATTGCCTTCGAACCATAAATTAGTAAGACAGCTGTCACGCTAAAGTAGGCTTCTTAAAGAAAAAGAGATGAGAATTTGTGTCTTTTTTATCATTTCACTCTAAGCAAGGCTATAATGTCACTAGAACGCAGGGGATTACAGGGAGTGAAAGTGTGAAGGAAGACAAAGAATAGGAAGGATTGAGGAAAGGACAAAAAGGTAGGGGATTCAAGAAGACAGAAGATGGTTATTGACGTTGTATTTAAATTTTTGAATATTGTAGTTATCAGTAAATAAATGGAAAGGAGTTTCACATATGGGAAGTGAGAGTAAAAAATTGTTGTAGTAGAAGTGGCGGTTGCATTTACTTATTTAAAAAGTAAAATGGTGGGACCTAGTTGCCAATTCATGTAGCCTGGGCACTAGGGAAAAATTATCAGAGCAGTTGACATGAAAATATTTGTAGAAAAAAACAGAAGGAAGCCAAATCACGTCGGTGAGAAAGTGACGGAAGTCGAGATGCTTGGTCAGGGTCGATTACATTACATATCCTTCTTTGGATTTTGCCAAGAATCTCAAAATATACAGCAGGAGCACCAGACCAAATATTCAACGAACGGACGAATGTATAAATTTCTAAATGTGCAAGATGGATTCTAACGAGTATTTTTTTCTGGCATAACAACTTTCTTTGCAGTAGTTGCAACTATTGATTCGATGTAGTCGCTCCAATTGAAGTCAATGGAAAACGTGAGGTCAAGAAGGCGCAGTGTGTTAACGGAAAAATTATTTTAGAGCCATAGATGGAGGTTTGAGAAGTTGTGCTGTGAAACAATCAGAATTAAGAAGAAAGAAACGAGTAAAAATAATAATCATAGATTTAGGCTTTCTTTAGAATAGACAATCTTATTGATTACAGTTTCAAATATGGAAAAAGAGTAACTGATAATTTTGATTAAAACGTAATTCATAACAAAATACACAAAATAAATAAGAAAAAACCCACAATACCATCTCCAGATTAGCATCCTAAGATTTGCCTACCTGTTTTTGAAGGTCATCGAAGACTTTTACGATATCTGTTGATTTATTGCTCGCTTCAGATATTTTAGTGCCAATGCCCACATTTGAGTTTTGCTACAAAGAGACAACATAAAACTGAATAACATAAAATACAAGAAGTAAATAAAAGTTTGCATTTATAACATCCCAGGAATATACAGAAAAGAATATAACGACGAAACCATAGACACTAAGATGTGGTGTACTACATCTACCCTCAAGGAAAGTTGGCTCTCTGTACCGTGCTAGAAACTTTTTCTCGTCTGTGTCCATCCTTCAAAACAAGCTTGTTCTGCTGGATCAGTTATGACTGAGTAGTCAATTCACTGGAGTAATATATAGTTTCTCATGTATGCACAAAGGACATGGGTCATTTAATGACTTACATATTCTAGCTTTTCTTATTAATTTCCATTTTACTGTAGGTGTTATATTGGATTCTTTTAAGTGCCAGAAATATAAGTTTATAAAAAATAAAAATTTACTGAATCAGAGAAATGAAATAGCTATTTTTTGCCGTCATTTTCAAAATATTTCCTTAAATAATATTTAAAAGTAAAATTAAGAAATGGGAGCTGGTAATATACATACTTATATTTGATAAGAAAAAATAATTTTAAATAATTTAAGTAATTCTATTACATTTACTTGTTTTAAAAAGAAATATAGTCTATTAGTAATTAAGAGAAAAAATATTTTAAAATTGTAGTTAAATAAAACGTATTCTAACCCAAACACCACATAGAAAGAATCTTTAAGAAGTAAGAAAAAAATGCCGAAAAACATTTTGCCGTTAATAAAAAACAAACAAACAGACGTCATACCTTTAACGGATGTCAGAATTCGTTGAAAAAATACACCCCTACCCTCCCTAAACTTAACCTCTTTTTCGAACGTAACTCATAATTGATACAACAATAGTTAATAAAAATGAACACGCTACCACCCCTGTCTGAATGATTGGATTTCTTTGTATCCTTGGAAACAGGAAATTATGAATTTATATGTGTGTTTAAAACTCAGTAAATTTAAAAATAAGTTATGCCAATATTCGCTTGAAGATGAAACGGAACTAATGCTTTTAATGTAATCATATAATTAAATTTGAAGTTTTTAGTTTCCATTTTTGAAACATGGCTATTACTGTGTAGCGAAAAACAGTTAATTTATAATATATATATATATATATATATATATTAATGCATGTTTCGTTAAATAATATAGACAAGTTTTGTCTATTTTATATATACATATATAGAATAATTATAAGTTTATTATATATATATATATATGTATATATATATATATATATATGTATATATATATATGTGTGTGTGTGTGTGCGTTTGAAATTTGAAGAATTTGGAATACATCTTTTTTATAATTAGATGCCAATAATATTGCAGATACTTTGCATTTCATCAAGAATCTCTAAATACGTAGAGAAGCAACAGATCAGATGTAATAGCAATATTTAATGCCAGACGAATTAAATGTTTTAGATAGTTTCTGACGAGAAAAATTGTCTATCAGGACACAGGGAACCGACTTTCCTAGCAACAGACATAACAATTGATTCATTACAATATTTCGACTTCATGTCGGCAGAAAACATTAGCCCGAGAAGGCGCAATGAATAACTATCCTGGAGGTTAGCATCCGCTTTGTTGATGGATGGTTCTCTTAAACGGTTAAGAGAGAACAGTTTCGTTTTGGAGGCGTTAAAATTAACAAGCCTACTCAGGACAGGTGATATCACTAATGGAAGACAATAGGAATGAAATAAAAAGATTTATAGCTATAACGTAAAAGTAAATATAATGAAAAACATCTTGGCTATATGTTTAAAACGTTTAATGTATAATTGATATATAAAGTCAGTTATAATATAACCAAAGACTTGGGACCAAATTCAGAAACACAATAGACAAGCAACGACAAGGATAGTTTCAAGAGGTCAACATGTATCAGGAAACAAACAAAGATAAGAGATTTCACAGAACTGATTTAAACTATAAAAATTGTGGTGAGGTAGCCAGAAGAAAGAGTAACAGATAAAAGAAAAGATTATTTGATTGTTGCTCAGTGAGAAGCACACGTAGTAGGAAAAAACAAAGACAAGACGTAAAAACAAAATGGCGGCGTTTGCTGGTTCGACATCGCGACAGGACTGTGTAGTAACTCCGCCATGGCTGATTATTTAGATTTTGTTAAATATTTCATAAACGATCTTCCTGACGCCATAGATTCCCAAGTTGGCATCTACGCCTTTACTCCTGCCTCAAAAACAAATCTAGTGTCGCTGACAAAACTAACCTGGCCGGTCGTCTCAAAAACGACCTCCAATCGGTTAACGCCTATCTTTAACGCCTCAAAAACAAAACTGCTCTCTATTAATCACCACAGATATCCTTCCCTGTCCCCCCATTAGAATGTCTGACGCTCAACTTCTCGAGAGCACCTCTTTGCGGCTGCTCGGTCTCACGCTGACTGCTGACCTGAGATGGAACAAATACATTGAGTCAATTGCTTCACCCACCGCAAGGAAAGTTGGCTCCCTGTGCCGGGCCAGGAAATTTTTCTCCCCGGAATCGATCCTTCAAATCTACAAATCAACCATTCGCCCTTGCATGGAGTATTGCTGCCATATATGGTCTGGAGCCCCTTCTGTTTGCCTCGGGGTTCTTGATAAGATCCAGAGACGGATATGCAATGTAACTGGCCCTGATCTGTCATCTCGTCTGCAGTCGCTCTCTCACAGACGCACCGTCGCCTCTCTCTGTCTTTTTTACAAATACTTTCACGATAATTGCTCCGATGAGCTACTTTCGCTGGTTCCCAGACTTCATGAATTCAAGCGTCCTACGAGGCTGGCATCCTGCTCTCACCCTTTCACTGTTGAAACTGTTAAATGTAGCCGTTCTTTCTACTTCAATAGCTTCATATCTCGCCTGTGGAACTCCATTCCCTATTCCTGTTTCCCTGACAACTATAATCTCCAACTATTCAAATCTAATGTCAAGCGACATCTCCAGTTGCCTTGATCTATCCACTATCCTTCTCCACATCTTTTCCTCTAGCACTCCTATCTGCTCTCGCTCCAAATCTTCTGTAACCCCTTGCGTGCTAGTGGCTTCCCGCTTTGCTTGGGGTGACATGCTTAAAAACAAAAGATATAGAGGATTTTACCGGAAGTTAAAATGAGAAATAAACTCCTTGCGAATTTTGAAAGTTTTTAAAAATTGAAAAATTTTGATTAAATTTTATTTTGAATCTTTGAATACTGCTGATACATCTGGCCTGGTGCTCTTGCTATATATTTAAAAATCATTTACATAATGCAAAGAATCAGCAATGTCATAGGTTCCGACCTGGCATTTCGCCTTTAGTCACTTACCCACTGCTATAATGTTGCTACCCTGTGACATTTCTAGAAATAATTTTATGGTAATTGTTCCGATGAATCTTTCTCCATCTTACCTAGACTTTATGAATTTACGCGCAGTACTATAATGGCGGCAAAATCTCATCTGCTCACACTACATGCAACCGTAAGTTCTATGCCAACAGTTTCTTCTATCACACTTCGCGTTCGTGGAACCCCGGCTGGCTTCGTGCATCCCAGTCATCTCTGATCATTAAAAATTTAAATGAAATGTCAATCGTTATCCAGTCTCTTCTTAAAATTTATTTTTTAATGTTATCTCTCCTTGATAGAGATTTTTCTTCATATTCAGTAACACTCAGTAACAACTAATATCGTGTAGTGACTTTATTGCATTGTTCAGTGTGAAATGATAAAAGAAAGTATAGATCCGGATTTTCAAACAGACATAACAACTAATTCAAACTTTATCTGAAAATTAATATGGAAAAAGGGTTTCTTACCGTTGTAGATGAAGAAAGAGTAGTTGAAGATTTGGTAGTTGGAAACGAAAGTCTTACTGCGGGTGTAACGTCGGTAGTAGAAACTGAAGAAAGGAGGATTCTCACTGAAGTTGCAGAAACTGTTGAAGGTTGTGTTCTGTTGAGGACATTGGGAACATTGCTTGGAGTTGAAACAAAGAAGGGCCGATTTGGTCTAGGAAGAATTGCGGAAGGCTTGCCTGTGTTTGGCATAGAAGGAACGATGCTTGTAGTTGAAACAAACAAGTGCCTACTTTTAGTAGGAGGAATTGTTGAAGACTGGGTTGTGTGTTGAGTGGAAGGAACTTTGCTTGTAGGATAAACAAACACGTGCCCATTTGTAGAAGTCGGAATTGTTGAAGGATGGGATGTGTTTGAAAAAGAAGGAACTTTGCTTGTAGTAGAAACGAACAGGTGCCCATTTGTAGAAGTCGGAATTGTTGAAGGATGGGATGTGTTTGAAAAAGAAGGAACTTTGCTTGTAGTAGAAACGAACAGGTGCCCATTTGTAGAAGTCGGAATTGTTGAAGGATGGGATGTGTTTGAAAAAGAAGGAACTTTGCTTGTAGTAGAAACGAACAGGTGCCCATTTGTAGAAGTCGGAATTGTTGAAGGATGGGATGTGTTTGAAAAAGAAGGAACTTTGCTTGTAGTAGAAACGAACAGGTGCCCATTTGTAGAAGTCGGAATTGTTGAAGGATGGGATGTGTTTGAAAAAGAAGGAACTTTGCTTGTAGTAGAAACGAACAGGTGCCCATTTGTAGAAGTCGGAATTGTTGAAGGATGGGATGTGTTTGAAAAAGAAGGAACTTTGCTTGTAGTAGAAACGAACAGGTGCCCATTTGTAGAAGTCGGAATTGTTGAAGGATGGGATGTGTTTGAAAAAGAAGGAACTTTGCTTGTAGTAGAAACGAACAGGTGCCCATTTGTAGAAGTCGGAATTGTTGAAGGATGGGATGTGTTTGAAAAAGAAGGAACTTTGCTTGTAGTAGAAACGAACAGGTGCCCATTTGTAGAAGTCGGAATTGTTGAAGGATGGGATGTGTTTGAAAAAGAAGGAACTTTGCTTGTAGTAGAAACGAACAGGTGCCCATTTGTAGAAGTCGGAATTGTTGAAGGATGGGATGTGTTTGAAAAAGAAGGAACTTTGCTTGTAGTAGAAACGAACAGGTGCCCATTTGTAGAAGTCGGAATTGTTGAAGGATGGGATGTGTTTGAAAAAGAAGGAACTTTGCTTGTAGTAGAAACGAACAGGTGCCCATTTGTAGAAGTCGGAATTGTTGAAGGATGGGATGTGTTTGAAAAAGAAGGAACTTTGCTTGTAGTAGAAACGAACAGGTGCCCATTTGTAGAAGTCGGAATTGTTGAAGGATGGGATGTGTTTGAAAAAGAAGGAACTTTGCTTGTAGTAGAAACGAACAGGTGCCCATTTGTAGAAGTCGGAATTGTTGAAGGATGGGATGTGTTTGAAAAAGAAGGAACTTTGCTTGTAGTAGAAACGAACAGGTGCCCATTTGTAGAAGTCGGAATTGTTGAAGGATGGGATGTGTTTGAAAAAGAAGGAACTTTGCTTGTAGTAGAAACGAACAGGTGCCCATTTGTAGAAGTCGGAATTGTTGAAGGATGGGATGTGTTTGAAAAAGAAGGAACTTTGCTTGTAGTAGAAACGAACAGGTGCCCATTTGTAGAAGTCGGAATTGTTGAAGGATGGGATGTGTTTGAAAAAGAAGGAACTTTGCTTGTAGTAGAAACGAACAGGTGCCCATTTGTAGAAGTCGGAATTGTTGAAGGATGGGATGTGTTTGAAAAAGAAGGAACTTTGCTTGTAGTAGAAACGAACAGGTGCCCATTTGTAGAAGTCGGAATTGTTGAAGGATGGGATGTGTTTGAAAAAGAAGGAACTTTGCTTGTAGTAGAAACGAACAGGTGCCCATTTGTAGAAGTCGGAATTGTTGAAGGATGGGATGTGTTTGAAAAAGAAGGAACTTTGCTTGTAGTAGAAACGAACAGGTGCCCATTTGTAGAAGTCGGAATTGTTGAAGGATGGGATGTGTTTGAAAAAGAAGGAACTTTGCTTGTAGTAGAAACGAACAGGTGCCCATTTGTAGAAGTCGGAATTGTTGAAGGATGGGATGTGTTTGAAAAAGAAGGAACTTTGCTTGTAGTAGAAACGAACAGGTGCCCATTTGTAGAAGTCGGAATTGTTGAAGGATGGGATGTGTTTGAAAAAGAAGGAACTTTGCTTGTAGTAGAAACGAACAGGTGCCCATTTGTAGAAGTCGGAATTGTTGAAGGATGGGATGTGTTTGAAAAAGAAGGAACTTTGCTTGTAGTAGAAACGAACAGGTGCCCATTTGTAGAAGTCGGAATTGTTGAAGGATGGGATGTGTTTGAAAAAGAAGGAACTTTGCTTGTAGTAGAAACGAACAGGTGCCCATTTGTAGAAGTCGGAATTGTTGAAGGATGGGATGTGTTTGAAAAAGAAGGAACTTTGCTTGTAGTAGAAACGAACAGGTGCCCATTTGTAGAAGTCGGAATTGTTGAAGGATGGGATGTGTTTGAAAAAGAAGGAACTTTGCTTGTAGTAGAAACGAACAGGTGCCCATTTGTAGAAGTCGGAATTGTTGAAGGATGGGATGTGTTTGAAAAAGAAGGAACTTTGCTTGTAGTAGAAACGAACAGGTGCCCATTTGTAGAAGTCGGAATTGTTAAAGGATGGGATGTGTTTGAAAAAGAATGAACTTTGCTTGTAGTAGAAACGAACAGGTGCCCATTTGTAGAAGTCGGAATTGTTGAAGGATGGGATGTGTTTGAAAAAGAAGGAACTTTGCTTGTAGTAGAAACGAACAGGTGCCCATTTGTAGAAGTCGGAATTGTTGAAGGATGGGATGTGTTTGAAAAAGAAGGAACTTTGCTTGTAGTAGAAACGAACAGGTGCCCATTTGTAGAAGTCGGAATTGTTGAAGGATGGGATGTGTTTGAAAAAGAAGGAACTTTGCTTGTAGTAGAAACGAACAGGTGCCCATTTGTAGAAGTCGGAATTGTTGAAGGATGGGATGTGTTTGAAAAAGAAGGAACTTTTCTTGTAGTTGAAATAAATACGGTCCCATTTGGGACAGGTGATATTTTTGAAGGCTGTTCTGTTCTTGGAACTTTAGGTCCTTGGTATATAGCTGAAAATACTTGGATTTGATTTTTAATAACTTGACTTGTTGAAGTTTGTGTCGCATTCGTTATCTTTGTAGACTCATTTTTAGCTGAAAAAGGACGTGCGATTTATATAGTTGTTATTTGCTTGTACCTGAATCGTTTATAGAGTCAGTAGTAGATTACAGTATAATAAATATATGTATGTTTTTATGAAATATCGCAAGTAAAAATAGCTTGTGATAAATTATTTTATTAGACTTCTTTTTAAACCGACATATGTTCTAGTTCTTATCTCTTTTCCTGATCGACATTATCTCGAAATTTCCCACCTAAATTTTATATTCAGTTTTCCTTCCACTAAACTGTCCACTAAACAAGGCAGATGGTGTAAGATGGATTTATATGTTATTCAAAGTTATTAGCAGAACAGTATCGACTGAAATTTGTACCTGGCTCGCTAGTTACACTTTTTTGCTGTTATCGCTGTCATACTACCTGCACATCGATCTTTGCAGTGTATACAGACTGAATGACAAAATCATCACCCAATACTGTGCTTAATTATTAGTTCTTCCTTTACCACCAAAAATATTTACCTCTCCGAGCGGATTCTTGTTTTGAATGTCGACTGGAATTCAAGTTCACCCCAGACATCAAGTTGATCTCATATACTGAAAAATGATCGGCTCCGTATACCACTCCAGAAAGCACCTGACTTCATCTGTCCTGCTCTATATTCACAAGAGTCTTATCAAGCCAAAAATGGAATATTGCTACCATATCTGAGCTGGAGCTGTCCAATTCATACTTCCCAGTCTTGACAGTGTTCAAAAGCGTCTACGCAGCCTTTTGGGTGATTAATTATTTTTCACTCTACAACCCCCTTTTACACAGATGAAATATCAACAAGCTTCTCGCTTCTCTATCGATATTTCCATGGAAAATGTTCTGACAAACTACATTCCTTAGTTCCACCAGTTCTGACCTTCACAGCTAAAACCTGGTACACAGCTTCGAATTATCTTCATTTTCTTTGTTTTCCTTTTGTAAGAAGGAGCTTAAGAAGAACCTTCATTTGAGCAGCTTCTCCCAAAGATCAGATACTTTGCGGAAGAGATTGCCGAGAAGAATCTTCCCCAGTCACTACAATCTTAACTTCTTCACTTCACATGCCAACTGATATCTATCCTACACATCCTCATGAGCTGCATTTCTCACTCCTTCTTACTTCCATAAAAGAATCTCATTCAGTAACCTTCTACCTTGAACAGCTTTTGGGTTTTACACATTTGAAAGTGAAGTCAAATGGATGTCTCTTACTGGACAAGATATTACAGTCATAGAACGGAAATAATGCGAACACTGTGAGAGTAGATATATGCGTGTATGTGTAGGTTGCAAAGTCGTTAGTTGACTTTTTTTTTTGACGGAATAAACTGTGTGTTCAATGAGACAGTGTATATATATACGTGTTCGTGTGTCTCTGCGCGTGTCTACAGCTCGTAGAAATGAATAAACGGAAGCGACTCTTACTCTACTGGTGGACGAATCAAATAAGCTGTTTTTGAGAGTCGTTCTGATTGGCCCATCTAAGAAAAGGTATTTCTATTCAGTCTATAGTAATGTTGTCGTCTAAATCCTTTAAAGTCTGAGTTAGAAGTTTTGGTGTGAAAGTTGTTTTTTCTTATTGGCGCTATAATAATTGTTTATTAGATTTTAATTTGCTTCAAGTTGCTACACCGTGAATTGTTTCTCTTTCACTCAGAGCATTTGTTTCGCTGATATTTTTTCATATACTATGTGGTTACTCTTTACTTAGTACAAATAGTTTCAGAAACTGTGTGGTTATTATTTACTTAGTACAAATAGTTTCAGAAACTGTGTGGTTACTATTTACTTAGTACAAATCGTTTCCAAGAAACATTTGTAATTAATATGAAAATCAAAGCAAAACAAAATATAATTATATTTAATAATAATAATAATATAACCTTAACTAACAACTGAAGAAGTTGTGTAACATTACAGGAACAGGCATTTTCGGGGCATTGGGAATGGTCCTGTAGAGCCAGAGAAAAAAGCTAAAAGAATTAGAAATTAGATTTTTGAAACACAGAAATGACATATCAGAGACGATACTTGGTTTCAGTGAGAAAATAAAAGAAGAAAAGAAATGAGGAAAGAAAAATAGAAGTTTTTAACGTCTGTTTCAGTGAAAAGGAAAAAAAGTTAACAATTTCAGATCTTTTCATTTTTACCGTCCTACTTCTTAATAGCCTTCATATTTATGATTGTTATTGCAACATTTTGTTAGTCGTTAAGCTCAAATAATTAACAATGTGATAGAGGAATTTCTATGGATATTTTATTGATGTAGATCTCGCCATGAACTTATTCAGTCATTAACGTAAGAATTAAGATTCATCAGAAAATTAAAATAGATATGTCTTGCAATAATAATATGCTATGTCTGGCAACGTTAACGTACATGTTTTGTTTAGGCGAAAGATGCAGTAATTATCCCGTTCAGTTTCACAGATTGTCAGTTGTCTGGCCTTAACCGGCAGGGTTTATCCCCTAGAGCCTGACTCATCTTCGTTTATGAGCCGGTGTTTGGGAGCATCTTTAATTTATAGGGAACATTCTTGTAACGTTGCAAACAAGTCATATTTTGTTTGTAGGATATGTGATGTTGTTGCAACGTTACTGTAACGTTTCAATCAACTAATTTCCTGACCTCAACCTGACCGAGAGAAGCGGGAGAAAACAGCGAGTAACCTAGCTGACGATTTTGAGTAAACGGAGGAGCAGGATAAGGAAAACAATGCAAAAGCAAGTTAGTAAATGCGTAAGAGCAACAAGGAGCAGAAATTTGTCATGACCGCCCACGTCTGAGAGGGACATGGCACATAACAAAAATAGATACTTACTTGGAACACATGTCTGGATACGGAGGCAGAAAAAAAACAAATAAACCTGAAAAAAAAATCATAATCTGCTAACTTTTGCATCTTTTATACACATGGCGTCATGGGGGTTAAGTTCGACGCAAACCCAAGCCAAAAATTTGAAAACATATAAAAAGTCCAAGTATGTTTGTAATAATTTATTTAGTTTATTTGAGTCATAAAATTATTTAAATAGGCCAGAGTCTATATATAAAAAAAATTCTGTGACTTCCGTTAGTCCATCCGTCCGTCCGTCACACGCACTAAATTAGCCATACATTGACCGATCGAAACCAAATTTTCAGAAGTGCAAACATGTAAGGGGGTACAAAGTACAGTTGGTTTTACTAAGGTGCGTACACACTAAGTACAATAAATTTTCAATACCTTTTTTGGCAAAATTAAAATTTTTAATATTTATCATACAAAATATTCCCACTATTTAAAAAAAAAACAATTTAATGGTTAAAATAACAAACATTTATTTAATAAAAATGCAATATTGTTTTTTACATATCTTTTTTTAAAGTTTATATATATACAAGCATTCAGTTTCCAGTTCGCTCTGCATTTGCAAGAATTATAAACAAATCACAAGGCCAAACGCTTCAAAAAGTTAGAATTTGGCTCCAGAAAGAAATATTTACGCATGCCCAATTGTAGTGATTTTCTAAGCCCGGCTTAGATGTTGCACAAGGCTGAAAGTATGGGGCACCCAGTGAGGATCGAACTCACTACTCAGTCGTAAATGATCTAGCAAGACAAGCTTTCTAATCATTAAAAAATATAGTTTACCATGAAGTCTTATAAAATTGAATTAAATTAAAGAAATTATTAAATCGCGATGTAAGATTTTGTCAAACAAATTAACTTATTAAATTTCATCGATTGGTTTGCGAAGAAAGGTTGTCAATCAAGACCTTACAGAGTGTCACCAGTAACATTATACTTTCAGGTGACAAAGGCAATACTTCAGTGGAATACTCCCCCAAATTGTCAAGCCTAGTTGGTGATAGAAGCTATCACAAAGTAAAAAAAAGGATCCGGCTCTAAAAACTGAGAGGAAGCTGTCACAGATCCTAAATAAGAACAAGTACGATTTCGCACTAAATAAGTATAGACAGCAGAATCAACGTTAAACCGTAAGATTCACAGGGTTTGTATTCAATTGAGACTTATAGACAGTTGCAGGGGTCCCTCGTAGATATAGCTAACTCAACAGTGAAGTTATGTTATCCTATGTTAGAAACTCAGAAGACTTAGTGAAACTGGTCTAATGAGCTCCCATCATTAACAATTGGACGGTAAGCTTGGATGTGATAAGCCTGTGGTAGGCCCTGACAGTGGTTCGTAACCGATTGGAATCAGACCCATCTCTGGAAGAATGTCCTAACATTCCAACAGATAATCTGATGCAAATGTTAATATTCTGTGTCCAGATAACATTCTTCCAACTAGAGTTTGGCATATACCAACAAATAGAAGGCTTAGCTATGGATTCGCCCTTGTCACCAGTGGTGACAAACATATACATGTAATATTTCGAGGAAATTGCTTTAGAAACGGCACTTTCGTGGTGCCAACAGTATGGCTGAGATACGTTGATAACACCTTCATTTTTTGGCTGCACAAGGAAGCTATACAAATACTGCCTGGCCATGTGAACCTGTTCACAATGGAAGAAGAATATAACAATCAGATAACATTCCTGGATCTACTAATAACTCGGACAGAGAATGTGTTCAAACATCTGTATATCGCAAGCCAGCCTTCATCAGCGGATACTTCAGCTTCAGTTTCCACCATCCAGTGTGAAGAAAGGGATCGTTCGATGCCTACAACATTTGGTAAAAATCATAAGTGGCGACACAGATACATCCGAACAAGAAATGATCAGCATCAAACGTACTCAGAATAACAGCATGATATCAGCGTCTACAGGTGGGAACTGAAGGGACAAGGAGGATGACCAGAAAAATGCCACGGTCTGCCTACCTTACGTTAAGGGCTTATTGGAAAAGATTCGGCCCATACAACAAGAAGACAATATTCAAAAGCAGTTCCACTCTATGGCGAAGTCTCTGCCGAGTAAAGCCTAATACGGGGGAGAATATGACGAAGAATTGCGTGTACTCGACCCCTTGCAGTTGTGGGAGCGAATAGCAGTAGCGAGGAGCGAGACAGTGAGATCGGGCATGGCTAATCATGTATGGAATAAAAGGGGAATGAAGTGAAAAATACTGGTCAAGGAAGAATACTGGAGAGTTAGACATCTGAATGAATCGCCGCATATGTTAGGCTATGAAGACCTCTTTAGCAGGTCCACCATTTAAATAAATACAGTATAGGATCCGCTAATAAAGAAAGACAAATGACAGGAAAGTCCCTATCATATGTTAGAAACTCAGAACACTTAGTGAAATTGATCCAAGGGGTTCTCATTCATAACCATCAGATGATAAGCTTGGGTGCGATAAGCTTGTTCACCAGAGTCCCTACAGACGAGGCCCTGACAGTGGTTTGAAACCGATTGGAATCAGATCCCTCCCTGAGATAACTTACTAATATACTCTGATGGGAATGCTGATGTTTTGTGTATAGACAACATTCTTCCAACTAGAGTATGACATATACCAAAAGGAAGAAGAAAGCTTATCACATCCAAGCTTGTCATTTTCTATAAATAGTTTCATAATAATTGTTCTGATGTTCTTTCTTCTTTGGTATGTAGACTTTATGAATTTAAGTAATCTCGATTGGTGGCAAGATATCATCATTTTACAGTTGAAATGGCTAGATACAAACCTTAAATTCTATGTTAACAGTTTCTTCTTTCGTACTTCTCGATTGTGAAATTATCTTTTGGTCCTTTGCTTTCCAGTCAATATTAATCTTCAAAAATGTAAATTGAATATCAATCGTTTACACTATTTACATTGTTCGGGTTGTTGTCCTCATCTTTATTGTCATATTTACGACGTTTCGGCCGTTGTTTGCTCAGGCCTTCTTCAGGTGTTATACTTTGTAATTTCGAACCGAATCCTTTATTTCGTTCATGTTCACGTTCACGTGCCATGCCTTTTATGGATATCTCTGTTTCAGTTAATTCCCTTTAGTAACACCAACGTATATCACCTGAAGATGGCCGGACCGTACATCAGCCGAAACGTCGTGAATATGACAATAAAGATGTAGACAACAGATCCGAATAGTGTAAATAGTTACAATACCACATCTCAGAAATATAGACAGATTTTAATGTCAATCGTTATCGCTTGTCTTAATTCATGTTCTTTTTCCTCTTCTCTCTCCTTAAAGTTTTTCTTTTTCGCATATTCTCTCATACTATGTAACCCTTGCGTCTTAGTGACTTTATTTCCTTGCTTGAGGCGAAATAAAATAGAGCTGTTTATTTAATTTTGCTAACAACATTTTTTCAACTTTAGAGTATTTACAATTATTTAATAAGTTTATTTTATTTTTTGAAGACATTTTCACCTATCAATCAATTTCATAAAATATTCCTTGACAGACTTTGACATTGTTTTACCTTACTTTAAAATGAATCTGCAATAAACAAAAAGGCTGAAGACTTCGCGCAGCGATAGGCAAAGAATGAGCGCGTGTGTCATTATGCGATTATTCTGTGTGATAATCAAAAGGAGTAATGCATTATTTCTTAGCCTTCTTTCCGTAAATGTTAATTGCAAACCATCAGTTAATATTAAATAACATTTCAGATAACACAGCGAAGGTTAAATCATTTTGAGACGAGAAAAAATTCAGTATTTTAATTAAATAATTGAATTTAATGGAATAAATGAAAATAAATCTTTCAAAAATAATTTTTCAGCGGATTTTGTTTCTTTTACAACGTTAAATTTTACAATACATATTTCAAAGGCAAAGCAAGCCTTTTCAAACAAAACAATATTTCTCTTTCATTGCAGTTATTATCTTCTGATTCTGGACATGATTCTCAGCATCTGTTCAAATTTAAAATAAAATTTCAACCGATTTAAGTTTTTTGTCGACTTATCTTTTAAAAATGTAAATATTTTTAGTATTCGAAAGATGTTTTGTTGCGATTTCATAAAATAGGTGTATGGGAGAATAAACACTGAAAGTTTGGCTAAAATTCGTTATTCGTATTGCTAAATTCAGGGAGCCTCAAATGTTTTACGCGTAAATTGTACTTTACAATGCAAACAACTTTTCAAAAATTAAATTCTTCGATTCTGTCCATTGGACATAATTTTTATGTCAGAATTTTTCTCAAATCTTTCTTTCAAAAACACCAAGATTGTTACAAAATAATTAACATGTTGCAAATTTCTGATATTTTTATCGACAAATATCGCTTGTTTTGAAAATTCTTCGGTTCTTTCCATTGGCCACAAATAATTTTTATGCCAGAATTTTTCTCCAATCTTTCTTCTTTCAAAAGATACCAAGATTGTTACAAAATAATTAACATGTTGCAAATATCTGGCGTTTTTATTGATATATATATCACCATGTTTTCAAAAATTAATGACGATATTGTTTATTCTCATTTACTATTTTGTTAACTTTCATTCTTTTTTGTTTAGTTTTAGATATTAACATCTTACTACCTAAAAAAAAAGTAAGCACTTACCAGTAGAAAAATACGGTTATCGCTTGTCCTGGAATTAGCAAAGGTTGAGCAGATTTTCACGGCATTAAACGAAAATGAAATCATTTTGAAAACTTTTTTTTTCTCTATGTTCACTTTTGTTTCAAATGCTTTGCAAAGTTTACGCAGAAGAAAAAATGGAGTAAATAAACTGGTGGCGAAAATGACAACCAGATAAACCCTTGACTGCATCAATAATGCACTAAACATGCCCCCCACAATGTTTATGCCACGCCCAAAAAGTGGGTTCGATCAATAATTTCTGAATTTGAGCTTCACTTATTCTATTGATGAATAGAAGGGCATGTTAAAACAACGTATGTTGATTTTATATTAACCATGATTACAGAATACTTGATTATAGAAAATGACGCTCTTAAAGTATTAATGTTGTTAGACTACTTATTTGCCGATATACCGGGTGTAACAGCAAAATTGTCCAAATCGTATAACAGCAAAATTGTCCAGTTATTAGATTAAGTTTTGAACCGTTGTATCTTAGAAATGATTAAAGATATATTACTGGAATTCTCCGAGGTTTAATACTATTGGACTCTACTTTGAGCAATAAGAATGTATAATTACTCGCTAAGGTTAACAGAAGTATTGTGATGAAATCGATCATAAATGAAAATGCCATGTTCATCATTAATTAATCATAATTAAGGATCGGAAGCTCATGAATTATTGAAATAAGGTTAATATATATATATATATATATATATATATATATATATATATATATATATATATATATATATATATATATGTTTATTCCAGAAACATTTTCCAACTTATTCAAGATGATCTCTGCCCTCTCTAACCTAACTTTCTATCCTAGAGTAACAAGGTGCCTCACAGGTTTCCCGTACGGTTTCATCTGCAAGTTTTTTTTCATTGCTCTTTGGATTCTCACAACGTCTTATGAATGAAGTTGGATCTTTCCTAATTGATCTCTTTAACTAAGTTGAAATGATGATCCCTTTCCTGTTGTGACCTCTTAATCCAGTTTTTATCTTTACTGTTACCTCTTTTTTAAACTTATTCACCGTTTTCTTGATGGTTCTTGAATGGACTTTGAAGATGGAAGCCAGAGTATGAATGCATGTACCATTACTGAAGGCCAGAATGATCTTTTTTCTGTCAACATTGCTTAGTTGGGAAGACAGGGGAACTGACACAAAACAACTTTAACCTGCTCTATTTTTATCTGAATAATTCAAAGGGTCCTTAGGGATTCTTATAAAAAATGAAGGCTAAACGTCTTATCTGAAAACCTAGAAAAAAGAAAATTTAGTATTTTTTTTAGATATTAAATATTTTGTGGGATTGATAATTATGCTGTTACACGATTTGGACAATTTTGCTGTTACACCCGGTATAAAACGCACTATTTTCTCTTTTTTAAAGTGACTCAGATAACCGCCTAGCGCTTTATATGCGAACTTGAGGTTTTTCGTAGGCTAATTTTATGCTCAACAATCTCCACGGTATACAATGATTTGACGGTCACTTTAACCTTGTCCGACTTCCTAATAATATTATTTACTGAAATTACATTATTGTTATTATCATTAGCTATTTACTAAGCTTGACAACTTTATGATTATGAACACAAGATAAATAAACTGACAGGGTGCTGATGACACCACCATTTACTCCTGTCTTGAAAGTAAAGTCGATCAACCTGACTAGGTCAAAATGGCAGCCGATGTCCAAAACGACCTTATGTCCGTCGTTAACTGTGGCAAGAAGATAGATTGTTAATTTTAACACCTCCAAAACGAAATTTCTACCGATTAATTATCTGAGAGACCCTCCCCTACCTTCCATCAGCATGATGCTAACCTCCAGGAAAGTGATTTATCGTGCCTTCTCGGGCTCACCTACTCAGCTGACATGAAGTGGAAAGAAAGCTGCTAAGAAAGACGGTCAACTGTGTCGTGCGAGACAATTTTTCTCTCCGGAACTTATCTTGCATATCTATAAGTCTACCATTCGTCCCTTTTTAGAATATTGCCGCCACATATGGCCCGGTGCCTCTGCTATTTACTTGATAAGACCCAAAGAAGAATCAGCAATATTATTGGTCCTGATCTGGCGGCTCAGCTTCAGTCGTTTTCCCACCGCCGTAGGATTGCCTCTTTGTGTCTTTTCTATAAATACTTTCATGGTAACTGTTCGGATGAGCTCATCGCTATGGTACCTATAATTTTTTGAATTTAAGCACAGAAATAAATAGAAATGAATACAATATGGGAACCAGTAATACGGAGTGCTAGAGAAAAGCAATAATAACAACAAAAATTGTAAAAAATGATAACTGATGCATTAAATTTATAAACCCCCAAAATTCATACACTGATATCCTCAAAAACACATGGCCCAGTGGATAAAAGCGTTGACCTAAAAAAGGTGACTTGACCTAAAAATTTGCGAGTTCAGTACCTGGTTAATAATTTGAGAGTTGAGTTAAAACGAGAAGAGGCATGGCACGCTGAATTAGAATCTACTTCAAAATAAAGTGTTCAGTTCAAAATTACAATCGCATGAGAAAGGCCGGGGCGTACAACGGTCGAAACGTCGTGAATACATCCCTGTGCAAATTAATTGAAACAACTGCTTTAGTTTCCTTTCTTTCACCATACGGTCAGTTTTAGACCCACTGCAGTGACACTGTGTAATCGATTTCTATTTTTTTCCTCAGATTAGGTCATTTGCAATGGTGTGAATCTATTTTCAGGGTGCGTGATGAAATTTCTTTGGCCCTGAAAAATATTGCGTCATTCGTGATTGCATCAGATTTTTTATCACGCCCAGACATTATTGTCCAGACTGTCAATTAGTTGTCCTACGGCCATTGTCTACGATGGACATTACTCCAAGGAAGCGTAGGAAAATTTGTAACGCTGCACGAGTACACTGGAAAACCTTACCAGTGAACAAATCAAGCAAGGTCCGGAAACTCTCCTGACTTGAATCCAATCGAGAATGTGTGGTCAATCTGCAAGGAACGACTTCGTGGAAAGGACATACGAAGTACTAACATGTGCACTGGGTAATGTTTCATTGGAAAAATACGAAAAAAGGTAAATATTAACGAAATTATTCGTTTTGTTTCAATACATTTGCACAAGGGTGTATGGCAAAGATGAGGACAACAGTCCGAACAATGTAAATAGTGCAAATGAAAAAAAAAAAAAAGGTTTTACGTATGCTCAGAATCAGAAAGAGACAGCTAAAATTCATTAGACACGTAATGAGGAAGGAGGGTTTGGAAAGCTTAATCCTCACAGGGAATATCGAGGGCAAGAGAGATAGGGGAATGCAGCGAGCTACTTATTTAACAAGCTTATGTGAATGGATGACGGAACGGGGGCGGGAGCCTTAGCAAAGGGAGAAAAACTGTTAAGAGCAACAAGGGATAGGAAGTGTTGAAGAGCCATGATCGGTCATGCCATGAAAAGACACGTCACACAGAAGATGAACCCCTGGATGAGCAGATAACCTTTGCGAAATTTTAAATCGGGAAGATAAGCCTGGGTCATTAATTTTTGCTTGTGATTAATGCTTTATCTCTTAATATTGAACAGTTTACTTACTAAAGCTTCTTCTATGTGCCGTGTCTCTTCAAGACGTAAGCTGTTTAACTAAAAATAGGCACCCTCCCAAAATACAAGGATCGACGTGTTTTGTTTTTTAAGCACAATTATGGTTATATATATACGTAAATGATCTGGGATTGCAAAGGAAATATTTGTCGCAGATTATTTCCACAACGCAGAGAATAAATTACTATGTTCAGACTCGAACATCGGCGACAGAAAGAAAATGCCGAAAACTCGATTCGCAGGTACTATCTTACAAAGCAAGACTTCCTCCTGTCTCGTCGTCCAAATCACCATTCGGCCGTGGCCAGCAGCGTCACAAACACCATTCGTTTCACCCCGGAATACGGGAGCGACACATTGTCACACGCGAATCAATGAGCACGAGCTTTTTGGGAGCGAGACGAGCCGTCAACTCGCCGACATGGTCCCATAAGGGACGGACCCGGGGACAATGGTAGAAGGCGTGCGAAGCCGTTTCCTCTAAACCAAGGCCACACTGTTCACAGTCTGGCAAATCCGCCAAGCCCCATATGAAGACCTTGTCATTGAGAGGCAGCCGATTCCGAGCCAATCGCCAGGTAAGCGAAAACTCAGGATTACTGAGATAATCTGCCGCTGGCACCCAAGACCAGAAAGAGCGAAACTCCTCCTCCCACAAATCGAGCCGCTCACGTAGCGAATGCTTTAAAAATATTTCAACTTGCTGAACCCGACAAGAGTTTTTATGTAAACGTTAATCATAATATGGAAAGATGCATTGGAATCTGTCTGAATGTGAACAAAAATGATTTTCTTTCCATTTATATATCCTATTCTTTCAGGGGTGGGCAATCATAGCTCTACACAATTTCCTGCGTTTTTTTTTTTTTTTGCTTTAGGTAACTTTTGTCCCTTTACCATCCATCTTCGTCTCTGGTTTGCCAGTCATTCCATCAAATTCGCCAAGTAGGTTAATCATTGATTCCTTTTGATTCTCTTGCTTTCAGTATGTCCTTATTTTCCTCATTATGTGTTACATGAATAATATATATATATATATATATAGCAATCTAGACGAAGTCGTTGCTAGCTGTATTAACATTAGTGTCAGCCGATATCTTGTTAAATGGAAACATTTGAAAGATGTTACAGAAATTGTTTTAGACAGTTATGTTCTGATCATTATCAGCTAATTGAAATGGACCCCACAGGAACATGTCAACCGATTCTGACAAAGTAGGTCACTGAGTGAAACCCGACCTCGAGTTCTTGGTTAATTACTTTTTTTAGACAATGATGACAAGACAAAGAAGGCTTTTCTCTATAAGAATGTGGCCACTAGCGCCGAAAATAGAGAGAGGCAAGAGATTGCTTCGCCGTGACACGAAAAGAAGACGACCGTTAAACTCTTCACCTCGCCTCACCTCGCTTCATTTCTGCCTCGCCCGTCTACAGTAGAAGGTTACAACCGAATGAAATTTACTTACTGCTACAATCGGCTGATAGTTTTATTTCATGGATGACAATCTGTCCGAAGAGTTATTTTTAAGCCCCTAGGGTTTGACTGGAAGAAGCTTTATCCTGAGAACGAACCTGGTGTCTGGTCTGAGCTGCAACGCTACATAACCCTGAGAAATAGTGGATTGAATTCAGATCCTATTCGTTGTTATTGATATTACTTCGGAAAGGCTTTATCCAGACTCCCTCTTTGGGCTATCACATTTGCGGTCATAGTAGATATATTTAGAGAAAATTATGCCATCCTCTAGCAAAATGGTTGCTCAATACCGTTTTACGTTATAACTTTTTTTAATCATTTCACTCCAAACGAGAGGATAACGCCGGTAAGACGCAAGGGATTACTGGGAGTGAAAGCTAACGAGAAGACTTTACTGAGGAGAAGGGACAATAAAAGAACAGAACTCAAGACAGAAAATTGTGATTGAAGTTGCATTTAAATTTTTGAAGATTGTGGGTCGCAGAGTAGCAAGAAACAGGAAGAGGCGAGAAGTGCAAAAAGGAAACTATTGATTGATTCACTCATTTTCTACAGTTTATCAACCCTTTGCGGGTTATTTAAAACCAGGAAATATTTTCAGATTGTAAGATTTTTTTTTGAGATAATAATGATTTAGTGAAACAAGTCTTAGTAATTAACCCATAGCTAGATGGTGGGAGAAGAGGGGGGATTCATACATTTCCCAAGATTATTTGCGCGTAAGTGAATATAACGAACCCAATTGGAATTGGCTCTCTGATTAACATTATCCCTTGCACCACCCGCACATCCAAGTTTACCGCAATCGGTATTCCCAAGCAATCACCTCGCAAGATACTGACCAGGTTCGAAGTTGCTTAACTTTGGTGATCGTACAAGAACCAGTGTTTCAATGTGATGTGGCTGTAAGAAAGTATTAGAACAGAACAAAGACATCTAACTAATTCAACAATAAAACGATGAAACTTAGCTGCTAATCTATTAGTGCGCTTAAATTCACGCGTTTGAGGTACCAAGAGGAGAGAGCACATTAAAGCAACTACCATGAAAATATTAATAGAAAAGACAGAGTGAAGCCACGTCACGGTTGTGGGAAAGTGATTGAAGTCGAGAGGCCACATCAGGACCGATGACAGACCCTTGTTTTGAATTTGTCGAGAATCTCGAGATAAATTCTAGGTGCAACATACTAGATATGGCAGTAATACTCAATGAACGGACGAATGGTAGATTTAATAAATGTGTAAGATGTTCATATTTTCACAAATAAATTGACATTAACAGATATTAGGATATATACTTATATTGATATGATAAATATACGACGTTAATTTCAGTTTATACTACTGGACTTTTATCAGAACTATTTAAAAGAACTTGTTTAGTCGTGTGTGAATTTATTATGCAACTCTAGCGTTGTTCATCATCGTGGAAATAAATATCTATATAGGGTGTCCAGAATTAACTATTTCAGTGAAAGCGGAAAAAATCCCTTGTTTCTGTTCATCAATTTAAATATGTATTAGAAGTGTATACATTTCTAATTTTGTTTATAACTTTATAATTTTTTTCTAATTTTATTTTCATTCCCTTTCAGAACCCTATCAATAATGAATACACAAGAGGTCATCTTTGTGGACCCTCTTGGGTTTCTTTGCATGGGGTTTAAGAAAGAAAAAGGTTTATCGCTAAAAGATCAATAGTTTAGCTGAGCTTAAAGATAACTCCTGAAATGTTTCAAAATGTGTTTCGCAAAACTAAGGATATATTGTAAATGTGCAGGGATACTTTCAATAAAGTTTTGACGTAAGACTTATAAATATACAATGCAACATCGGTTCTCGAACGTCTCACATGTCGAACAAATCGGTTTTTGAACAGAATATTCGAGATGAAAACGCCTCGGCTATCGAACAAAATGTCGGTTCTCGAACAACATTGCCGAACCGAGCCGAACCGAGCCGAACCGAGTTAACCCGAACGAAATCATTTCTTAGTCGACCGTCGTGTTGTATACATTCGTGTGTTGTACTGTGCTTTTTTTCCCCCAATTTTATTGTACTTTGCCTTTTTTCTCTTCATTAGTCCTCAGTCATGGCTCCAAAGAAAGTGATACTGGTAAAGGAAAAAGAAAAGTTAATAGAAAAACAATGGTTGATGACACAGTCTCTATGATAATGATATTGTCTCTTCCTATTCAGTTTCATATGGCAAAATCAACGATCTATATTATTCTTATAAATAAATAGACAATCATGCCTTTCTTTCCCTTTTCCAAACAATAACATCTCTTTCCTTCCCCTTTGACATACGCCATCAACTTTCTTATATGCAGGTACGGTAACACTGAAGTGTTCGTCTATATTTTATGTTTAGTATTGGTATTTTTTTCTTAGATTTAATAATTTTCATTAGTTTTATGTATTATATAATTTTTATTAGTTTTATGTATAAATATGTGCACAAAGTACTGTTGTTAAAGTTTAAATAAGCAATCATCTTGGGATCAGGAACGGATTAATCCATTTTACATTGATTCCTATTGGAAAAATAGTTTCGGTTTACGAACATTTCGAGTGACGAACGGGCTTCAGGAACGAATTAAAATCGTGAACCGAGGTTCCACTGTATTTGTTTTGTTTCATAATTAAGTAATAAAGATAAAATTGTTTCTTTTTTTTTATTTTCCCGATTTCATTGAAATAGTTAATTCTGGGGTACCCTGTATAATAGCAGAGATACTGATATTTGTTTTTTCATTTCAGATTTATAAACATGGGTCATTGGTTGTTTTTGCTTAGGGGCGTATCAACTCCCCTATAGGTTATTTAATGCCGAAATCTAAATATTTTGTGCTCAATTTTATGGATTCAACTACAGATATTTTGTACATAATTTTATACTTTCATGCCAAACGTATGTTTTATAGCTATATAGTTTGTAGATAAAATGTATTTCTGGCAATTTTACTATGAAAATGTATTTTTATACTTTAGTGCTGTATTGTGTCATTTTGCTATATAAATGTATTACAACTGGTCATTTTTTTCTTTTATAAATATAATGCTGGTATTTTTAGCTCACTGTATTTTTGTACTTCCTGAACCACTAAACAAAAATCAAAACTATTTTCCCATAGCTGGGACCCTAACAGGTGCTACCACCTCGGGTCAGTGTAGACGTTGGAACAACAGCAATTAAGAAAGTTCCATGCTACTCAAAACCTCCAATCCCTCGATCAAGGGCTTTGCCGCCGAATAAAATTTATCGTCATAACCAAGATAGGTTGTAAGAAAGGTATAATCTTAATAAGATATCAACATGCGATACAAAACACTGTAAAGTTATTGAATGATGGAAACAACGTTGGGAAATGAAATAAAACTTTAATCTAAATAAAAATCTCGGAAAAATCAAAGAAAATGAAAATATCTGCCAAATAAAAAAAAGAAAAAACAATTGCATTTAAGAATGTCACAGTGCGATATTTGATTATTAAGGTAATAAGCAAGAAAAGTCGATTGGCTAGCGAGAAAATATTTGAAGCAGGTGTTACAAATATTAAAATACTATATTGCGAATATTCCTCATCCCAGTTGTTAACTGGGGCAAGGAATGGTTTAACACCTCCAAAACGAAACTGCTCTCTTTTAATCGTCTGAAAGAAACCTTTTTGTGTTTGCATGGCTGATGCTAACCTCCAGCAGAGTGACGCATAGCGCCTTGCCGGCCTAGTGTTGTCCGCTGACATGAAGTGAGAGATTATATTGAATCAATTACTAGGAAAGTTGGTTTACTGTGCCTTGCTAGATAACTTTTCTCTCCAGAATCTATCTTACATGTCTATAAGTCTGCCATTCGTCCTTGCCTTGAATATAGATGCCACATCTGGTCTGGTGCTCCTGCGATATATTTAGAGATTCTTGATAAAATCCAAAGAAGAATCTGCAATGTCACTGGTCCTGACCTGACATCTAGGCTTCGATTACCGCCATAATGTAGCTCCCCTGTGTCTTTTCTATAAATAGATACTATAATTCATGATAATTGTTCTGGTGAACAGAGTTTATGAATTTAAGCGCAGTACTAGTTTGGCGGCAAAGTGTTTCATTTTACAGCTGAAATGGCTAAATGTAACCGTAAGTTCTATCAGCAGCTACACCAAGTCACTTCCATCAACACTGATGCCCTTGCCCGGCGACAAAACGAGCAGAGCAGTAGAGACACGATTACTACAATGCGATAATTCGTGGAATAATTCTCCCATGAGTCTAGCTTACTAGAATGCATATGCGTACTGATTTTCTCCTTGTCCCTATTTTGACCTTGTTTTATACTACGAACGAACTCTCAGTCTCTGATATACGACACACTGAAACGACCAAAGGAATGAATCTTCTAAATCACAGGAAATTTAAAGATGCAATCGTAAGTTCTATACTAACAGTTTCTTCTATTGCACTTCTCACTAATGGAACTCTCTTATAGCTTCTAGCTTCCCAGTCAACTTTGATCTTTAAAAATTCTAATGCAATTTCAATCGCTATCTTCTTAATTCGTGTTCTTTTATTGTTCTCTCTTCTTAATAAGGTTTATTCTTATATTCTGTCACATTCAGTAACCCCTTGTTTCTTAGTGGTTTTATTACTTTGATAAGGTGAAGAATTAAAAAAAAAGAATATAAACAGAGAAAAAAGACACAGAATATTAAGAATATTGTCTAAAGACATGCTGTGACCTTGTTAGGACCAGAAATAAAGACAGAGAGGGGAACTGAGTTAAACAAATATATTAACAGAAACAGTAATACAAACATATACAAACGTGAGTGTTACAGCAAGAATGTTCGGTCCGACTGTCGGAGCTGACTACTGGAAACTTCTCTTTCCAAAAGACAGTACCTGCTCCTATTTATAGATGGGAGAGTCCATGCGTGCTTGGGTAAATTACCATAACAAATCATGAATGCAAAAGAACTACCACCTTAAAGAAAACATCGCAAAGAGAAACGGCCAAGTTGTACATGTCTACTCGACAGCAATTTTTTATGATGAATGTAGAGCTACATTGGATAGACGCCATGGCTGGGCTAGAGATTGGGCCCTTCATAGAAATAGTCAACCAAAATAACTTACAAGGGGAAGTGGAGAAATGTTTTGAGCTAGTAGCATAGCAGAAAAATTTATAAATTCCTCCAAATTTGAAAATAAATGCAGAGGGTTATAGTAAATTCATGATAGAACATTTTTTATGGTGCAGTTTACAACCTGGAAACTTTAATGTAAAGAGTATATTCATCCAAGACAATTATCCTCCACATCCTGAAAGACAGATTATTACTCTTCTTCTATGTGCCTTGCTCAATAATTTTAATTTTAAAAGCCGTGAGTTTGCTTAGGAATATAGTGGCGTGTTTCCCCGCTACTTTCTCCACGGCGTTTTTATCGAGTCACCACCTCTAGTTAGCTGGCTGTTGACTCGTAAAGAGTTCTTTCGCCATTTGATAGGACTTATTTTTCATCTGCCGGGTTGCTAACAACCGACCTCACTCAGAAATGGGAGTAGAGGTGCCGGTTTAGTCGCCGACCATCCAATAAAAGCATATATACTCAGACATACACAATCACACATATAAGTTTTAAGCACTATTATTATTATTTTTTAACAATTCAAAGTAACTACTGGTCTTAACTTTCTCTTGCTATAAAAACGTTTCAGGTGCTAACTTAATGGAATTAGCCTCATATTAACCCAATGGAAAATTTAGGGTGTAACATTAAAAGATGTAAATGTGAGAATGAAAACAATATTCAAGTAAAAAATATCGCTAGGAAACAATATAATAAGAAATATATAATTATATAAAAATAATTCGATAAGTAACATCAAAATATATGAGATAGTGTGCTAATTAGATATACAAGGTAACCAAAAAAGTTCTGTCCGTTTTTTGATTAGTCATTGTACGAAGTTGAAATATATACGAAATGCGTGTAGCAATTGTTTTCAAATTCGAACAGCCGGAAGTAGGAACATCAGACGTTATAAAAAACACCCGCGCCGTGCACGGCCATCAGTTATAATCTGGACAGCTGTGAGAAGCATGGAAGTGTCTAGAGATCTCGTTCGGGGCTGTTTGCTTTACGACTTCAAAGTGGGCTTATCAGCAGCTGCATCAAGTCGCTGCATATGTCAAGCGTTTGGGGATAGTGTTGTGTATGAACGTACTGCAAGGCGTTGGTTTCGAAAATTCAAGTCGGGAGATTTGTCTCGCAGTGATGAGCCTCGCAGTGGATGACCACAGGTCTTGAATGACGGAGTCCTGAAGGCGGCCATTGAAGAGGACAGTAGTCTAACGTGTGGTGAACTTGCAAGACAGTTCAACGTTTCCGATGAAACAGTTAGACTTCACCTGCACCGCCTAGGTAAGACGTACAAACTGAGCAAGTGGGTTCCGCAAACGCTGTTGGAGGTCCACAAGGGACAACGAGTGGCAGCCTGCGTATTGCTGCCTTCTCGCCACCGTACCGCATCCTTATTCAATCGAGTGCTTACCAGTAATGAAAAGTGGGTTCTGTACGAAACTCCCAAGCGTTCCAGACATTGGTTGTCTCCTCAGGATGCTGTCCCTCACACCGCAAGACCGCTTATGCACCCACGCAAGATTATACTTTGTGTCTGGTGGACAGGTCGTCAAGTGGTTCATTATGAACTGCTACCAACGGGCCAAACGGTCACTGGAGACCTATACTCGCAGCAATTGAAACGTGTGCAACAGGCATTGTGCCAGAAGGAGCCAGCACTGGTGAATCGCAAAGGTGTGCTTTTCCTCCATGACAACGCCAGGCCGCATGTCGCGCGAGTGGTCAGGGATACCATACAGCAACTTGGGTGGGAGACTTTGTGCCATCCACCTTATTCACCTGACCTTGCGCCATCCGATTACCACCTCTTCCAATCCCTGGATAATCATCTTCGTGGGAAATCCTTCACCAATGAAGCAGACTTGCTCAAAGCCCTCACGGACTTCTTTGCGTCCCCTCCCCCGATTTCTTCCGCAAGGGCATTGAACAGCTGGAGACACGTTGGCAGAAGGTGCTGGATGCCGATGGCGATTACTTCGAAGACTAAATATAAGTTACACATACTGTGAAACGTTTTCTTTTTTTCCTTTAAAAACGGACAGAACATTTTTGGTTACCTTGTATATTTCTATAACCTATATATTTTAGATATATTTATTAAAAAAAAACTTTGCATAGTAAAACTTTCCCCCCTCTCAAAAAACAAGTTATTTTCAACATTTTTAATGAGAACGCACATTAAGCTGAAACACACACGTCATATCGCACATATAGATATTAGTATATTCTGAAATTTTCACTGATATTTTTTGGCCAGTAACAATGTTATCGTGAAAACATTCACTTGCATAATAAAAACTGACACGAGTTATAAAATATAGATACCATTCATTGCATATACGGCGCTTATATATGGAGTCAATACTGTGGATCATGAACAGTTTTATTCACAGGAAATAGAATTTTTGTGTTACTGATTACTTTCTGCTTGAGAGCGAAGGGCGATGAATATTTAATAAAACCAATTAAGTTCGTACCGTCAAATTATCATTGCCTATCTGTCGCTCATCTCCGAGATTGTTTCCAAATCAATAAATCTTTTTTCTGAGCTGATTATTATCAGAACAAATTTCTACTTTTCCCAAATCGTATCGGATGTTATAAATTGACAGATTTTCTCTCCTAGCTACGGGTTCCATTTGGAGTTTCCTTACAGAAAGGATGGACAAGATCTTGATAGTGGTAAGCTAAAAAAAAAAATTGGTTTCTTTGATTCACTTAATTTTCTGAGTTCAATGAAATTCTTAAATTCTTTAATCTGCAAAAATTTAGATGCAATGTCAATCGCTATCTACTGTCCTCCTGATTACTCTTTCCTCTTCCCGCTCATTATTAATGTTTCTTATCCTTATTCTTCCACACCATGTAACACCTTGTGACTTAGTGGCTTTACAACCTTGCTTGGGTTGATACCGATTAAAAAATATATTTATTTTATTATTTCCTGATGGCGTCTTTATTTTGTAATCGTCATTCACATCTTTCTCGTTACCCTGATAAATGGTTTTAGGTAGGCATTGAAAGTACATCCGTTTCAAGGTGTTTACCGTAGAGTCACGGTTGTTAAGCAAACTTAAAGATTGTAAGTGAATTCGATTTCAAAGTAAATTCTCGTTATTTACAGCTAAGCTTCGCATAATTAAATATCTGCGTTTTTATGACACATTGATTAGCAGACTAATCTCCCCAAAACGCTAGTGAATTCGATTGAAGAATCACGGATTTTTTGTTTGATTTAATAAATAGATAAGATAAGCTTAGTAAACATCTACAATAGATTTTCATCGAAACATTTTTATTGCAACATTAAAAGCATATTAATTCATCGATACAATGATCGGTGAATATCTGATGTCATACAGTTGTTTGGTAATGTACCTCGATGGATTCTCTGAAAATATCATTTGGTGCTCGATCCAGTAAAACTTCAGGCTATAGTCCTACGGAATAATAACCTTGTTGATTTATGCATTGGTTCGTAAATTTGGTGACACAGAGATTGTGAGTTCAAGCCCTGAGCCGGATTTAGTAGAAAAAGCTGAGCAATAACTGAGTGGTACTAAAATTAAGAATGGATTGAATAAATAAATGTCTTTTTCTGATAAATATATGCATATTTACGATAAAGTTTCATTTACAAATTAAGTACAGTAACAGACAATGACTCAGTAGGTTAAAGTGTTGGTTTGTGAATTTGGTGACATAGTGATTCTGAGTTCAATCCCTGAATCGGGCAGTGTGTACCTGCGCTGTGGAAATGGGTGAGCAATAACTAAACAGGACTAAATTAAAATAAGAACTAGACGATATCCCTAGACATGAGCAGTAGAGCGAGAACAGTCTAACCCCATGTAGCTTAAATTAATGATCTAATTCTGAATTCCATGTAGGTTACCCAGATCGATATACACCTGATGAAGACCCGAAAGCACAACGGCCGAAACGTTGTGATAACAACAACAAAGATGAAGAAAACACTCCGAATGTAAATAATGATAACATCTTTATTTTAGAAATTCATCAACATCTATTTATCTACATGTGAGTTTTTATTTTATTTTTGTATATATATATATATATATATATATATATATATATATATACCAGATAACGATATATATTTTTTATATATCAAGAACAATATTAGGTGAAAATGTATGACAGTGTAAAAAATTTTCTTGTGTCGCGTTTCGTCTTTGAGGATTTCATCGGACTGAAAGGACGAAACGCGTCACAAGAAAACTTTTTCCACTTAATCATACACTTTCCCCCAATATATATATATATATATATATATATATATATATATATACTATTTAAAAATACATATATGTCTGTGCGTACGTGTGTGCAGAAGTATATATTGTATACTTTATATACAAAAATTCAAAGAGGAAAGAGAATGCTCCATTAACCTAACCAACCATAATTAATACCCTAAAATAGAGAAAATATAACTTTACCATTTATGCACTAGTCTATGAATAACAAAGGACAGACACAAGTGTACATATTCTTGTATACGCGCGTTTGTATGTGTATATATGTACACGTGTGTATATCTGTATACATATATACATATCATATATGTGTGTGTGCGCGGGGAAACGTATAAATACAGGCATATGCACAAAAATTCAATAATAAATAAATATTTAATTATAAACATAACCTCCTTCAATTAATAGTAGATAAGATACCACCAAGCCAGATAAGAACACGAAATAATAGTCAAGTGAAAACATGTATGAATATTTATTTTATCATTTAAAGCATTAAAAATCAAATATTTATGTAAAAAAACGAAATACAATTTTCCTAACTCAAGCAAAGACTACAAAACTCCACAAATTTAAAACGACATATAAAAAAATACTTGAAAAACAAATATCAACCATTGAAAGAAAAGAAGAAAAAAATTTAAAAAGACAGAAAGCGCTATGGTGCGAGTGTAAATTGGAGAGGAAAAAAAAACAACGAAAAGGACAAATAATCACGACACCCTACACGTATACACATCTGCGCAGACGGGAACACACACACACACACCATAACAAAAATCTTGCACGAATGATAAGTGCATATAAAAAGGAAAAATCGAGAAGTATAAACAGTCATTTCTATGTGTGAAGGAGATTTCTTTTTTTGACAGAATGCGTAAGAACTGTTCAAATGATCTTTGGGTTCGAGTGCATTAATGACTAATCTGTTAGCCGTTATCAAGGATGATTTTTGTTTGTTTGACTATGAGGATTTTTTATAGCAATAAAAATGTTTTAATTTCTGAACACAGTCAGCACAATGTGGCCGTGTTCGTCAGACAAACGAACATACATCCTTGATAATGGTTAATAGATTAGCCAAAAGCGCTCAAATCCAAAGATCATTTGGTCAGTTCTTATACACTATGTACCAAAATGAATCTCTTGTATAAATGCGAGAAAAATATATAATAAAAAGTTTAGTAGAAGTGCGTTGTCAGTCATCACCTTCAATGAAACTTATATAAAAGAGGAATTGCTGCCAAACACACACGCATATATATATATATATATATATATATATATGTATATATATATATATATATATATATATATATATAGTGCAGGTAATAAATCCGTTGGTATATAATCCAAGTGGATCCTAGTAATATCAAATATTAAAAGAGTTCAATGTATTTATTATAACAGAGCATATAAATTACACAATAAAATCCAAAATTACCTTATCACCTATATGAGCTAATTTTAGATTTTGTTGTGTAATATATATATATATTACAACAAAACATTGAAGAATCGCTACAAAATTACAGTCATGTTTCAACCCATAACGATTCGTCTCCTCGGGCGATTGTAAATTACTGGCGAGTGAACGATTAATTTGTCTTCAAAAGTAAAAATAAACATCCTCATTTTTTGAAAAAAATAAAAATAAGGCTTGAGGGCTTTACCCTGATCAATCAATCAATCGAATATGACCTACGTTAAATTCAAATTAAGCGGAAAAGAAAAAAAATAGAAATTATTAACTTAGAAATGTGTCATGGCCAAGATTTGACATCTAACACCAGCCAGATATTAACTGAAAGACTCATACAAATGGTTACAATAAATGTACACATGCCAGACAGTAAACTTTCATAAGAAATAAAAAGCGGAGGAGTAGAGAGGTAATTTAACCGAATGCCCAACCAGTTATAAGCTTTGTGGATTTCCTACATCATTTTTTTGTAGCTGATGAGAGGCCTCTTTAAGAAATTAGTAAATAATTTAAATATATAGAATTATTTGGTAAATAATATGCAACCGTTAAATAAATATCATCCATATAAGATATTAATAATATAAAACCAATCGATGTAAAATATGTTAATTATACTACCAGAAGATCAATACAAAACTAAATTAAACTCAAATTAATCATACAGAGAGAGATATATTGTGCAACACAGTTCAACTAAAATCTAGAAAAAACATTGTCAAATTCCAAAGTTTAACTGAATTGTAAGGTAAACTGTGTCTACAGGTAACCGTTAATTCGGATTTTTGATTTAATAAAGAATTCTTATCAAAGAACCTGATAATTTCCAATTTTTCATGTAAACACAGAAAACAAGGTTCATAGAATGATCTACATGTCCTTGCCATTTTTAAAATTTTCCATTTCACCTGTAAAATATTTAGAAATTGAAGTATTATTTCTATAAATATTATTGGTGAAGGAAAGATATGTTGATACCATCTCGTCTTAAAATAATTCTTAGTACTACCAATACAGAATTTTTCAACCGTCGGATTCTCTATTGTACTTAGGTAAACAAGAGATTTAGTTAAACATTTATAATATTATATTCAGTATATATTCATTATATTATATTCATAATGCACGTTCCAAATAAATATTATTAATGATACTAGTCAATGTGATTGTAGGAATTCAAACCAATGCCCATTGCTAAACAAATGTTTAACTAAATCTATTGAAAGATCTTGTGCCTGTTTATTTTTATACTGATACTTTCCAGTGGTCTAATAAGTTTCTTGATACTGAGATTAAATTCATCAAGGAAGGCGTCGTAGTTTTTTTTACATTAAGTACTTTCAACCTTTTCTAAGACCATCTTGATGGGTAAATTACAAAGACAAATATGCTATTGTCACTGCGTTTGCCTGAAGAAGGTCACGCCAAGACTGGAAACACATGTAGCGGAAATATGAAGAATAAAATATAATATTTATACTAAAACAAATCCACATCATAACCAAAAACGTTTGCAGTTTCTGTCTTTTTTAAAATATACATTTTTCTCTCGTTGGAATAACTATAACCTTTTCCCTTATATATATATATATATATATATATATATATATATATATATATATATATATGGAAAAGGTTATAGTTATTCAAACGAGAGAAAAATGTATATTATATATATATATATATATATATATATATATATATATATATATATATATATATATATGCGTTACTCAGTTTCACGCCAAAATTGTGCACGCGATATAACCCATTTGTGCTTCGATAAAACAGGTCGTCAGACGCTTAAAATTTTATCAATTTACTGAACATTCCCCATGTCTCGCCAGATATTTCACCCATCTCCTGAAATCACTCTACCAAGAAATAAGGAATATTATTTTCCATCAAATGACTTTTTATTAAGCCATTTACTTCTTCCATTTAATGTCATTTTTACGTTGTTTCGCGAAAATTTCTGAAAATTTGACAGTAAAAACCATACGAAATCGGCTTAAATTCAATTAATTCTGGTTATTTTTGTGCAAAAATTCATAAATCGTGTCCATGATCGTACTTGAAAGTTTTGAAGCAATTCACATTCTTCTGTTTCTATGTATTAGTTATTTTTTTAAAATTCTAGTTGACAGGCTAAAATAAACAAGGCTTCTGGAAACAAGTTAATCGGTTAGACCAAACATTTAAAGGGAAAATAAGCGAACCCAATACAACCATAAGCTCTTTTTATCCTCATTGGGTGCCTCATAATCATGGTCATGTATCGAACAAAACTAAACTTAAGAAATTTAGCCCACTCCCACACATATATTTCTTATTATTACAAGTGTTATATTTAGTGAGTACAGGTGTTTGTGTAAACGCCACTGTCGTTTTTTTGCATTTTTTTTTTTAGATAGTGAAATCAATGTTTGATAGCCTAGAGCTTGAAAGTCTTACTAAAGAAAGTGTGCCTCCAACAGGAATTGAAACTGTATTCTCTTTTTAATCTCTGAGAAATACATGTTTGATCCCTACCTTTAAAATATAAATTTTTTTCTCGTTGGAATAACTATAACCTTTTCCCTTATATATATATATATATATATATATATATATATATATATATATATATATATATATATATATGGAAAAGGTTATAGTTATTCAAACGAGAGAAAAATGTATATTATATATATATATATATATATATATATATATATATATGCGTTACTCAGTTTCACGCCAAAATTGTGCACGCGATATAACCCATTTGTGCTTCGATAAAACAGGTCGTCAGACGCTTAAAATTTTATCAATTTACTGAACATTCCCCATGTCTCGCCAGATATTTCACCCATCTCCTGAAATCACTCTACCAAGAATAGACACTAATTTTTCTCTAAAAAAATAGAGCTAAAAAAATGTCTTCTCAAGTACGTGTATTCATTAAATAGGACATTCATAGAAATAAGAAAAAATGTCGGATTAAAAAACTCTATTAACTGCTTTAATATATGCACTATAGACCAAAAGTTTGGGGCGACACACTGGATTTCAATAACTGGTAAGTTTTATACCGTCTTTGGTTTAATTAACTCCTTCTAACCTATGATGTTGAAGCTATTTAACCCATTAGTTCATGGAGTCCAATTTATTTTCTAGAGGATGTTGCCTAAAATTTAATATCTACCAGCAAGGTAGATTAGAAAAAATGTGCTAAAACTTTAAATGAAACGTTATACCGTAATGGGTTAATTTCGATATTATTATTATTATTATAATTATTATTGATGAATGATATAACCTTTCAGGAAAAAGAGTCCATGGGGCCGTAGTTAGTTATTAAATTAATTTTGAAAAAGGTACGCAACTTACAAATTCAGAGGT
>OZ038476.1:77955999-78020999 GCA_964036315.1 Acanthosepion esculentum
CCTATATGTACTATAATTATAAGCGTGGACTCGACTGATGTTTTATCAGTAGAATGAGAATGAGCCTTCTGTGTTTCCCTGTCGCTCCCATTCAGTAATTACGATAGCGAAAAACCATAACGGTAAATATTAAAAAATAGAAGAAAACAAAAAAAAAAAGAAAAAAAAAAGGCAAGCTATCCTAACTCAGCCAAAGTGAATTAATGATTTATCAACCGTACACGCGACTGCGTCGAATAAACAGAGAAATGTGCGCGAAGATGGGCTTCCTCAAATTCCCCGGTGAGTCAAGACGGAGAAAAACAAATGGGCAGGTTGAGCTTCTTTTCTTCTTTTTTTTCTTTTCTTCAGCGGGTCTCGTCGGTGTGTTTGACTCTCGGATTATCTATAGAGACACGTTTTTTACACTATTTACATTGTTCGGACTATTCTTTTGTTCTAATCTTTATTGCCATATTTATCACAACGTTTCGACAGTTTTACGCTCCGGCCTTCTTCAGGTGGCTGGAATGTCGAACTGAGCTCGCTGGGGTAGTTCCAGTTCCACGTGCCATGTCTAATGGATGTCAGTTATCAGTTATCGCCTGTTAATTTCCCTCTTGTTATGGTGAAAGACACCTAGTCTATAGATAATAGACTCTTCCATCTATTATGAGTAGGAGTCAGTAGGAGTCGAATACGAAAAGTAGTGAGCGACTACAACTCGATTACTCTGCGTAATACTGATTATTACAAGTTCCTAACGTTTTTTTACGTTGAACCTATTTAGGACGAATTTAGTCCAAATACAGTTTCCACTGAGGAAATAACTCTACAACATCTCTCCAAGTTCTCCACCGCCTTAACCAGGTATTGAATTCACACTTTTTGGGTCCTGTCACTGGATCTAACGAACGCCTTTATCCACTGTGCCATGTGTCCTTGAGGACATCTGTGTATGAATTTCTGGGTAATATAAACCTAATCTCTTCAGAAACCATTTTTTTACCAGTGCTCATATTGCAATTTTTGCTGTTATCATTTATGTTTTTTACCAGAGCTCATATTGCAATTTTCTTTGTTATTATCGCTTTTCTCTGGCACTCCTTATTACTGGTTTCCATATTGTATTCATTTCTATGCAGTATTCCAATAAATAATCTGATGGAGATGTTGACTTTCTGTACACAAACAACACTCTTCGGAATGGGATCACACATATATCGACAGGATGAGGGCTTAGCAATGGGCTCGCCATTATCACCAGCAATGGCGAATATATACATAGAATATTTTGAGGAAATGGCATTAGAATCTATATCTCTAAAGCCAACTCTATGGTTAAGGTACGTAGATGACACCTTCATACTCTGGCCAAACCAGGAAGATACTCAGGTTCTACTGGACCATATGAACTCAATAAGACCTTCGATACAGTTCACGATGGAGAAAGAGAGTAACAGCACACTCTCATTCCTGGGTGTTCTAATATCTCGACCAGAACACGGGTTCAAGACATCCGTATACCGTAAACCGACATTCACCGGACAGTACTTCAATTTCAACTCCCACCATCCATACAGCTTAAAGAAAGGGATTGTCCGCTGCTTACAACACCGAGCAAAAGTCATAGGTGGCAACCCAGAGACATTAGATAAAGAATTGGTCAGTATAAGTAGTACCCTACAATGTAACAACTACATGGCAGCAGCCCCAATGAACTGGGATAGGCGGGTACAAGAGGAGAACAACACTCAGAAAACAGTCTGCCTGCCTAATGTGAAGGGGTTATCAGAGAAAATACAAAGGATCTGCGGTCAATATAACATCAGGACAACCTTCAAAAGCTGGACGACACTTCGCAGATATCTCACCTGAGTAAGACCCCTATAGAGGAGAACATGACTAAAGACTGTGTGTATTCCATCCCGTGCAGCTGCGGAAAGAAATATAAAGGGGACACAGGCCGTCCCCTTAAGGTAAGGCTTCAAGAACACTAGAAATCTGCAACACGAGGGGAAGTGGAAAAATCAGGCGTGGCTGACCACGTATAGAGAGAAAAGGGAGATCACCGCTCTCTGTGGGATCAGGTTGAAATCATAGACAAAATACATCATTGAAAAATTCGTAAACTTAAGGAATCAGCATATATGCGAGGCCACAAAAATATCCTGAGCCGACCAAGTATAGAAATGAATACAATATAGGAACCAGTAATAAGGAGTGCCAGAGAAAAGCGAAAATAACAAGGAAAATTGCAATAGAGCTCTGGTAAAAAACATGCAATGATAAGAGAAAAAATAGTCCGAATAATGTAAATAGTGTAAATAACACCTCATCTAAGAAATATAGACAGATAGAGACACGTTTTTGTCTAAACATTTTTTTCTTTTGTGGCATACTTGTTTTCCAAGAGCATTAGTGGTATTTTTCTTTTATAAAATTGTTAATATTTCCAATTACCAGCATTTTGTAATGAGTTCTCCCGAGAAAAAAAATTCACTCTCCGATGACGAGAAAGATTTCGCTTAAAGAAACGATTCAACCTTGCTCGATAGGTAAATATCATTCGTGGCAGAGTCGATATACGCACGTTATATCGTTTCTTCTGCCAAGGGGGAAGCGGGTTCGAATCCTGCCGGAGGGCGCATATATTTCTTTAATAAGATTTCTCGAATATTCAGACCAGCAGACGAAAAAAATAAATATACCGTTTAATAAATAAACGGAGCATATACTCAAATATGATTATCCACCAAAATAATGTTTAAAGTGTGTGTGTATATATATATATATATATATAAAGACATTTATGATATGTTTAACGTTCTTTTTATAGATACAAGTATTTAAGCAAATGCTTTGTTTTATAATAAACAGTATTAAATAACATTTACCGGCCTGAATGTCCGAGAAATTTTCATAGAAAATTTTCTTTCTCCGTTTTCGTTCTATGAAAATTTATATATATATATATATATATATATATATATATATATATATATATATATATATATATATATATATATAATGCAGATGTGTGTGTTTGCGCGTGTTCATGGTTAGTGTAACGGTTTCTGTTGCGAAAATTGAAATCGCTGAGCTAAGTTCAGGTTCCTGTCGTTTCGCTTTCCTTTACTTCGTGAAAACGCCCTTGTTAAAGGTATGACCAACACTACTATCATTAATTGTGTGGGTAATGTAGTGGTTTAGTTCTAAAACTGAATTCATGTACCCTCACCCGTCGAAAACCACAGGTCTGTTCACTATGAAGGAACTTATATATATATATATATATATATATATATATATATATATATGTATGTATGTATGTATGTATGTATGTATGTATGTGTGTGTGTGTGTGTGTGTGTGTGTAGCAATCTTCAATTTAAAGTAAACTGCTAAAATTTTGGGAAATTGCTAAATGTTAATTTTTAATTTACGTAGTGTGTTAATTTTATTAATAATTTTTTTGTTTTTCAGACTGCTTGGCTGATATTGAAATTTTTGCGAACGTTGCTTTTTCAAACCCTTCAAATGTAGCATCTACAAATTTTACAATATGTCAAACGACGTGTCTTCAAGAAAACACCTGCATTGCTTTTTATTATGATACCGGAACATGTCAGCATTACAGCAATTTGTCCAGAATGGTCGACTATCAAACAGGAAATGTTTATTTTAAATGCCTTGGTGAGTTTTGTCAATTATACTATATTATGTAATCCATGTTCTTGAGTAGCTTGGTTAAATTTAGGCATTCATGCGGATGTCATGCATGGCATCTAACTCATTCAGAAATGTCTAAATTATCATCTATAGGAATAGATCGTTTCGCCTATCGTCCAGTTAACACTCCTTCCCGGTCTTCTGAACAGGAGCAGAGGTTTAAGACTTGTTTCCTGTTTAGAATTAAATTTCCGAATCCTCCTAAAGTTTTTTTCTATCCTTTTTCATTTCCCTTGCGTCTTAGTGACATTGTCGCCTTGCTTGGGGTTAATTGATTAAACAAAATACACCGTTTTATCTGATCAGTGATTAAAACTGAATTAAAAGTGAATTAATCTTTTAGGTTGTAAAGAAAACAATCCTTCATGAAACCCTATAGACTCGCGCTACAGAATCACAAAGAGGTTTACCGAATAAAAAAATTACTGTAGCTTGCATTTTGAATTCAATATTCATGTTGCAAATGCGACGCAGTAATTATTCATAAAGCTGGAATGTGATGATTTTCTTAAATTGACATATTCTCGAAACCTTTAAAGTTCAGTCTATCACTTTTTTCGTTGCATTCAACACTTGTTGTCTAGTAAGTAGTTACAATAATTTCAATATGCATGGAAGAATTAAGCGAATCAAAACCGGAATCATTCTTTTATGATAGAATACACAATGTAGCTAAAAAGTTGCCGTAAGTTCATAGACGACCAAAGAAAATACGTTGACGATTGAAAAATGATGCAACGAATTCATATGGTAATGGTAATATTAACCGTTCCCTTATAAGAAAACATTCAGCATTCAATGACCGAGCAGCCAGTACTACTGTCGGTTGAAGTTTATAAAAATATTTCTCTTAAATCAATTTTTCTAAAAATTAGGTTTTTCAAGTCTCGTAGCTGTTATTGCTCTTTCCAGTATTGATAGGGGCTTCCTTCCTAATCTTCCGTTTTATGTAGTGTTTTTTTTGGTTTTTTTTTTGGTTTTTTTTACAGCGAGAGTCACCCTTTAAAAGGCTCGGGGGCCACTCGAGGTAGAGGGTTACCCTAGGAGGCCATTTGTGTGTATAGGTGAGGGAGATAACGATTAACTCTAACCATGAACTGGTTAAGATTGTAGTGATCGGGGAAACATCGATTCCACAGGGCAGGGCAGTGTTTCGGTGGAAGAAGCTGCTCGAGTGGAACTTACTTCTCACCGATAAAATATGAAGGGAATGTGGTTAGTTTGCTACTATGTAAGTGGTATGCCGTGTTCTTGCCGTGAAGGTTTGCCTTGGCGGGACAAAGGAATGTAGTTTGTCCGAGCACTTTCCATGGAAGTAGTGGTAGATAGGCTTGCCACATCTCGCCTGTGGGAGAGATGTTGAAGGGTGAAGAATAATTCGTCACCCATAAGGACTCAGAGACGATTTTGAACTCTATAAAGGCTGGAGAGGCTTTGGCAGTTTCCGCCCAGATATGACAACAGTACTCCATTTTTGGTCTGATCTGGCTCATGTAAAAATAGCGGAGAGCAGGAGAAATCAGGTATTTACTGGAGCGATACAAGGAGCCGGCCATTAAACCTTCAACTTAGCAACGGATCGTATGTATCAGTTCCACTTGAGGTCGGATGTGAGTTTGAGGCCCAACAGTCTTTTAAGGGCACGGTGCTTCCCCGTTCATCTTGAACGGTGGTAGTTCGGCGTCATGTCAACATCTTGATTATGTCATTATTTTCCCCTCGGGGTATATATATCTATTTTAGTCGTTGCTGTTGATGTCGTTTCTGTTATTTTGTAAAGCTCTTTTTAATGATTCTGTACACAAGGTTCGTAGAAGAATGGTTCTCGTTCAGACCTACAGGTTTCATTTGCGCGAAGCATTTTTTAACTTTTGATCTGAGAAGGCGGTTTAGATACAGCTGACAGTTTAGATATTTCTGAACGGGTTTGGAGCCATGCATGACATCCATATGAAAATCCCGATCTGACTAGTCTATTTAAGAACATGACTAGAGTTTTTAGGTGAATAAATTAGTTTTGGAGGCGCGGTGGAGTAATGGATAGTAGCTCATATTGAGGAATCGGAGAGCCGATTTCGAATTCCAGTCGAATCCATTCCATTATTTATGTTGGGGAAAAGCTATGAATCATCTTCTGCCCCCAGCTGTGGGTAAATAGCAGGACAGACCGGGTTATAAAGCCTTGTATGGCAACTGGTCTACCGCAGAATGAAATGGCAACCTACTGCCGGAAAAAAGATCTGCCTCGTCAGTCATGTATCGAAAGATACATGATCGCCTAAGCGTGTATCACGCATGGTAAATAACTGACTGATTAGTTTTGTAGCAATTTACGGTGTTAGGCGAAACTACTTTTCGCGCTGGCTATTTTATGCTCAATTTCCTTAAATCCTATGCTAAATTTGTTATAAGTGAGCATTAAGATTTTGTCAAAAAATGCCAGAAACCTTATTATTTTGTATCATTTTTGCATTATATCTAAATATAATTTTACCGGACTGCAGTTAAATAGTGTGCTTGGGAAAATGCACAATGTTATTTTGGTCTTGTCTCATCTCACCATCTCACCCAACTTGGTATTGTGACATATCAGTACAAAAACACCTCCACATATCGAGGTCTTCTCTTAGTATGAGTAGAGAGATTGTATCTATTGCCAACTTGCTAGGCCTGCTGCGTAGTTTACGGCACTTCGTATTCACAAACGGTCACCCGTCTACCAACAGCAGCAACACCTAAAATAGATAGTATATGTAACTCGGAAAGAAAATAATGACATAATCAAGATGTTAACATTCCACACCACTTCAAATAGAAGTTTTAGAAGGAAACTCCCATCAATACTAGAAAGAGCAATAAAAGCTACTGAACTTGAGAAAACTGTTTTCCTAAAAAAGCGTTTTAAGAGAAAGATTTTAGAAATTTCAATTAACAGAAACATTCACTGTTCAGTCAATGAATGCCAAATGTCTCCTTATAGAGAAATGGCTAATATTAACATTGCCGTCTGAGTACTGATCAGGTTCAACGTTGCTTAAGTTCGATGATCAGACGAGAAACGGTGTTTCAACGTGATGTGGTCTTGTGTGCAATTACATTCTTTACTCCTCTGAAAATATTACAGCTGAAAATTTCCTCATTTTCATTTAAAAAAATTTTTTTTTTACAGCGTGTGAAGTTGGTTGGTATTATTACCAAGGAATGTGCTATGGAATTTTCCCAAATTGCTCCAATATCGGCGCAGCTTCAGCCAGATTTTACGGTTTGGATACTATCCTTATTCATGTTGTAGACAAGTAAGTGATCGATTCTTGATATTGTGTGAAATCAAGTAAATAATTCTAATATGCGAGGCTGACTATGAGTGATGGTAACGTTGTTAAAATCTTGCATGCATTAATTTCAAATCTTATTAATAGCAGCACTGCTTTTTTCCAGGTAAATTGACATCTGACTGTTCAAAAACAAACTTCAAAAGTAACTAGTAGCGACTTCAAGAGAAGTCGCTACTAGTTACTCTCCAAGGATATTGATGTTGAGATGGTTACTACATTAGGGGATGACGTTCCAGCTTTATCAACAGTGAAAACGTGGGTAGGGGAATTTGAAGGGGAAAGGAGAGTCTTGAAGATGACCCAAGATTTTGACGCCTGCAACTGCCACCATCAAGGAAAACATTGATACATTCATGTTCAGTTGAGCAGTTAGATGTCACTTTACCTGGGAAGAAACAATGCTGTTATTAATAGGAAGAGCTGAAATGAATGCATGCAAGATTTCACAACTTTAGTCAGCCTGTGAACTTTTCAGTCCACCCAAGTAAAGAAAGACATTTCAATGTAACTAAACGAATAGAACTGGAAGAATTCTTGAATACAGTACAAAATATCGTATTTTGTAATACTTTTTGTTTAATTATGTTTATCTTTTCTGAAAAAAAAAACAAACGGAAAATTTATCTCAGCCGACGCGTTTCGCCCTCTGAGGAACTTTATCAAGACAATTTAGCTGACCAAGGCACACTGACATTAATCGTGGAGTTGCTTAATATTTAATCAAATTTGACAAGAGTTGCTTATAAACGAGTTACCCATTATAAAATAAATCGTGTATTACTTTATATGTGCACCGTATTCTCTTCAGGACGGTTGGCGATTATGGCTCTCCACAACTTTTTATCATTTATAGCTCTTAGTAACGTTTGTCGTTACATCATAACTTCTAGTCTCTGTTCAGTCATCCATTCTCATAAGTTTTTTAGGTAGGCTACTTTTTGTTTCCCTCTGTCTCTCTTGCTTTCAATATGTCATGTGAGTATGAATTTCTCTAATCCTTCTTTCCTCATCATCTCTCCTAGAAAGTTCGGCTGTTTATTTCTAAGTGACTTTTTTGTTTCTATTTTCCTTAAAACTTCTTTATGCTCCATTTCTTAGTGTGTATGTATATTATATATGTATATTATGGGCATATGGCCGAGTGGTTAGAACGTTCGCATTCTGAACATAAGACCCGGGTTCGAATCTCACCATAGTCGATTTGTCATTAAGGAGACTTCCTGATATTATCGGACTGGAGGGGTCGATCCCAGCGTGCGGCACCTTTGGAAAGTGCCTGAAAACCATACTACGGGTTGACCCAAGCCTTGTGAGTGAAATTGGGTAGACGGAATCCTTGGGGGCCGTCGATAGCTGTGCTAGCACAAAGTCACAAGTCCTCGTGCCCGTGGGCTCGAACGTGCTAGCCTTGTTCAAATTGTTGATCACACTAGATAACACGCCAAGGTCTGCTCAGCATAGTTGCAGTATAAACTACAGGTGGGCTCTGTGAGTGTTGAATAAATATAAATGCACCCTAGTAGGCAGGTATCCTCGAATACAAGTGGCCAGCTATACATCATTTCTTAGTATCTTTCTGTAAAACTACGAAATCACGTATTACTTTGAATAAAAATGTGTGTTTATAATATTAAACTGAAAATTTGTCATTACATTAATTATTTTTTCTGGTTACAGAATAAAGAAACCGTTTTATGTCAGGGAAATCATAAATCGCCATGGAGTGTGGATTTTTGAGACTTACAACATGACATTTGCCTTTGTATTAGGCTCGGGTAAGTATAATGCAAGCACAATGTAATTAACAGACAGAAAGAATAATAATTAATTACACTAAACTTTATATCATTCTGTTAGATAATGTATGATAATGATTGATACATACAATTATTCTATTATGGTGTGCAGAAGAAATGCACTTACCTTCAAAAAGGCCAAGGCCGTGCGCCTTTCGATGCAGTTGTCTCAAAGATACAAAGAAAAAAACGGAACACTCATTCTATCGTTTATAACAGAAAACGTTTGATGGAATAACCTGGATGTGCTGCCTACGGATTAGCGTACCTGCCTTCGAACGCATATAAAGTCAGTGGCAGTGAACATGTGGTAGTGAACATGTGGCAGCGGACATGTGACGAGGGGAAGAAAGCCGATCGCGGGAAGAGTGGATTTGCGGTTCTGTGAATTTGCAACAGTTCACTTTATTTCCACTACAGGTAAAAAGACAAAATTTATTAAGAGCTACAAAGGGCAGGGGATTTTTGGAGAGCCATGATCGCCAATATCCTGAATGGATACGGCACATAGAAGAAGAATGGATACAGCAATCCATTTTCAAGAATTTCTTAGATTTCTTTTAAATGAGTAAGAAGTGTCTTGCAGCAAGATACTTCACTGTCTACTATTTACATTATTCGGACTATTGTCCTCATCTTTGTCGCCATATTTATTACAACTCTCAATTCAAAATCGGTTGGGCGTAGAGCTAGCAACTCCACCCCGCAAAATTTGTCAGTGAAATCACAGCCGCAACACCGGACGTGGTGAGAGTCTGGCCCTATGCGCCACAGTTTCAGCCACACATGTAACATTATCTGAATGTTTCCGTCAACAGCGAAATTATATTCCTAACCTTGAAACACCGTCTCATGTCAGACAATACTCGTGTTCGATGTATAATACTTTAATTTAATAATATATTAAATTTAAGCTGCTATCGTCGATTTTTTGGAGTAAAACTTCAGACAGTTAAACAGACTGATCCCAAATACCGTTAAGAATCTAAGAATAACAGGCGTTAATATTAATGAATATTTCATATATTGCGCCCCATTATTCGTAGTTTCGCTCTCCGCGGCCAACTCCAGAAATAACTCTTAAGTTTTACTTAATAATAATTCTAAAGCGCATCAGTAGAATTACATACAATTCGGATATGACAAAGAGAAGTCGTAAAGTGCCTTCTTCTCGCGAAAAAGTGGAACTTGTCAACTTAATCAGCTAAGAAAAATAATTTGGACGCCGATGTTGCTAATTTCTACGTTAAAAACGATTCTTCTATCAAATAACTTTTATTATAATATGCCAATCTATTCGTGACGCTAAAAGAAAATGACCGAATTATTTAAGTGGTCTTTGCAATTGTAGTTGGTATATATGTATATTGTAGGTGATGGGGCAATTCGACGTGGCGTAATGGTTAACAAACTTGTCTCGCGAGATTAATTACGACTGAAAAATGAGTTTTATCTCCCACTGGGTTGTCCGTACTTTCGGACTTGTGCCATAATTAATCTACGCTTATCCCCATATGTTCTAACTGATGGGTACTTCGATGTGGTGTAATGGTTGACAAGCTACAATCATTAGATCACGTATATCTGGGTAGTGAGTTCAATCCTCACTGGCCACTCCATACTTTCTGCCTTGAACCAAATCGAAGCTACCCTTAGTAAATTCACATATTTTCTAGGCGAGTAATTTAACAAATTTATTGACACATAGACAAAATAATTCTGCTTTTTAAATGATTAAAAAAGTAAAAATAACAAAAAAAAGTTTTAAATGACTAAATACAAAATAAAACAATCAAGGATCTCCCCTACATAAATATATTAATTGGTTTTGGCAACACGATGTAGTTTTGCTTATTAGCATTATGTTATCATAACAACGGAACATTTTATTACTGAGAAAAAGAAAACAGTCTGTGTGGCCGATGAATATATAAAGTCATATTTTTTTTATATTATTAAACAGATTGTCATATCTCTATTTTATTATTATATAGTTATTAATTTGTTATTATGTACACTACTTATATTCGGACTATTGTACTCGTCTTTGTTATTGTTATTACAATGTTTCGGCCGTTGTACCTTCCGTGTATATCGATCTGGGTAACTTACAGTGAATTCTGAACTGAACCTTTTATTTAATCTACAGGGGTAAAATGTTCTCGCTCCATTATTCATGTCAAGTTTTTATTTAGTACTGTTCAGTTATTGCTCGCCCTTTATCACAGAGTGCGATTACACACCACTTGGTCCAAGGATTGAACTCGCAACCACTATGTCACCAAATTTCAGACACCAACGATTTACCCACTAGGCCACTGTCTGTTACTGTACCCAATTTGTAGATGGAACTTATAATAATAATTTGTCAATATATTTATCCGGAAAAACATAATATATATAGTTCGGTATTATTCGTGTTTTCAGATATCCGCTGAAAGGGAATTCTTGAAACATAACACCTGCAGATAAGGGAAAAACTATTGTAGTCGTATTTGTTGCAATCTTAAAACGACGGATATTCCTTTCTTTCACAGGAGAAAAGTGTGTGTATGCCAACCAAGCTATGCCTTTGTTAAATGCCAACTGTTCCTTAGGATTGGACGAAATATGTGAAAAGGAAGGTAATACATATTATTTTACAAGCATATAAATGTATAATTCGTTATAATCCCTGCTTAATGTCCAAACTACTTTCCTATCTACTTTTTTACTTGCAGAAGATCGTTCTTTTTTTTAAAATACTATATTAGCTGTACTACTGGTGAAGACAGGACAGTGTAACACCGATTTACACAACATTGGTGTGCAACTTACATCTAAATGAAAACGATTCTTAGGAGATCTTCCTGATGTCAACAATATTACACTTCAGAAGCAATTTTATCGCACTATTAATCGCATAAACTGTAGTTGTAATAACTTAAGGCCGGACCGAGACAATACCGAAGGATTATGGGTAATAAATAATCGGCTTGTCACAAACGGGATTAGCTTCGGTTTTATCAGATTCGATTTACGGCAAGGGAAAAGCGAATAATTGATTTTCTTTAATCTAAATGTTACGCCATAGTTTCCACAGTCACTTGAAAAATTTGTAATACTTTAATTATAAGAAACAATGTGATACATTACAGAAGTTTTGAGACTTTTTCAGGAGAAAAGTTTATTAATTTCCAAGAAGTACAAAACTCTAATCTCCTTCAAAGTAGGATCCTCTCACTTCTATGCACTTGTTGTATCGCTCCAACTACTTCGTTAAGGCCTCATGAAAGTCATCCAAAGTGATGGTGTCCAGGACCATTGTCACCGCCTCCTTCATCTTCTCACTGTCTTCAAAACGACTACCCCTTCAGTTTGGGGAATAACTAAAAGAGATTAAGGCCTGGACAGGGGGGGGGTCCACCAACCATTTCCCTGCTGTCATCTGTTCGTCACTGAACGCCTATTTCTGAGTATAGTTGCCACACCAACTCCAAACTGTATGTTTATTGTCTTTATAAACACACGATGGTCTGGTCTTCATCCAGAAAACTGCGAATCTTCTCAACCAGCTTTGATGTTCTGACGTCCTTCCCCCTCCAATATCTCTTACCCCCTCTCTATCGTTATTGAACCTCTTGTGCCAGCGAAAAACAGAAATACAAGTTAAACCATAAGCAGTCTGGAGCATTTCATAAGTTTCTGCAACATTTTTGCCCAGTTTAACATAAAACTTTATTGCATAGCTAGCTTCCAAATTGTCTTCACGTCCCGACTGCGTTCTGAAAACGAGCCAATGTCTATTAGGGTGATCAAAGAGCTGTTTCAGCTGTTCCCTTTAATCTAGAATAACAAAAGTTGACAGGTCAACTTATTAAATGTATTGTAACGATATACTAAAATTAAAATAATGTAGGACAGTTATAACTGTCTCTCCTAAAAAAGGTCTCAGAGCGACTGGAATGCACTTGGTAATTCTTATACTTTATGCAAGTCAATGTTTTCACAATAAACTAACCAACCGATATTAGTAACATTTTCAGGCTACCTTTATATGAATAATAAATTGCGTAAGTTTCTCCTTATATGTCCTTATTATAATCCAAAAGTTGCGCCCATTAATGTTAACACGAAACTTAATCTATCGTATTTATTATTACATTTTATAATTACATTTTATTCACTCCAACACTTTGAGTGTGTGGTTGTTCGACCCCGTTGCATTTCATCCAAAATGTGTACCTCACATTCTCGTCTGTGATAGCCCAACTCCTCAACACTGCGTTGTGTGCTTATGTAACACCCTGTAATACGATTTTTCCCACGCTTACAAATAGGATGCAGCTGTGATACCACGTGATTCTGTAATCGGGCGTTGGGAGGTCTATTCATGCCAACTATACAGACGCGCACGATACATAAAACATATATTTGAGTAATACAAATATATATATATATATATATATATATATATATATTTTACTTAAACGTTACTTTTAATGGATACCTATATTTGAAAAGAAAAATATACGCTCTCCGGCATTTTTCTTTAGACAAAAATAAATAACTCTACTGTTTGATAAATAAACGGAGCGTCTGCTCAAATACGAGTATCCACTAAATAAAATAAAAATTCACCACTTCTTTAGAAATATATATATATATATATATATATATATATATATATATATATATATATATATATCAAGAATTAGTGGATGAATTTTTAATCCAACATTTTTTATTACTTTAAACGTTATTATAGTGGATATTTTGTACACACATACACATATACACATATATATGAGATAACGATATATACTTTGATATATCAAGAACAGTATTGGCGAAATTGTATGTCAAATTGAAAAAAGTTTACTTGTGACTCGTTTCGTCCTTCAGGACTTTATCTGATGAGGTCCTGATGGACGAAATGCGTCATGTTCACAAGAACTCTATTTATTCAGAGATTAAATTAACAGACAATTCAGAAACGAACACATGAATAATGGAATACATACTGAAGCATTAAGACTACACGTGCAGGCAGTGTAATAACCAATCAAAGGGGATGAAAACTCTGAATTTCGAAGCGTGGTGACGATAACAGGGACTAATCTTTATCTAGAAGTCTGGCAATTAAAATGAATCTGTGGAAAGTCGTGATTGCTTACGTCCTGAAGGAATACAGTTTTCATTTTTTTAAAATTGAAGTAATGACTCTTTCATCATAGCATTCATTTCTACAAAATTAGAAAGAAGTCAATGCTGTTTAACTTTTTGTCTTATTTCACAAGTTCCAAGTTAATTCAAAACTTTGAATGTTCCTTTTGCATGAATAAATCTGCAATTGTTTGACAATACGAATTCTTATATGAACATCCTTTCAACTCTTGAGGTTTTCTCTCTCTATTTTGATTGTTAATTCCAAGTGTAAGAAGTGAAGGCAAATGTAACGGTAACGAATCTTCCTCGCAGTTTCGTTAACCCGGCCGCTGCTGTTAAAACTTAAAAAAATATAAATTATTTATTGCTAAAAAGAAATACTGAGTCAGATTTCGACCAATTATTAAAGGCAGCCATTAACTTCACGACATACTTATTCATTTATATTTATCTGTCTATTTCTAATTTATTTAGGTAAACCGAAATACCAAGTAACCAAAAGTGGTAAGTTTAAACCAATCTCATAAATTTATTGTTTGAAATGTGCAAGAGACATGACTGCCCATAATCTCTCTTGTAGTAAAAATGAGTTATAAGCTTTACTCAATCTTTATCATTTATGTCTAGAAAAAATAATATAAGAACAGTGTCAGTCGTTTTTAATGAAATTTGTAATATATATATATGTATATATATATATATATATATATATATATATATGTATATATATATATATATGTGTGTGTATGTGTGTGTGTGTAGAGGAAAAAACACAATTTTGATTTTGTAAATGTCACACTCATAAAAAAGAAAATAATTCACTCAAAAGGAAAATCCTCGAGCGTGCCGCCATTGAATATTATCCAAATATTAATCTACGCCCAGGTTTTTTCAGAGGCTACAATACGTCACTGTATATATATATATATATATATATATATATATATATATATATATATATATATATATATATATATATATATATATTAATTATTTCTGATTATTTCTATAGCTACAAATAACCGGATCCAGGAAAATATATACTAGACCCTAGAATGATTTGAAACATAACTGTTACTACCTACCTAATAAGCTATAGGATAATAGAGTTGACCTTAATATCCATAATGCACCATGAACAAACATATATAAATAGTTGAGGAAAAACACAACATACATGGCCGGAAGACTGTGTTGAAGCATGAAACAGACTGTCGCCGTCCGTGTACTTTTATATTTTATAATATTATATTTTTATAATATTATATTTTAAAATATTTATATTTTATAATATTATATTTTTATATACGCACTAACTCTGATATTGAGCGTTTTTATCTGTAAATACCGTAAAACTATACTTTTATCATATATATATATATAAACTGTGTATCACACTTTATTGCAAGTCACTTCTTTATTGATATTTTGAATATTAAACATTGTAAAAAAAGTGAAATTTGGTACACTGAAAGATTCTAAGTAGGTAAGTATGCAGTGAAAATTTCAATTGTATTGATCGTCCTGGGTACGACGTTAAACTGCATCCAACAGCAAGGCCTCCGATCAGGAGGTTTTGAGGAAGCGTGGAACCACCTCTTAATTGCTGGTGTTCCCAGGTCCACCCTGACCCTGGGTGGTAGCACCTGTTGGGGGTCACAGCTATGGGAAAATAGTGAACTTCCAGGTCATTTCCAGCACATTGAAACAATGATGTTGCCAACTACACTTTTTTGAAACAAAGATGTTTTCAGCTATACGTTTTTGAAACAATGATGTTTTCAGCTATACGTTTTTGAAACAATGATGTTGCCAGGGATACGTTTTTGAAACAATGATGTTACCAGCTATACGTTTTTGAAACAATGATGTTGCCAGCTATACGTTTTTGATATATTTAGTAAATACTGGATCTGGCATTAAATAACCCATAGTGGTTGATATGCTATAAAACCCCAAACAACCAACCAATCAATCGTATTGATAAGCTACATACAACGTTATGTTAAGTATTTTAAAGTGTTTTTAACTGTCACACTTTAATGCACGTGTACAAGAATACCACTGAAACGACGCCTGACAGTTACAGAAAAGACACGAATTGTTTCAGGTCTCGCAGAAGGTTTATCTTTGGTTGAATTAACCATAGAGCTTGGTCGGAATATTCGAACATTGAAGTCATATGTGGAAAACCCCATAACCAAACCAAGACAAGATAAGCGAACGAGAAAAAATGTATCCCCGCGTGACATTAAAAAAAATACGTAGATAAGTGAGAAAAGACCTCGGTAGCACAAGTGCTTCCATGTTTGAACGTGCTGGGGTTGCTCCTTTGTCTAGTAGCACCCTGTGAAGGATTCTTAAAGAGGCGGTAAGACGTGTTAAATCCATCGCCAGACTCATCCTAAACAAGATCCACAAAAAGAAGCGTATTGCTTGAGCACAGAAATATATGAAGACCAATTTCCAAGATGTTCTCTTCACGGATAAGGCCAGAGCTACACTGGATGGCCCTGATGGATGGGCCAAAGCTTAGGTACCACTTTGTGCCTCTCACCTGCATCGCATTCGAAGTCAACAAAGAGGTAATAGACTTTTGGGATGGCATCATAGGAAATGAACTTGTCGGACCTTTTCGAGTTCCAGATGGTGTCAAACTCACCAAAAATTTCTACACCGCATTTCTGGAGGATAGTTTTTCAGCATGGTTGAATGATTTGCCACACTCACATAGACGGCGGTTGACTTTTATGCATGACAGTGCTCTATTACATTCAGCCAAGGCTACAATTTCTTACCTCGTAACTTTGGGATTCAAGGGACAAACACTTATGACTTGACCTCCTTGTTTTTCCCTACTCTAACCCTATCGAGCAGCTCTGGTCAATCTTGAAGAAGAAAGCTTACGAAACAAGTGTGCAGTTTTCATCGAAGGATGCCATATGGGAAAAGATCAAAAATGTTGCTGGAACCATAACATCTCAAATTACTCGGCTAACTGCTTTTGTGGACAAAAGACTGATGTAATTTCTAAACATGGACGTTACGTTGACAAATAACGTACATCACCAGCAATCTAATTGTGTTTTTTCTACATATTTTGCTTTCATTCTTTAGTCACGTGCTTCATTATTACAATAAAATGGTAATATAAAGATAATAGCTTATTACATTACCTTAAATTGACATTTTGTACACCTGCAATAAAGCGCAACACAGTTGAAACACTTTAAAATACATAACTTAACATAACGTTGTATGTATCATATCAATACGATTGAGATTTTCACTGCATACTTACCCACCTAGGATCTTTCTGTGTGCCAAGTATCACATTTCTCATGCAAGCATAAGAAGCAAGATTCATTTAATGATTTACAAGTTCTAGCTTCCCATTTTACCGCAGGAGTTTTATTAACCTCATTTAAATTCCAAAAAATATTTGGGAAGAGATATTCTATTTTTATAAGTGCTATTGTTGAAAGATAGGATATGTTGGTACCAACTACTTTTAAAAGAATTCTTTGTACTCCCTATATAAAAATTTTCAACAGTCGGATTTTCTTTTGTAGAAATAGTGCTTAGGTAAACAAGAGAATTGGTCAGACATTTGTTTTGCAATGGGCAATCGTTAGAATTTCTACAATTACATTTTTTAGTATTATCGACATTAGTTGGATTTTCCATCACTACCAATATAAAAACCTAAGTATTGATGGAAATTCTAAGGTAAAATGGAAAGTATTAAAAAATCTAGAACTTATAAATCTTTAAATTAACTTCTTATGTTTACATGAGACATTGGAAATTATTAGATTTGCTGATAAAAACTTCTCTCTTAAACTAAATAATTGAATTAATTGTAAATTGCAGATATAGTTTACCTTTCACCTTACAATATGGTTAAACTTTGAATTTGGTAGTACTATTTCATATGGCCTTAATTAGTAAATAAATTGCGGTGTACCTTCTATGAGTAATTATTTTATTTTGTTTATTTAGATTTAATATAGCTATGTATTACTGTCTAGTCGATATTATTAACATCTTATATGGATGTTCCACATTTTTATTTTAAACGGTTTAATTGTATTCACTGTTTCTTAAAAATGCCATTTAATTTTCAACTACAAAATCTATGTTACAATTAGCTATACGTTTGATTTTCTTTCTATCCCTCTCAGCATTTTATGGAAAATTGAACAAATCAAATTTGTCCACAATTATGATACACTGTTGCCACTCGCTTTTAGTCTGAATTAATTTCATGTCTTCCATAAATGACTTTGTCTAAGATTCTAGTTCAGGCTACATTTTGCCATGATCTAAATTTTCTTTGTCCAGGTTGATGTCGAGTTTAGCGTAGGTCTGACAACTGATTGATTAATCAGGGTAAACCCACAAGCCTCATTTTAATTCTGATCTAAAAATTTTCTCGTCTTCTCTTCTCTTTCGAAGAAAAAGAGGTTATTTTGCTTTTGAAATTAAAAATAATTGTTTACTCAACAGTTATTTACCATCGCCTGAAGAGGCACAAATTAGTGCCGAAACACGAAAGCTATTGTGTAGCGATTCTTAACATGTTTTTGTTTTAATCTCCTATAATAAAAAGACATAAAGCTCTACTCTGCATTGAGCGCGTTTTTTAAATTAAATGCTATGGACAGTGGAATTATACTCCATTTATTCTTATCTCATACTGGATATATATATATATATATATATATATATATATATATATATATATATATATATATATAGATCATATATTGGTGAAGTAAATAATGCCTATTCTACAAAGTATTAAATGAAGATTATGTATTTTTTGTATCGTACGAATAATTGTTTCACCCATTAAAATGTATATTGTGATTTATTTCTGTTAAATCAATTTTTTTCTGTTTTCTATGCTTATTTAGTTATTATGCATCTATATATAGTTAATTATATGAAAAGTATGTTTATTCATTAGTTGGTGACACAATGAATTAAAAAATTTGCATGTGTACGAATATTTGTTTCCCCCACTGTATATTTCATTATATCTATCTATCTATCTATCTATCTATCTATCTATATATATATATATATATATATATATATATATATGTGTGTGTGTGTGTGGATCACACACACATATATATATATATAATATATATATATATATATATATATATATATATGTATATGGATCATATATATATATGTATATGGATCATATATATATATATATATATATATATATATATATGAGTCATATATATCTTTACATCATATATATATATATAGAGAGAGAGAGAGAGAGATAGTTAGATAGATAGATACATTACAGTTCTACATGTATTATTTTTCTCAAAGTGTAAGTTTCAGAATTTGTGACACTATTTAGCTATGGTAATTGGCTAATTAATTAACCATAGAAATTAAATACGGGAAATACTGAAGGCGAGAATGAGCTATATCGAAAGACAGACTGAGCGACGTTAAAAAAAGAAAAGATTTTATTTTATTCACAAAGAAAAAAGTATATTTTTCGCAAAAGGGAATGTCGCGCCAAGGGAAACAGAATTCAGAAATAAAAAACTGAGCCGGCCGACACATGCCGGTCATAAAAAAATTTCGGCTTGAGACGACCGCGATACAGGCAGAGAAAATCAATATTAGTTATCTTTCAGAGATATCATTTAGTTTTGATTTTGAGTCCAGCGAAGGGAAACCAACTGGTATGTGTAAGAATTTTGGCATGAGGAAGAAAATCGTGGAGAAATGTATTATTATTACTTTTTCAAATTGTTGACGTCAGACACAGCGTCGTCAAAAATAGGCATATGGTGATAATAGGATTTTAAGGCATGAGAAAAATAAAGAATTTGATTCTCAGGTAAACACGGACCCCCAGTTAAAAGTTGACTTCGCAGAGAGGCCAGATGGCAAACTTTGACAGTGATTGATGAGTCGGTAGAGAGTCCTGGCTAAGTGGAGTTTGTGTGGCCCCAAAAGAAAGATGTGATAAGAATTATTTGGCAATCTGGGGTTTGTGAAAAAAAATGTTTTGGCCTACGGGAAAAAGAAAAAGAGGACTTTGTAAACAAAATTCTGGATAATAATTTTAAAGAGGGCCAGTCTAGCCTCACCCACACTGGCGAGAGATCATTGGCCAAGTGGTAGCATGAGTGGTAGGCGAAGGTGAATGTATAAGAAAGGCGGAGAAGTTGTTAACACCCACTGAGGGGATTGGTATGAGATACCAATGTGAGAGAGGAAGAGTCTAGGAGGATAATTCTCCTCCGACCTCCCCTCACGGACGAGGGAGACCCCCCCCGAAATGGAAAGTGATTAATCTTCTAAAAATGAGAAGTAATTAATTTTCCTGGCCGAAGAACAAATAGAATTCTTGTTGGGAATCGAGAATTATTGAGGAACCCAAACCACGTCAGGCCCCACACCGGGTTTTGGTCGGTATCCATATAAACGAACGTCCCCAGGCAGTTTAGAGACGCAGACTCAGATCGACAGAGAGCAGTTGGGCTCGGAGAGTAGCGCCTCGCAGAAGTTGACCAAGAGATCCACGCCCTTTCGACTTCGTCTTCCTACCAAAAGCAAGTTATATTGACGAACGGCTTAAGATACAAAGACTCGCTTAAGAAACGCAAAAGTGTCACAAATCCGTAGAAACGGGCTGGGAGAGAAACACACTCCTGTATATAACAGACGGATAAAGATGATTTGTTATTTCTCAACATACTTGAACATCTTGAATTTTGTTTTATTGTTTCCTTTACTTACGCTTGTGCGATATCACCTTCACCTTGCATTACGGCCCGACGCCTGATTGATTTCGTCTACCTAAGATCAAAGTCACAACGTTGGTAGGTTAAACTTCAGATCATCGACCGGGACACAGGCTGGTGGCAGCGACAAAGAGTCAACCCCAAAACGCTGGTGGAGGAAACCTTCCAGCTTCGTGCCGCAACTGGGAATTGACCACGGGCTAACAGCGCAGTGTCATATAATGGCGTCGCGACCACCAGAGGGTGTTACAAATTGATTCCATTTTTTTCTTTCATTGATTCTAATATATATACGTGGATCATATATACGTGGATCATACACATATACATTATATATATATATATATATATATATATATATATATATATATGTATATATATGGATCCCTTTAATTTTAGATACATACACACAACCCATACATCCAGTTAAAAAGTAAAAAGAAAACCCCCATTGATAATGGCCATAAGTATAGCCGAAAGTGCTCAGAATTACAGAACATTTCGGCTGTTTCTACACACTCTGTATCCAGAAATGAAAACACTTTTTCGAACATAAGAAAAATTAAAGTAAAAGCTTAATCGCAGTACCTTGTGTGTCGTCTTTAATGAAACATGTATAAAACAGGGATTATTTCTTAAATACAGAAGATATATATATATATATATATGCATACATACACCACTCTGGTCAATTCCATTAACTAATCAAATATGAGAAGTCATCAAACTTTATGCACACTATATATGGTCGTACTGGCTATATTGTAAACCTATTTAGAACTATTTTTTCTATTACTTGGGAAGAAGCATTGCCATAAAGCAGTTTGACAGAGACTGTTCTCGTTTCTTCGTGACTAACCCAGTGATATACACAGGCAATACTTTTCTTACGCGCTTGTGTTTCGTGTGTGTGTGTGTGTGTGTGCGTCTGTGTGTGTAATTTGAAGCTTAGTAGGTGTTAATTCGTAAAAACACTTTCTTATATAAGAAAAGTAAACCTATAACAAAAATTAAAAACTTTGTCAATTCGGGTCTTGTAAATTATGGTACGTCTTGATATATATATTGTTTGTTTACTACCGTCAGTCATAAATGCATGCTCCCGCTTTCGCCGATGCCATTCACAGTCATGGAGTCATATAATGCTAACTTTGATCATTAAACTGAATAGTATCAAGGCGCAAATGTTTACTGTTATAGTTTATACTCAGTGATATTACTTTTATATTAACTGTCGCGATAATTTTGCTGTGGTTGAGATGATTAGGTTTTCGTTTGTTCCCTTTGCGCATGCGTAATGGCGTGGTAGCTATCTTGCTATAGATACATTATATTTCTACATTACATTTCTACATTACTTGTATTATTTTCTCTTTTTCTCTCTGATTTTTTTTCCTTGCTGAAATATTGCTTCAATTTGGAACAAACCAATAATCAGTTACTACGGATGAAATGATTTCCACCTTATCGACTAAGGAAGCAGATCCTAGCACAGAACGCCAAACCATCACAGACTTCGCATCTACGATCACAGTTAAGACGACAAGTCTGACGAGCCATGCTGCAAGAATAACGTCAACAGAGGTTATTAATGCTTCAACATTCATGTTCCCTTTGAGTCAAATGATGACGGAAAAACCGGAAATCAAAACAGGAAATTTCCAGAATCAGGTTCCCTTTCCAAGTTTTTGTTTGTATAGCGTTTCTATTTAGCGAATCTGCTTTCAATAATAAATGTTAGTATTTTCATTATATTGACAACACGCATGGATGATAGCAAAAAGTTTCTATTTTATCTGAATAGACCTACGTTTCTCTAAATATACGGTTCCACCTCCTTGGGGACGGTGTAAGGATACACAGGGGAAGATAAGTTAAAGTTAGCATCGTAGGATACGATTAGGAAAAAAGAAGATGTAGTTTAAGCATTAATATGCCATTAGAACCAAGGTATAATTTTCCCCTTTTGTAATCATTTCACCGCAAGCAAGACAATAAAAGCCACTAAGCCACAATGGGTTGCTGAGTGTGAGAGAATATGAGAAAAAGAAAGCATTATTAAGGAGAGAGTACAATAAAAGAAACGCAATTAAGAAGATAGGAAGAAAACGATTGACATTACATTTACATTTTTTTAAATTTCTGTTGACCAGAAAGTAAGAAGCCGGAAAAGAGGTCCACGGTCCAGAAGTGCTAGAGATAAAACGGTTAGTCTAGAACTTACGTTTACATCTAGCCATTTCAATTGTAAAATAATGAGGGCCTCATCGGCTTCTTACTTTCTGGTCAACAGAAATCTTCAAAAATTTAAATGTAATGTCAATCGTTATTTTATATCTTCTTAATTCCGTTTCTTTTATTGTTCTCTATCTTTAATAAAGCTTTCCTTTTCTCATATTCTCTCACACTCATCATTTTATAGTTGAAATAGGTGTAACCGTAAGTCCTATGCTAACAGCTTTTTCTCTCTCGCCTTTAAATTCCTAAAGTCTAGATATCATAGAGGAAAGTTCATCAGAACAATTGCCATGAAAATATTTATAGAAAAGTTACAGGGAAGCTATGTTAACCCTAAACTTGAACAGGTTAAGATCGTAGTCATTGGGGAAGCATCCTCTTGGGAGTCGGTTCCACAAAGCAGCAGTTCGTGGGAAGAATCTGCTTGAGTGTAATTTACGTCTCACCAATGGGATTCGAAAGGAATGAGGGTGGCTGGTTACAGTGTGCGTAGCACGGCTGGTTTTAGCCGTGAAGATTAAACTGATAGATCTAAGGAATGTAGTTAGTCCGAGAACTTTCCATGGAAATAGCGATGGCTTGCGACGTTTTGCCCATGAGAAAGTGGTTGTAGGGTGGAAAATAATGTGTCACTCACAAGGACACGGAGACGCCGTTAGACTCTATTGAGACTGGAACGTGAAAACTGGACAGCTCCTGTCCATTTATAGCAATAGTACTCCATTTTCGGTCTGATCTGGCTCAGGTAAATTTAGAGGATAGCAGGAAGAGTCAAGTATTTATTGGAGCGATAGAGCGACCATTTGTCTAGCATCTTTAGTAATGGATCGTGTGTACATTTTCCACTCGAGGTTTGAGTGGAGTTTAAGTCCCAAAAGCGCTTAAATATAAAAAGTAATTCCTGGCTGAACGCTTTTTTGAAACGGCGGGCTTATTTTATGCAAGCTGAATGAAACTAAATGTGATCTAACTTAAAAATGTTTGAAGTCCTTTTTAAACACCATCCCAATCATCTTATTGATTTAATATTTCCTTATATTGCAATATTGTTATAGATTTAATACTTCCTTATAATGCATTATTATTATTGTTTTAATATTTCCTTATATTGCAATATTATTATTGTTTTAATGCTTCCTTATATTGCATTATTATTATTGTTTTCATAATTCCTTATATTGCAATAATATTATTTTAATACTTCCTTATATTGCAATGTTATTGTTTTAATATTTCCTTATATTGCAGTATTAATATTGATTTAATACTTCCTTATATTGCAATATTATTGCCTTTTATTAAAGTCGAAAACCGGCATTTTGACCAAAATCCAGAGAATTGATTCGCAGACTAATCAAACAACTGTAAGAAAGTTTCTCGAAGATCTCACCCCGTATATGACAAATCTCACATCGCATGAAACACAGGTAAGTCATACGTTTTAGCAAACTAAACTTATACTATGTATGTAACTAGAGAAACATGTCAAAGAGTAGTTAAAAAGGTGTCTGGAAAGAACTTCTTCTTGTATGTTCTGCGTCCTTTCAGGACATAAGCAGTTATAGCTCTCGACAACTTCCTATGTCGTATGGCTCTTAGCAGTTTTTCTCCATTTACCAAGGCTCTCACTTCACGTTCCGCCTTCCATTCACACAAGCTCGCCAGGTAAGTGTCTCGCTTCCTTCCCCTATCGCTCTTGCCCCGTGAGGGTTAAGCTTCCCAAGCCCTCCTTCCTCATTGTGTCCAAAAGATTTCCAGTAGCTGTCCATGTTTCTGAGTATAAGTGTCCATTCGGATTTCCTGCTCCCTCTGTTGAACCCCATTTTACATTTTAGCATACTAAATTTATAATTTGTCCGTAACCAAAGAAACATATTAAATAGTAGTTAAAAGGAATCTGGAAATAACTAAATTGTTCAAATGAATACGTGAGTTTATTTTATCTCAACCTTCCTTTGGGATGCGTTTTACATTTAAAAATGTACAATCTATTTTTATTCGCCAATCTATTTTTATTCGCCAAATGATTGATCATTTTTAGATCTCTGTCCAAATGAGAATATATATATATATATATATATATATATATATATATATATATATATATATATATATGCTATTAAATTGTAAGAGTTTTTAAAAGAGAAGCCAATAACCCTGAAGAGTGAAGGCATTACTACAAGAAGTTGGTATGACTGAAATAAAACCACTCAGTTAAGTGACAAGTTTCCCCACATTAATTCTAATTATATATATATATATATATATATATATATATATATATATATATATATATATATAGGGTGACCCCAAAAAACGGGAATTTTTGAAGTGCGTATTGCCAGACATGAGCAAGTGGCAACACTGCGAGACAGTGACCTTGAGCAAGTAAACATTTCGCCATTTTAGTAACAAGAATGAAATTCACAATATCCCAGCTGAGATGTAAATAGGGGTCTCAACAGCAGATTTCAAGAGTGAATTCGTACAGGAGGACGCCATCTGCAGGACATAATTTTTAAAAAAATGAAAATTCCATCATTGTTTCTTAAATGGCATGTTTTAAGGTTTCAATTACTATGAATTAAATAGTTTTCTTCCATCACTCTTGGTTTTATTGGATTGTTAATAAGTTCCCGTTTTTTGGGGTCACCCTATATATATATATATATATATATATATATATATAAAGGTGCCAACCATTTTACATTTGTCATATAATTCCCTTTACTCTGTGGAACAATACGAAGAATGAGACGATTTCCTTGGTGTATTTGTATACTAATGTCCACCCAATACAGGGCCCAAGAGCTACTCAAGATAGATGGTTAATCTGTGGTGTTGTATGAGCGTATGAAAAGGGAAAAAAAGCTCATGGGACTATTCAGGAAACGTAACAGTTAACCCTAGTCTTGAAGAGGTCAATATTGTAATGATTGGGAAAACATTCTGCCGGGAGTCTTTGGATCCCACGTATGTTTTAATATTTTCCACATTAAAGTAAGACAAGCCATGATTTTGATTGTTGTTTTTGTTTAGACACGCGAATAACAAAGATTCAACCTAATTCGGCAAAAATCAACTAATCTTTCTTTCATGTAACTATATCTAACCTTGCGATCTTCATTCATGTCATCTATGTGACTTCACGTCTCACTGGTGTAGTTGAGCTATAAGCATGTAGCGAATAACCAATATACACACCACCGGTGTCGGATTTTGGGATGGGTAAAGTGTGATGCAGCTCCGGGGCCTCATAGTCCAAAGGACCCGGTATTTACATCACGTCACGCGTTTGCATGTACTGCAGCCATAGCAGTGGCGCGTATTGTGCCGTGTCTAATAGCATGACAGAGATAATCAGTCTTCAGGTTGGTTTTTAATTAAGACTTCTCCTTCTCCTAGATCGGTTGCTACTTCAAGGTGGGAGATTCCAGTTTGCCCTGCTATTTAATCCATATGCGGAGGAAGATGGATTTCGCGCAATTACCATTTCCAAATTATTTGCGCGAAACATACGAAACAGAAACGACCGAAAATTGAACGCGTTACGTCGGTTACACTTTCCGTGATGGTTACAGTTACACTGTCCGCAACTCCGTACTAAATTTAGAATATTATGAATTTACCTCTTCTCTACCCAACTATGAGTTAATTAGTGAGACTTGTACCAGTAACTCATTATTATCTCCAAACAATTCTTACAGTGTAAGAATATTTTCTGGCTTTAAAAAAGCTGCAAAAGATTGATAGGCTATAAAAAAAGAAATCAATTCTCTTTCTTTGGGTGATTTGGATCGATGATTCGTTGTTCTATGCGTAGACCTACGCTTATGTTTTTTAAATTTTCATTAGGTTTCTTGTGAGCAGGTGTTGGGGCTCCTAAATATTCTCTCGCTTATGGCATCCAGTTGCTTTAATCCAACCCGATGTACCACATGTATTATTTATTAATTCTTTTTTTTCTTTTTCATTCAACCATCGAAAACCAAAAATGATGTCTCGATTCTTATACGAAAAATGATTTCAAACCCAATCAAAGATTATCAAATCATTTTACAAAGTAACAATATTATCAGAAAATTATAACTTTAATTATAACTTTTAAAATAATATCACTTTTTTTTTTGTATTATAAATCTGTTTCAGGTTGTAATAAATGCAACTCGTAATTTGATAAATTGTGCAATTAAAGCGAATTATTCGGAAGTAGATTATCCACTGATCCTGGAAGGTAAGTTTCTTACGTTTACAAGACAAAGTCCATTCACAACCTGCTTTCTTTTTGTGAATATTATATTTAAGATTTTAGTTGCGGATATTGAAAGAATTATTAAAACCAACTTTACGGCAAAAATAAGAAATCTCAAATTCGAACTTTTGAAATATAGAAACGAATGAATGGTTGATTTTTTAAAAATACTTTAAGCCGTTGACAGTCATGGATCTCCACTGATCTATTTCCTTTATGTGGCTCTATCTAAAGGATATTGAGCACTCTACTACTACTACTATTACTAATACTACTACTAATAATAATCAACGTTAGCCTGCGTTGGGCTGAATTGTATTTCAGTTGACAGTTTAACTATATATATATATATATATATGTGTGTGTGTGTGTGTGTGTGTGTGTGTGTGAGTGTGTGTGTGTGTGACTTTCTCAAATTTTCGAATTAGTTGTTTTAATCGGTAAATTTACCAAAGTTTATATTTAATTCCGGTGTTTTCACGTTTCCTGGAAACAATTTCAGATCATTCAAGGTGAGGTCATTTAAATTCTAAGAGAAACATATTCGCATTTAAGTTAAATATAAAGATGCAAAATTTGAAAAGTCAAAGGGAATCGTCGAGCATCTAGATAGGAACAACCTCTTGTGCGACGAGTAGTATCGGTTTTGATCAGCCCGATCCATTGCTGACGTCCTAACTACTATTACACACAAAATTAGTGAAGCCCTTGACGACATACACACCGCAAGGACCATAGCATTAGATATCTTGAAGACCTTCGACAAGGTGTCGCACAAAGGTTTGCTACACAAGCTCTCCAGCCATGGAATCAACGGAAGGGTTTTTTTGTATTATTTTCTAACAGGTAGATCTCTGTAGGTAGTATTAACGGCCCGTCCTCCGAGGCCCTGGCGTTCAATGCAGATGTCTCCCAGGGGTCACTTCTCGGATCAACCCTCTTTCTGATTTATATAAATGATCTACTTAAGAATATACTCCGGTCATTTGTAAACGTCTATGCCGATGATACGACTATATGAGGGCGCACCTCTAAAACTCTTGGCGATCAAAGATTAGCAGATGATCTCTCTTCCAATCTAACACTAACTTCCCAGTAGGGAAAAATGGCTAGTTACAGTCAATGCCTCGAAAACCAAATTGGTTACAATTTTATAGAATGTTCGTTTTGTTTTCAAAATTATACAGGAATACTATTTATTAATTGAAATTGTGATTTTTACAGATGTCGCTAATCTATCAAGCAATGTTCCCCAAACAAATGATGATTTGAAGGTAATCACAATATTTATCTTCTCTAATCTATTCAGTCTAATCTATTTAATCTAATCTAATCTAATCGACCTAATCTATCCTGTCTATCCAATCTAATATATCTAATTTAATCTATTTAACCTATCCTGTCTATCAACTCAGTCTATTCTAATCTATCTAAACTTTCCTATACACTGAATAGATTAGATTGCTTAGATAGATAATCTATTCAATCTAATCTAGTCAAGCATGTCTATCTATTCAATCTAATATCTCTATATATTCAATCTATATAATCTAGAGAGTGAGAGGTAGAGAGAGAGAGAAAGAGGGAGATTTTCTGAACAATGTCTGGAGAAAAAGCTACAATACGAGGAAGTGTTGAAAAGTTCTCAGCTCAACTTACCCGCCAGAATCAATATTCTGCGGTTTAGTAATTGTAACGATTTTGGAAAGTGGGTTGAGCCGAGAAATCTTCACAGTCCACTAAAAATACATTAGAAATTATTTAAAAATACATGTACTACGCAACAATCTCATTGTCTACTAACATTATCTATCTATCTATCTATCTATCTATATATATATATATATATATATATATATATATATATATATATATATACATATTGTTAGAAGTTGACGTGGTGATGCGTTTTTTATATGTCTAAGTAATCTGGGCGTTGAGCACTTTACTGAGTAGGTAGGTTTTTGCCTTCTTGGCTTTCAGTCTTTTTTCTTTCATTGTTCGAGAATTTTTTTCTGGTCTAAGGTGTTAGGTTCTCTGACAACTTGAATGTTGGTCACACCAATGTAGTTGTTTTTTTTTAGTAGTGGATATATATATATATATATATATATATATATATATATATATATATGTATGTGTGTGTGTGTGTGTGTGTGTGTATGTGTGTGTGTTCTTATTATCGCCATGATTAGTAAAAGTTTTAGTACGTTTTAATGACATTTATCAATATTTTCTTAAATTGCAGTTGGCCTTGACTGATTCAATGTTGAGAATTACAAATCAAATTCTAATCCTGGGCAAAAACGAGCAAACTTTTTATTTTTCCTCCTCTGATTATGTCCTTGCGGGTGTCAAGACAGATCCGCAAAATCTTAATGGACTGAATTTGAAAACAGAATATGGAGAAATAAATATCCCGGATTCTATGAAGGAAGCTGAATCAACACTCTACTTTAAGGTATAATGAGTTAATTCAATAAATTTATAAAGGCTTTATTAAACAGTGATAAATATTTTTTGTTTATATTGCATGGCAGTTAACACTTAACTGGACGTAAAAGAAAGTTTACTAGTGTGAAATCTATGATAAAGGTTATCTGTAACATTGCATATCGTTAATATTAAGAAGTTCGATTTCACCTATTTCACCGCTATGAACTATCAGTCAACCAAAGTTGAATGTTACAAAACTATGTCAAAAAAAAATTTATCATCTTTTTTATTCGACTGTGTGTCGGTTCTGGCGTATATCAGAGTTTAACTGATAAGCAGAAAAGGTCAATTCTTGCTGTTATTTCCCGGACTTCGAAGTTTCTTGTATCCATTTTTCAAGGTGTCTGTTATTTTATATATATATATATATATATATATATATATATATATATATATATAACCGAATGGGTAATATACGAGCAAGCGATCGTATACAAATATATATAAATACTCTGCAGTGTAAGAAGAAACAGTGCTCAATGTAACATAACAGAGCTATTTAATATATATATTAAGGCATATGCATAATATCTTACATTAATTGCGCAACTCCGAGTTTCATACCAAAGCAATTTTCATTTGCTGGAATTATTATTTTTATTTTATTTTTAAATTTTATTTAGAAAAATAAATAAAACTAATAATTCCAGCACTTGAAAATTGCTTTGGCATGAAACTCGGAGTTGTGTAATTAATGTAAAATATAATATATATTTCTTAATACATATATATATATATATATATATATATATATATATATATATATATATACAATATTTAATAAAATTTAAATTATATAACGGCCAGTCTCAATTCAGCACCTGTGCATGAAACTCCGAATCGTGCTTCCGGTGAGGAAAATGAATGTATATTTATTAATATATAATTTATAGTTCTGTTATATTACATCGAGCCTTATTTGATTAACACCAGCACTCAATGCGCCATATTATATATTCCTAATGCGTCGCTGTAATCACTCATTGGTCAGCAAATTAGTCTTGCAGAAGGTTTCGATTTTCGTTCTATTCTTCAGATTTCTGATATTGTATCAATAGTAAAAGAAATTTCATAACTTCTTTTTGCTTTAGGAAGCTATCTTTCTATAACCAGCATGCATAAAATACGTCTCACCGAAAACACGGTTTTTCTTTTTATTTTACTACAGTTTATTTGTGGAAGGGTTATTAACAGTTGTCAGAATATCTCAGATGATACAACACCCTTGTTATTAATTTATTTACAGATGACTGATTCTTTTAAATTAGTTACCCCATTTTTGACACGGTAACTGGTCCGAAAGATCCAAAGTCATTTTAAGACAGTAGAATCTATACTAAATCTAGTGGATAATAGTCCAAAAACCAAGTTATAATAAGAGGAACAACACCTTATCTCGGAAATTATTTAGAGATATTCACATGTATCACCGGGATTTAGCAGTGGTGGCACGATCGAGTAACGCAAAGCGGCTTCAATTGCGGAACCAGAGAGCCGAGTTCGAATTCCATTTGAGTTTATTGCATTCACTTACGTGCTAATACCCTTGGGAAAGGTATGAACCCATCACTTCCTTCCAGCTATGGGCAAACAGCGACCAGTCTAGAAGGAAAACTCTGAATTCAAACGACCTGCTGCTTTGATTTCTGAGAGGAGGGACGAGATAACTTCAACATCCTTAGTACAAAAGTAACCGGCAAGCGATTGCACTATTCTGTCTTGAATGTCGCCATGAATTGTGAGATGGAGGGGAGTGGTGACCACAGCGGCGCAAAGTGCGCTAACTGAATAAAATGAATGAATGTCAGTCTCTACCGAATGGCAATGGTTAACGATCCAGTCACTTTGAGTCATTTGAGATCAATCCCCATTCTACTAATTTGGCATATGTAAATTTCAACGGTGGAGTAATGGATAGTGGCTCGGATTGAGGAATCGGAGGGCCGAGTTCGAATTCCAATCGAATCCATTACATTCACTTACGTGCTAATACACTTGGGAAAGGTATGAATCCTCCTCTTCTCGCCACAGATATAGGCAGAACAGACTGGGTTCTATAGCCTTGGATGGCAACTGGTCTACTGCAGAAAGAAATGACAACCTACTGCGGGAAAAAATCTGCTTCGTCAGTTGTGTATCGAAAGCTACATGATCGCCTAAGCATGTATCACGCATGGCACATAACTGATTGAAATATCAACGCTGACTTTTATTATTATTTTTTTATTAATTGAGGGAGTGATTGTCACTGAGGGTCATATTCATTTGGGATTGTGCCAAAAATAGGCTACGCTTAGTATCTACAATATTACATCTCTTGAACCCTTCCTACGGTAACAGAAACTAAAAGAGATAGTTCGCAAGTACTAATTACAGAATACTAATTTAGTATAGGGGATAAGGAAATTGAACGTAGAATAGGCTGCTCTAGGGATAGCTTTGCCCAACACTACCAAATGCTGCAAGACTAAAATATTAATCTAAGAACTCTTTTTTCTTTCTTGTTTTTAATCATTTCACACCGAGAAAGGCAATAATACCACTAAGACGCAAGGGGGTTACTGGAAGTGAAAGAGAATTGGAAGACTTTAGTGAGAAGAAAGAACAATAAAAGAACACGTTTCAGAAAGACAGCTGGCGTTGTATTAAAATTTTTGAAGACATTAAGTGACAGGGAAGCAAGCAATCTGAAGAGATTTCCACAGGCGAGAGGTGCGAGAATAGAAACTATTAAAATAAAACATACGGTTGCATCTAGCTAGTTGAACAGTAAAACTGTGAGACCTAATAGCCAATCTAGTAGTACGCTTAAATTCATGCAGTCAAGGCACCAAGGAGGAAAGCTGATCAGAACAATTGACCGTAACACGTACTTAAATAGCCTTGTCAGATCAAGAATCTCATATAGTCGTTAAGCTTGGCCATCAAGTCGCTCACAAATGCCTAAACTATCAGCTATATACAACCATTTTCTCAGATCAATGATTAAAAATAGCTTCCAGCGAATGAATCCTGTAGGTCTTCAAGAAGACTGTACAGCAGATCTCATCGACCGACGCTACAAAAGCACAAAGAAATTTACCTAATTGCAAAAGCCACATCACTTGAACATATCCAACAGCAACAACGACTGAAATGGGTAGCGAATGTAAGTAGAAGGGAAAATAATGATATAATCAAGAAAGGCTTGGAAGGAAACTCTCAACAATACTAGAAAGAGCTATAATAGTGAACTTAAGAAGTCTAATTTCCTGAAAAAAAACTGTTTTAAGGATCAGATTTTATAAATTTCGGCCGACTGTAACACTGTTTGATCAATGAATGCCGAATGTTTCCTGTATGAGAATGGCTAATTACACCATTTATTTTCGATTTTTTTTTCTTTCAGATGATCAGTTACAAAGATCCTATTTCGAACCCCACCATAGAAAACAAAACCCAATCTTCCATGATATACATTTCCCTGGAAGATGGCCAAAATAATGCTATTCCGAACCCGGATCCCGACAGAACGTACAAAGTTGTTCTGAAATGTGAAACGTTTAAGAAAAACGCCTGGCACGCCACCACGGAAGCGAATAACAGAAAGTTAGCTTATGAAATACCTCTGTTGAAAAGTGGACTGTTTTTGCTGGAGTTGTCTTCCCTTAACATTGCTGTATGGGGCAAAATGAATGAAAGGCCCCAAAAATATAATTATCACTTTTATTATTCAGCACTTGATCAAAATAAGAACATTGAGAATATTGTGAAAATATCAAGTGTCAAAATAGAAAAATATACCCGCGTTTTACGCATACTTATCCATTCTAATGACCCACAAACTATTTTATACCTTCTTGTGGATTATGGAGGTAGGCCCTTTCTTTAAATTTATTTAATGTTTTTTAATAATTACATAAAATTAATTAGTCGAACACCATTTTCAATATTATTTTATTTGTGAAAATAAATATTAAAATTAAATTGCCAAAAATGTTTTATTAGTTATGTGGCCATTTTTCTGATATCTTTATTTTTTTGGACAAACGTTATCCATTGACAGAAACTAAATTCTTAAAAATCTTATTTTTTTAAGTTATGAATGTCGCTTTTGTTTTACCTCTTATTTTTCTATGAATATAGACTATAATTATAAACGTAAAGCTTTCATTGTTGAATATTGAATTATCTTGACATATAGCGGATGACAAGTGAATCTTTTACAAGTCTGTTTGTTATTCTTATATATATATATATATATATATATATATATATATATATATATATATAGGTAGTAACCCGTTGGCATAATCCAGGCGAGTCCTATTAACACAACATAGAATTTAAAATATGTTAAAACTGACTCAGTTTGAAAAATCCTGTGAATTTTAAAATTATAATTCGTAACTGAAAATGGCCATTTACTAAAGGTATCTTAATTCCAATTGTAAAGAGTATATATATATATATATATATATATATATATATATATATATATATAATTCATAGTAAAAAAAAAAAACTCTTGAAATAACATTAAAGATGGTAATAAATTTATTCCACAGATAATTATTTCCTGTCTCTTCGATATATTTCACTAAATAAATTCAGCCAGACAATTAAAAAATAATACATTTAAAAATAAACCAGACAAAACCGGATAAAAAAAAGAAAAGAAAAGAAAAAAGAAAAAAAAGGAAAGGAAATAATGAAAAAAGAAAATATATATATTATTGTCATCCACAGACAGACTGTTTCGCTGTATCACAGCTCTTCATTGTGGCTAGACGCCCGGTTGCCTCTAGCTAGGATCGAAACCCGACTGAATTGGTGTCAGTCGGAAATTCTACCACTAAGCCGCATATAAAGCCTATGACTAAGTTGAAAAAATTTTCATGTGACGCATTTCGTCTTTAAAGATGTCATCAGACAAAAGTAATTTTTACGTTGATTCGACTACACATGCGCGTGAAGGAGACCGGGCGCTGAGGATTTTCATTTTCATTTTTTTAAAATATGTTTTTTGGGTAAATGCATTAGTTGCTCACCCTAATGAGTCTGACCATAACACTGATTTTAAAAATATGCTACTCTTCTTAAAAGAGAAAGCAATTTACCAATACAAAAATATATCAAAATTGCTTTAAGCTCTAGATCAGCGCTTCTTAAACTATTTACACTTATTATCCCATTTTCAACTACGAAATCTTTCTCAAAAATATATTTCGCAAGCCCAGGTATTAACCAACTACACTGAAAATACATACGTTTTCACTGAACTAGTCGCAACGGCTCCACACGCGATGACTTCTTTTGAATGCATTCTTCTTCAGGATTTTAATACGTTTTCGCAGTGAATGGTAAAGATACTCAAATGTAATGGTCAGGGTACAATTTACCTGCAGAAAATTTGCATATTGTAGACGTTCGACGACTAAATCATTAAAAAAACCTGGAATTTGTGTCCTGTCCGAAAAATAGTATCGCCTAAGTTGACATAAAAATAAAGAAAACATGAAACCAAAGACAAACCCATCAATCAATGTTCATACCATTAATGGACAGTTACTGCTGAACTACCTACTCATCAACACAAAAGCTCTCGGCAGCAAAAAACACCTTTAAGCACACTTTTCAAAGTGTCCCAAAAATAGTGTCGGCCCCCTGTACATATATATATATATATATATATATATATATGAAAGTGAACATTGAAGTCAAAAACTCAGAGGTGATAGGCTGTTTCATGTTAACGATTGCGTCTAGCATGAAACAGGGTGTCGCCTCTGAGTGTTGACTTCAATGTTCACTTTTAAATTTACATTTACATACGCTCTATCTCTGATATTTAGCACTTTATCCCATAAATATAGCACACCTTAAAAATATATTTCTTCATAAATGTGTGTGTGTGTGTGTGTGTGTGTGTGCATTAACTAATAACATATAAATCAAAATATATTATATGTCTTTATAATTAGCTGAATCATAGGTGTGTGGATATGTATATATAAGATTTTATGTTTTTGTGTATATTTAGGGTTTAGATATATACTTTGGATATATTATAAGTGATATATTCACATACATATCCATATGTATATATATATGGATATATTTTTATGTACGTTTTGTTGTGTATCTATATGTATATATTTAGGTTGTGTGTGTGTGTGCGCGTGCGTGCGTGTGTGTGGAGGGTTTAGTTTGAAAAATCCTGCGAATTTTAAAATTAAAATTCGTAGGTGAAAATGGTCATTTACTAACGGTATCTTAATTCCAATTGTAAAAGAAAATTGCTATGCTTATTGAAAATAAACATAGTGTTCTTTTGTGAGTCAGTTTGAACATATTTCAAATTCTATGTTGTGTTAATAGGACACACCTGGATTATACCAACGGACATTACTACCTATATATATATATATATATATATATATATATATATATATATATATTACTACCTATATATATATATATATATATATATATATATATATTACTACCTATATATATATATATATATATATATATATATATATATATTACTACCTATATATATATATATATATATATATATATTACTACCTATATATATATATATATATATATATATATATTACTACCTATATATATATATATATATATGTATATATTACTACCTATATATATATATATATATATATATATATATATATATGTATGTGTGTGTGTGTAAGATGTGTTTGAATGTTTATTTATCTGTGCATTTATTTATATTTTTGTTTGAATATTACAGCGAGGATGTTGATCTATAAATAAATATGAATACATTTTTGTTTGTACACATTTGTATTTCTATGTAAATCTAGTTGTATATATCGATTTGTATATGTAGATATGTCCTCATATATGTGTGAACATTTGTTTTATATCTAAAATTACTTATTAGATGTGTATATTTGTATTTGATTTATTATTATATTTTTGTAGTTGGACGTTTGCGTGAGTAAATGTACTTTTGTATATGTGTATATATCATTTTTGATAGTATTTCATTTTTTATTTGTTAATTTATTTTTAATTTTTAATTTCAATTTTTTTACTTTTTAGTTCATGTATGTATATATATATATATATATATATATATATATATATATATATATATATATATATATATATATATATATAATTATGTACATATACATAAATATATAAATATATATAAATAAATATATATAAATATAAAAGTGAACATTGAAGTCAACACTTAGAGGCGACAGTCTGTTTCATGCTAGATGCAATCGTCAGGCCACGATTGCATCTAGCATGAAACAGACTGTCGCCTCTAAGTGTTGACTTCAATGTTCACTTTTATATTTATACACGCTCTATCTCTGATATTGAGCACTTTATCCCATAAATATAACACATCTTAAGACTATATTTCTTTATATTTATATATATATATATATATATATATATATATATATATATCACACACACACACACACATATATATATACATACATATATATATACATACGTACATATATATATATATATATATATATATATATATATATATATATATATATATATATATATATATATATATATATATATATATATATATATATCTTTGCACTGAATATTGCAATGAGGCGTAAAACTGACGACCATTATGCAGTGTTTCTTTTTATGTTCACGTCTATGAACGCTCTCTATCCGATATTGCGTACTTGTGAGTTCGATCCTCACTAGGTTCCCTATACTAATGGTCTTGGGCAAAAAACCTAAACTTGGAAAATTTGAAAATACAACTGCTATATAAAAAAATTGTAATATAATTTTGTGGAATGAAAAAGATACAACTCTCTGATCTTATTTGATTCAATGTTGATCACCTCGTTATATAATGATTAGTATGCTGGTCGCACAGGGAGTAGTGATTTCGACCCCCCCTCGGGAGTCTTATACTTGTGACATTGTTATAGGTTAACTCAGTAAAAAAATAATTAATTTCAAGTAAAAGATTATGCAAAAAAATATGCATTTCACTATTCAAAAACAAAAATCTGAAAACATTGAATTCATTGTTTATTATTTTCTGTTTTTATCAAATAGACTATTGGCTTTAAATGTGATAAAATTGTAAATGTTAAAACTATTTAAAACTTTGACAAGACATAATGATTAATAAGTCAAAAATACGAATGATATAAAACTTGGGTTACGGTCTAAATTAATTTGATATTTTCTCGCATGAATTTTTGTAGGATCCTCCAATAAAAGACTTCAGAGAAGATTGAACCATACTCCATTAAAAATTAGAAGTGCTTTGGTACAGCCGATGTTGAATAGGAATTCACTTAAGGAACAATCAAAAGACGAATATGAACCTTTTGATATTCAGGTAAATTGTTATTTAATTCTAACTTGTCTTAAATGAGACTTTTTTGTATTTAAACTTCGATGTTGAATTTCAAATATTTCTGCTTTAATCTGTCGTATGCTTGTGAAAATCTTTCATAGCTGTAAAGTGTGAATGAGTATTTCCTAAAAGTATCGTAAAAAAGATAACGTTTTCACCTCAAGAAAATACCTTCAAAGTTGTTGAATTTGTATTATAAAATCGGTGACAGTCAACTGTTTCAATAAGCAATATTACACAAAATTAGTTTACATGCCATATCAAGCGCCTTGGTTATTTTTACTGGGATCAGCTTTTCATTTTAGTTCAGCTATAGTCATTCAATTTGTACTATGCTTACATTTCGGAAAATGGAATCGGAGAACAGAGTTAGTGTTCACTTCGCATTAATTCCGTTGGAAAGGGCATGAACGTATTTATGAGCTTTGTCCTATTTAATAAATTTTCTAGCATCTCACGATATCTGACGAAGAGACTAAATGAGTGACCATTTGGTCAAACTACTCTACCTTACTATATATATATATATATATATATATATATATATATGATATTTTTGAAGGTACAAAATTTTATCACAGCAATAAACGTATGAAGCTTGATATTACTAGACATATTAAAAACGGGCGAAGCAACCGGTTTCGCTCCCGCTCATCAGGCTTACAACGGGAGATTTAATTTAAATTAAAAAACACAGAAAATGTACAATGAAAAGGAAATGTGGAGGAGGAGGGGAAAATATGAGCAAAAGGAGCTAGAGGCAAATGACAGCGAGCCCCAACAAACACTCACGTTGTTTACACAAGGAAAGCTTGCGGGACCCGATGTAAAGTGCCTCCAGCACCTTAAGGTGAAATAACGAGTGTGACCGGGACAACACGGTGAACCGGTCAACACTAAAATTAGCTGCACAAAATCTGCTCTTTAATAAGTGCTCACATATGGCGGACCCGTAGGTGTTTGGGACGAGTTGGGGCTCGCTGTCATTTGCCTCTAGCTCCTTTTGCTCATATTTTTTCCTTGCATGCATGCATCATCCATTGGTATACTAAGCTACTCCCCTGTCTCATCTTTTTTACGGTATGTCCTTCGCAAGTATTTGATTTGATTGTTCTTAAAGGAATTCCATCGCTAAAACCATCTTGTGTGGTCCTCGCTCGAGGTTAAATTGGTTCAATGTTTTAGATATTCAGTAAATTTCCTATGGACGTAATAACTTTCAAATAGTATGGCATTGTTCACAAATCTAATAATCACACAAAAACACAGGGATGAAGTGTCAGAGCTTGATTCAATTGCATGTGCGAACTCATGAACGCCTCCATCTCCTTCCCACGTTTACTGTAAAGCTTTTAACGTTTCAATAATCCTTCTCAAACAATCTTTGCATCAAAGATTGTTCGAATGCCAATTTAGGATGGAATCATATCAAGAAACTATTGGCTAAATGGAAAAAGCCGATTTTTGACCTAGTTTGTCGTAGATTTCGTCCACATAACTGAAATAATCTAAACCAAACATTCACACAAGACAATTTATGTGTCATATGTAATTTACATGGCAAATCTGGAAAGTATCGGATGAGAAACCAGGGTGTTATGACCGAAAAACGAATTTTTTAAAACTTTTTTGTGGTTTTTCGTTATACGCGGGGAAGCGAACAGGACTAAAACCACGCTATGCTATTTTTGCATGATGGTAATTTTTTAACGACATGCTTGAAGAAAATCGGATAAAAATGAGGAAGTTATTCAAGTTTTTATTTTAAGTAATACGATTTTTTCAGAGTTTTTGCAATTTTTGTGTGAAGCCAATGTCGCAGGAAAACTATCAAGCACTCTACTTAAACCTCGTAATATGAGCTATGTTTTGCATTAAGTACAAAGAAAATCAGCTCACCCAGTAAAAATTTTGTTCGCGTGTAACTTGGTTTTGCAAATACGTCGTACCCACCATCAGTGTATTGATTTTTCTGCCAAACTAAGGTGACTGGAGATTGAAAAGTTGGTCTTGACTTGTCTTAGTAAATTTTCAATATCTGTGTACAATTTCATCGAGACATGTGACGTGCATAAATAGCATACACAAACACATAGACAAACGCACGCACACACACACACACATATATATATATCTTCTGTTTTATAGATATAGATAAGTTTCTTTAAAAAGGACTGACAATGTATTTCTGTTATGTTTTTTAATGTATCTTTCATGTATGTAAAGTAACTATTTCAGTGCTTTCGGTTAATCTGTTTGTATAAGTTGCTGACAGGTAGAAGAGACAAACAACCATTTGGACAATATCTTTAAACACTAAGCCTGAAAAAGAGATCTCTTCTTCACATAAAAGAAAAAAAAATATGAAACATGCCCAAATACAGAACTAACGGCAGGCACAATTGTTTTTGTTCAACGTCCACAAAGACAACCTGTTGATTATACTACAACTATGTTGAACGAACCTTAGTTGCAGTTTTAGGGAAACGGCGCATAATCTGGCGTGATCAATAGTTTTGAACAAGGCCAGTTACGCCCAAACCCTCGGTCACGATGACTTGCAACGTCTTGCTAACATCTACGCAGTTTCACTTACAAGGTTTGGATCAGCTCTTGATAGGGTTTTCAAATCCTTGCCAATGGTGCTTCGCGCTGGGATCAATGGCTGATAACATCAAGACGTCACCTTCCTGACAAATCGGACATGGTAAAATTCGAATCTAAAAGCGAATGTTCTAACAAAGCGACCATTTACATACCCCTCTCTCTCTCTTTCTTCCTGTATTTATGTATGTCCTATGAAATGTTTTAAATCCCGTTCTTTATAAGGGACGTGATGATCGAGTTTAATGCCTGAGAGTTTGTAAGCTACACGAAACTTAATACAGGGGGCGGCAGAAATACCTCCCACATAATGGTAAGACATTAGTGGCAATGTTGTCTTCATCTAGCTAATGTCTTACCATTATGTGGGAGGTATTTCGTCGCACCATCTATAAGTAAGAACAGGAAATCGGATAATAGAAATTGAAAAATAGGGAAGTAAAACAATTTCATGGATATTTCACAAGATAAATTGGACGAATAACAGACAAATTGACATGGACACGGCTACGATGGAGAAATCTAATAAGAGAAATCCGAGTCTCTTCACAGCGACCGAAAACAATGCCATAAGGACCAACTAGATAATGACAAATAGAACACATGACAATAACAAATATAGATCATGTGAAAATAAATATGAGACAAGCAACCACATAATAAACGAATGTAGCAAATTAACCAAGGAATAATAATAATAATGTTAATCGCGTTAATACCAAGATTCTGAGAAAAGTATATTAAATTCGAAATCTTTTCCGCTGTCACTCTAATCTCAACAATAAAAGTCTGATATCTATATACGTAAGCTATATCTCATCGCATGAAAGATAGAACAGCAAAGGACGAGTGTGTGAAAGGCGAGAGAATCAACCAGGAAGTAACAAAAAATTCTTTCATTGCATCTCACAATTAAAACTTTCTAACAATTGCCGCCATTTTTATGGCACGGGTACACTATTCAATTTTTTAATGAAAATTAAACGCTATCATTTGACATCTGAATTCTGACTTAATTCCAAACTTAAACCTCTTCATTTTGCAGGAGACGTCAATAGATGAAAACTACAACGTGATTCTCAAAACGAATTTATTTGGAACTTTTACATCAGTAATTTCGTTCGTTACTCCACAAATATTAGATTTTGAGAAGATCTTCGTCGACTTTGAGAAAAAAGTTTTGAATAATTCTTACGTTCTCATTGTTCTTCTGCTGATATTTTTCGTGTATTGCATCTTGGCGCTTATGGTCAGACGACTGGACAAAAAAGACCAGATCAGTGTGAGTAAGGATTTAAACTTCGCTATTTATTTATCGAAAGCTGTCTATCGCGCATTATATATATATATATATATATATATATATATATATATATATATAGTTTTAAGGTATGCTATATTTATGGGTTAAAGTGTTCAATATCAAGGATAGATTGTATGTAAATATAAAAGTGGGCATTGAAGTCAACACCCAGCGGCGATAATCTGTTTCATGTTAAACGCAATCGTCAAGCACATTCCTACTTATATATATATATATATATATATATATATATATATATATAGAGAGAGAGAGAGAGAGAGAGAGAGAGTGAGAGAGAGAGAGATAGGGAGAGAGACTCTGCCGTCTTATTCGACTTTTTAGGCTTCAAAAGCATGCTCCGCCTTTGTGTTTAAGGCCACCTTGAGACCAACTGAACATTCCACATTCAAAACAAGGAAAAGCACCCTTTGCGAAGGCTGCAGAAATGGTAGAGCTGTGTTTAGCCATATGTCTTGTAATACGTGGATGTTCAGTATGTGGCTTCTCAAAAGTTGTAATGCTTTTTATGCGCATACTCTTCTATCTGGCACGACCAGAAGCGACTTCCTCAGAGGACGACAAAATGATGTCAATAATATATATATATATATATATGTGTGTGTGTGTGTGTGTGTGTGTGTGTGTGAAGAACGGGATGGATTTTTTATTAATTAAACCAACAGATTTTTCTTACGTATACGTTATGTTCTGTGGACATTCGTATTTGAGTAGACGCTCCGTTTATTTACTAAACAGTATATTTAATTTTGCCTACAGGCTTGAATATTCGAGAAATCTTATTAGAGAAAAAATATTTTACTCTAATAAGATTTCTCGAATCTTCAGTCATATCTCTTTAGGTTCCGGTGGAAGTTAGTCTAGGAGATGAAAATCTCTGAGTCGAAACTAGTTTGACCGATACGTGCCGTGAATTTCGAGAGCATTCTGAGTTTGATCAATCACTGCAAATGATCTTCCGTCAATTTTCGCCCCCGCCCCGCCCAAAAGAATACATATACCGTTTCTTAAAAGAAACCATCAGTATCCCTTTAGATGGATATATTTGTGTTGTGTTTGATCGTTTGTCTGGGTGTGTATTCGCTTTTCCGTATATGCCCGTATAAAACGTAAGCTGCTATCAACCATAGTGTTGTGACCAAGTAAATGGTTAAAGAAATAACAAAACAAGTGTTGCAGATATATTATATATTAAACAGTAAGTACAACAGAAGAGTATTACACGACTAGTGAGTGTGTGTCGGTTGACCCAGCGTTCAATCTATTCGACTGTTAATATTTAACAGACCCCTCCACGAAGGATGTATGTGGCACAAGGCCGAGTTTACCGTAGGTTCTCCGAGCCAGTAGGTTCGGCCAAAAAATTCCCTTAGAACCCATATAAACGGGTTAAGGGCCTGTCGACCTCCACAGACGAAAGTTTGCCCTTCGGCAAAGCCTCGTCCGGGTTCCTCCCTGCTCAAGGCAGAGAGTTCGACAGCACAGTGCGAACCGATCTGTTCGACTGTTATATCTAACAGCACCCCCCACAGGGGATGTGTGTAGCACAAGGGATGTGTGTAGCACAAGGTCGAGCTTACCATGGGTTCTCCGAGCCCGTAGGCTCGGCCAAAAATATTCCCTTAGAACCCGTATAAACGGGTTCAGGGCCTGTCTACCTCCCCGGACGAAATCTTGCTCCGCGGCAAAGCCTCGTCCGGGTTCCTCTCTACCCAATGGCAGAGAGTTTGACAGTTGAACAATCTGGTCGACTGTTAATATTTAACAGCCCCCACCACGAGGGATGTATGTGGCACAAGGCCGAGTTTACCGTGGGCTCTCCGAGCCCGTAGGCTCTGCCAAATATATTCCCTTAGAACCCGTATAAACGGATTCAGGGCCTGTCTACCTCCCCGGACGAAACTTTGCCCTGCGGCAAAGCCTCGTCCGGATTCCTCTCTGCCGAGGCAGAGAGTTCGACAGTTACGAACAGTCTGGTGGACTGTACTCACAAGGCCTTCTCTCCTACTAATCTTATAGTAGGCGGAAGAGTCCAACATAAACTCTTTAGAGGGAGGACACCACAACACATAGAATAGCGAGTTGTGTTGTTATTGTATTACTACTTTTTCATACTACAAAAAAACACAGACCAACACATCAAGATGATCCCATCGACAAAGCTGTTTAATCAAACACAATTAAACTGATTGAGTCCGTTTTATAGCAAGTATCTCAAACACGAGGCCTGTGAGGAGCATACAAACCGCGAACTATCTTTCTGCAGCCGACCGGGAACCATTTTGGGGGCCAATATTTTCTTCAAATTCTCAAAGTTTAATAAATTCGGCCCACACCCTTTCAATGCTTTTCCAGTAACAACATTAAGCTTGACCCATACGCCAGATGCCAACAGACAGTCAATGAGTTTAACTTTAGTAGGGTATGTTCTAGTTCCTCTTTAAAAAAAAACTCGATTCCCAGCCAACACGTATTCTTTACCAACTACCAAACATGAAGATACAAATGTACTTTATGATAATGTTTCGGCCTCTATTTTTTAATCATATAAGAAATCAATTTAATAACTCATATTAGGGGAAATGCACCACCCCCACCGATAATTTATGTCCCTCTTTAACCCGTGAAGGTGATGCGAACTAATTTTAATACAAAAACTGAGCTTCTACTAGTGGGCCTCTTCTGAAGTTGATGCCCTCTCCATTCGTAAAACCCTTGTGACGGACTCTGGGTTTAGAGGCTTTTATGTGTGAAACTCCCTGTCGAAAACAGAACGAATTTTTTTATGCCAATACACATTAACTGGATGTTCAGATTTTGGAGCACTAAAAAACTCTTAAATTCCAATGTAAAATCTGCGACGCCCATGAATACTAAATATATCTTATCCTTTTCAGTGGCAGTATCTGCCCTTAGCGGACAATGTGCCTTCTCAGTCTTGTGTCTATCTGATGCGTGTTTACACGGGTATCCGATCATCGAGAAAAATGACAGCTGTGCCATATTTTATTCTCAGAGGGAAGAAAGGAATCACGGATATACGAATTCTGGACGACAAAATTAGACATGTAAGTTTTACCAAAAACAAACCGTTCAGGATTGTCTTTACTATATAACAAATAGTTACAACAAATTTCGGATAGAAAATAAAGAAATTGGACATAGAATAATCAGTTAGTGTTAGTCTTGTCAAAATGCTTCGTCCATACAAGACATTGGTGATCATGGCTCGCCGCAATGTCTTGTCCTTTGTAGCTCTTAATAAATTTTTATCTTTTTGCTATATTCCATAAACCTTGTGCCGTCACCCATTCACTCAAACTCACTAGGTATGTCATGCGCTGTTTTCCTCCCTGGCCTTCTGTGGGTATAAAATTTTTCCTTTTGCCTTCTGTGAGTATCAAATTTTCGAAGTCCTCTTTCCTCATTATGCGCCCTTGAAATATCAGCTGTCTCTTCTTGCTGTTAAGTATATGTGTCCTTTTTGGTTCCATTTCCTCTAAATCTTCGTCGTTGCTCACACGTCCGGCACATGGTATTCTCGGCATCCTTCTGTGCTGCAAATCTTTTATCCATCTATTCACTGCCATATACAAAGACTGATACTACGTTACAATTCAGTATTGTATCTAACAAAATGTTCCTGTTTCTTAATACATTGCTTAGCTTTTGCAAGGCACCTTTTGCTATCCTAATGCACCTTCAGATTTCGGTGCCGCACATTTTGTCTTCTGTTAAAACACTCCCCACTCCCCACTTATTTGTTCGAGTTTAGTATCTCCAATTTATAATTTGCATTTTGGGCCCAAATCCCCAAGTACTCTAGTCAAATCGAGACTTTCGTATGGATGCCAGACATGGTGTCCAACTCGTTCAGAAATGTATAAACTATCATCTATATACAAAAGTTTTCTCGGATCAATGATTAAAATGGCTTCAAGTAAATGGAACTTTCAGGTCTTAAAGAAGACAATAAATCTTTCATCGAATCACACATACTGAGGCTATAGATTCATAAAGAAATTTATCAAATAGTAAAAATCATATCACTTGATAACTTCTAACAGTAGCAACAGTTAAAATGGATACCGCATTTAGAAGAGAAAAGAATAAAAGGCCCAAGAGCCATTCAAGGTAGGGGTTACTGAATGAGATTGTTGCATGAATGTAATAGTAGGTGGAGAGAAGTGCAATTTATGAGTATATGTGGGGAAGATAACTTGCAGATGGTAGTGTTTAGGAAAGCGTCTTCTTGGGAGTCTGTTTCACAAAGTAACTGTTCTTAGGAAGAAACCGTCCGAGGAACTTCCTCCTTGCTAATGGAATATGAAGGGGAGTGTGGTGGTTCATCCCAGTGTACGTAGCATGGCGGCTATTAGCTTTGACGGTTAGAATTGGTGGAACTAAGCAATGTGGCACGTCAGAACATTTGCCATGGGAATAGCGAGAGAGCAGCGAGAGGCGCGCGGTGTTTCTTTTGTGGGAAAGGGTTTGTAGAAGGGAAAATAATTCATCAACCACAAGGCCGCGTAGACACTTTTGAACTCTATCGAGACTGGAAAGGTGGGGACTAGGAAGTTCCAGAGGGAAAGAAAGACAAGGGAACAACAACGCATGACATACCTGGCGAACTTAAGCAAGTGGATGACAGAACGTGGTCTGGGGGAGGTAGCAGAGGGAAGGAACTTGTTGAGAGCTGCAAGAGATAGAGGTGGGTGGAGAGCCATGATCGCCCACGTCCTGAAAGGACATTGCACATAAAAAGAAAGAAAGAATTCATTTTTGGTCTGATCTGGCTCTTTTAAATGTAGAGTAAAGCAGAAGTAATCACCGTGTGAATTATCCCTCCTAAAATTGCCGCAAATTCTTGTAGAGATGTGTGAATAGATCCTATGACTTTTAAAGGATTATGATGTGAAATGCTTTTTTGTTCTCTTGTTTAAGAATTTACGCCATGGAACAGTTTCTGATTTCATTCTACAAACTGATGGACACCTAGGAAACCTGCTGTCTCTGAAAATTTGGCACAACAATGAAGGATCTTGTCCAAAGTGGTTTCTCTCCCATATTGATATCAAGGATACCAAAGACAACAAATGGTAAACTTATCACTTTTTTTCTTTTTAATTCATACCCCTCACATTCGAGCATGAAATATTTTAAACTTTAAAAAAAATACAGATATTTATTCAAACAGGCATACCCACAAATATAATATTCCAAATAATAATTTTTAAAAATATCGAATTTATTTTTTTAAAAATTAATTGTTTAAAAATTACTTTCGGGTAAGAAAATAACGTTAGTATATATGGATTTCGAAAGGCCGTAACGAGACATGCATTTCTGAAAAAAGGTAATTGATATTTGCATTATCATGATGGCTTCATGTGGTCTAATTGGTAAGACACAATTGATATCAAAGTAATTTCTCTGATGGAATGGGAGAATATGGATTCAACTTCTGTTGGGAGATCATTTTCTATAGTAAAAATGTCACTATCTCAAAGCCGATTGACATTGATTTCACTATTCACAAATCTGGAATGTCTAATCAAACGCATGTGCTCATTAAATATAAAGTTTACAATAATAAGAAATATGAACGTGTGTATGTAGAGAAAACATAACATTAGCATTAACTACATACACACACGTGTGTGTGTGTGTGTGTGTGTGTGTGTGTGTGTGTGTGTGTGTGTGTGTGTGTGTGTGTGTGTGTGCATTGATAGATATTTAGAAAATCTGGTATAGGGCAACAGAAATATTGGGCTACGTCAAGTTTCCAAAGTGAAGAAAGCCTACCTACCTAACTTTAATTCTACAGGTCAAATTCTGGTTTTAACCAGAATCGAATGCTAGCCAATTGTGCTAATGGGCATCGCGTAACTTTCCTAGCAACCAAGGTGGGTCGTCTTCTGCTAAGATTAACAGAACAAAGTAAATGATTGTATTTTCACGGATCTTTATTTGAACGTGTATGTTTAGAATTCATATTAACGTAACCCGTAACGACTTTTAGTGATTCGATTAAAACGTTGCCAAGCATTACAAAAGTGATGTCAGCTCGTTTATTTGTCAATCTCGCTATTAAAAACAAATCAGTAATTCTCGATATATAATTAATTATTTGGCTGAAGTGATTTTTTATGAATATGATTGATGGTTTCGTTTTCTACGGCTTATCAACCTTTTGTAGGTTATTAAAGCCATAAAATATTTTTAAATTGTAAGAATTTTTTATTGGAGATAATAAGGATTTAGTGATACAAGTTTTACTAATTAACCCATAGCTGGAGGAAACGAGTCAGATACAAGGGTATGTTCTCATAAGTGAATACAATGAATCCAATGAGAACTGGAACTCTGCTTTCCGATTAATAATTCCGATCCGATATATATAACACCACCCGCATATCCAAGCTTACAGCACCTGGCATTCCCAAGCAGTCACCTATCTAGGTACTGACCAGACTCGACGTTGCTTAACTTCGGTTATCGTATGGGAACCACCGTTTCGACTTGATGGGGCTGTAATCTCTCTGGATGTAGTTACACTACAACCAGTATTTTTTTCCCAGAAATTCATTCTATACTATTGATTTCTGTTGAGTCATCAAATGCTTAAGTACTTTTTTCATGTTATATAAAACCTTAAATTCATTGCATTTTACAATAATCAGATTCTTTTTTTTCTGCTTTTGTTGACATTTTATTTTCTATTAGAAATCAACTCTTGAAAACTGGTTTTTATTTTGATCATTCATATATTTATACTGTTTTAACATAGCTGGCAGGGTGATCGTTCGTGATTGGAAATCTTTAATGATAAATATGTTTGCCTGATTTTTAAAAACCCGTCTCTCATGCTGTACCTTCATGGCATTAAAGAGTTAGGGTCAGTTGAAACCCCGAATTCCTGCGATGACCGTCGATGGAACTAGGCAATATCTGGAAACACATCTCACCCGAAAGTATTTGGACCTCACGTAAAAAAAATCTCGTATCGGATTTTGCCATGTGGGAGGGCAAATCGATCCTACTGTAAGTAAGTCGTTCCTCCAATACGACATAAATATATAAAATTATATTGATTTTGCTGAAATTCTGTCACAGTCTTTTTTTAATGTTTACTTCTTACAGGTATTCGTTCCCGTGTCACGACTGGTTCTCTTTCGATAAAGGCGACGGATCCATCATTCGACAATTAGAGCCCCATTCAAATCGATGCGACAATTTATTCGATAATCTAAAATCGCGGGTCTTCATCGATTTGTTTGATGACCACCTTTATGTTTCGATCGTGAAGCGCCCGCGTTCAAGTCCCTTCACTCGAGTCCAAAGATTATCAACTATCGTCGCTGTCTTGTACCTGTCTCTTGTCAGTAGCGCCATGTACTACAAACCCACCGACAAGATCCCGTCGAGAGCTCTGACCTTGGGACCCTTCACTCTTACTTCCAAAGAGATTGTTGTTGGGCTAATTAGTTCCGTCATTATGGTCTTACCAACATCAATCATCATCAATTTGTTTAAATGGCGTAAGGTTAATAGTGAAGAGTCAGATAACTGCGGAAGCTCACTGACTCTCGCTGAGCGACTGAAACGGTTTCGTCTGCCTTGGTGGTCAATGAACTTGGCTTATCTTCTTATTTTTCTCAGTATCAGTGTTTCTGCCTACTTCACGTTCATGTATAGCATCGTGTGGGGAAAGGAACTAGCGTTGAAATGGTTACTTTCCGTCGCCATTAATGTCGTCCTTTCGATACTACTCATTCAACCGGTAAAAGTAAGTAAATTGCAGATTAATTTTGTAATTTGGTAGATTGACTGATATTTTATGATAAAATATTTTCTGGTTTAAGAAAATGGAGTATCAATTTTATATGCATGTTAAGTTGTAATAAATTATGTGATAGAATTTATTAAGTATGTTATTACATTGTTAATAAACATTCAGCTCGGTCTAGAGCAGTGTTTCCGATTAATAATTCCGAAATTTTCAATATTTCTTTTCTTTTTTTCATTTTCTTTCATTCTATTTTCATTTCCTTTCTTTCTTTTTTCATTTTGTCTCATTCTGTTTTCATTTTTTCGTTTTCATTTTCTCTCATTCTATTCTCATTTTTTCTTTTTCATTTTCTTTCATTCTATTTTCATTTTTTTTTCATTTTTCTTTCTTTTTTCATTTTCTTTCATTCTATTTTTCTTTTTCTTTCTTTTTTCATTTTCTTTCATTCCGTTTTAATTTTTCTTTCTGTTTCATTTTATCATTCTGTTTGCATTTTTTCTTTTTTCATTTGCTTTCATTCTATTTTAATTTTTCTTTCTTTTTCATTTTGATTTGATTCTGTTTTCATTTTCCTTCATTCCGTTTTCATTTTTCTTTTTTCATTTTCTTTCATTTTCTTTCATTTTGTTTTAATTTGTCTTTCTTTTTTCGTTTTTTTCATCCTGTTTTCATTTTCTCTTCTATTTTCACTTTCTTTCTTTTCTTCATTTATTTTTTAATCTGTTTTCATTTTTCTCTCTTTTTTCATTTTCTTTGCTTCTGTTTTCATTTTTCTTTCTTTTCTTCATTTACTTTCATTCTCTTTTCATTTTTCATTCTTTTTCATTTACTTTCATTCTGTTTTCAATTATCTTTCTTTTTCATGTTCTGTCATTCCGTTTTCATTTTTCTTTCTTATTTCATTTTCTTTCATTCCGTTTTTATTTTTCTTAATATTTTCATTTCCTTTTATTCTGTTTTCATTTTTCATTCTGTTTTTATTTTTTATTTTTCATTTTCTTTCATTCTATTTTCATTTTTCTTTCTTTTTCATTTTCATTCTGTTTTCATTTTTTTTCATTCTATTTTCATTTCTTTCTTTTTAATTTTCATTCATTCTGTATTCATTTTTCTTTCATTTTCATTTTATTTCATTCCGTTTTCAATTTTTCTTTTTTTGATTTTCTTTCATTTTGTTTTAAATTTTCGTTTTTTTTTCGTTTTCTTTCATCCTGTTTTCATTTTCTCTTATTTTTACATTTTCTTTCATTCTATTTTCATTTTTCTTTCTATTTTCATTTACTTTCAAATCTGTTTTCATTTTTCTTTCTTTTTTCATTTAGTTTCATTCTGTTTTCCTTTTTCTTTTTCATTTACTTTCATTCTTTTTTCAATTATCTTTCTTTTTTCATTTTCTTTCATTCTCTTTTCATTTTTCTTTTTTCATTTTCTTTCATTCTATTTTCTTTTTTCTTTCTTTTTCATTTTCATTCATTCTTTTTTCATTTTCTTTCATTCTGTTTTAATTTGGCTTTTTTTCATTTTCTTTCATTCTGTTTTAATTTGGCTTTTTTTCATTTTCATTCATTCTGTTTTCATTTTTCTTTCTTTTTCATTTTATTTCATTCCGTTTTCATTTTTCTTTTTTTTCATTTTCTTTCATTTTGTTTTAATTTATCGTTTTCTTTCATCCTGTTTTGATTTTCTTTTTACATTTTCTTTCATTCTATTTTCAGTTTTCTTTCTTTCAAATCTGTTTTCATTTTTCTTTCTTTTTTCATTTAGTTTCATTCTGTTTTCATTTTTCTTTCTTTTTTCATTTTCTTTCATTCTATTTTCATTCTTCTGTCATTTTCGTTTCCTTTCATTCTATTTTCATTTTTCTTTCTTTTTTATTTTCTTTCATTCTGCTTTCGTTTTTCTTTCTTTCTCGTTTTTTTTCTTACATTCCTTTTTCCTGTTTTTTCATTCTTTCTTTTTTTTCTCATTTATCTTTACTTTATTCATTTTTCAGCTTTTGTTTTTCTCAATTTTGTTTTCTGTTATGAATTATCGCTAATCCATTTTCAATTTCGATTTTTCTTTCCACTTTCCTATATTCATTTTTAAAATTTAACCCATGTCTTCTCGCCTTGAAACGTAATAAAGTCGACATGGCCGCAAAACCCTACACGTGATACAATAGTCATATAGATGTTGGTTAGAATCAAGAAAAGAATTGGAATAATAATCTCATTAAAAGCCATGCAGTATCGCATTCCGTAACTCTATTAAACACAGGAATTTCTCTCTCTTTCATTTATCTTTTGCTGTGACGTTTTTTTTTTATTTATTTACAGATAGGATTTGTTGCGTTGCTATGTTCCTACTTTTTCCAGTCACCAACGCTTGACGATGAAGGCAATGCTGAAATTTCAGACTTCGTGGAATGCACAGGTTTTGCTTTTTTCATTCTTCTATTCGTTGGCATCAATAATTATGTTTTACTTTAACACCAGGCTTACATCTATCTCACGTTGAAACACCGGTTCTCGTACGATCAACAAAGTTAAGCAACGTCAAGCCCAGTCAGTATCGATGGGTGACTATCAGGTATTGTAAGCTTGGATGTGCGGGTAGTGCAAAAGATAATAGCTCAGAATTGTTAATTAGAGAGCCGAGTTCCAATTTCATTCAAGTTCGGTATATTCACTTATGCGAAAATAACCTTAGGAAATGTATGACACCACCACTTCTCCCCGTAGATATGGATTAATTAGTAAGACTTGTATCAGTATTATCTAAAAAAAAAAATCTTGCAATTTAAAAATATTTTCTGCCTTTAAATAACTTGCAAAAGGTTGATAAGCCGTAAAAAACAAACAACTTTAACGCCAAATTTATTATGTGTTTTGAGGATCTAAGTCAATATCAGTAGCTTTCAACACTTTCACAGTAAGACACATTGAGATATGCATAACAAAATTACTTCCATTAATTATTCAAACTTGTATTTTCGTTAATAATGAGATTGATTCTTTCTTTTTATCACTATATTTAATCTGGTTCATTTTCTGGTCTTCTTTAGGTGTCTGTTGTGTCTGGTAAACCATACTGAAGATTTGAACAGTATTTCTTATCTCATTCACACTGGTTTCCTCGTAGCGTCCGCCATTTTAAATATTTCAAAATTAATTAATTCCAAGTGGCGGAAGAAATTTTGTCGGTTTATTCTATAGAGTATCCCTAAAGTGTGGACACATACAAGAAAATGCATATTTTTAAGAAATTAAATTTTCAACGACATTTTATTGAATTGGAATATAAATAACATCTTCAATATGATTTCAATCAATCTGTGATGCAAAGGTTGATGCGCTTTTGTTGTATCTCGTGTTTTCGAGATAACAGAGAGAAATAAATAAGGAAGACAAACTTGTAGGTAAGTAATGAAATAGAAGGTGTTCTTCACAAGGGTACAATTAGTAACTGACCTAATGCTAACTCGGTATTTACCCAAGCTCCCCACAAGGCCGGTTTATGAGGGTTTTTCCAAAAATTCCCCGTAGACCACGTAATAACAGGGTCAGGTTTGTTTGCCTCTCCAAAGGAGACTCTGCCTCTCGGCATAGCCTCGTCTTGGTTCTTCTCTGCCAGGAGGCAGAGAGTCGACAAGCTGTTACCTAATGCTAACTCTCCTCAACTCTGCTTAACTCCGCTTATTTTTATAAACGGTCGATTCCATTCATTTATGTCCTATATAACACATATAGGACACACAGGGTTTGTCTGTCTCCCCAGACGAGACTCTGCCATTCGGCATATTAATTTTCCAAGCATAGCATAGATGTGGCACAACGCCGAAAGTAGGGGGCACCCAGTGAGAATCGAACTCACTGCTCAGTCGCAATTGTTCTAGCGAGACAAGCTTGCTAACCATTACACCACCCCGAGGTGCCTCTAAATGATTTTCTAACCGTAGCTTAGATGTGGCATGAGTCCGAGAGGATCGAACTCACTACTCAGTGATAATTGTTCTAGCGAGATAAGCTTGCTAACCTTTTCACCGCCTCGAGGTGTCCCTCTGCCCCTTGGCATATCCGGAGGCAGAGAGTTGACAAGCAGTTACCTAATGCTAACTCTCATCAACTCCGCTTATTTATATAAACGGACGATTCCATTCATTTATGTCCTATATGACAAAAAGTAAAGAAGCTGTAGAGAGCCATGATTACTTGCTAACCATTACACCGCCTCGAAGTGCCCCTCTGCATATCGGGAGGTAGAGAGTCGACAAGTAGTTTCTTAATGCTAACTCTCCTCAACTCCGCTTATTTATATAAACGATTCCATTCATTTATGTCCTATATGACAGCTTTGCAAGATTCACATGAACTCGATACAATAACTCCACGTTGGCCGTCAACTTTAGTACATTCACTCTTTATGCGTTCAATCAAGTGTGTTGCATCTGTGATTTTCACTGAGTACACCTTCCCTAGAAAAAAAAGTAACGTTCAATTCTTTCTTCTTTCGACAGAACCATGTGGATATATATATATATATATATATATATATATAGTTAATGAGATTTCCTTTGTGTCCAGACTTTAGGGACTTTCTTTCTTTTTATGTTTCATGCCCTTTCAGGATGTAGGCGATCACGGCTTTCCACCTCACTCTATCACTTGCAGCTCTCAACAAGTTCCTTCACTCTGCTTCCATACCCAGACCAAGTTCTGTCATCCACTTGCTTAAACCCGCTAGGTATGTCACGCGCTGCTTTCCCTTGTCTCTCTTTACCTCTATTCGACCCGTGAGTATCAGATTCTCCAGGCCCTCCTTCCTCATTATTTGTCCCAGAAACTTCAGCTGCCTCTTCCTGATGTTAAATATAAGCCTCCCCCTTATTTGCATCCTCACTAAGACCTCGTCGTTGCTCACACGCTCGGTCAATGATATCCTTAGCATCCTTCAGTAGAACCACATCTCTGTCGGCTCGAGTTTTTTTCTTCATCTTTGAGGAAATCGTCTAACATTCGCTGTCGTAAAGAAGGATAGATGTCACGTAACAGCTCAGTATTCTTTTCTTTGCTAACAAAGAAATCCTCCTGTTTCGCAGTACTCTGCTCAACCTTTGGAACGTTGGCCATCCCAATACGTCTACATATCTCAGTGTTGCACTTACCGTCCTCTATCAAGACGTTTTCCGGGTATTTAAACTTCCGTGTCTGCTTGATTCTAGTGTTCCCGACCTTCAGATCGCATTTTGGGCTCATCCTCTTACTGATAACTATGCATTCTGTCTTCTTGTAGTTTATGCTTAGTCCTTTCTTCTCACTCTCCGTCGCTACCTTCTGTAGGAGATTTTGTAATTCCATTTCCGTGTCTGCTATCATTACTGTGTCATCCGCGTATCTGATGTTGTTAAGATTGTGGCCGCCAATGCTAAATCCCGGTAGGGTTTCCAATTGTCTCAGAATTGCCTCGCTGTATAGGTTGAACAGGTCGGGTGAGAAGATGCACCCGTGCCTTACGCCCCTTTCTATTTTTGTATATTCACTAAACTTGTTCCCTATGTGTATGCATGCTGTTTGCTGCCAGTATAGGTTCTTGATTATTCTGATATCTTTCCCGAATATATCTAGGATGCTGAACAGTTCCATCAGATCCTTGTGGCGTACTTTGTCAAAGGCCTTTGCGTAGTCCCTGCAACATAGGTACACGTCCTTCTGCATCTGTATCGCCCTTTCTGATAACATTCTGAGCATGAATATCGCGTTCCTTGTTCCGGTGTCTTTAACGAATCCACACTGTTCTTGTCCTATCTCTGGGCTGATTCTGCTGTGCGCTCTGTACATTAGAATACGGATTATGAGTTTTGTTACGTGGCTCATTAGGCTTATTGTTCGGTAGAGTTTTCATTCGTTTGCGCCTGTCTTCTTAGGCATAGCTATGAAGATAGATCTGATGAGGTCTTCCGGTATATCCTCGCTGTTATATATTTCATTTGTTATTTCGGTGATCTCTATGCCAAAGTCATCTAAGACTGTCAGAATTTCCATTACAATTCTATCTGGCCCAACTGCTTTGTTTCTGTTCACTTTGGCCAGTGCGGATTTTACTTCGGTATTCAGAATTCCGTGTCCGTCGGTAGTCATATGTATTGCTGGTTGTTCCCTTACGTCGTGGAAGAGTCCTGCAATATACTCGCTCCAGCATTGAAGAATTTTTCCTTCTCTAATATGATCGTTCCATCCTTTGACTTTAGGCAGCCTGTTGACGAGCATGTCTTTTGTCCTGTTAGCTGTCTTATTTGTTTGTGCATGTCTCTTTTGTTACACTGTAGACAAAAATAATATTTATAATTGGGTTGAATTTTCCGGATAATTTTAAGATGTTATTAATTATCATTAATTGCATTTAGATTACACTTTCAACGATTTCGTTATTAAATGTAACGCGTTATTTATCCATTGTTGTTATTTAGATAAAACTATGGGGGAAGAGTTGGAAAGATAAAAAATTATAATGATTTTATTTTTTTTTAACTATTTTTTCTAGGCACGTTTCAATCGAAGGTCAAAATTTGTCCGCCACCAGATATGATGGCTGAAGAATGGAAGCATAAAAAGCGAATTCTGAAACTTGATCACAAACTGTCCAAAATCTTTCGAACCTTGTTCTCCAGATTCTTTTATGTGATTCTTTTAGTCTTTTTTGTCATCAACGAAAGAATAAACACGAGGTTCCACCAAAATAAGGCAATTGAAACGCAACTGCAACTCGACAAATTAAAACAGGTGAATAATTAGCACAAATTCGCATGGCTAAAAACATGACATTCCAAGTTTCAGGAAAAAGTTTTAAAAACGAGTAATAATTGTTGATATTTATATTCATCTGTTTTTTTTTAATACATTTGAAATCTTGTGATTAAATTTAAATTTATCTTCAATAAAGAATTATTATTAACAAGAAAGACAAGCCAGGAAAAAATGTGACCAAAGCCCGATAAGACAAAAAACAAATGCTAACAAATTATACGGTGAATGCGTGTGTGCACGCGTGTATACATGTATGTGTGTGTGTGTGTGGATTAACAGATAACGACAACGGTAAATTAAACATAAGGTTCGTAGAATTATATCAACCTGAAATTAATATATATATATATATATATATATATATATATATATATATACATTAAGAAAAGTAAAAAAACAAAAGGCCCCCTATTTACCTCTAATGGGGGGACAATTTCCTGACTTTATTGATACCATGTATGCAAAGGCCTGCTAAAATATTCTCAAGCTTATCAAGAACCGCACCCCGCAAAATTTGGATGCTTGGTCCTTTGTTCAAATTTTGGAAGAACTTTTCCGCAACCTCTCGAATATAATGTATAATATAGTGTGTGTGTGTGTGTGTGTGTGTGTGTGTGTGTGTGTGTGTGTGTGTGTGCGTGCGTGCGTGAGATACCTCACGAGTCTGATGAATGTGTCTTGGGCAGGACAGCCTGACAGAAGCTAACTCTCTTCTGGCCGGTTTAGAATTTTCATTCTCTTACACTGGTTATCATATCAGTGCAAGAAACTCACTTTGTCCTATTATTTAACTTTTTTTCCAGTGCATTAGCAGGAAGTAAACGAAACCAAATGAATCAGGAATTAAACGACAAATCCACTTCCCATGCCTCTCTCTCTCTCTCTCTCTCTCTCATATATATATATATATATATATAACACTATAAAAAGATGAAAATATTTTACCCTTCTGTACAACCTAGGTTGTACAGAAGCGTGAAATATTTTCACCTTTTTATAGTATTATCCTACTCTACAAGTTCAATTTTCTGAACGCTGCATTGAACATCTTTTTTATATATCCGCCTATGGCTCGGTAATTTCCCGGCCTATTTTACATACATTTTATATATATATATATATATATATATATATATATATATATATTATAGTAAAAAGAAAAGTAAGATATATAATCCGGTGTTCTTATTGATATTTTTATTTTTACAAAACAGTGCTCAATGTAAATTTACAGAGCATAAGTGTTCCAAAATTCGCTTGAAGATGAAACAGAACTAATGCTTTTAATTAAATTATATAATTAAATTTGAAGTTTTCAGCTTCGGTTTTTGAAACATGGTAATTCCTGTGTAGCGAAGGAACCATATTTTAAATCAGTTAATTTATAATATATATATATATATATATATATATATATATATATATATATATATATATATATATATATATATTCAATAAATCAAGAAAAGTTCAAGTGACTTATCGGGTTTTGTTAGCCGACTCAAGAATTTCGTACGTTTCCTTGCGACGCACTTGAATCGGCTAACCAGATAAGTTAACTGGAACCCTTCTTGATTTATTGAACATTATAGCTCTAGTTATTTATTAAGAACATCTTTGGGACTCACTGCTCGGAGGAAAACTGTATTCTAGGAAACCTCTGTTTGGATTTACTCAGAAAATATAGTTCCCGCCGGAGCCCTCTAGCCAACAACAACATTCCTCGGAAGAGTTGTTTATTCCACGACTCGCTGAAAAAGGAAACAGGCGTGTCCGAAGATTCTGACTTTCAAATCATTCTGACAGTGCTTTAATTTAGTCAAAGCGGCTAATATATAATAAATACCCATGGCCTAACGATTGCATTTAGCATGAAACAGACTATTGCCTCTTGGTGTTAACTCCAATGTCCACTTTACATATATATCCATTTTATATTCAAAAGAACATATATTAATATCAGTTATAAATTTTTTATCATCTATAAGGAAATAAAAATAAAAAATAAGAGAAGATTTTTTATTTTATATTAAAAAACAATATTTGAGGAAGAGTAAATGAAAAGAAACACGTACACATAGAAAGAATATATTATAATCGAGTTATTAAATAAAGGAATATATAAAATATAATTTAACAAGTAATAACTAGAAAGAGATAATTAAATAAAAGAAACACTATAAAGAAACAAGAGATATAATAATTAAATATAAATAATATATATAATTACTACATTATATGAATTATATGTCATTATTAAATAACATTCTTATTATATTAAATATCATTATTATTAAATATTATATTAAAATACTATATAATATATAAAATACTTCATTAAATAAAATTATTATTATATTATCAAATGATATACATTTGATGATATTTAATATAAGAATGTTATTTAAACATGTATATATATACATATATAGAGATTATATATATATACATATATATATATGTATATATATATATATATATATCTGAAGAAATATAGTTTTAAGTTGTGCTATATTTATGGGATAAAGTGCTCAATATCAGAGATAGAGCGTGTGTAAATATAAAAGTGAACATTGAAGTCAACACTCAGCGGTAGACAGGCTGTTTCATGTTAGACGCAACCGTCAGCCCACCTGACGATTGAGTCTAGCATGAAACAGCCTGTCGCCTCTGAGTGTTCACTTCAATATTCACTTTATATATATATATATATATATATATATATATATATATATTATATATATAGATTGCATATACATATATATACATATATATAAATTATATATATAGATTACATATACATACATACATATATATATACATATATATAGATTACATATACATATATATACATATATATATATATATACATATATATATATATATATAGAGAGAGAGAGAGGGATTACATATATATATATATATATATATATATATATATATATATATATATATACATGGGCAGGAACAGGTGAAGATTTAATCGTACTAACCTTGTTCAACTACTGATCACGCCAAACATTGTGAGACCAGCTCAGGATAGTTGTAGTATAAACCATGGGATTGCTTTGTAGGCATTGAAGAAACTCAAATGTGAAAAGTGAGCGTTTGAGTGTACTAATTTTATTCAACTACTGATCACAGAAAAAGTAACTCAGTTCGATCAAAATTATTACAGAATAAACCACATTTTGGCTCTGTGAGTGTTGAAGAAGCACAAATGTACTTGATCAGGCGTCTGAAAAAGCTAACCACCTTATTAAACTCCATATCCTCCCAAAACTGACGGGTGCTTACAATGAGCTTACCTGATACAAGGCCACAAATACTGGATAACCGTGAGAATCAGCTTTAGCGAACATAGGTGAAGAACTGGCTGGTCAATTATCACACATCGGTCAATTTCTGTTATAATTCGTCCTGACCTGTCATCGCGACTTCAGTCACTTTCCCACCACTGTGATGTGACTTCCCTATGTCTTTTCTATTAAATATTTTCATGGTAGTTCTTCTGCTGAACTTTTCTCCTTGTTGTTTTTACCCCCCCCCCCCATACACACACACACACACACACACACAGACAAAGATTGTGCATATGAGGACTAGTTAGAGACTTTGATGCATTATGCTGGATGTAGTAAAAATGGTCAGTAAGAATGTGTAGTAAGGAATACTGTGGTATGTTTGGGTTGGTAATTGTGGTTAGCTAGGTTTAATTATAAGACAGAAGACCAGCTTTCCCCATTTACCCCCTTTTGGCCTTGTGCCACACTTTTGTATCTTTCCAGAATAAATATTATTTTCCTACTTGGTACCTCGATCGCATGAATTTAAGCGTACAACTAGATTAAAACAGCGAGACTTGGTCGCCACTGTTGAATTATCTACATTCAGCCATAATATCTAATAGTTTCTTTTTTCGCAATTCTCGCCTGTGGAAATCTCTTCCAGTTTCTTGCTTCCCTGTCACCTACAATCTTCAAAAATGTAAATGCAACGTCAGTCTTCTGTCTTCCTGAAGTCTATTCTTTTATTGTCCTTTCTCCTCGCTAAAGTTTTCTCATTCTCTTTTACTCCCAGTAACCCCTCGCGCCTTAGTAGCATTATCGCCTTGATTGGTGTGAAATGATTAAAAATATTCAATTTCAAGCTGTCTGTTTAATGATAAGATATCTGATCTTCGCGTCGTAATATTTGGCATTTGTTCCGATCTTTTTGTGATTCATGGTCACAACTAGACAGCTTCACATAACGTTAAATAATGCGGAGTTTCGTTGTTAGCTGAATGGGTGACAATTTAAGGCTTATGAAGAATTTTACTGAATATCTGCAATAGACCATTTTGTTTTTCTTCCGATACAGAATCAAGGTGTGGAAGACATATGGAACTGGATTGAGACATTTGCCCTTCCTGTGATATTCCCACTGAAAACGAATAGAAAACGTTTATTGCTGATTGATGAACAAAGGTATTTGGCTGATCAAGTAAACAAACGCTTAGGAGCCGTCCGCTTTCGACAGATACGACCAGAGAAAGGTGATTATTAAAACGATTTTCTCTTGCTGTTATTACTATTTTGCCAACGAAATTTCTCTGATTCTTAATTTTCATTTATAAAATTTAAAATTTTAATTTTAACTTGAATTTTTAATTTATAAAATGTATAGAGAAATTTCGAAAGAACAAAGTTCAAATTAAATGTAAGTGAAAAGGATGTTCCTGCGTTGTGGGGGGGGGGGCACAAAGAGCCGTACATTTTCAGCGGTATGAATGCGTTTCTCGGTGTTTTAATCACATAAAAATCATTTTTTATATCAGGAACTGGAATGATGATGATTTTGCGTGATTTAGGAGGCATGGTAGTGTAATAGATAGCGGCTCGGATTACGGAATAGGTAAACCGAGTTCGAATTTCAGTTGAGTTCATTACATTCACTTACATGCTAATACTCTTGGGAAAGGTATGAATACATCTCTTCTCTCCCTAGCGATGGGTAAATAGCAGGACACATTGGGTTCTGTAATCGTCTAGAACAGGGGCGGGCAACATTTTTTAGAGTGTGTACCAAAACCGGACAAATCGCTGAAACAAAACTTTTCTGCGTGCCAACAAAATTTTTTTGAGAATATATTATTTGATATCTCTTAAGTATGTGAAGAACTTTTTTAAATGATAAAAAATCACCCCAGAACAGTGAAGACATGGTATTGTAAGAAATTATGTAAATTATGTAAAACTGACTGAATCAAAAAGATTATGACAGGTTTTTATGAAAAAGTTTTTTGTGATATTTTTTATTAGCCTGTAAGTATAAATGTAACTGTTATACATAGTCACACAATTTAAAGACACTGTTAACTATTATTAGCATCAATACAAAATAGTTAAGGTTGTTATGTTTTATCGAATAATCAATCATCATTTTCCCAGTTATACATTTTTATAACTAAAACACATAAAAGGTTATTAAAATAATCTTTAACTGATTTTAAATCCCTTATAAATGATGTATAAAACAACAAAATATATATCAATTTACCTTCAATTTAAACTTCCCTGGACCTTTGCCACTTGCAAAAGAAAACATCAGATAAAACTAGAGATAAAAAACTTGTTGACTCTTTTTATATAGTATCAATGGGGCTTCTGACGCTGCATCACTGATGACAGATTTTATATCGGGTTTATATTTCGTAACCTTGGGAGATATGCATGCACTACTAGTTTCATCTGTCAGGCTACTCCTGTGACAAGACTTAACAAAGTTCATCACTGAGAACAAAGATTCACAAGCATATGTAGATGAAAACATGGATAGTAATGTTGTTGCAATTTTTTTTTATAAACAGTCAAAGTTTCTGGAATGGTATTCGAAGTCCTTAATACTTCATTTCCCGCATTTCTCTCTGATACTCCCATCTCTAATCGCACTTTTTTTCATTACTTTCCAAATCAACACTAAGGTCAACAAATTTCTGCTTCTAACTTGAGCTACTCTGAAATTCAATCAACTGCATTTAAAAATCATCCAGGTCTGCCCATGAAAACAGTTCAATTCATCCAGTTTGATACTGTCTGGAAACTTAAACTGTCATCCTTTGGAAGGCCATTGATGTACCTCTTTAGGTTTGGGAAGTATCTAAATCTCTCATTATCTACACTCCTCTTAAAAACTTCTAGTTCCATTTGAAAAGCCTTTATGTAACCAAACAAGAGCCCTGTAATTCCCATTCAAGTCATTTAATGTTCACAAAATCTGAAAAAAAACAAACCCACATCATGTCAAACAATTATTGGTAAGACACTTATTGGTCATTCAAAAAGACCTTTATCTCATCTAAGCATTCAACAAATCGTTTCAGAAACAAACCTCGGCTAAATCAACGAACGCTGTTGTACATTTTCAGTCTTTTATATACAGATTATTCCTCATTCAGTAAAATTTGAAATTGTCTTTTATTTAAAGCTCGAGCAGAAATATAATTAACAACCTTGGTAACTGTTTCCATCACTTCCTGAAGTTCCTTTAGGCCAGCTTTTGCACACAAAGCCTCCTCATATATGATGCAATGAAAACCTATCAATGGATGGCCAACATCTTTTGCAAATAGATTTACAAACCTTGCCTTCTCTCCAGTTATAATGGGGGAACCATCTGTTGTGGCAGATACTACTTTTGAAATGTGAATAGAGTAGATAATTCGCTCACAACTGCTTTACGTATTTCAGCCCCGAATAGTACGCTCAGATACTGCTACAAGGTCACCCATCTCTTCACATACTTCAACACTCCTACAGAATCGAGAAAATATGGTTAGTCGGAATGTAATGTCGGACTTTCATTAACACAAATGGAAAAAAATTTACATGAAGACAATTCAATTGTTCAGCTGTATTCATTTCCAACTTAAGCATCCTATCCTTAACTGTTTTCCTACCCACATACAAATATTTAGTACACTGAATAATCTTTTCTTTTACTGAAAAATTGTCAAAATGAAAAGCGCACATTCTAGCCAAGGTACTTTAATATACTTCCATCACTGAGTGATTTTCCATGTTGGGCAATAACTTTTGAAACCTCAAAACTAGCAGTAACTAATTTGGGACTGGGCTTACCTAAAATAAAGTTCATAAAAGTATCAGCCTGTTTTCTTTTTTTCGTCTTGCTTATTTCACGAGAAATTATTTCTCTTTGTCCTTCCTTAGTTTTATTGCTCCAGTTCTTATGAACACTTTCAAAATATCTCTTTACAGAAGAAGTTCTACAAATGATTGTTTCGGAACAAAAAATGCATAAGGCTTAATTGTCTACCGTAATCATGCCAAAATCTTCAGTTCAGTATTCTATAAATTCTCTAATATCCTCTTCATTTGAATGACATCATTTCTTAGCTCATTATTGTAACATTCTGCACAATCTGTAAAGGGCAAAAATAAAAATACATGAGATAATGATATACATAAAAAAAGGGAAAGAATAAAAGTAAAACAAAAAGGGAATCTAATGAATAAATTTCGTGTGCCAGAGACAAGTAATCGGCGTACCATTTTTGGCACGCGTGCCAAGGGTCCCCACCCCTGATCTAGGAGGAGGAAAACCCTGAATTCGAATTTGACTGCATGTAGCCCTGGCGAAGTACATACTATGCAGCTAAGGAAAGGATCGTTCGCATTGACTCGATGATCCTGACTACGGTCGACTGCTATTTTTAAAGGTAGAATGAATTTTGTTAGATCCGTGGATACAGGGTGAGGCAAAAGTCGCGCACTATAGGTCGAAGAGGTCCTGTTGAGTAACCACCAAGGTCACTCCTGGATTTTTTATGTCGGGCAACTTGAAATCAGTTGTTTATTAGACACGCCCCCAAAATATTGAGAAACTTGAATAAAGAATTAAATATGAATGCAGTAAAATGACAGTGGAAATTTTCCATTGTGTTAATGACAGGCACAAAATTGAAATGTGTCTTGAAAAAAGAAGAGGACATTTTGTACAGCACATATAACATTTAAATAAGTAAAATTTTCATGTGTAATTTTACTTTTAATAAATTATCCCTATGTTGCGCGACTTTTGCCTACCCTATATATCACACAACCTCAAATCTTTTTTTTTAATTGACCTAGCCATTAAATCAAGATTTCTCGTTAATTTTTGTTTCTCGCTGATTTCTTTCTCTATCTGCACACTTTTCATTTTTATTTTGGCCTTTTATATATTTTGTCAATAATGTATACATGACTACGTACGCTTGAGTTGTGAGGAAGACGTCTTTACAAATTGTTCTTGTCAAATTCCAGGTTGGAGTAAAGACTTTCAAGTATTTGGCC
>OZ038476.1:78025999-78098499 GCA_964036315.1 Acanthosepion esculentum
AATCATCCTACTGAATGTGTGCGTAAGTATCATCAACGATTCGTTCACATACATCCGTGATATGCAACTTAATGTTGGGTCAAAGTATCGATTTGATCAGAGGCTCAACGACCATTTTTGGAACCGAATGAGAAGATTCTTTTGTAGAAAAAGACAAGGCAATTCTCAGAAAGGTAAGTAATATAATGGTTTCGCACAAAAGATGAAGGTCATTCTGAAATAAAATATAATTGCAATTAATCAATATTCGATTAACTAAAGAAAAAGTGTCATAAGAGGATATTTCGATGTTGACTCCAATCATCTTCAGAATATTAACAATAAAACATTGACCATATCCTACCATATTCATGCGATCACGACTCGACACAACTAGATGCCTAGGTTGATTCTGTAGAATCATTTCATAATGAACAGAAGGAAATTTGAAATGTCAGATGTGCGGGTGGTGTAAAGGATAACGACTCAGAATGAGAAATCGGAGAGCCGAGTTCGAATTCCAGTCGAATTCGTCACATTCACTTACAGGTAAATGCCATTGGGAAAATGTACAAATCCATCTCTTCTCCCCACGGCTATGGGTTAAGTAGTGGGACGTATGTGAAAAAATGATTGCTATTTCCAAAAAAATGTTAATGCAATATACACTCGCAAAAAATATTCTTAAAATTCAAAATATGATTTCGCTTTAAATAACCCGCAAGTGAATGTAACGAACTCGGCTGGAATTCGAACTCCGCTCTCATATTTCTCATTCCGAGCCGCTATCCATTACACCACCCGCACATCATTGAAAAGCAGAAGAGAGACAACAAGTTTGCCTCTGAATGTTCTTTTCTTTTGTGCGTACGGAAGAAAATGTATTTTTGTAGTAATTCGACGTGTAAACTTAAAGTCCCTGAGATCAGATATATTAATATCTGCATTTTGCCACCCTAATACTTCTGGAAAAAGATAATCTACTGGCTTCAGTTGTCTCCTCCATGCTTTTGAAATCAAAGTTATCCTTCTCTTATAGTGGTTGACAACCAAGGCTAGATTCTTGATAGCTATTCAAATATTGGTTACCCACAAACTGGTTTTGTAATCCACGTGATAGCTTTGAAGATAAAGTTCCACTTAAGTTAGAACACACAAGTATTGAAATTTATTGTAAATTAATACAATTATGGCACAAGGCCGAAAAGGGGGAATGCGTTGAGGCTGGTTTTCACTATCTTATACCTAGCTAATCGGATTCGTGACCAATTCACTCGTTACAATTTCCTCATTCACCAGAAAAAAACTGCTCCTGGAAGTCCCGCCCGTCCAATAAAGACAGATTGAACTTCCAGTAACCAGCCATTCTAGGTTTACAATCTAACTCTGCCCGGGCACAAACAAATTTGTGGTCCGAATAGCCTACCCAGTGGAACGTAGGACACTCTAACAAGTCTATGTCGTCTCCTCTAACTAACATTCTATCCAGGTATCTAACCACCTGGGTAGACGGCCAATTAAGGGCCCACGTCCACATCTTCCTCCCGGGGCAATCGACCCGGTATCTATCAACGAGACATAACTCGCTGATCAGATCAACCAGGCTACGATCCCTCCTCCTGCCACTAGCTCCCCGCCCCTATCTAATTTGGGGTTCAGGATGGCATCCAGTCCCCCATTAAGACTAGGCGCGTTGAATCCACCAGGAACGGCCCCAACTGCCGAAAAAATGAGTCGTTGGTCGCATAAACCACAATGATACGGAACGAACCACTTTTCACGGCAATATCGGCCACGATCAACCAGCCCTCGGCATCGACATGAACAAGGTCCATCTTCGCATCCAGGGTACGGCTAACCAGCATAGAAAGTCCTCTGGCATGTCGGTCTCCATATGCTAAATAAATGACAAAGTCGCTAGACAGCACACACGCATCGACGCTGCAAACAAAGTGGGTCTCTTGGATTGCGGCGACATCCACCCCGAAAGACAAGAGGTCATGTAGCAGGCGGGCAGCCTTACCCCGATCTCTCAAGCCCTTTGCATTCAGAGTGGCTATCTTGATTGACATCTTTTAAATTTGTAAAAGAGAAAAACAACAGTTCACCTATTCACACACAGGCCGGAAATCTGCGGCGGAAAGGTCCCCGACGGATTGTTCTAGGCTCCCTGTGCCCAACTCCGTCGTAATTCGACCATCTAGGACAATGTCACCAACGTCCGTAGGGTACTTTAGTTTAACAGCCCTATATAAGGAGTGATGGAGCAAAACAGAGACCTTCCCAACACAAAAATGTCTGAGTTTCTTTAAATTTGCATTGTCCAGTTCTAACATCCTTATGTTTGAGTAGGCTTCCTTTGCCTCAAGCAAGTAGCTCCAAATTTTTAGGTATCCCCCCGTGTCCCTTACGCAGGTGATCACTCTCGGGACACGTGGAAAATTTCGGGGGTCCTCATCTGACTTGCCTTCTACTGTATCCATCTTGAATAAAAACCCTAAGAGGGCCTTCTTTTGTTTGGGCAGGCCCTTATTGAGTTCTTCTTTGTCCACCTTACATATTGATTCTGGGCCTGGGAACAGATTCTTTTTCTCTCTTGAGGGGTGGGAAAGGGAAGCGGTGGACGTGTGAACAAACAAGTATTTCATTTACATAATATCTGAAAATTATTTTCGCAGTTTATCAAGTCAAACAGCGAGGTAACGATGATACGGATATAAAGAAGATTTTGCTCAAGGTAAATTATATTCCTCATCATTTACAGGTTATTCTAGGAAAAGTCTCAACATTACCGATTACATAAATATTTAACATCTACTCACCTGTTTAACTCTCCGGCCCTTTTTTTCATTCTTTTTCTTCTCTCCGTTGTTTTTTCTTTCATATCTGTAAATGTGTATCTATGCATTTATTTTGGCTTCTTACATTATTTCTATCTATGTGTGCACATACATACACATTTCGGTCATTTCTCTATACATATCAGCAGCAGCAATTGTGAATCCATTGCTGGACAAAGGTCTTTCCCAATTTATTTAACGAAGAGCTTGAATACTGTCTTATCATCAAATCTATCCATTTCATCTTTTCATCTACTTACCTAGTCTTTTCCTACGCCTTATGTTATCCATTGGGCAAAATATTAAGTTAACCAACCTTTTGCTCCATCTTTTATTCTTACATCTTGTTATGTGTTTTGCCCACCTGCATTTTTGCCAGTTAATCAGTTCTACCTGACCGGGCAGATTAAGTTGTCAGGCACACTTAAACCGTTCTTATATATAAGTGGGCACTGAGAGTCAGTTTCATGCTTGAATGCAATCTTCAGGCGTGAATATTCAAGCATGAAACAGCCTATTGCTGCTCGGTATTGACCTCAGTGTCCACTTTTATATTTACATAAGTTCTATCCCCGGTATTGAGCAATTTAACCCACGAATATAGCATACCTTAAAACTATATTTTTTCTCATATTGTTTGTGCAATACCAGGCATATTTTTATTTGTGTTCATATCGCACTGCCATTTCCATAGAAACACCTTTGAAAATTGTGAATTTGGATGCATATATCTTTACCTCTCTCTCTCTCTCTATATATATATATATATATATATATATATATATATATATATATATATATATGTGTGTGTGTGTGTGTGTATGTGTATGTATGTATGTGTATGTATGTGTGTGTGTGTATGTATGTGCGTGTGCGTGTGTGTGTGTGTGTGTGTGTGTGTGCGTGCGAGTGTGTGTTTAAAATAGGATATAGAATCAATTTGACAAATGGAAAAAAAAGTTTCATTGACAAACCTAAAAGCATAAATATTTTACTTTCAAACCATTCTGCAAAATTGGATAAGGATTTACCTTAAATTAATTTCAGAAAAGGGTATATGAATCTCTTGCTTCCGAGCCATTCTGAAAATAAGATGAGGATTTTCCTTTAATTCGGCACAGAAAAGCTGGGAAAATATATTAAAAACGTTCGGCATGAACTAAGAATTATAAAGAAAAGATACAGAATAAATATTAACAGCTTTTTAAAAAGTCACTCATTTTCATTCTTTTATCACAAGAAACGCCATCTTCGGCAAAAGTACTAATGATTCATTATTTAAGCATACCCACAAATACATTCACACACACATTTCTTTCTTTCGTTTTCGGATCTGATGAAGCCTAGAAAGGCGAAACACGTAATCAAATATAGTTTCATTGAAACGCTTTTCCATTTGTTAAATTTCTTCATATATATATATATATATATATATAATTTCATGGCAACTATTTTTTATTTTTATTTACTTATATATTTTTTATCAGCTGGACTGGATAATCTGTAAGGCTATCTCAGATTACGAAAAGGAAGAAATTCATGCTATTTTAACCGAAAACTTTGCACTTAGTAAGTCTGAAGATAATCTGCCTCAAAGACACTGAGCGATGCAAAATGAACCATCTGATGAGAGGCAACAGGAAAGAAAGAAAATATACAATCTGAACGTTTTAGGAATTCATCGTCAAGATAGAATACTTTTAGATATTTCTGTAATCATGTTACGCTTGGTTTAAGTTTCAAATTAATAAACTTAAACTTTTAAAAAATACGTTCTCAGTGAATCTCTTTAGATATCCCTAAAAATGTGATTCTTTTTAATTGTCCTTTTCATTAACAATGTCATTAGATTATAAAAATTATTAAATATTAAAATAAAATGTAATTTGAAAAATGTACCCATCATGTTTTTTCTCTTATTTTCATAAATTCAGATTTGATTTTGATTTTTGCTTCTTCATTCCAGTATTTAGAAATTTTGACTCACACAACAACAAAGCAACAACATCATTATTAAAGAGAAAATTTAGTAACTGTCTTTACTCATCAAAGATGTGTAATCATACGACAAACGTATTTTTCAAATAAGATGAAAGTAGCAAGCTACAGTTCTGGTGGCGTTGGTAATTACTCAAAATTACAATTAATATAATAAATTCTTCTTTTGTGATGTGCTGTGTCCCTTCAAGACGTAGGCGATCATGGCTCTCCACAACTTTCTAACTTTTTACCAAAGTTTGATTTTTTTTTTACTATCCTTCCCACTACCTTCCATTTTTACAGGCTTCTTTGGTAGGTTACTCGCTGTTTCCCTCTGCCTCTCTTGCCTTGAGTATGTGCTGCGAGTTTTAAATTCTCCAAGCTCTTGTTGGGATTGCTATGAAATGAGTGTGGAATCAGAAGGTATTTTGTTTTAAGATGATGAGTTTGAAAACATGTTCTTCATATTAATCACAACAATATAAATCATAGACATACAAGTTGAATAAATCTCAAGGCAAAATTGAACAAGAAACAACGGTAGTCGTGAATTCAATTAGAAAATATCGAACATTTACACACAATTAATACAATTGGAAAAATCTTGTATTTTGGTTATATGAAAGTTGACGAAGTGTGAATTAAGTATGTTAATGTATTACAGTTCAGCAATGTTCAATTGTTGAAGAAATGTTTCAATAGAATAAGAAAGGAAAATTTATCAGAAAGGTAATTTAGGTAGTAAATATGCGAGATTAAAGTAGGATTTGTTTTCTTATTCTTCCAGAGTTGTTTACCTTGGACTGTCTTTTGTTTGTCTTTTGTTGAATTTACAATTTCTATTTAGTAGTGCAAATGAACACTTTTTAAGAAAGTTGTAATGGATTTAGAGAGAGAATGATATTGGTGGTTGAGTCAGCAGTTGACGCGCGAAAATTTTCTTAAGTCAAAATAGGGACACACGTGGATTCATGTAACATCTCTCTGAAGCTGAGTTACTGACTGGTGAAGTGGACTGAAATTTGTCCTTTTATTTGTTTTGAGAAGTCAAAGTAGGCTCCATCGAGCTTGGCGGGAAAGTAGATTTTCGACAATCGATACACATTTTGGTGTCGTCTCGACCAATAAAAAGACGAGTTTCGCAATGTGAGGTGTTGATTGGTTAAAACTGATTCTAATGGAAGATTGTATTTTTTACGGAGGTGAGTAGAAAATATGGACGATTCTATACTCTCTTTCAACATTATGTACCAAGTAAATTTCGATTGTCTCTTTCTGATTCTAAGTATAATGGTCTTTTTTGTTTCCATCTTCCTTAAAATATCCTCGTTCTTTACACGCTCCGTCCATGTTATTCTCAGCATCCTTCTATAGAATCATCTTCCATAAAAGTAACACAAATAGATGTGGTTATTTCTTTTTAAAGTTTTTCATTGGCTTAAAAATAACTATTTTTTTATGTTGAATCAATTTTGAATATTGTGTTTCAAGTCGGAAAAGATTATTCTGACGAGCCTTTGTCGGTTTAGATGATCGAACGGCCTCAATTCAACAAATGTGCCAAGAAACAATAAACAAGAGAAATAATACAAAAAAAAAAACAGTTTTTGAATTACAAACAATATTTTGATTTATATAGCATAAAAGATACAATGCATTATGCTGAAATGAGTAAAGATTTGTGAGTGGAATCTTGATGTTTTGTTATTTTAATTATGTGTGTAAACTCTTTTGTTGTTTGGAATTATGTGAGTTTACTTGAAGAAATATTTGTTGTAATTGTGGTGATATAAGTTTCACAGAGTGAGTGAAAGAATAATTCTGTTTATAAGGTAATTGAACAGTGTTTGCGAAATATAAATTTCCAGTGTAAATTGGGGAAAAAAAACTTAGTTGTTTAGAGTTGTCTTTCTTTGACCGTAATGTCAAGAAGTAAATAAATTCTGGATGAAATAATGTTCTGTAATTGAGAAATTTTGTTATGCAATAATGATATTCTGTGGTTGAGAACTTTGCTGTGTAATAATAATATTCTGTGGTTGAGAACTTAGATGTTAATTCACTTGCAGGAATGAGCGAAAGTTGCTGTGCGAACGACTTGAGTGATTTAATGTTCTAGAAGTTGAGATTATGTTAATGGGTAACTTTTTGCCTCAGAATGTATGACGTAGTTTTTAGTAGGTGATTGCGTTACTGTCACGATGCTCACTGGCGAGATGCGCTGGTGTACGATATTTATTTACTTGTTAATCGCGTGATAGGCTCGAGAACACATTTTCAATATTTTGAGTTTCTGGTTTGAACACTTGTGCGTAGGCATAAATATAACCTTGGTATTTATTAACCAGTCAGAAAAGTTTATTGTCGTACTTTCAGTTGGAGCCTAGATGGTGTTTAGCTTGCACAAGATTTTAGAACGTAAATATACACAAAATAGTTTTAATATTGTCCAATCAGGACGTTGTTAAATAACAGTATTATGGAAATCAGGTGTGGTCCACGAAATGTAAAAGTCAGATTCTGTAGGATTTTAATTTCCATCACAAGTCGTTAGAGTGAAAAGCATTTTGTTTAGTTTTAACTATAATTTTTTATTTTTTTAAAATTTTTATAAGGACTCTACAGTATAAGCGTATTGACTTTGAGAAGCTGTCGCATAGTTTCAGTTGTCGACGCAGTGTGCTACCGTTGCTTTACAATAATCGTAGCTAGATAAGGTATCAGTTTTCTTCTCTTAATCTCTCTGCACACTTCATAGTCTTTGTGTTACAACTCAAAACATCACCTCCGTCTTTCCTGTCGACAAGCGAAACCTCTATGCGTTTAGTGAACAAATCATAAGGTCACTTGGCTTTTGAAATTAGATGTCATCGACATGAAACTCACCAAAATAGCGATCAATTGAAAATCGTAATAGTGCGATATTGTCTCGAAAATTTATTTTAAAAATATTAAATTATCAAAAAAAAATTTTAAAAATCGTAATATGGAAAAGAGAGAGAGAGAGAGAGAGAGAGAGAGAGAGAGAGAGAGAGAGAGAGAGAGAGAGAGAGAATTTTACATTTTTTAGTTACAGAGAATATAAATTAAAAATGTTAAAAAAAGGCCATATTTTATTTTTATTGTTAAAATATTTAAAACTAAAGAATAGATATTGACTTTTCTTTTGGTTTCCAATTTTTCATATTTTTCGGTATTTATTTTACAAGCAATTATCCTTGAAAAGTGTAAACCTCAACGTAATCCGCCTCAATACACAGTTGAAAATTATCAAATTAAAAAAAAAAACACAAAAAAAACGTGGTGTAATAGCGCGAAAAAATGTTTTCTAAAATTTTGAAAAGACTACTTATATATGTATATATTTTAAATAAATGTCAAAAGTTTTATCAAAATTCAATAATTAAATGAATTTTGGAAAATTTTAAAAATCGACGTGTGTTTTATATATTTAATTTTTTTTTTTCAATACAAAAAAAAGGCAATGATATTTTTATGGTGACAGATCATGTAACATTTTTAAACGTCAATATTTCCGATTCTCCTTAAAATCTAAAAAATAACATTTATATCAGATTTTTACCATTCGTTCTGCTTTCGATTGGTAGAGAAAAACGACCATAAAATTTAATTTTATACATGATGTTACATAGTTTGTTTTTTTACGCAGTTTCCAATTTTCCGCCATGAAAATTGGAGATAAATTATGAAGCAATAACAAAATAAAACCAGTGAAACCATTACATATATAGGCTTACTTACACACATTTTAACCTACTGATACTTTAAGCACTTATTAAAATCTAGCAGTATTAAAATGTCCTCTAATTTCGCCAATTAATTACTTATTTTTCACAAAATTATTACATTAACGGGTAAACAATTCGCGCTTACGCTGTAAGGGAAGTAACTCTCTCAATCATTTTTATAAATGACAGTTTCTATCTATGTATCTGTGACTCATTTTATTTCTTCTTGAAAAATGATTTATTTTTAAACTTATCATTTGGATGGCTCATTTTCCTCTTGCTTCGCAGTATATAAATAAACATTTGTACCTTACTATTTTACAATAGTTACATGAATAATTTTAATTTATTAACATCGATTATTTTTTATTAAAATAAAACTATTTCACAATGAACAAATGCACCTATTTTTTTTAACTTCATTGTTTTTTGTTTTTGTTTTCCTCTTTTATTATGATGGCTACTTCTTAGTTAAGGTCTTTTCAAAAAGTTTTCTAAAAATGTTGCTTCATCAATTTTCAATGGAATCGTCAGCCAAGGTAAATCCTTGGTTGGATTTAAAAAAAAAAAAAGAATAAAAGAAAAAAAAAAGCAGTCCATCGAGAATCGATGATGACCCAACCTAGCACAGCTAGGTGCATTGCTCGTGTCGGTATGGTTGCAATGATTTGCGCTGAGCCAGAGCAACTTTATCTTCCTACTCCTACAATCCCAGGGCACATAGGTATGTGACGTCTGGAAAGAGAATCAGACCGCAGGGGGTACCAGATATTAACTGCCTTCGTGTCCCTCCCTCCGGCTTTTACAGGCAGACTTGAATTCAGAGTTTCCCTTCTCCTAGACCGGTTGCCACCCAAGGTTAGAATCTTGCCTGTCCTGCTATTTACCCATACTTCGGGGGGAAGGAATGAATTTTTTTATACCTTACCTTAAAAAGGTTATTATTAGCACGTAAGTGAATGTAATGAATTCGACTGGAATTCGAACTCGGCTCTCCGATTCCTCAATCCGAGCTGGTTGGATTTTATAGCTCAAATATAACAACATTTATAATTAAAGCATATATTTAATGTTTGTGTTCAGCTGATAAACTGAAACCGATCATGTTATTGTTATTCATCTTCAATAATTATTTTCTCAGTAATAAAAGGATTAATAAGAGTTGTGTCCCTTTGATTCTTTTCACCGCGAGAAAAGTGTTACTCAGTGTTCGTCTTTGTCTTTCACGTTTTTTCCTTTTTCCTTCTTTTTTTTTTTTTTTTTTTTCTTGCTAACATTTTTATCACTTTACCCCATGCAAGGCAATAAACCTACTAAGACACAACAGGTAACTGTGAGTGAAAGAATAAAAAAAAGAGAAAAATTAAGGAGTTCGGATATATTGGAAGAGTAATAAGAACACAGTAGATAACGATTTTAAACATTTGCAGATTAAAATTGTTTGGCTGCAAAGCATGAAGCCAGAAGGGAGTTCCACAAGCGAGAAGTGCGAGAAAAGAAATCGTTAGCATAGAATTTACTGTTACATATAGCCAACTCAACTGTAAATCAATGAGATCTCTGATGAGAAATTACTGAGAAAGGCCATTAAGGGAAATTAAGAACAATGTAGGTTCAAGGATGGAGCCCTAAGGGAAATATGTGTTACATTTGATTTCTTTATCGATTTCTTTTTCTTTCTTTCTTTCTTTAATTTTTCTTTGGGTTAGTGATGTGTATCATTTTCTAAGGAAATATTTATTTATTTATGTCATTCTTTCTATCATGCGATCTTTAATTTTCTGTTTTCTTTCCAATTTTCTTTTTTCATGAAAACTTTCAGCAATTTTTTTGTTTGGCTTAGTGATATACAATATTTTCTTTCTTTTTCTACAAATGCTGAAAGATGTTTTAATTACAAAAACAATTAAATGGCTAAACCTTCACTTAACTTTGCATAAAATTAATTTTCAGCTGCTGTTGTTCTTTTGAAAGTTATGCTGAAATAAAGCTTATTTTATGGCTTTTATAGCGACACTTAAAATGCAGTCAAGCCTTTCTCTTTTCTGCAATTGGGAGCCAACTATTCTACACTGTAGCAGATTTTATTATGCAAGACAATGTTTTTACAGTGAAATTGCTACAGACCAACTGACATTGATAAATATTTCTGGAAATAATTTATGTGAGGAATGTATCATGTGAGTTTCAGCTTTTAATATCTAACTTTATTAAAAATATTTTTTATGCTAATATTCCCCCAATACAAAGCCCAAGAGCCACTCGAGGTAGAAGGTTTGAGCATAAGAAAAGACAAGAAGTGAAGTTCACAAGGTTATAAAGGAAAGATAATGGTTAATCCTAGACTTTTTAAAAGATCAAGATTGTAAGGATTTGGAAAGCATCCTGCCAAGAGTTTGTACCACAGAGCAGAATTTCTTGGGGAAAAAGCTGCTCAAATGGAATTTACTTCTTTCTATTGGAATACACTGGGAATGGGGATGTTTCACCCTTTTGTATGTAGCATGGTGGGTGCCAGTTGTAGATATCAGGGGTGGTGGGACTAAGGAATGTAGCTTGTTAGAAAACATACCATAGGAAATAGCAATAGAGCAGCGAGAAGCTTGCAACGTTTTGTCTGTGTGAAAGAGGTTGAAAAATAATTAATCACCCATAAAGCTGTGTAGAAGCTTTTACACTCTTTTGAGACAGACAAGTGAGGACAGATGGCAAGCACTAATTTATTTATTGAACAAAGTAACTAATAATAACAAAACAAAAGTCATTGAAACAAAGCAAGTTCAGTCGACCATTGATGACAATTCCAGAACAACGTAACTATAAACAATTTTTTCTATCCTCTGCCAGCTGCTATGATGGAGAAAGCATTACCTCGAACCGTCGCCAGTGAGACACGCTGCAAGAGCCACTCCGTTTCGCGAGGCTCGTTCCTTAATCGAGACGCAATCGCACCAATCCTCCGAAGGAATGCCATCGAACGAGGGCCAATAACCCCTAAAGTCTCCACTGCCACAGGAGTAAAAAAAAAATCTATCAGCAAGAGAAGAATATTTAGCTATTTTTTTTTATCTCTGCGTCTCGGGCGACGAACCCCGGCTCAACCTGATCAATAATTTATTTTTGGTTTGGTCTAGCTCTTGTCAGGGGGGAGTCAGATACGTACTGGAGTGGTACAATGAACCAACCATTTTTCCAGCATCTTTAGCAATAAATTGAATATATGAGTTCCACTTGAGGCCTGGGTAAAGCTTGAGTCCCAATAGATTTTCAAGGTGAAGAGCCTCTTTGAGAGAAGATCCCTATATTGATAACGTGTTTGGATTGGATGTCTAGTTTTATTATGCAAATAATCTAAGTGCACTATTTACATTATTCGGACTATTGTCCTCATCTTTGTTGCCATATTTATCACAACATTTCAGCCGTTGTACGCTTCAGCCTTCTTCAGATGGTTGGAATGTTGAACTGAACCCTTTATTTCGCTCACTGGGGTAGACTGTTCTAGTTCCACATGCCATGTCTAATAAATGTCAGTTATCTCCTGTTAATTCAGCTTTCCAAGTTCTCCACTGCCTTAACCAGTGATAGGACCCAAAAGAGCTGTGAGTTCAATACCTGGTTAAAGTAGTGGAGAACTTGGGAAGGTGAATTAACAGGAGATGACTGATAACTGACATCCATTAGACATGGCATGTGGAACTAGAACAGTCTACCGCAGCAAGTGAAATAAAGGGTTCAGTTCAACATTCTAACCACCTGAAGAAGGCTGAAGCATACAATGGCCAAAACATTGTGATAAATATGGCATCAAAGATGAGGACAATAGTCTGAATAAGGTAAATAGTGTACATAATACCTCACCTCAGAAATATAGACAGATACTAATCTAAGTGCAATATAAATTTCTATTTATAAATAAATCCAAATGATATAAACCAGAGAAACTTTTGATTAACACAATATTCCCTATACCTGAATAAATTATTTTATTTTCCATGGCTCGACATTCTATAACCTTCATTTATTGATTTTCTTAACTCTTTCCAACTTTAACATTTTTATTGGTTCCCAGAGATATTTTTTGTTTGCCATTCCCATATACATCTCTTTTAATGATAATTCACAACTTTTCTATTGGATTAATATCTGGAGAGACTGAGTGTAATTAAAATTTGGTGTCATTGAAACTTTCTTGGCAAAGTGGGCAATAGTCAGTAGAAAGTGAAGAAACATTGTCTTGCATGAGTTTCTAAAAACTTTCAGTCCTCTGTATTTATCTCAAAATGATCAATGAACCTATAACTGTTTGGACATGTTTCCAGCAGCCCTACTCATGAAGTAGAGATTTGGCCATCCCAACTCAGCACAAGGCTGACTTGAGCTCGACCATCTTTACCTATTCTTATCCTTACTTCCTATAAATTATTTATGAACCAAAAAGGAAAACGGACATAATCAAGAGACATTTAATTTTGTTTCAATACAGTCAACATAAAAGGAATAAAAGTCCATATAAGAAACACAAATTTTTTTTTGTATGCTTCTTCTATCTTCTTTGTTTACATATTAAACACACACCTTCACCTAAAAATACATACAAAACCCACACCCTTTTTAACATCCACAAACTTGTTTGGAGAGGATGCATATACAAATAATTTAGGTACAATATACATTTCTATTGATAAATAAATCCAAAGATATTGGCCATAGAAAGACATTGTTTTAAAAATCAATTCACCCTAAGCAAGGCAATAATGCCACAAAGACAAAAGAGGCTACTGAAAGGGAAATAATAAGAAGACTTTAGAAGGAACCAGAAACCCAATCCTAAACAGGAAACAAAGGATAAAGCTCTACTTCTACTCAAAAGAACAGGGAAGAGAGTGAACTAGATGATAGGTGAACCTAACACAATATTCACTATGCACGAATAATGTATATTATGCGTTAATATTGGCTCCTTGTCATTCTACAATATTTATTAATCCTTCAACCACTGATTTCTTCAATTTTCTATTGCTTCAGCTAACATTATTTGTAGCAGCTTTTATTGCTTCCAAAAGATGATCTTTGCGTGAATATATATTCCATTTTCATATACATCTATCTCAATGGTGGTGCACAAATTTTCTTCTAGATTAATATATGGAGAGGCTGAGGCAATTTAGAGTTTTTTTTTTTAGGTAAGGCGAACAAGAGACAGTTTTGCAGGATATGAATGAGCATTGTTTCACAGAAATATAATCTTCAGTATAATACTTCTTGGTTGTTATCTATATCACTCAAATAATTTTGCATTCAAGAACTTACAATAATTCTCTGCATTTATCTTGATAGCCTCATCAACTCTGAAGAGACCTATAATATTACTGTGTAGGATTCTCACCCAAAACATTATTCCACCTCACCACTGTTATCTTGTAAGGTGAACATTTCCATGAAGGACTCACCTTCTAGCCTAGTCAGCAAATCCATCCAATATAGCTCTACATTCATCACTAAAATTTATTGTTGAGAAATCAGTTTTCATGCAATTCTACCCCTATATTACATGTTTCTCTTTGTAACATTTACTAAAAGGTGGTACTTTGGTTATCTTTAAATTTTTAGCAAATGATCCTTCCATTTTGTTTATATTTGCGACAGCAGCTTCTTCAAATATTTTTTGCTGGTTGTGGTGGAAGGCAACCATAGTTGTTTCCCCTTTGAACTACTCAACTATAAAAGAAAAGGTCAAACATCACTTACGGGCAGTAGTCAAATTACATTGAATAAAGCTTCAATACAAGCTTAAAATGTTCATATGCATTTTTTTTTTTGCAATGATCAATCCTCTCTTTTTTATACCCTTTCAATTTTTTCTCAAATCTCTGTGACATTCTTAAAGACAGTTTTCTTTCTTGTTATCTGTTGATGTTTTAAACTTTTTTATTGTTACATTATCAAGCAATGTTTTCATAATTTTCAACATTGCATTCTTACCACTTACTCACTTTATGATGTTTATTTCTCTTTTGTGATTATATCTGTCTTATAACCAATGGAAATCTTTATATAACTGAAATTAAAATATAATATCAATAACTATACTTTTCTATATATTTATTTCCAGTATGATGAAAAATCCTTGAGTTGCATTAAAAAATCTAACACTACCAAATAGATTACAGTAAATACTTCTAATAAAATCATATATTATAAGCTGAAATTCATATGCTAGAATTATTACATTAATTGGTGAGCTATGGAAGAAACATTCTCCCAGTTTTAATTTTCCCCATTATGGGCATTATTATATCCATGATATAATAACACCTTATTTCGCAGACAGAATGGAATAGCTGAAAGAAAAGGATTGATTTGTTCACAAGGACAGTTTTATAGTGCTAAGTCATACACAAAATTATATACTCATATTTATAATTACCTCATGCAAAGAAACCATAACACATGTATGCAACAATAAGAAGTATGAAAGAGAAGAAAAGAGACTCTTACTTGTAGTAATTCCCAATGGGAATTTAAGGTGCCAGTCGAAGCCTTATTTAGGATTCCAGAGTTGAATGTGCCACATTTATCTTCTACATCACTAGCAAAGACTTATTCCTCAAACAGGAAACAGCAAGTCATGGGTTTTTCCTAACATCAGAACTGCGAGCTGGAGTTTCTATATCTGATGAAGATATATTCCCAAAGGGAAATGGTGCCATGGGCTTGCAAGCTGACCACATGGCTGCTGGCTGGTCCAGAAAGAGGTCTGGGTGAGTCAAGGCCTCAAAAAAGTAACTGTTCAATTTGACTCCTGAAATCTAACTGATTGACTGGCCACTTTTGTCACTCTATGAAGTGACATCACAAAGCAGTTGTCCCATGACCCACATGACTTCCTCTCAACCAAAGAGAGATAATCGCCGTTTGTATCCCTACAATACAAATAAATTTATAAGTTAATGAATGAATAAGCTTCTTGCAAGTTTCCTGATTATAAAATACCCATAGAAATTCAAGTTTTGCCTTGTTAAATTTTTTAACTAAATAAGCTCAATGAAATATTGCAATAACAAACATAAGTATGACTTCAGGTCATTATTTAAAGAAATAAGAGGGTAGAAATGAAAAGATTAAAAATTATCAAGGTCTTTCATTTCACTGAAGCAAACATTAAATGTGTGAGAGCATTATCGCCTCTTCTATTTTTTCTTCTTTTTTTCTTATAATTATGCATGCTTTTTTTTCCTCACTAAAGACCAAGCAGCATCTCTGATATCTTTTTCTTGTCAGTCAAAATGGAATGGTTCATTATTTATCTCAGGTAATGGCAAAGTGTAATACATGTGATAACAGAGGAACAAACAGAATTATAAAGTAAATATAATCTGATAAAATAGTTTCTACCATAAATATTATCCCAATTTATTAAAAACAAATATTCTCATATTTATTTAATAAAATAAATGAGAATGAATTAAAATCAGCAGTGAACCAATTAAAAGTATATGATAAATTTGTGCAGGTGTTCTATAATGTCAAAGACTCAATTTTTATTATAGGCTTATTAACCTTTATATAATAAAGTGTTTTCATGACCCGACATCCCTTAAGCTTCTGATCTGACACAAAACAAAAACAAATACTGACAGCTTAAATCAACGGGACAAGTCCCTCAAATCAGGCCAGTCCCAACCAAAGTGGGACATATGGTAAATCTAAACTTGTGGGAACTTGCTGCAATTATACTATGTAAATGTTTAAAAAACGTGAGTGGGTTTTCTGATAAACTCTTCAACCTGTTTTAGATTGTTTGCCAATCTTGTCTGGGTATTTTGTGTTGACCTGTCACTCAGAAAATTTAAGTTTAAATGAAGCATTTTCACTATTATCATTTATTATTAAATATTTTTTAATAAAAGATGGTATAAAACTAGTAACAAAATAATACTGAAACTGTTTCATTTTAAAAGCAAAATTAATAAGATGGAATAAAACTAGTAGCAAAATAATAACAGTAAAACTGTTTCATCTTTTTTTTTTTATTAATCATTTCACCCCAAGCAAGTCGGGAATGCCACTCATATGCATAGTAACACAGGGAGCGAAAGTGAAAGAGAAAACTGAGAATAGGATGGATTAACGCAAGGATAAAAGCTGAACTAGATGCAAGAAGACAGAAAATAGTGATTGGTGTTGCATTTAAATTTTTGAAGACTGTAGTTATCAGGAAAGTAAGTAAATGGAAGGGAGTTTAACAGAATGGAAGTGCAAGAAAAGAAACTATTGGAGTAGAAGTGGTGCTTACATTTAGCTGATTCAACCATAAAAGGGTGGGACCTAGATGCCAATCTAGTAGCACATTTAAATTCATGTAGTTGGAGCACCAGTGAAAAAAGCTCATCAGAGCAGTTGCCATGAAAGTATTTCTAGAATATACAGAGGGAAGCCACATCACATCAGTGATAAAGTGACTGAAGTTGAGATGCTTGTTCAGAATCAATTACATTACAGATCCTTCTTTGGATTTTTCAAGAATCTTGAGTTGAATAGCAGGAGCACCATACCAGATATGGCAAAAATATTCAATTCACAGATGAATGGTAGATTTGTAAATGTGCAAGATGGATTCCCATAAGAAAAATTTTCTGGCATGACACAGTGACCCAACTTTTCTTGCTGTAGATGCAGCTATTGATTCAGTGTAGTCACTCCATTTCATGTCAATGGAAAATGTGAGGCCAAGAAGGTGCAGTGTGTTGCTCTCCCGGAGTCTCATGTCAACCATGCTGATGGCAGACAGAAAAGTTTCTCTATGGTGATTAAATGAAAGCAGTTTTATTTGGGAGGCATTAAAAATTACAAGCCATTTCTTGCCCCAGTTAACCACTTATTGGAGGGGGTTTTTTTTCCAGAGTAGCTGCTAGGTCTACTTTGTCACATTTGCTATTGAGACAGGAGAAAATGATAGTGTCATCTACATAAATACCTAGTTGGGAACTGATGACATTGGAAAGATCATTAAGGAAAATCAGAAATAGCATAGGACCGAGGAGAGAGCACTAGAAGACACCCACGTTCATGTGAAAGCATCTGGAAGCAAGCCAGTTCAAAACAACCTTCATTTCATGGTTTGATAGGAATGGTTGAAAGAAATCAAAAATTCATCCTGTGATACCATAGCCAAGAGTTTAAAAGCAAAAATAATAAGATGGTATAACAGGAGTGAGCTATGAAAGAAAAATTTATTCTCTCATTTGCATTTCTCCCATTTTGGGCATTATTATATCCATGATATAGTAACTCTATCTTTCACAGATTGAATGGAATGGCTGAAAGGAAAAGGAATGACAAAAATGCTTTCTTCTCAGAGACTTTTATACCACTAAGACTTACAAAAAGATATATATATATATATATATATATATATATATATATATATATATATATATATATATATATAAATGCACACACACATACACACACACACATCCTATACAGAGAACAATATATCATATATATCTACATGCCAAAGCAGAATGTAAGGAGAAACAAAAAAGAAGGGTTCTTACATATAATATGGATATACATCTGTGTCTGGAGAAGCCATGTTTAGGACTCCAGATTCAACTGGGTCAGGTTCATCTACTATGTCCCAGGCAAGGACATATTTCATGAAGCGGAAATAGTGAGTCTTGGGTTTTCCAATATTAGGGACTGTGAGAGAGAGTTTCTTTCTATATCTGGGAAACGCCACCATTGAACATTGTAACATTTGCTGGAGGAGGCAGATTTAGCTTCAGCCCAGGAAATTTGACCCAGACTAAAAAAGCAACCACTCAGTTTGGCTGCTGTAAACAAAATTAAAATTGACTGGCCACTTTAGTCACCAAAGGGAGATAATCACCTTCTGTATGCCTACAACGGAATAAAACTAGTAACAACATAACAGTGAAAGTGCTTTATCTAAAAAAATTCAAAATAAATACCATTCTTGGGTAATGGCATAGGGAATAAAAGGGGGGAATGGGTGGCAGAATAACTACATATTCTTCTTTTTTTCACACTGAGGTTCCTGTGACCAAAGTTCATGAGATTTGTGGGATGCAAGTTGAAGACTTGTGGGGAAAGTACTAGTTTATTTTTTATTTTGGCTAGACTATACAAATTTAAGTACACTACTAGATTAGAACAAAGTTTCATGAATTTACAGTTGGCTAGAAGTTCTATGCTAACAGTTTCTTTTCTCGCACTTCTTGCTTATGGAACCCACTTCCGGATCCATGCTTTCCAGTTAACTTTAATCTGCAAGAATTTAAATTCAATGTCAATTGTTATCTACTGTCTTCCTGGCTACTCTTCTATTGCTCTTATGCTTTAGTAATGTTTCTGCTTTCTAATTCATTCACACTCAGTAACCCTTTGTGCCTTAGTGGCTTTACTGCCTTGCTTGGAGTAAATCTGATTTTTTAAAAAAATGACAACAAAGAGAGCCTTTTTATGAGCTCTTCTTTTAATTCAAATAATATTTTGGTTAACATATTCTTGGATAGAAGGATCTTGTCTTCCCCTTTCCCTGCTCTACTTCAGATATACCTTTATGGTCAGGAATTTGAATTTAGCAGTTTTTCTCTTTTGTTCTTAAGTTTGACACAAACAATATCAAATGGAACTTAGTTTTTCTATTAATGGCTCCAAGCATGACCTCAGGTGGAACTTATATAAAATCCATTGCTAAAAAAGCTGGAGAAACAGTTAGCTCACAATATTTTTGTATCTGACACCTGATAGGTTCTATCTTTACAAGAGTCGGATCAAGCCAAATGTTTGAGCTGGAGCTGCTCAATCTTCACTTTTCAACCTTGATAGTTCAAATTCAGTAATACACACAGTTTTGTGATAGGATGACTCATTTCCCGCTCTACAACCTCTTTTCGTACAGATGCAATGCTGCAAGCCTGTTGCTTGTCAGTTGCTACTTCCATGTTAAATGTTCAAAAGAGATCCACTCACTAGTTCCATCAGTTCAGACCGATTCTACTAGAACATGCTACACTACTTCCACAGAGCTGAATCACCCCCATTTCCTCCATGTTCTAAATGTAAGAAGGACTATTCTGGGAGCTTTTTCTCAAGAACTGGCACTTTGTGGAACAGATTCCAACATGGATGCTTCCTTGAATACTGTAATCTTCACCTCTTCAAGTTTATGGGCAGATGTTATCTACCCTCCTTATTCTTATAATCAATTGCTATGTCTACTACTAGGAAAGTTGGTTCACTATGTCATGCCAGACAATTTTTCTCATCAGAATCTGGTGCTCCTGCCATATATCTCGAGATCCTTGACAACAATCCTGAACCTGGCATCTCGACTTCAGTCACTTTCTCACCACATCAATTTCTCTTTGTCTTTTCTACAAATATTTTCATGGCAACTGTTCTGATGAGCTGTCTCCCTTAGTGCCTCAACTGCATGAATTTAAGCATGCTACTAGATTGGCAACTAGGTCTCACTATTCTACTGCTGAACTAGCTGGATGCAGCAGTCACTTCTAACAGTTTCTACTGTTGCACTTCTTACCTGTGAAGCTCTCTTCCAATTTCTTGCTACCCAGTCACCTACAATCTTCAAAAATTTATATGCAACATTAACCACTATCTTCTGTCTTCCGGAATCCTGTTCCTTTATTGTCCTTTCCTCACTTCTTCTCACTAAGGTCTACTCAATTTCTTTCACACCCTGTAACTCCCAACATCCTAATGGCATTATCACCTTCCTTATATGAAATGATTAGAAAAAAAAATCCCCATTCACTACCATCTTTTTCATTCATATCCCACACCTCATTCATCATTAACATTTAAAGTGTGACCCTCTACCTTGAGTTGCTCTCGAGCCATGTATTAGGTGATATTCAGTAAAAGAAACAGAAAAGAGAGGAAAGTTTTTGTTTATGGTAAAACTCACTCATAAAACTACTTTATTCAGAATTTCATAATTTTTTATAGGAATCAAAATATTTTTATAACTTGTTACATAAAAGTCAGCCTCCCATATGTTCTGATTTTATTTAGAGTTTGTTGACTCCTTCATCTAGCCAGAAAGCAACATAACAAGAAATGGAGGCTCAGAGATTGACTTGGTAAAGTTACAGCAGTATGTATGGTCAAGTTCTTTAATTAGCAAAGATATCAAGATCTGACAATGTACATCTGTTGTCCAACCAATGGTAATCTATGCTAATAAGACTTGGAAGAATTGAACCTACCTAGTTCTTTTTTGGGGGTGGGGGGTGTATAGCTGGGCACACGCACACACACACACACACACACATGTTAAAATAGGCTCATTTTACAAGTCTATTTTGAACTAATATTCACACTTATATTCCAGTTTTGCAACTTTAGTCTTTGACATCTGATTGCTCAACCAATTTATTGGATGCAGTTTAAAATTCTGGTACCTTTTGGTATGAATAAGATAGAATAGAGCTTGGTTTTTCTATTAATGGTTCCAAGAAAAAAGTCTTTGTTTCTGATAAACTCATGCAAAAATCTACTTTGTCCAGAATTTCATCATTTTTTTTTTTTTTGTAAGAATCAAAACATTTTTATAACTTGTTTTATATGCTTGTTAGTGCTGTCAGTTTTATTCTGTACATGAGCAATAACATTACTTTTAAAAGTTAAACATAATCTCAATTTAAAACTTTTTAAATGAAACTACCAAAATCTGAAGGTACATTAGGATAGAGAAAAATGCCTTCCTAAAGCTAAGCAAAGTATTAAGAAACAGAAAAGAGTACTGAAAAGTTATGTAATATCAGACCTCCTATATGGAAGTGATTGAGGAAAAATCTCCTCACAGATGAAGAAAGACTTCATGCAATGAAAATTTGGTTCAACGGAAGGATGCTGAGTATACCATGGACTGACCAGTTGAGAAAAAACAAAGTTTTAGAGTAATGGGAAACAAAAAGGACACCTAAGTATAAGTGTCTTTTTTTTCGTTTCCCATTTCTCTGAAGCATCAATTTCAACATCAACTTTTTAACACCAGAAAGAGTTAATTTAAATTTCTAGGGTACATAAAATAAGGAAAGACGGCTCACAAGAGGGATCACAAAAAGACAACATTTACTAGGAGCTACAAAGGACAGAAGTCGTGGAGAGCTATGACTGCCAACATTCTGAAGGTACATGGCACATAGAAGAACTGGTTATTGTACAATTTATCTCACACTCTATTAAATTTCCATGAATATAAAAAATAGGCGTGTGCATTTATTTTACACACAGACATGGCCATATTATCCTTTATTCTAGTATAGGTTGCAGTCAGAGATCCTTAAGCTTTTTATAAAGCAATGAATTTAATTTTCTAGTTTGTTATATAAGAATAAAGTGTTGCTGCCGACACTTGAATTTGAACATAGATTGCCTAGTGAGCAAACACAGGCGATTCCATTATTGAATTAAGTAGACCCCGTATTCATAAAGGAAATACTTATATAGGAAGTCATGTGACATCTAAATGATCTGCACTTCTACTCTATCCTCTATTACTATACAGATTACTGTTCTCTATTCTATTCATTCTCTATTCTATTCACTATACTATTTCTCTATTCAGATCACTATGCACATTACTGTTTGAGTGAGTATTATTGAGCAAGTACTATTAGTGCAAGTGATATTTGAAGGCGTCTGACACTAGCATTGTTCAATGGCAAACTATAGTTGTATCTGCGATTATAAAAGCTCTGCTACAATAAGCATTACAAAAGTGACAATGAATATTCGTTGACATTACAAAAGTGTTAGACAAGTGTTCATTGATATCACAAAATAAATGTTATAACTTCTAAACAGTTTCATAAACTGGAAATGATATCAAATTTAACAAACTCATTTATTTGAATTTGCAGGAAGCAAAGCAAGGAAAAGAATGTTTTAGGTTTTTTTAGTTTGTGTCATTGCATTTTAAGTAGATAAAATGTTTTAGTTCAGAATGTTTAAATTTTAGAAATTTTTTATAAAGCAATGATTTTAATTTTCTAGATGTATATAACTTCTAAATAGTTTCATAAACTGAAATGATATCAATATGACAAACTCATATTTATTTTGATTGTTTTATTGTTAGAATGCTGATTATAAAAAAATATGTTGTTTTTTTTTACTAGGATTGTGTTGAAATATGTGCGAATTTGGTTTGCAATAAATAGTAAAATAGTAGTATTAAAGAATATTTTTTATTGGCAAACAAAAGTGAGCTATTCTTGTTTGTTTAAAGAACTTGAAATAAGTTTGCTTCAATCTATATAAATGTCGCTAAAATATATCATGATTAAAAAATAATCAAGATGTGTGTGGGTGTGTTAGAGGGTAGTTCAGTCTGAAGAGAGCCCAATAATTTCATTAGCCTAGCAGCCCCAAAAAGTCATAATCCAGCCCTACACACAGATACAAAATACTTTTTTTTTTATTATGCTGGCAGGTATCAAAAAATACCTTGGTCTTTATACGGATAAGATGGCCCTATATGCAATGGGTAAGGGTAGTCTTGAGATTATTTCTTTGCTAACCAGGTTACAATCAAATTTTTTTAATGCTTCCACGAGGTCGGAGCAATGTTTTTATTTAGCAGCATATCAACGTCTATGGATTATTTAATGCTTTAATCTAAATATTTCATATGCAATATGATAATAATAGTTTTAGTGATACAAATCCTTCTAATTAACCCATTGCTGGTGGGGGGGGGAGAAGAGATGGATTCATACCTCTCCCAAGGATATTTGTGCATAAATAAATATAACATACCCAACTGAAATTGAAAGTTGAATCTCTGATTAACAATTCCAAGCTATTATCCATTACACCATCTGTACATCCAAGCTTACAGCACTTGGTATTTGCAAGTGGTTACCCTTCTAGGTACTGACCCGGTTCAACCTTGCTTAACTTCAGTGATTGTAGCTCCTACCAGGTGTTATCATCAGCAGACATAATCTTAACATTCTGGTAGTTGTTTATTTCATACGTGGCATATTATATGATAATTTATAATATTCACTATTCAAAATATTCAATTAAAAAATGACAATACTGCTTACTTGTCTTTACTTAACTTTGCTTCCAAGCTGTGATCTAAATACTAAGGTGGTTATCACTTTCAGTCCAGAAAATTGCTTTATTTAAATAATTAAGAAATCTACAAAACAATTTACTTTTATCTGTTGTGTTCCTTCAGTATGTGAGCAATCATGTCTTTACACAACCTCCTGTCCTCTGTAGCTCTTACCAGTGTTTGAGTTTTTGCTATCTCTCCTAATCCCTGTTCTGCCATCCATTTACACAAGCTTGTAAAATAGGCTACTCTTTACTTTCCACTGTCCCTCAACATGTCCTGTGAGTTTTAAATTTTCCAAGTCTTCTTTCCTCATTATGTACCCTAGAAATGTGAACACTCTTTTTCTGATTCTAAGTTTAAGTCGCCTTTTTGTTTCCATCTTCTCTAGAACTTTGTTGTTGCTCACATGTTCAGTCAATGGTATTCTCAGTATCCTTCTGTAGAACTACAGTTCTGTTTTCTAAAATCTCTTCTTCATCTGCCATATAGGAAGACTGATATTACAGGACAGTTCAATACTCTTTTCTTTGTTTCTAACAAAATATTTCTGTTTCTTAACACTTTTGGAAGGCATTTTAGCATCCTGCTACCACTTTTCTTTCAATGTCAATTTTTGTGCAAATCTGTGCAAAAAGTGGATCACGGAACAATGATATTTTTCTCACGTCTCATTGGTCAGCTAATATTAAAATCATGTTCTCACCTATATCCGTACAACACCTACACATTATTCAAAACCATTTTTCTGCCAAAAATTAGAAATGCTCTCCGGAGCCAATCTCATGAATGCATTTATTATAAATACCAGACACAAGTTCGTTCTTCCTCTTTTGCCTTCTCTGACATACAAGATGTAGTAACTAAAGAACTCTCATTTCAACCCCTTACAGGTGTGTTGGGGATGTGTGAAGATGTTAGAAGATATCAGAAGGTTTGAATGATCAGAAGGCTTAAAATTGTGTGTGTTCAATAATCTTCCATCCACAACAATTAAGACAAGACTAAAATAATGGTTCAAAACATAACAATTGAATTTATTAGTGTTTCATGTACATGCATATAAATTGAAAGGTTTGAAAGAGTTATGTCTCTTAGATTTGGAAATATTTGTACCCGAGCTCATAAGGGTTGAAGTAACTATTATACTGTAGTTTATAAAAATGAGTATGTGTTGAATGTTTGGAATTGTGTATTGTACAAGTTGGTAAGAGTTCATAAATTGTACTTGTGTGATTGTTGTAAAGTTCTTTTACATCTGACTGCATCAGTCAAGACAGGAGTTCTTTAAGGGTCACATTTTGGCAGCAGAAATGAGATGCGAGAAAGGACAAGAATTACTCGTGTTTGGTTTTTATAATCTGTTGTATCATGTGACTGGCTCAAACTTGGCGCGAAAACAGTCCTGTCGTGTGCAGGCAATTTGATTGGTAGAAACTGACCAATCAGCGAGCTAGATTGAAGGTGATTGAGCAATGAATGCTATTTGTATATTTTGTGAGTATGATGGTGGTGAAAATTACAACAGGAAGAGTGCATTTCTCAGCAGAGGGTAACTGGCAGTCATGGAAGATTCCACAGGTGGACGCTATGAAAACATCCCACACATACACATGGAACATTCACATATACAAATTCACTCAAACACACTAACATTCACTCTTTCAACTTCAAGTTACAGAATTCTTTCAACTCTCTCACAGTGAAACCTACAAAAATCAACCAGGCACACCACTGGCACACTAAAGAAATTTAACTTGGATATTCTAGTTTTCTCCAATTACTTAAAAAGAAAAAAAAAAGTCTTCTGAAGCTACAAGTTTACTGAACATATTTTTCTAGCTTTTCAGGATATAATTGAAAGAAACTTTCTCACTCAGTTCTATTCAATAGAATTTACTCTTTGGTGAACATTTTCTTTTAGCAGCAAGATCTATTGTATTTATTTTCAGAAGTACACAAACTAAATTTCATTTAGTACAAAACAGAAACTTCTTGAAACATCAAGTAATAATTTAAAGTTCCTTTTTACCAAACAAATTTTCACAGTATTCATATTACACAAAAACTTTCAACTATTTCACAAAGAATATTTCTTGTAAAAACAAACTCTTTTTCATTGTGAGACCAGATAAATATTCTTTCTTTCAAAGAAGTTTTCAAACAATTAAATTCATAGTTAAGAGTAAACAACTCTTATTTTTGCATTGGAAATTTTGTACCAAAACACTGCTTTAAAGGAACATTATGAAGCATTCTAATTTGCTCAATTAACAATATTGATTTTTGAAATTCAGCATAACTCAGCTAAATATTCTGAGCAGATTATTCTTGATAATTTGTATGATTCCTATATAAATATTGTTGTTGCTTTACATCATTGTTGTCATCTTTTTTATTGCCTTGTGCCATACATCTAAAGTTAAATGCTTATGGAGAAGTGAAATTTTATACACACAGCAGACCTCATATGACTAAACAGCTTTCGGATTTATTTTTAAACTTATTTAACCTTCACCTCTGCAACAGCATCTTTTGTTATTCTAATGTGCCTTCAGGTTTGGCTGTCACAAAACAAATGATTTATTTATAAAGATCACAAAAGACCAGATTGGAAATGAATAACAAAGCAGTCATTTTTCTTAAATTTGATAAAAATTTGAATATGCAAATTATTTATTTCCATGAATCAAGAACCACTAAGTTGGGTAAGATATAAGACACAAGCTGTTAGATATAAGTGACAAAACCACATTTATTTGATGTCACAGTTTTATGTAAAATTTATGCACAAACAATAATGGAAGACAACCAAATTTATATATTTAATTAATTTTTGGTTTTCAAGCTTTTACACACACAAATCTTCTGTTTTGTATTTTAGATGATTTCACGTGTATGTACACATATTTGTGCATATGTAGCTTTCTCTAAGTTTGCACTAAAAAGTTCACTAAGTGTGAAATCTATTCCCATGCAACTGACACCAAAATAAAACATGTCTTAACTGTACCCAAATATCTTGCATTGCTTTTGAGTGGCTCATCAGTACTCAGTTTGAGCTGATCTGGATGAACTAGTACTGTCGAACAAATCAATCATTAAATAGCCAACTCCAACTGCTTTGCAAATTTTAGTAATCCATCAGCTTGCAAATCAATATCCAGCTTAAAAAGCAATAAGAATAATAAGTGACTTGTTACCAGTACAAAGATGGCAGCTATTGAAGTAATTATAGCAGTGAGTCAGTTAGTCCAGAGCCTAATGCAGTTATTAGCCTATGTTTTTTATCTGAGATACCAATAAAGAAAAGAGAGATCAAAAATTTTTTATTGCTTTTCATTTTACTGTTTTAGCTATTCTGCTCCAAAATGAGGAAAAGGCTTGTCTTTTTAAGTTCTTAGAAAGGCTCATGATAAAAAAAAAATCTTTCAAAGGAAGAAAAAGGGCAAATTTACAGAGAGCAAAGGATGACAAGAGAGAGAAAGAGAGGAAGAGAAATTGGGTTTGGTTGATTTTGTTTAATGGCATATCAATCTCTATGGGTTATTTAATGTCAAAATCGAAATATTTTGTACACAATTTTATGGCTTCAGCTATATATATTTTGAATGCAATTGTATGCCTTCAACTACAGATATTTGGTACATAATTTTATACTTTCAGGATAAACATGTTTTTTAGATATATAGTTTGTAGATGATAAAATGCATTGTTGATAATTTTTTTATAAAAATGTATTACTGGCAATTTTACTATAAGAATGTATTTTTATACATTTTTTAGTGTTGTATTGATTGTCATTTTGCTATAAAAATTTATTGATTTTCATTTTGCTATAAAAATGTATTGATTGTCATTTTGCTATAAAAATGTATTGCTGGTAATTTCATTACAAAAATGTATTTTTATACTTGATTAGTGATTTGATTTTTGCTTGGAGTTTCACTATTAATTTCCCATAGCTGGAACACTAACAGGTGCTGCCAGCCTGGGTCAAGCTGGACCTGGGAACAACAGCAATTAAGAGGTGGCTCCTCAAAACCTCCAATCTCCCGATCAGAGGACTTGCTGCTCAATGTAGTTTATCGAGAGGAAGAGAAAAGTGTGACAGACAGATAGATGAAATTACACTTATGTAAACACTAATAAATATATAACCAGAAGAGGATAAAGGAGTCCTAATGAAAAATAATGAATGTATTTGACTCTGATGAGGGAAACCGTGAAAAAGAGGGAATTTGTAGTCATTTATTATAAATAAGAAGCCAATGAAATGTACACTTTACCCAATATATATATATATATATATATATATATATATATATATATATATATATATATATATATATATAAGGCACGGTGGAGTAATGGATAACGGCTTGGTTGAGGAATCGGAGAGCCAAGTTCAAATTTCAGTCGAATCCATTACATTCACTTATGTGCTAATACCCTTAGGAAAGGTGTGAATCCTCTTCTTCTCCCTCCAACTATGGGTAAATAGCAGGATAGACTGGGTTCTATAGCCTTGGATGGCAACGGGTCTAGGAGAAGGACAACTCTGAATTCAAAACCTGCGGATGGTCGTTTGGGGACCTTGTGGCATTCACTGCACTAGGCCCCTGTATTCGTCCCTCCAAAAAGTGAGGATGGCCCTGCACAAAGCCTTCACCACTATAATCAAATCTCATGTGTCGGTGTTGGGCTTTCAGTTTCTAGGAACTGATCTGTCTGACCCTCATATGCCGAATTCGACGGGAGAGTCTATCATATCATATATATATATATATATATATATATATATATATATATATTGATGTTGTTTATGAATTTTTGTGTTTCTTTTGTGGTTCTATTTTCATTTACTTTTACATAGATGTTGTGGTTGTTGATGAGGTCTCTCATTTTCTGCAGGTAAATGATTCCATCCATGATTACAATATGCCTGCTTTTATCTGAAAGAGACAAGTGGATGTTTTTGTTGTTTGCGAATTCCTTCAGGGCTTTTTTTATATCTATGAGGGAGTGATGTGTTGTTTGTTTTTTATATGTGGCTGTGATTAATCCTTGTATGTATTGTTTGGTGAAATCAGAGTCATGGTGGTGGTGAGGGCTTCTAGTGTATATATATATATATATATATATATATATAGATATGTATTTAGGCAGCAATCTTTCTTTCATGCACATTTCGGAATATACTTGTCGACAACACTAATATAATAGCATCATCCACTTGCAAAAAAAGGCTAAAAATAATGGAAGCCTTACTAATAAAAACAAACAAACCAACACTTAATAATATTAACTTTGAACATGGACATAATATCTTGACCGTGTTTTGAAACAAAAAAAAAAAAAATGAATCACTTTATAAAACATACATATAACAAACTATTTCTATTTCTAATTCTAACAGTTGAAATATAATCCTTGAAAATGGCTAAATGTATAGCCGAAAGCACTCGGATAAAAAGAACATTCGGACAGTTTTTATATAATTTATCCTCTGAAAAGAAAAACTTTATTAGATCGCATGAGAAATTATATAAAAAACTAAATAGAAGCACCTTGTCAGTCGTTTTTAATGAAATGTGCTTAATATATATATATATATATATATATATATATATATATATATATATATATATATATATATATATATATATATATATATATATATATATATATATATATATATATATATATATATATATATATATATATATACACACACACACACATGAGGAGACATGGTGGAGTAATGGATAGTGTTTCGGATTGAGGAATGGGAGAGCAGAGTTCGAATTCCAGTTGAATCCATTACATTCACTTACGTGCTAATACTCTTGGGAAAGGTATGAATCCTCTTCTTCTCACCCCAGCTATGTAAATAGCAGGACAGACTGGGTTCTATAACCTTGGATGGCAACTGGTCTAGGAATAGGACAACTCTGAATTCAAAACTTGCGGAGGGTCGTTTGGGGACCTTGTGGCATGTAGTGCACTAGGTCTCTGTATTCGACTCTTCAAAAAGTGTGGATGGTTCAGCACAAAGTCTTCACCATTGTAATCAAATCATATGTACTGATATCTGGGCTGTCGGTTACTAGGAACTGAGTTTCTTGACCCTCATACATCAAATGCAATGGAGAATCCAGTAGATATATATATATATATATGTCATCCACAGACAGACTGTTTTGCTGTATCACAGCTCATCAGTGTGGCTAGACGTCCGGTTGCCTCTGGCTAGAATCGAAAACCGTCTGAAGTCGCGTCAGTCGGAAATTTTACCCTGAAGCCGTTGGCGCACGGCAGAGAAGAAGGTGAATTTAAGCGTATTTATTTTTAGATAAACACACAGTGACTGAGAGAACTCGATTCGATTTACCGAAGAGTCTTAAGTTTTTCATCAGAATCTTTGTTATTAAATGACCAAAGGATTTTTTGATTATTAAATTATATTTTTTTAATCCTTTTTAAAATGCCTTTTAGCAATGAAAAACACATTAATCCGGAAATTCTTGCAAAATAATTTTTGTATTTTAACAAAATTTTCAGGATTTATTCACAAATGAATGAAATTATTTTAGAAATGGTTCTTTTTTTGTTTTTTTTTGTTTTATAGAAAATCTTGGTAAAAATATTTTTTTTACATTTGTTTTACCTCATTTATTTAATTTTATTAAAGTTCAAATAACCCACCACTTATTTAATTTTACAAAATTTCAAAATAAAACCTTTATATTTGCCTTGATAAAGTCTATCAGAGGATTAAATGCATCAGCTAAGAAAAGTCTTTTTATCTGCCTCTGTCTGTGTGCGCGTGTGTGTTTGTTTGTCATTTTGCTTGTAATTTTTGATGTTGCGGATTTCACAATACCCACCCCCACTATTTGTTAACATTATTATTAGCTTATCATTATATCACCATCCTTGTGTGCAAATTGTGAGTCACTGACAGACTGAGAATTGATGTTGGTGCAAACTGGGAGGGGCACAGAAATACGCTTTGGTTCAGTTTTCTTTTGTTTGCTTTTCTGGTGTATGTGTGTTGTGGGGCGGGATCACTGGCTATAAACAGACGAAAGCAGTAAAAGTTTGTAAAGACAGACATCGGGAGGTAAATCTTGACTTTATTAGCTGATGTCATCCTTTAGTTTACACATCTAAAAAAAAAAAAGACGACATTATTCCAGAAATTGTTTGTGTACGGGTGTGACAGAGAATTGCAATATCTGTAATTCATTTCTGACAATTCGTCCAGTTACAACCAATTATATAACTAGGTCCGTAGCCATAGCTCTTTGCGTGTATTGAGGTGACCTTCTCTCACGGCGCAAGTACGAAATTACACACATCACATTTTTTTTTTAATTTCACATCATTTTCACGCAGGAGGAGGTAAATTTGGGGCAAGTAACCCCCGACTGGTTACGAGCCTGCTGTGGTAAAATAAAATGAATGAAACAAAGGAGGTAGACCATTATTTCAATTGAAATCCTCTGTGCGAGCATTCAATCTTTTTTTTTAAGTTTTAATTCACTCAAACAAAGCTCGATGGCCACTCAAGGCAGAGGGATACTTTTAAAATCTTTAAGTCTAAATAATCTTGCATTTATTTCATAAAATTTTGATTCAGTGCCTGAAGTAAGCTTTATCTTTCTTTACTTTGCACGAAAGCAAAAATAAAGACAAAGCTTACTTTTTTTCAGTTTTTAACAATTAAAAAGAAACTTAGTCGACAAATATATTAAATAAGATGTAGCAAATAATCGAATAACGACTTACCTTGTCAGCAAAAAACGGAAGCGCCCGTGTGTTGCTTGTATCTTTTGTCGGAAGTGAGAACGCTCATGCGAGTGGTATGTCTGATTTGCATGTGTCAGTAAATTACTTGCGTATGCAAATCACTTCAGTTGAGTCTACAAATCACTTCAGTTGAGTCTACAAATCACTTAACCGAATGAAAACGCTGATATTGAACAAGAAAGGAAGAAGATTTCAGCATGATACCTTGAGTTTCGTGGCTCGGTGACAACGCAGAAGAGTGTGAATTGGTAGCAATTGAACACCATCAGAAGCCATAGACTCAATATTAAATTTACAAATCAAATACAGTATCTAGTGAATATAAGAACAAAAAAAAACACACTTCCTCTTTCTAAACATTTTTTTTACATTAAGGTTTACCCTGTACAAGGCCCGGGACCCCCTCGTGTTAAAGGGGTACGAGGTAGTTTATATGGATAAGAGGGGAAGATAACTGTTGACTCTAAACTTGGACAAGTTAAGATTGCAGTGATCGGGGAAACCTCCTCTAGCGAGTCTGTTCTATAGGGTAGTGTTTCGCAGGAAGAAGCTGTTTGAATGGAATTTACTTCTCCCTCGATGGAATACAGAGGGAATATGGGTGGTTTGCTACTATGTAAGTGGCATGGTGGGTACTAGCCGACTGTGATGGAATGTAATCGGATTTAACGTCTATTGGGGCTGAAGCTCTACACAGACCTAGAGTGGAACTCATATATCCGATCTATTGCTAAAGATGTTGGAAAAATGGTTTACAAGAGCCAGATCAGAACAAAAATGGAGAATTGCTACCGTATTTGATCGTGACTGGCGGTCGTTCGGGGTCTGATCGGTGGTGATGGAATGTAATCAGATTTAACGTCTGTTGTGTCTCAAGCTCTACCCAAAATTTGAATGGGACTCATATCCGATATATTAAAGATGCTGGAAAATGGTCGGTTCGTTGTAACTGTCCAGTAAATATCTGACTCCCTCTGCTATGGTCTATTTTTACAAGAGCCAGATCAGACCAAAAATAAAGCATTGCTGCCGTATTTGGTCTGGAGCTGCCTAGTTCTCACTAGCCTGTATCGATAGAGTTCAAAAGCGCCTACGAGGCGTTTTAGGTGATAAGTTATTTTCCCCCTTACAACCCCTTTCCCACAGACTTATAGTCGCGAACCTCTTGCTAATCTATCGCTATTTCCTTGGCATGTATTCTGACGCGCTAAATTCTTGGACCCACCAGCCCTGACCTTTGTGAATGCGACCTGCCATGCCATGTACACAAGGATGAATCATTCCCATTCTCTTCACATTCCATTAGTAAGGAGTAAGTTCCACTCGGACAGCTTCTTCACAAGAACTGCTGCTTTATGGAACAGTCTCCCGGCAGGATGTTTTCCCAATCACTACAATCTTGACCGCTTCAAGTCTTGGGTGAATCGTCATTTTTCTTGTATAATTGCATGAACTTCAATTATTACTTTTTCTTACTCTCATACAGCATCACACATTAATTCTCTACCTTGGATGGCTCTTTTCCCTTGTTTTGGGTGAACGTTAGCATAAAAAATTGAAAATTCGCCCAGAAGTAGTAGAAAGCAAATATTTCTCAGCCAAATTTATTCAAGGTCCGTGGAATTTTGGTACTTCTAAAAATACAAAAATGAGACCAAAAATCTTTTCTAGTTAGTCGAAGATCGAATTCCGAAAGTGTGACATTTTTCACCGCCAAACACCCTCTAGTTACTCCTACTAAACTTCCTTTTACTCACTTTTGCAGAAATTATGTGGACTTCACTCTCTCTACATTCACTTCTTACATACAAAATGAATATTCTCTCATAATTCACATATGCATATTCATTTTTGCCGTTGAAACTTCAATATATAAGTAATATTTTCAATCCTATTCACATATTTGAAAAGTGACTTTCTCAATTCTACTCACCATGTTATCTTCTATAAGAGTTTTATTGAAGTGTCACAGCATTAAATACCTAGAACAAACCAAGATAAAATCAGCAAGGACAGTCAACTGGATATATGCTCTCCTGTATTGTGCAATAAAAGGCGTCGAGGCCCGTCAGAATTCACACTCTTCAACGAAAACGGAAGTGTTGTTGCGGATTTGTATCAACCCACAACAAAGAAAAAGGCAAGAAAGGAGTTTAAATATAAAAATATAGAATATTTTTATTTACGTATTTGTATAACTAAATTTTTCATTGGTCAAAACAGCACAAAAAGTGTAGCAAGTTGCGACAAATCTGTTTTCCCGCTCACCGATCTGGAGCCGGTTTGAAACCCAGAAAATAAATAGGATCGTTTGATCCGATTCAAACAGTCAGTAACATAATCTTCGAGAGATGTCAACTAACTCCACGCGCGTCATTACACTGACCCAGCGAACTTTTCGCGCGTCAATCTGCTGACTCAATAATCACCATTTCTCTCTCAAGAACTCAACTTACAATTTACTAAAAAGAGTGATAACCTTCACTACCAAGTAGTAATTTCATACCTCAGTCAATTAATATCAATCCAGTCCAAGGTGCATAACTCCTTAAGACTTTAAGCAAATGTTTACTACTATAACCTACATACACACTAACATCTGAGCACACACAAGTGACATTTTTACCCTGCTAAATTAATATCATTTGTTTAAACGGGCTGAACTGTAAACTCTTATACATCAAATCTTTGCATGGTCATTCCTTAAATGTTTGTCTAATACATTACACTTCATCACTCATCACTAATTCACTCTGTGTATGTAAAACGTATATAAATACATGTTATTTGTTGAAATCTTTAAGTAAATATAATAAAGTAAATATATTTATTTCTTATATTTGGACACATATTTTTCTGGAATGCCAGGGTGTACCTAGACATCTTCCATGGTGCACCAGTGTGCCCAGGTGCACCATTTGAGAACCACTGCTCTACGCGATAAAAACCTCTATTTTTATTATGCGATAAGGCTCATGCATGTGTATATTTTTTTCTCAGGTGATCAATCAATAACAGCTCCTATATATAGATACAATACGATAGAATCCCGAGACGACTGTAGCGGACCGCTGCGGTGAAGATGTGGAGAGATATCAGAAGGTTAAAATTTCCTGCTGGCCGGTCCAGCTACATGAGAATGTTGGACTTTAATTAAGTCCAAAGAAGACAAAGAAAACAAACAAGACCGATATACATGTGTAAACAAATATATATTAATAACAAGTTACACAAAGACATGAATAGTTACATAGTGTTTGTCTGGAGAAATTATGTGTGTGTGTTGTGAGTGTTCGTACGTACGTGTATTGTTCTTAGCGTGTTCCCAGAATTTGGGAAACGCTGCATCTGTGAGAATTCACATATTGGAGTTGGTTGAAAAGAGAGATTTCACCTCATCTCCACGCGAGGTGGCGGCCCAAGGCCTGAGTCGGAAGAGAGAGAGAGAAAGAGAGAGAGAGAGAGAGAGAGAGAAGGGTCAGCCAGTATTTATAGCCAGTGGAGATAGACCCCTGTTGAAGGATTAAAGAACTGAGGAGGAGCTAACTCCAACACGACCACTCTAATAATTTTTGCATATCCTTTTTCATATTCCTTTTCTGCTGGTGGGAATTATGGTACCCTGGACAAAAGTATGGTACCTTGGATGAAATACTCGAACAAAGCACTTTCATACGTGTCGGTTGCATACATCTTTTGTATCAAATATTAAATACCTCATTGTTCCATTAGTGCTGTCGGTGGGACTTAGAATACACTGACTACATCCCCACCAGACGGGCAAGACCCTCCGAAAAGAGGCTACCTTCTGAGTGGATAATTTGAGACTTGAGTATAAACCTGGTAACTTTGTAACTCTAGTGGAAATCTGACTTAATACTGCCTATTTATTAATCTGTAGTATTACTCCACTTGTCTGCGAAAGAACTTCTGCTAACTATCGCTAGATGGCATTGTCAAAAGCAGTATATAAGAAAAGGGGTGATAAATCTCGCATTTGTTTTTCTTTTAAACACAGGATACCTCAGCGATAGGATGTGGCCCGTTCCGCTTCTGAAGACGGGGGTGCTTTTGGCCAACAGCAAACCTAATGGCGTATAAATGCAACGCAAAAAGTATACAGCACGCAAATACCCTAAGTTTACTTAGTCATATCAATTAATTCTACAAATCTAACAAAGAACACTTCTCAAAATGTAAATTTTTTACAATGTTTCATGTGATTTTCACATGCACGTTCTTACGTAAAAGAACATATCTGCTATAACGCCTCCATTTGTATTTTTCTATCCAATTTCCTCAGCTAATAAAACATGTTATATGCACGTAATTGTTAGCATATTTACTTTCACTCTCTTTTTTTAGGAAACTCGTAAGCGTCGACAATTGCATCAACTAATATTACTACTCTACGTCTCTCATTAAATATATCCCTTCAACAATTGGTAATGGCGCATGTAGCATAAATGATAATTCTGTAACAAAAAGATAAATCTCTGTAAATTTATTGTGATTTTTGTACTATATTTGGGTTTTATATTGAACATCAAATAACCCAACAAGGTAGGTCGTTAAATTTATCAACTTAACGTAGCTAAAGTCATTTTCCATACGTTTTCTTGAATCCTCTTCTTTTGTATTTGTACTTGCTTCGATGCGAAGAGTACTGAACAGTTATGCAATATCGGTTCTCCTATATCGCAGATAGATGAAGTAGAGACATGAGGCAACAGAAAGGAATTTCTACAGAAGGATTCCGACAATTCCATCGACTGAACGTGTGAGCAACGAGGAATGAAATATATCGGGTACATAATGAGGAAAGAGGGCTTGGGAAATTTAACACTTACCGGACCTACTTAAGGCAAGGGGGGCAGGGGAAAGCAGGGAATAACCTAACTAAGGAGTTTGTGTAAATGATTGGCAGAACAGGGATTAGGGGAGATAGCAAAAAGACAAAACTTACTACGATCTACAAAGGAAAGGAAATTGTGGAGAGCCATAATCACCCACGTTCTGAATGGACACAGCATACGTATTGATAATTCCTAATCAAGATTGAATGCTTGTTAGGCCTACTTGTTTTTATCATGAACAGACAGTCAGATATTTATGCAATTCATCATTTAATGTTCATACCAAATCATTATTATGCATTTCAAGACTGTCAAGATAAATTAATTTACTTCCACCCATTTCATTTTATTTTTTTAATAAATTTCATTAATAGGGTACTGTGGTTCTTAAACTTGATTTTGTTACTGGACAGTGTGAGATAACGATATATAAAATGTATATATCAAGAACAATATTGGAAGAAAAAATGTATAACAAGTGGAAAAAGATTTCGTGTGACGAGTTTCGTCCTTTAGGACTTTATCGGACTAAATATGTTATGTTGGTGCGACTACACATGCGCACGAACGAGGGATGCTGGGAATTTTGAATATTTCTTAAATCTAGCCGATTTCATTTTGATTCTTTTTATTTTTCTTTCCATCACTTTTGTTAGTAGATATCCTAAACTGTGATAATAGAAGTTCTGCCAGGAACTAACTATTCTTCCGCAAGTTGCATTAAGATTTTAATAAATATTGGAAGAAATATAAAGACTTATTCGTATCTGAATTTGTATAGTTACGAGTGGGGGAAAATGTATGACAAAGTGGAAAAAGTTCTCTTCTGACGCGTCTCGTCCTTTAGGACTTCATCGGTTTAAATTAGTTATGTTGGTGCGACTACACATGCGCACGAACGAGGGATCCTGGGAATTAAAAAAAAAAGATTATCATATATTTTTCCCAATTACTGGACTGTATATGCATTTCTCACTTGCTAATCAATTTTGAGGGTAATCTCAGTGTCAGAACTGAAAGGATTCTTAGATTTATAACCTTTTTACCATGTTGAATGATTCAGTAGATTGTTTTTCTTACTATTGCTGACCCAGTAAAAGGCTCAAGAGCCACTAATGGTAGAGGATTACTGAATGCAGTTGTTTTAAGGGCATGAGGAAGGATAGAGAAGTGTATATTATGAGGATATGTAAGATAGATATCAGTTGACCCTAGACTTGAAGCGGTTAAGATTGTAGTGGTTGGAGAACCCTCCTCTCAAGAGCTACAAAGGACAGAAAGTAGAGAGCCATGATCACCCACATTCTGAAGGTTGATTGATTAATTCGGTTTTTACGGCTTATCAATCCTTTGCAGATTATTTAAAGCCAGGACATATTTTTAGATTATAAAATTTTTTTTTTGAGATAATAATGATTTAGTGATGAAAATCTTACCGGAGAAAGAATATTTTTGTTATTTATTAGTTTTCCATGGTTTATGATCCCTTTGCGGGTTATTTAAAGCCAAAAAATATTTTAAGATTGTAAGAATTTCTTTTGTGAGATTATAATGGTTTAGTGATACAAACCATAGTAATTAATGCATAGATGGGGGAGAAGAGGCGGATTCATACCTTTCTCAACAGTATTGGAGTGTTGGTGAATATAACGAGCACAACTGGAATTGGAACTCGGCTCTCCAATTAACAATTATCCATTACACCTCCTGCACATCCATGCTTATAGCACCTGGTATCCTCAAGCGATCACCCATTTAAGTACTGTTCAAACTCGACCTTGCTTAACTCCGGTGATCGTACGGAAACCGGTGTTAAAATGTGATGCGCGTAAATGTATATAACGAATCCAACTGGAATTGGAACTCGGCTCTCCGATTAGCAATTTCGATTAATTATTCCCATCTAGGTACTGACCAGGCTCGACCAGGCTTAACTTAGGTGATCATACAGGAACCGGTGTTCCAACGTGATGTGGCCGCAAGCCTCTCGTTCTGAAGGGACACGGCACATAAAAGTAGAAAACCTGTTTTGATGTGTTATTCTCTTTGTCAATTTCTTTATAGGCAAATACTAAAATACTACTTTGTGTTTCTATTGTGAAATGCGTATGCGGCTATTCGTCTTGCTAATCTGTTGTCAGTTTTGTCGTCTCAGTTTTGTCGTTTTCTAAATATTGATTCCTTAATTTGTGTATTCTGTGTGGGAACCTACTTAGATGTCATTCTCTTCACCAACTCTGCCTTGGTAAATAATACAATATTGATTTTTGTATCTCTTTTGTAAATTTACATTCTTATCTGAATTATGCTGTCTACTCAATCAACTTGTCTGTGAAAAAGTATCACAAATGTATGGATGCAAAAATTGATTTTTGACAAGCCTTTTCTGTTATTAAATATTTATTTTTACTTTAGTATTCCTGAAGTACTTTGTTCCTCTTGACTTTCCTTTATTTTTCTATAAAGACGAAAAAGACATCTAAATATAAAAAGGGAAGGAACTATTGCATCAAACTGTTGATTATCCGCTACACATTTACTAGATTCCTCCAGAACACTTGTTTCTTTAAAAGTTGATAGTTCTAAGTAAAAAGTCGGCACTTTTGACGAATACATTTTGACATTTGAATAAGTTTACCGCTATTACTACATAATTCATGATGCAAGGTCGAACAAAAAAGATTTGTTTCATACAAAGTTTTGGCAGGTACAAAAATATATTTTTACTTTCTATGTGAAAAAAAACAAAACAATATTATAACAAATTTCTCTTATCCCAGTCAACGATTGCTACTTGAAACCTCTCATCTCTATGACCTATACCATTACCATTACAGCCAATTTGTTTCTCATGTCATAATATATATTGGGAGAGGCAGAGAGGAGGCAATAAAACAATAATGATTTCGTTTTGCTTTTTTTAGTAACTACTTTCATGCGCGAAAAAAAAGCGAGCAAAAGGAAAACCAAAACTGTTGTAATAATCACAATCAAAACAACAAAAACAGCCAATCACATACATTTCAAATGTGTTTTTCTTAGTCTCTTCAATTCTGTCTACTTCTTCATTTTGATCTATCTATCTATCTATCTATCTATCTATTTCAGTCACTTCATCTCTCTCTCTTTATATATATATATATACATACATATATATATATATATATATATATATATATATATATATATATATATATATATATATATATATATCTTTGATTATATATATCTTTGATTATATCTATCTCCGTCTCATCATTATTCTCTCTCCCCTTGTTTATATCTATCATATACATTCTAAACGTGTTTGATTGTCTTAGTCTTTTAATTTCTGTCTACTTCTTCCTTTCTATCTATCTCAGTATCCCCATATATATATATATATATATATATATATATATATATATATATATATATATATATATGTATGTATGTGGGGATACTGATATAAATATATATATATATATCTTTGTTTACATCTTTCTCAGCCTCTTCATCAATCTCTCTATCTCAGTCTCTTCATACCTATATTTATATCTATCTGAGTCACTTTATATTTCTTTATTTCTTTCTCTCACTCTATCTCAGTGTCTTCATATCTATCTATCTATCTATCTATCTATCTATCTATCTATCTATCTATCTATCTATCTCAGTCACTTCATATATTTCTGTCTCTCTCCAGCTATTTACACGCACACGCGCACACACACACATATAAGAACATGACAAAAACAGTCTTTCGCCTTTCTAATTTGTGCCAGATGGTGCTCAACCATAGTTCTGGCGATGTGACGAAAATGGTTTTCACCTGTTCCTTGTACTACATTTACCTACTAACCGTCAATAGATGTACCTGTTCAACCGGCTTCCATAAATTCTAACCGCAAAATTATCCAATCCTCATCCTTTCTTCATTATCAGATTAAACAAGGCAAAAGAATGTTTGTAGAACTTGATTCCGTTGTTATTTTCCCATTTTAGATTTATTATTTCACTAAGAGATTTAAAGAATTAGTCTGATTACTCTATTAGTGATTAGCATTTAGTCATATTTATTTGACTTTCTGAGATCGGTCCTTTTCAATAATTCAGGTCAGATTTAATCGTGACATAAGTTTACATATACTCGTTTGGTTCATTTATACTTGTATTTGAGAAAAGAAAAGAAAAAATCTTGCACAAACTGCAAGTTTTCAGTTTAAAAATAGGCACCGATATGCAGAGAAAACGATTACTTGGTTACTTATTTTAGTGCATCATTTTACTTAAAATTATTGACGCAGGACGCAAAGAATGATCAGTGCATTATTTAAACAAATTAACCGTAAATAATCAACAGCGCATTTTTATAGCTATCTCACTTATATTACTGCCATCTAAGACTGTTTTTTATATTTACATAAATATAATCCTTCTAAATAACGCGGTTAATCGAAATAAGTGCTGCATAATTTGTTGTATTAAAATAAATATTGATGAATAGTATATATATATATATATATATATACACAGACACACATACACACATATATATATATATATATATATATATATATATATATATATATATATATATGTATGTATATATCCGTATGTGTGTGTCTTTGTTTAAAATTTGATATAGTGCTTAATATTGTGGATAGAGAAATCAAACCTATGTGGTAAGCGGTAAGTGGTTTTACGCTTTAACTTTCAACTTGCAGTGTTCACAATTTTATTCACACTTTCTCTCTTTTTCCCCCTCTCTCTTTTTTTCTCTCTCTCTATATGATAAAATATAGTTTTAATGTATGTTATATATATATATATATATATATATATATATATAAGTAAAAGTGGTCACTATCAGGGATAGAGTGTATATAAATATAAAAGTAGAAACTGAGGTCAACACAGAGCAGCGATAATCTGTTTCATGCTTGAACGCAATCTTCAGGCCAAGTGTGTTGTGTTTTGACTCGACTATTTATATATGCTGGTCAATAGTGCATTATGGGTTACGAGGTCAATTATATTATTTTGACTGTTATTGGGTAGACGGTAACAGTTATGTTTCAAATTATTCTAGAGATGGTACCTCTACAGATTCGCTAAAAATGAACATGCAATTATGAAAAAATGCCCCAAACTTAATAAAAACAATGTTTTATCGTTAAAATTTCTGTTATTATCAAGAGGAAAGACCAAAGAATTTTTTGATTATTAAATTATATTTTTTAAATTTTTTAGAAGTTTCGAAACTTTGGTTTAAATCTTGTTTTTCTTGCGACATTGAGGGACCAAAAATTAGTGTAGGGAATTTTAGCGCCTTTTTGGCGATGAAAAACACATTGATTTGGAAACTCTTGCAAAAATCAAATAATTGTTGGATTTTAATTAAACTCTCAGTACTTATCCGTAAATTAATTAAATTATTTTAGAAATGTTTCTTTTTCTTTTTCAAATCTTGGTAAAAACATTTTTTTACATCAGTTCCCACTCACTTATTTAATTTTATGAAATTTCGAAAAATTAACTTTTGTAGCGCTTAATGTTTATATTAGTTATTCGCAGAAATACTTGGAGAATTTAAATCATCAATTTTTGTTGTAAAACAGGGCCCCAAGTTATCGAAAATCTGCTCTGAACCGTAAAATAAAAAATGGAATAAACCTAAGATATTATTTAATAAGAAAAGCTTTTAATTGCTTTTATGAATAAGATATAATATAGACACTATTGCCTCAAAAATGTTTTTCTCGTTGAATAATGAATTTTTATAGGAATTGTTTTCATTTTAAAATATTTAATTTGAATAATTTATAAAGTTTTAAATCTTTTTAATTTCTATATTAATTTCTACCGGTTAGGTGATATTGTTATTAAGTAAAAACTATATTTACCAATCATAACTACAATTTAGCGACACCCAATATGTTAAAAAATATAAAAAGGTGATCACGTTATATTCCTCAAGTAATTTTTACAGATATGCCTCACGTTGAAAAAATTTTTTGAAAGATATTTTAATAAAGAAAGTTACGTTGTGCTGAGAGATGGCTAAAAATGGCGCTAAAACTCCTTCCAGTCAATTTAAATTAGTTTTGGAATACAGTAATGTATTTTGCTTATTGCAATTATTAAATTTAATTTATTAGCTTGAAATTAAAATCAAATAAAATTTTTGAGAAAGATTTTTCATTTTTAAAAATTAATTTTAAACCTCAGGTATCACGTTTCTTCATATTCTAGAGGCGACTGAGTAGGAAAATTGCGGATTCGAATATATAAATTAAATTAAATTGCACAAGTGCAATACCTACTTGTAACGGATAATAATTCACATTTTATCTCGCTAATGAAGAGTTTGTTAATGTGAAATTGCCCGTTACAAGTTTGTGTTGTCCTTTTGATTTGAACTTAAAAATCAAATCAAATTTAAATCATTGGCTAATGACAGGAATAGAAATCTGAAACATGTACCAATTGTCCAAAAACAAAATCTTCAATATCGAGCCCAAAAGTGAATATATATATATATATATATATATATATATATATATATATATATATATATATATATATATATATATATAGTTTCTTTTTCCCAGGTTTTCTGGTAAGACGTTCAGCTATATTGACACCATTTGTCTTAATAATAACTAAAAACCCATTTGAGTTATTCTGCTAGAAAAAGAACATGTTAAAATCGTTTCATGTCAGCCACACTGGCTTCCCAAATGAGCAATGGTGAGAGGAAAAAGATCATTTCAAGCCCTTAGTAGTGGTGCCAGCCTTCATACACTGGCTTCTACCTTCAAAGTCCATTTAAGAACCATCAAAAGAACAGTGAATAAGTTTTAAAAAGATGGATCAGCAGAGAGGAAAACTGGAGCAGGAAGTCACAACAGCATGAGGGATCATCATTTCCAAAGAGCAGTGAAAAAAGACTTGAAAATGAAATTGTACGTGAAACCTTTGAGGCACTTAGTTATTCCAGGAGAGAAAGTAAGAAGTTTAGCGAGGTCGAAAATCATCTTGAATAAGTTGGAAAATGATCCTGGAGCATATATATATATATATATATATATATATATATATATATATATATATATATATATATATAGATATATATATGAACTTAATTTCAATCCTTCATGAGCTTCCGATCCTTAGCTATGATTAATTAATGATGAACATGTCATTTTCGTTTATGATCTGATCGATTTCATTTCGATTCTTCTGTTAAGCTTGGAGAGAATTATACAATCCAATAGTGTTATAAAAACCTCGGAGAATTCCAGTAAGATATCTTTACTCAATTCTAAGATATAACGGTTCAAATCTGAATCAAACAAATGGACAATTTTGCTTCTACACGATTATGACAATTTTGCTGTTACACCCGCTATATATATATGATAAAAATATACTTTGCTATATTTATGAGTTAAATTTTTCGATATCAGGAATAGAGCGTATGCAAATATAAAAGTAGACATTGAAGTCAACACCTAGCGGCGAGATTCTGTTTCATGTTTAAACACAAAACATGGCCTGACGATTGTGTTTAAGCATGAAACAAACTGTCATCGCTGGGTGTCCCCAATGTTCATATATATAATAATAGCTGGCCACTCGTATTCGAGGATACCCGTCTATTAGAGCGGCTAGCCAATCCCTATTGAAGACGCTCGCTCAGGCACATTTGTGTTTGCTCAACACCCACAGAGCCCACTTATGGTTTATACTGCAACTATGCTGAGCAGACCTTAGTTACAGTTTCTGGGAAAGGGCGTGTTATCTAGCGTGATCAACAATTTGAACAAGGCCAGCATGCTCAAGTCCTCGGTCATGATGACTTGTAGCTTCGTACTAGCACAGCTATCGACGGACTCAAGAGTTCCGTCTACCCAATTTCACTCACAAGGCTTGGCTCAAACCGTGGTATGGTTTCAGGCACTTTCCAAAGGTGTCGCACGCTGAGATCGACCTCAGCCCAGTCCGATAACATCAGGAAGTTTTCTTCCTGACAAATCGTCCATGATGAGATTCGAACCCCGGTCCATATATATATATATATATATATATATATATATATATATATATATATATATATATATATATAACTGTGTGTGTGTGTATGTATGTGTGACAGGAAGATGATATTCGGATTGGCGCCATTCTTCGCAGTGTAAACGTTAGTTGACCTGTTCGAGCATCCATTTACCAGGACACTGCACTTTCTTACTCTCCAATATGACCGAATTTCAATGTATCGTGCTATCCTTTAGCGTAATCAGAATCCAACTCTCAAATGGCTCGTCTCGACCTCAGTTGTCCACTCAACTGTCTCATCATCACTTCAACTCCCAATTTAAAAGTTTTCGCCTCTCCTATGCCTTGTAAAACATGCTGCTTTCTGTCAAAGCCTTTCCAGTCCCCTCCAGCTTCCTCTGCTCTTTTGCGCCGCGTGTGCCTTTCGTTACCAAGATTACCATACCCGGTCGTAACAATATTTGATTACCATACCCGGTCGTAACAATATTTGAGAGCACTCTTGAAAAATCAAGACTTCATTATTATTATTAACCCTGAATTATCTCCAATCCTCGCAAATTTTTTCATCCGGAGACTAAAGGAGAAATCCTTCCCAAAGCTATAGAACGCGTCAAGCGTGTGACCAGTTTTCAAGAACGCGGGTGAACGTTCGTCTCCGTCTCAATACGGACACACCAGCCTCCTCAGTATCATTAGCAAATTCTTTGAGGCTATAAGCGCAAATAATAATGTTTTTCTTCGTAAAATACAGTAAGATGAAGCAATTAAAAACTATGTAGGAGGCTGCCATAGATAGTAATAAGCTAGATTTGTGGATTATTACCTTTGATTTTCATTGTCACTGGGTGAGTTTTTCCTATGGTCTTGTGGCAGATGGAAGAAAGTTTAGTAAACAATGTCATGCCAGGGTTTGTCTCGTGCAAAATAATTTATAGTCTATTGTGTACAATAATTGAATTGTTTTTACAATTCATCAAAATCTTTTCCCCCAGGCGTATTAAAAGCCAAAGAAAACTTAATATTATCTCTTCAGCTTATCTTGTAAATTATGCATAAACATATTCACAGAACCAAAAACTTTCAAAACATATTTACCGTTACGGCTCCATAAATTTCTAGAGGAAGTTAACACCAATTTCTAGAGGAAGTTAACACCAAATTGTGACCTGTCCAAACATCCTTGTCGCAACTCATTTGAAGATAAGCTCACATCATTATCTGGTGGACAAAGCTTTGAAAAATCAAAATTATGATAAAAGTATGTTTTATGCGTTTATTTGTGTCCATCTACGCAGTTAAGGTATGCATAACGACTTCAGTGCCTATAGAATTTTATCTAAAATATTAAAGCATAATTTCTGTTTGAATTTGTGAGATGAAGGTAACATCCGGGAAACTTTTTATTTAATATCCGAGGGTAGATTGTTCTTGTTCCTCGGTGGATATTTCGTCTAGTTCTTCTTTAGTAGTCCTGGGTATGACGACAAACTTCATTCGGCAGCAAGCCTCTGATCGAGAGATTGGAGGTTTTGAGGAGCGTGGAACCACTTCTTAATTGCTTTTGTTCTCAGATCAACCCTGACCCGAGGTGGTAGCATCTGTTAGGGTCCCAGCTATGGGTAAATAGTGAACCTCGCAAACAAAACATTATGAAAGCATAAAAATACATTTTTATAGTAAAAATACCAGCAATACGTTTTATATAAAAATTACCAACATTATATATTTATAGTAAAATAATCAACAATACATTTTATCTCTAGTTGAAGGCATACAATTGCGTTCAAATATTTAGATTTCGGCATTAAGTAACCCATATATGTGTTTATATGCCATTAAACAAAATCATCCAAACCAATTTTCTTTAGTTCTTCTCAGTTATTGCTCGACGTTTTCTTTAAGTTCAAGTCTGCATTATGTGGCCCACGGTTTGAAATCACAATTACTACCTCACCCAATTCACGAACAAGCACTTTAATGCTCTAGGCCAGGTTTTTCCAACCTGGGTGATATCACCCAGCAGTGGGCAATTTCAACTTCAATTTTAGTGGGCGATATAGGATTTTGAGTATTTAAAAATGTATTTCATCATATGTTAATCGAAAAGAAATATTCAATGGAGATATGCAAAGAATATGGATGAAAAAAAAAACAGGAGACTAAATGGAAATAATTAGGCGACGTTCCTAGATCAGATATAAATATCCCTATAAAAAAAGGAATATTTTGGTATTTTCTATAGAGTTGAGAAGGTAATTAACATTCAAATAGTTCTTTAGACCAAATAACATTTTTCGGATATATAACTCAGATGAGGGAAGACCAAAAACAACAAAAATATTCGCTGAATTTTTATTAGTTTCTGGTAATATAGATTCTTTTTAATTTTATAATTATTAACAAAACCTGGGTTCGTCGCCCGAGACGCAGAGATAAAAAAAAATAGCTAAATATTCTTCTCTTGCTGATAGATTTTTTTTTTACTCCTGTGGCAGTGGAGACTTCAGGGGTTATTGGCCCTCGTTCGATGGTGTTCCTTCGGAGGATTGGCGCGATTGCGTCTCGATTAAGGAACGAGCCTCGCGAAACGGAGTGGCTCTTGCAGCGTGTCTCACTGGCGACGGTTCGAGGTAATGCTTTCTCCATCATAGCGGCTGGCAGAGGATAGAAAAAAAAATTTGTTTATAGTTACGTTGTTCTGGAATTGTCATCATTGGCCGACTGAACTTGCTTTGTTTCAATTATTGTTTCCCTTAGATTGAACTTACCATTTCTTTTTATACTATAATGTATTTCAGTGTTATCCAATAAATCTTTTCTTTTAATTATTAAAAAACAAAAAAACAAAAAAAAACATATATATATTTTTCAATGGTCTAGTTTGCTTTCGTTTGTTTTTTCATACGGTAGCAGCAGAAGCAACAGTCGTTGTATGTCAGTTACCTTCGTTTGCTATTTTTTACTACATCAAAAAGTCAGTTTATGAATCAGTAACAAAGAGTTACAAAGGAGAGGAAATTGTGGAGAGCCATGATCGCCTACGTCCTGAACGGACACGGCACATAGAAGAAGAATAAAATTTTACCAAGCAATTTTCGCATTCCTTTGAATATTTACTATATAGGTGGGCGGTGGAAAATTCGTTCCATATAAAAGTAGGCGATGTCACTTTGAGAAGCCCTGCTCTAGGCTGCTGTCTAGTGGAACAATTCTGAGTGTAGAGCCTAAAAGTTAAGGTAGAATTAGTTAACTTGATTGACAAGCATCTCATAGAGGTCGGATAGCACAACGGCCGAATAACAAAAAAGTTGACATGTAAATAATGTAAATATCAAAGCATATACAATTTCATTAAACTCATCCGAAATGTAGTTCTTGTACTTATTTTTAGGATGTGGGCTTCTATTATTTTTTAGGTTTTTGCCTGTTTGTGCATTATATATTTATGTTTTCAACAAGTATTTTTCGTGTCGAACTTGGTATATATTCACATTGGTTTAGATGGGTCGTTATAGAGCTATGATGAAAGAGCTGCAAGATTAGCCATCTTGATAAAAGAGTCGTGGCATGTCCGTCAGAATTATTCATGAATTTACTTTTATTAAGATCACAGTTCCGTATGTAGCATTTGAATTCATATATACTTTGAATTTGATGAAAAAAATTATATCAGTACTGTCATCTTAACATCTATAATTTGGATTTCACCAAACTATACAAAACGACAAGCATACGGAACGGACAATCATTTGAACAATTTCTACATACACTATACCCCAAAAGAAATCACGTGTTCACACACAAGAAAACACAATAAAATCTTTAAAAAAGTAATACATTTTCAGTCATTTTCAATGAAACATGTATTAGAGGGGTATTACTACTCAAATACACATCTATCTATCTATATATATATATATATATATATATATATATATATATATATATATATATATATATAAAAGTGAACATTGAAGTCAACACTTAGAGGCGACAGGCAGTTTCATTCTAGACGCAATCATCAGGCCTGACGATTGCGTCTAGCATGAAACTGCCTGTCGCCTCTGAGTGTTGATTTCAATGTTCACTTTTATATTTATATACGCTCTATCTCTGATATTGAGCACTTTATCCCATAAATATAGCACACTTTAAAACTATATTTCTGTATATATATATATATATATATATATATATATATATATATATATATATATATATTTGAACAATAAAAATTATTATAAAAATTGAAATCTTCAGACACACCGGGTTGTAGATTAATATTCTTTCGTTTTTATTATTATTATTTCATTTAGATTCCTCGACTAGTTTCGGCCAACATGGCCATCATCAGTAGAAAAAATATTTCTGCTTGCTGGTAGCAGTGAACTACAGAAATGAATGTCTTGATGGGGAAAATGAACTTTTATCTGTAGTTTTCATTTGTTTTTTTATTTGTTTTTTATCTTTTTAATATGAATTTTTTTAGCATTCCTTGTGTTGGCCAAACAGTCTCTTTTAAGTTGTTATTTGAGATAAAAGCTGGATGGATTCATGCTGCTTTGAATTCTCTTGGTCAGTTTGGCATTTTATTGGTTCCTGAAGAGGGGATGTGTCTCTGTTAAGTGTGTGTGTGTGTGTGTGTGTGTGTGTGTGTGTGTGTGTGTGTGTGTGTGTGTGTGTGTGTGTGTTATTTGGTTCTTAGGGAGTGAGTGAGTATGATATGTGTAAGCGTGTATATTGCTGTGGGTGTGTGTTATCATTTGGCTCATTAGGGAGTGAGTGAGTATGATGTGTGTAAGTGTGTATATTCGTGTGGGTGTGTGTATAAGGGTGAGGCCTCAACACCTCCGTAAGCATGTCTGTTTTGTGTGGGTGAGAAATGTGGGAAGGTTTTGATTTGTAGGGTTATGTTTTAATACTATATATATTGTTAAATTTATGGTTTAGAACGGCTGGATAGTGTGTTTTTAAACGTTGTATCCACTTATTTTCATGGAACTCTAAAATCTTTCTAATGTTATCTGCTCTGGACTTTTCTATTCTCTCAATTATAGTGAATTTGGCATGGGTTTTGAAATCGTGTTTTCTAGGCGGAAATGTTGTTCTACATGTAAGAATTTTTCATAGGGAGTCGACTTAATTCGATTGCGATAATTATTAATTCTGTAGTGAAAGGGCCATTCAGATTTTCCTACATATTGTTTCTGGCATAGTGTGCATTCTAGGAGGTAAATTATGTTATGACTTCTACAGTTAGAGTCGTGGTAGATTTTGAAAGTAGATTTAGTGACTGAGCTAGTGAATGAATTCGTGTGTCGAATATGGTTGCAGCATAAACTTCTTTTGTTGTTACATGGTTGGGAAAATCCTGTTGTTTTTGTTGTTAGTTTATTACGGATTACCTTGTCCCCTGAAATGTGGTTACTACCTATGATTTATTTTAGGTTCTTAGGTCTACGATATGCTAGAAGGCCGGGTTCCTTAAACATTTCTTTTTTAGGTCTGGTTTGAGATGTAGTATTTCTCAGCGACTTTTGATTATTTGGGATAGTGGAGGCAGAGTGGGGTTGAAAGTGGTTACTAGAGGAATGCGGCTAGATTTATTTTTAATCTTGTACATTAGGGTGTCTTCTCTAGGTGTGGAAATTGCTTTATTTATTTGTTCCCTGATTAGGTGTTGTTTATAGCCACGTGTTGTGAATTGATGCTCCAGATTTTCAATGTTTTTTTTAATTCTTCATTGTGGGAACATATCCTTCTGAGTCTAAGTGCTTGTGAATAGGGAAGGTTCTCTTTGAGGTGTTTAGGCTGGGAAGACTTAAAGTGTAGATAGTTGTGGGTGTCGGTGATTTTAGTGTGTAGTGTCGTTTGTAGTTTCCTGTTTTCATCTATGTAAATGCGGGTGTCTAAAAATGTTACCAATGTTTTGGATTTTTCATAGTCAAACTTAATTGAGTCGTGCACTGTGTTTAGGGCCATGAGGAATTGGATGAGTTTGTCGTCACTGCCCGTGTATACAAAGAATATATCATCGATATATCTTGCATAGAATACGCAGTCGTTACCAATGAGGGGATAGATATGGGTCTCCTCAAATTTTCCCATGAATATTGTAGCATATGAAGGAGCTGCAATGGTGCCCATGGCACAACCTCTTACTTGAAGGTAGTGTGCTCCATTGAAGTTGAAAGTATTCAATGTAAGAATATGCTCCATGAGTTTTATAACTTCTAGGGGGGGGGTTCTTGATTTCTTCTTTTAGTAAGTGCTTCCTGAAGGGCGGTTAGTCCTTCGATGTGTTTAATGTTTGAATAGTGACCTTACATCCATAGTCACTAGAATAGCATTCTCTAGAACTGTTTGTATGTGATTAATTTTGTTTAGTAGATATGTTGTGTCTCTGATGTAGGATTTTACTTCCTTAGCTAGGGGCTGTATGTAATGGTCTACGTATTTTGAAATTTTGGTCGTGTGGCAGTTGAATGATGAAATGACGGGCCTTCCTGGGTTGTTGCTTTTGTGTATTTTAGGAAGGAGATAGAAACGAGCAGGTGTAAAGTTTGTGGGTGTAAGTGTTGCATGTTTCTTTGTCGATTAGATTGTTGCGAAGCATTATGTTTAGTGAATAGTTAATTCTTTTTGGCATATGCAAATATATATATATAGGAGGCACGGTGGAGTAATGGATAGCGGATTGAGGAATCGGAGAGTCGAATTCGAATTCCAGTTTAATCCATTACATTCACTTACGTGATAATACCCTTCTCTCTCCAGCTATGGGTAAAAAGGAGGACAGACTGGGTTCTATAGACTTGGATGGCAATTGGTCTAAGAGAAGGAAAACTCTGAATTCAAAACCTGCGAAGTGGTATTTGGAGACCTTGTGGCACGTAGTGCACCAGCACTCTTTATTCGGCTTTTCAAAAAGTGTGGTTGGTTCTGCACAAAGCCTTCATCAATATAATCAAATCATATATGCTGGCGTCTGGCTGTCGGTTCCTAGGAACTGAGCTGCTTGACCCTCATACGTTGAATACGACGGGAGAGTCCACCATATATATATATATATATATATATATATATATATATATATATATATATATATATAGATAGATAGATAGATAGAGAGAGAGAGAGAGAAAGAGATAGATAGATAGATAGATAGATAGATAGATAGATAGGCATGTAAACTATAATAGTTGAGTACAGCATTAACTACACGCGCAAATGATTCATACAATTTTACTATTACTGTACGTTTGGACGATTCTGGTTTTCTCTCTTTCTCACTCATTCACTCACTTTCTTTCAATATATATGTGTGTTTGTATGTATATGCGTGTGTATGTATATATGTGTGCACGTGACAGAGAGAGAGAGAGAGAGAGAGAGATAAAGAGAGAGAAAGAGAAAGAGAGAAGGGGGGGCTGTTGAAAATTTCACTTAACAAAATCTGACCAAAAATAACAAATATACAAATTTGTATGAGAAAGTTGTTTTTTTAAAAATTTTGCTGAGAACTTTTCAGCAGCCTTACACACACATACACATTTATGGTCAGATTTTGTTAAGTGAAATTTTTCAGCAGCCTTACACATGTGTGTTCTCGGCTAAATTATAAAAAAAAACTTATATATATATATATATATATATATATATATATATATATATATATGTATGTATGTATGTATGTATATGTGTTTGTGCATGCGCGTGCTTGTTCACACATGTATGTGTGTAAGGTGAAAGTAAAAGTATTAATTAGCGGTAAGTTTTGTGACAGAAAAGCTGGCGCTATTCGCTCGGAAATAGAAAGAGTGAGAGAATGAAATTAACTACTGCACACGGCATCACTGCTGATTGGCACATATTTCACTCTTTAGACAGTTACATTTTTCCATTGGTTAACAAATATGCTTCATTAAGCATCCTGTCCGGTATATTGGAAAGAAACGCCGGAAGTATTTATAATACAGGATGTCCAAGTTCTAAATCAAAGTGTCAGATCTGAAAAGTTACTGTTTCAACTGAAAATGACCAGAGAAAATGTCTGCATAGGACAATAAATAATGCGTTGACGCGGATTTCTTTTTTTTTTCTTTTTTTTCTTTCTGAACAGACGAATTAATTATTTTTTGGATAGGTGGACTCTGTTGAGAAAAAACAAAACTTGGAAATAAACCCTATGAATAACTATCAAAAATCCATTCACTTTTCCCTAGAGACATTCTAATGAAAATACCTAAGATCATTTATTTAGTCTGTTGGGCCCCATTTAACTAGACGGTCAGTGTACTCCCTCAGAATTATATAATAGATACTTTATCTATTATTATCCCCTTGTATATAATTAATATACATTTATAACTAACGTTGTATTGAAAACAATGTGTTGTGGGTTGTTCTGTGGTGTGGTCGGCCTTGTGTCAATGTATTTCTCTTTTTTATATAAATAAATATATAATTTTGTTTGGGGGTTAAAAAGACATCATCCGCCCCACAACGGAAATATATAAATTACAAACAAATCAACAAGATACAACACAATATGCGTAAACAAAAACGATAAAAGGCTTTCGTATGCATTTCAAAAATAAAATTGTATATTTTAAAGATCACATACGTATACAGAGATAAAAAGTTTTTGCTTATCTGATTGGAGACATATGGTCTGTCAGAGCGCTGTTTAGTTTGGGCGTGGAAAATAAAAAGAGAGAAAATTTGATTTCTGTCTCAATTGACGGCAAAACGCCTGTTCCGGTGCATGATGAAAGTTTTTATATTTATTTAACTATTTTTTTTTTATAATCTAAATTTTTCTTTATTTTTAATTATCATTCTTATCTATATTTCAAAGTAATTTTATTATTTAACTTTTAATTTTCTTTTATTATTAATTATTTATGATTTTGGTTTCATGCTCCTACATAATCTAGTATTATGGTTTAGAGGTTATTTAGTGATTTATTTGTTGCTATGAATTCACTACTATTTTAATCATAGTGCGCACGGAATTTTGCGCTTAAATTTCTGTAAGAGAAATCAACATGATGTAAGTAAAAAATGTCTCCGCGACCCCATCTCAGACCGATCGGTGGCCCATTGATCTCAATCTTAGATCAATCTCTTCGAAATCTTTGCGACTATACAAGAACCACTTTTGCCTTCTTTTAACTACATAAACGTAGTTAGATTTGTGCATTTTTATATATGAACTTTAAATATTCGATTTTTAATTCTTCTTATACTGTTCCCTGTTTCATTATTGTCTTTTGAAAGAACATCTACATTATTGTATAAAGGAATTTTGCCTCCCGTTTGAATATATATTTTCCATTTCTTTTCCATTATATATTTTCTATCCATTGAGTTTAATAAATGTTCTTACTGAATTTAAAAATCTTTTCGTATTCATTTCTTAATTACTCAGTTTCTTATAAAAAAATGTTTTATTGGTAAAAAATATAACATAATTAAAAATAACGCTCCGTACGCTCCGACCTTCTTCAAGTGACATACGTTGGAATTTCGAACCCTAACCCTAACCCTTCGAAATTTAGCCCTCGGGAGATAACTGTTCTAATTCCACGTGCCATCCATTATAAATAGTGTAAATAGTTTCAATACCTAATCTCAGAAATATAGACAGGTAAGAATTTGTTTTTTGTCGTTTTATGCGAGAGAATATTGCATTAACAATATTTTGAATAACAATAATTTTCTTGGGTACATGTCCTACTATTTAATCCATAAAATATGTAGATAATTATAAACAAACAAATAAATATTATAAAAGTCTAGGCTTGTCTTTTACACTGACATTTGGAAGAAGTGTATTTAAAAGAAATCCAGACGGTTTATAAAAAATAAATTTGATGTGTTGCATTTTTTTGTCAGTAAAATTTTCTAAACTTAAAATTGGCTCTAAAAGAACCAACAGAAATGATTCGGTCAAGGCGGACTGTTTGTAATTTCATCATTCAAATTTAAAAAATATATACACTTTGTATTTATTGTTCAATGAAAAGAGTGCCTTCGATCAACATAAATGTAAAGTTAAGACCCGTCTGGGGCCTCTTTGATTATATATAAGACGGCTCAGCTTATTACCTCAGAAAGTATTATAATTTTAGACAAGAAGTTAATATAATTTTAGACCAGAAGGTAATGATAACTTTCTACCAGAATGAATTAATAATTTTCGACCGGAAGGAGCGAAAATTTCGAAGAAGACATGAAAACTTAATCCTGAAGGCATAAAAATAAGGTTCTAGAAGGAAAAGATTTTTTAAAATCTGTTAGTTGTGGATGATCTAATTCTCACGGACAAAGCAAACGGCAAAAAAAAAAAAATGAATCAAGTGAAACCTTCTAAAGAAGAAAAATTGTTGAAAATCCCTGTAACAGAAATAGATTTGCCAAAGCCACCTTCTATTTTTTCGTTTTTCTTTTAGGTAGGTCTATCTTTTTTAAAGAGCATTTTCAGCCTTGTTTAAAAATGTTGTATTTTTATATCTATTTCTAGGTAAATGATAGACATTACACTGTATTAGTTGGTTCGCAGTTTTAGAATATAGTGTTTAATATTTTTAATCTGTCTATATTTCTGAAATGAGGTAATGAATGTAACTTACACTATTTACATTGTTCGAGCTGTTGTCCTCATCTTTATTGTTATATTCACGACGTTTCACCCGTTGTACGCTCTGGCCTTCTTCAGGTGATATACGTTGGAATTTTAAACTGAATGAATTTCAAACCGAACCCTTGATTTAGTCCAGGTGCTATGAATATACCAGTTTCAGTTATTTCCTTTTAGTAACTAAACTCTCCAAGTTTTTATTTGCCTCCGCTGTGGCCAGGTATTGAAATCACAACTCTTTGGGTCAAGTAGATTATTTCAGCCAACGCTTTTATCCACTGGTCCATGTGTCCTTGGGGAACGTCGATAAAAAGATGAGGACAACAGTCCGAAAAATGTAAATAGTGTAAATATTTAATATTTTTGTTCTTAATTCTGAAGGACAAAGAAAATGTGTGAATTCACTTTCATATGTTTGAGTTTTATTAAAATTCTAATCATCACTTTTTGAAGCAATAAACATTGCCATGGATTGAAGGTAGTTAAAATAATAGCGGTGTTAAGGGAAAACCGTCTTTTTGACAAAACCGTGTTTTTTTCGGGTACGATGGTTAAGCTATGTCGACATTTCTTTTTCATATTGTCCATGTTTCTCTTTACTTCCCGCCCTACCATCTCACTACATTAATGTGACCACTCAATTTCTGATCTACCATACATTACTCAAAGTGCTTAATGGTTCATTGTGATGGAAATTTAATTAAAATAAGATTGATTTACAAGGACAAAAATAGTAGATGGGATGGTCAAATGAATTGCGCAATGAGATGTAGCATCGACTCAGTATATATCAACTGCTTGTAGTCTTGTTTCATCTGAGAGGGGGGAAATACATTTATCGATGCTTATTCTTAACTGTTATTCATTTTGCTCGTTTCTTGTCAAGCTATCGACAATCTACAAGTCTGGTAGATGTACGAATGTTGCTCGCTGAAATGCAGTCAGAATATTTTTTCCTTCATTTTTCAGCATAACAGATGTAAATATCTCGCAATATACAAATGGCCCCAAAATAAATAGATCTTTTCCTTTGATGAGGTTATTCTACAACGGCACACAAAGGCGTTTTGGTATAGTTTAGAAATGATGTTGATGATTAGCTTTTTTACGGCTTATCAAGCCTTTAAAATCGAAACATATTTTTGTAATGTAAGAATTTGTATTTACATTATTTACAATACATCGTTGCCCTCATCTTTATTGCCATATTCACGACGTTTCTGTTGTTGTAAGCTCCGACCTTCTTCAAGTGACATACGCTGGAATTTCGAACCGAACCCTTTATTTAGCCCATAGGAAATGACTGTTTTAATTCCACGTGCCATGCGATATAAATAGTGTAAATAGTTTTAATACCTAATCTCTGAAATATAGACAGGTAAGAATTTGTTTTTGTCGTTTTATGCGAGTGAGTATTGCATTAACAATGTTTTGAATAACAATAATTTTACCGGACACATATCCTACTATTTAACCCATAGATGGGAGTAGAAGATAGATTCATACCTTTCACAGGGGTATTTGCGTGTAAGGGAATGTAACGAACTCGACTGAAACGCTTATAAAATATTATTTGAAGAACAACAGAAATTTGCGTAAATTGTCATTTCAGTCCTAACAAACGAAGCAATAAATATTGAAAATAATATTCTTAATTCTCTGTATTCTTGAAAATATGATACTAAGCTAAGGTTAGTAAAGCAGAAGACCAAAAAAGGACAAAAGTAGGGGATTGTGCTGCGCCAATCCTGCTCATCAGAAAAATCAAAATTCTGGATTTTGTCTTTTACATTGGTTTGAAGACCGACTGTCGGAATTATTCATCTATTTAAACTACCGAGCAGGTCACAGTTTGTGGTAGTCTTATTTGGGATATATACTGTCTTTGTATAGGTGGGTTCAAAGGTTACCAAAGGTCTTTTTGAAACTAGTAACTGAATATCTGGCTAGAAACCGTTTTTGCTTTTAATTTTTACACACGCTTAATTTTACTATTTAACACGTTGACTGCAAAAGTCAGTTACGAAATCTGATTCCAAACACCAATTTTATAGTAGCCAACTTAGGCAATAATTATTTTTCAAATACTTCGTTTCCGTGTTATATTTTCAATATATACTTCCTATAAAAGTTTGTTTTTAGTTACCAGTACGATTTTCCATTTCTGCCTTAGACGCCAGATATCAGTTATTTGCATTTAATTCGACGGGAAACTAGTGGTTGTAGGCTTGATGGCTTGACAACGCAAGCGAGAGTCAGCGTCATAATAAAAACAGCCAATGACGAGTTATCTCGTGGCTGGCATCAACACGCTAATGAAAGTAGTTAGCCAAAATAACGGAAATGATAACATTGGGGAAGTAGTGTAATGTTTTCGGATAGCTTGGTTCGCTGTGATATTATGGGTCCCTTCAAAGATGATGACAGGATGTGATTTAGAGAAACATGTTAAGTTCTTGAAGTAAACGATTTTTTAATTTTTCGTGGATGGATGGATGTTGGATTTAACGGCATGTCAACTCCTATTTGGGTCATTTTATGCCGAAGCCTTATTATGAATTTAAGTTGGTTATTTTGTATAAAAGGTTGAAGTATAGTTGGTAATATTGTTCTTCAAAAAAGTATAGTTGGTAACATTGTTCTTCAAAAAAGTATAATTGGTAACATTGTTCTTCAAAAAAGTATAGTTGGTAACATTGTTCTTCAAAAAAGCACAGTTGGTAACATTGTTCTTCAAAAAAGCACAGTTGGTAATATTGTTTTTCAAAAAAGTATAGTTGGCAATATTGTTCTTCAAAAAAGTATAGTTGGTAATATTGTTTTTCAAAAAAGTATAGTTGGTAATATTGTTTTTCAAAAAAGTACAGTTGGTAATATTGTTTTTCAAAAAAGTATAGTTGGTAATATTGTTTTTCAAAAAAAAAAATATAGCTGGCAATATTGTTTTTCAAAAAAATATAGTTGGTAATATTGTTTTTCAAAAAAAAAATATAGTTGGTAATATTGTTTTTCAAAAAAGTAATAATATTTTTTCATTTTCATTCTGGTCTTTTGTGATCTTTATAAAAAAGCAATTATTTTGTTGATAATATTTATCAAATATGCGGATGTAGTTTGTCGTCATACCCCGGACGCAGACGTAGTTTGTCGTCATACTCCGGATGCGGACGTAGTTTGTCGTCATACCCCGGACGCGGACGTAGTTTGTCGTCATACCCAGGACGCGGACGTAGTTTGTCGTCATACCCAGGACGCGGATGTAGTTTGTCGTCATACCCAGGACGTGGGAAAGATCTGGAAATTCACTATTTGCCCATAGCTGGGACCCCAACAGGTGCTACCACCCCGGGTCTGGATGGACCTGGGAACACCAGCAACTAAGAGGTGGTTCCACGCTTCCTCAAAACCTCCCGATCAGAGGCCTTGCTGTTAGATGCAGTTTAACGTCGTACCCAGGACGAATTTTTCGTGGGGTCAATGTTACAACGAAGAGTTTTTATGATAATGATAATGGCAATATTAGCCGTTACCCTACAAGGAAATATTTGGCATTCATTGACCGAGGAGCCAGTATTACATTCAGCTGAAATTAATAAATGACGGAATTTATAAAAACCTATAAAGGAGAGGAAATTATGGTACAACATGATCAACGTCCTGAAGGATCAAGGCACATAGAAGAAGAAGTCGCATGTAGTCACATACTGATGGATGTTAAAGATGTCAGCAAATCTTTTCCCTTTCAGAGCAGTTTTGGAAATAGTTAAAAATCACTGGGTGCGAGGTTAAGACTTGTGAATAAGGAAGATGGCCTATTTTAACTATTAACGGGCGAATTCCTAATTCATCATTTTGCTCATTCCCATCACCTGAATCACTTTTCAATATTCATATTTATTTCTGCTATCAGTTGGACACTTAATCTTCGCTCTGAGTGTATCAAAATTCGTCCTTTTTTTTTTTTTGGCTTCCATCATCATGGCTGTTGATAACCTCCAGGAGAGCAATTTATTATGTCTTCCCAGTCTGACGTTTCCCAGTCTGACAGGAAGTGGAATGATTATATTGAATCAATTGCTAAATCTGCTGTTACGGAAGTCTGTTTCCTATGTCATGCTAGAAGACTTTTTCCCTCCAGTATCTATCTTGATCATTTATAAGTCTATTTGTCCGTTCATCGAATATTGCTTCCATATCTGGTTTGGTGCTTCAGGTATATATCTAGAGATTATCGACAAAATCCAAAGAAGAATCTGCAATGCTATCAGCCCTTTCATTGGTCCAATCTTGGATAAACGAAAATTGATGTGTGTGTGTGTGTGTGTGTGTGTGTGTGTGTGTGTGTGTTAGTGGAAATATTCTAGGTAATTTTTTCCGGAACAGATTTCAGTAATGTAGTCACATGTTAGTGGATGTCTTGGATGTCAGCAAATCCCCGCTCTTTCAAAGAGGTTTTCAATTTTGGAAATAGCGAAAAAAGCCTGGTTAATAACGTGGATGGCTCATTTTCGTAATCGTTTACTTAATCAGTAGCTCAAGAACTCCTAGCGCGCCTTTTTCCCCATCTGACAGAAAATTGCCACTCCGTTTCTTTATGCATATTCACTTCTTTGCTATTCTTCATATACTTAATCTTCCGGGCAAATCGATGTGGTATAATGGTTAGCAAACTTGTCTCGCTAGAACAATTACGACTGAGTAGTGGGTGCTCCATACATTCGGCCTTGTGCCACATCTAAGATACGCTTAGAAAATCACCATAAGTATAAATGCATTGGGTACTTCGATGTGGTGTAATGGTTAGCAAACTTGTCTCGCTAGAACAATTACGACTGAGTAATGAGTTCGATCTTCACTGGGTGCTCCATACTTTCGGCCTTGTGCCACATCTAAGATACGCTTAGAAAACCATTAGGATACAATAAATATACAGTTCTTTGCTATCGTTCGCATACTTAATCTTCCGGGGCACTTCGACGTGGTGTAATGGCTAACAAGCTTGTCTCGCAAGATCACTTACGGCTGAATGGTGAGTTCGATCTTCACTGGGTGTTCCATACTTTCGGCCTTGTGCCACCTCTAATCATCATACTTAATTTTACGTCTGAGTACTGCAAGGTTCGAATTCTGTTTGCCGCTGTACCTTGTATTTTTGGTTATCAGCTTTTTTACATCATTGCTCACAGCTTGCCCTTTCTTGAGTCATTTGTGTCACTAAAAACAATCGATTTCTTCAGGGTGTGTTTACCATAATCCATTTTTAATTAGTGGCTAACGTCACACCTGCATGTTTATAATTCTTTGCACGAAACATGCTGCTAATCCGCTGATCCAGATTCCTTTCACCCATTTTCCGCAAACGGTATAATATGAATGCGTAATACTCTTTATAAAAATGCATATTGATAATGCATATTGATAATTCATAAAAAAATAAAACAAAATTATCGAAATTCAGGCTGGTTTTAAATGTAGAGTTTTTCTTCTCCTAGACTGGTTGCTACCTTAAGGTAAAAGAACCCAGTCAGCCCTGCTATTTAATCCATAGCTTGAGGGAGAAGATTTGATAACCGTTACACCACCGGCACACCTAATGGACTTTAACCAGTTTTAAAACGGAATTGTTTTGAGAACATCTTGTAGAATGTACATTTATTCATATATAGACACCTTGACTCTTTTTATGCCCTCCTTCTCAAGATTTTCAAGTTGCTGTCAATATACGATGACACTTTTTCAGTCGTGGTGAACAAGCAGATAAAGAAGCAACTGTTTGCACTTTCATCGCCTGGAAAATAACGATTCCCTTATCATTTTTCTGTATTTCGACTCTTCTTTTTTTCTTCTTGTCTATTTTATGTAATATTCACTCACCTGAAGAAAGAAATAACTAGCAGCATTTACTCAGATAGGTTCTTGCATTTCATTTTTATGCTGCTTGGTGTGGATGTCTTCGAGATTTTTTTTTCTGCTGATACCAGTCTATCGAGGCGACGTTTGATGAACAGTGGTTTACAAAAAAAAATCGTGCTCTGTTTTAGTGTCAAGTGATACTTTTGATGTGGACCCGAAGTAGGGGTCACGGAAGGAAAACACGGAACACGGGTTAGAGGTAAGAAAGATATATTAAACAGAAAGTTACAAAGAATAGTGTAAGAGTAAGCAGAGCTTACTATCCAGTGGTGTCCGATATTGGTATCGTACGCGGCTGCGCATTACTGGTGCTACTCCTATGATACTACCATTCACATAATAATATAGTACTGGGAGAGTCCATGATGTAGGAAAGTATCGGTCTCACAACACTTTTGTTTCTAATTGATAGACAGTGTTTTTGAATGTGAAATAATTAAAACAAAGATTCAGTTTTGGCGTGGAGTTGAAGGATTGTGCAATATTCCTATCAAATCGACCATTACAAGAAAAAAGTAATATAGATAGCGCGGGTGTGCAGGTAGCATAACACTTAACTGCGCAGAAAGCGGAATCGGTGAAGCGATTTCCATACCCTACCCTAGATTTTTGCATTCATTTTCCTGCATAAGAAGGAAAGCATGAATCCATTGTTCTTTCCTCCTAGCTACTGGTTAAATTTCAGAGTAGAATGGACCCTCTAGACTTAGTTGGCAACCAGTCTACTAGAAGGACTATTCTGGATTGGAAATCGTAGAGACGGCAACGGGAGAACTTCATTAACTTCTTCAAGAACTCAGAGCAATGGACGTATAATAAAGAAACAATCTATGGAGATACATGATCGTCTACGTTATGAATAGAGAAAGACTAATCTTAATTGAAAACCTTGGAAAAGGCAACGGGAAATCACTCTACTATCTTCCCCAAGAAGTTGTAGCGATTCACATATAATAAAGAAGCAGAATCTGTGGGGAATCATAATCGCCTATGTCTTGAATGGACATGGCGTCAAAAAATATCTATACTAGCCTATATTTACTGTATCTGGTCTTCTTGGCTTAAAATCTGATAGCTTGCAATATACTATAGCGGATTTCTGACATAACAGTAGGGAGTGAAAAGCACCAGTAGACTGTTGCGGTTCTTTTGTTTTAAAGGGTTCGTATTTCATACGTGAAGTACAAGTTTTCACCAAGGTACGATGAAGTTCCGCTAGGATTTCCACATCATAAGAGGTTTCCGACTTTAAACGAATGACTGACTGCTGCAGCGAGTATGATGATTTTGAAAGATTATTTTATTTCTTCTTGGGGATCAGTTTTTGGCAAACTTGGACCTTCATGCTCGCAAAGAAAACAGAGCGTCAAAAAGAATGACATCGCTATTATTTTAACTACCTTCATTCTTCGGCAATGCTTATTGTTTTAAAAAGGCAATGATTAGAATTGTAATAAAACGTCAACATATGATGCAAGTGAATCCGAAATATGGCTTCTTCAGAAACACAGAAAAAAATCTTCTGGCAGCTCAAATTCCCGTTGGGAATTATTACAAGTAAGATCCTCTATCTCTTCGCAATTTTCGCATTCCTTGTGTAGTATACATGTGTTATGATTTCTGAGAGGTACGCGTGTGTATATGTGTACATAATTTTGTGAATGATTTAGCGGTAGAAAACTCTCTCTGAGAACAAAGCATGTTTGTAATTACTTTTCTTTCAGCTATTCCGTTGCGGCCCCGTATTAAGGCCAACAACTGGGGAAATGTAAACGGTAGAATATTCCTTTCTTCTACAGCTCACCTACTAGAAGAATAGCCGACCAACAAACAGGATTTTTTTTATACGACTTCATAACATTACGCCGGAAAAGTGTCCCAAAATGATTCGCTAGGACTTTAGTAATCTATTTCAGAAACAATAGCTATTCATTACTTGGGGGAAAATGCCACGGTATTCCTTAATACCTGCAGTTTATACTGAAGTACTGACATCAACTTTTAAGTGTTTACCTTAGGACTGTGTTACATATCTTTCTAGAACTAGACCTAGTATGTCTCCTTTCAAGCATAATTAATTCCAGAAATGGAAAAGATTTGAACATTGCGTTATGTCTGATTACAAATAAGCAAAAACTCGTCAAACCTTAAATATAAATTCGTCTTCACCAGTTCATAACTTTGTGGGATATATCGCTATTCCCACCTTCATTTTGACGCACGCGCGAGTTTTCACCCCTTCCTCTCACTTTCGGCCGGTTATAGTAGTAAACCGTAGTTCTTAGCCGAGTGAGGAAGATATCATTTTTCGCGCGCTTTTGCGCTGACGTCACGGCAATTTGGCTTTTCAAAAATCAGTCGCCCCGTGGTCGTCTGACCATCGGCCGGGCTGGCTCACTTGTCTATCGCCGGTAACCCCATATATGACGACAGAGACATTTTATTCGGCAAACCTTGCCTAGACCTCATGGCTCGTCGCTATGTCTTAACACATACGACACGGTCGTCACCTTCATGACAGAAGCGAACATCTTTATCGAGCCGCCAACTTCCAGGAACTTTCAAAAACTTCCAACCTGATGAACAAAGCATTTTTCACATTCTTCGAACTCTGTATTTTCTGAACCTGTTACCTAAAAAAGAATTACATACACTCACAATTATAAACTCTCGCAGTGAGTATTTTTTTCCTTGCCGTATGTTATTATGCATTACAAATGACTTTCTGACCTTCTTCCTGAAGAACATTTTCCCGACATTGGCCATCTTGAATTTGAATTTTGGCGCGGAACTGTATCTTGTCAACTACCATATTTCCAGTATCTTACTGAAGGTCTTCACTCAAGACAATTAAATTTCATTCTCTACAACATTTCCAGTAACCTTACTGAAGACAATCTGCTTGGCCTCTTTTTCAACTACATTTTCCAGTACGTTTACTGAAGGTCTTCTCTGAAGACAAATTACTTGTTAAACTCTAATAAAATTTATGTTTGTTCTTAACCTTTTGTTGCTTTGCCTGTCTACTTCTTTTCACTTTGTACGTTTGTACGGTGGAAAGAGCACTTTTTTTTACTTTGTTTGTGGATTCGGTAGTAGTGTGTAGTGTCTGGCACAAGGCCTTATTTTCGTAAGCCAGATCTGCACCGCTATCGGGTCCACAACAACTTCAAACCAAAATGAACGATAGTCGGTTTTTTATTTTTGAACAAATTAAACCAAAAAATATGTGTACACAATGTTTCATAACTCCTATCTTCCTTTACTTATTTTCTTCTATATTTATGCGAGAGAATTTTGTCTATATAACCGTTTGTTGAAAAAATATAAAACGACATGTTGCATTGTTTGGGAATTATTTTTTCTATGGAAGATAATAAAATTGGATTGGAACTTGATATACACACAACGAAGACATTTAAGCTGTCCATCTTTAACTATAACATATAAGTCTGTGAGCATGTTTTTCATTTATACCTGTGAAACAAGATTCGATAGTGTCGGGTTCTTTAATTGTTGGAATAATATCAGGGATTTACTGTCGTCAATGTTAGCAATAGAGAGAATTCTCAAGTTAAATGCACGTACGCTATGAGAGAAAATTGTTTTAAGTGCTCATCCTGCATTACCACAGCGGTTCAAATTGTTGAATGATAAATGTTTTTTGTTTCTCCCCGAAACTCTAAACGCCAATTTTCTCGTTTGTTTGAGGACAAATACAAGCAGTATTTGCATTCGTACAATTTAGCCATTTTGTTTTCATATCAAAACATTTCCGCCGTAAGATAACCTTTATGCTATTTTCGCTTTCAGATTCAACATGTGACATTTCAGTTCAACGGTGTTTTATATACTACTTCAGTTTTTTCTCTTTTTATATCGGTGACATTCATTGTAGCAAACCAACTTCATAGTATTGACTGTGAGCTTTTTAAATCAAATATTATTATTAAAACTGTCAAATCTTTTACATAGCTAGTAAGTGAAATAAATTCGACTGAAAAGGATGTGAAAATTAGCATAGCTAAAGCTTAGGTTGCCTTGAATAAAAATGGACGTAATCTAGAATTCTGATCTACCAGATGACCTCAAACAGAGATTCTTTCAAGCTACTGTTAATGTATGATGCCACTGCTTTGGCACTAACTAAAATCCTAGAATCTAAGATTGATGGAACCTACACTCGGATGCTGAGAGCTATACTTAACATCTCTTGGAGACAACATCCAACTAAATCACATCTCTATAGACCGATCCCCGATATTCCTACTACGTTATGCGAACGCAGAACGCACTTTGCAAGACACTGTTGGCGAGTAAAACAAGAACTTGCGAGTGATCTACACCTAGCCATAGAGCAAGATGGATAAATTGTCGTCTAAATTAAGCAAAAATGAAAGTAACACTGACATCTCATTTTTACAGATATAATTACCAACATAACACAAAAATATCTTGAAATACTGAAGAGCAAATTTATTCAATAAAATCGACATTGGCTTCAACCACGGACTTCAGATGACTTCAGAATCTCCTGCAACTGTTCTGGATGGTCTCCTTGTTTAAGTAGGTAAGTGCTGCCATAATCTTTGCCGTCAGTTGATCTTTGGTGTTACAAGGAGTTTTATTGGTCACTCGCTCAACTGCGCCCCACACATATTAATCAAGAGGGTTGCAATCTGGGGAGTTAGATGTAAGGGGTGATGTGGTCGCAGAAAATGTCTGACAGCCATGACTGGCTTCTCCTGCTTGTGTGGCATGGTTCAGAGTCCTGTTGCCAGACATAGGTCCTTCCAGCAGCCATTCTCTTGATCCAGGGCAGCACTACCTCCTTAAGGTACTTGATGTAGACCTCCGTGTTGAGTTCGAGGCTCTCACCAATAAATTCGTTTTTTTACTGATCAGAATGATTTTTCCGATCTGCCGTACCTTCGTAATCACCATTAGACTCGTCCAACCCTTTACGAATGTTCTGCACTGTTCCCAGAGTGACACCCAAACACTCTGAAATGTTCGTCTTGGAGCTTCCGGCGCGAATGCCAAACAGTACAGCATACCGTTTCCAAATTTCTGGCGGAGTGCATTGCGTCATGTTGCTCTTTTTCTTACAGACGGTGCCCAACTGACCCTACTCCACTGTGCAGTCGACAAAATCAAAACAAACACCGCGCATGCGCGAAATTAAAAAAAATATAAAATGGCGACAATTTAGCCATCGTACCTTGTACATTGACCAGCTATGTTATGGCACAGAATTCCACCTTCATGACATTCCGACCTTGATGGGGGACTGTGATGATTGGCGTGATATACTCATGAATGTCCGATCTAGCTCGACCAAATACTACTACTAATAATAAACTGTTGGAGCTGCTGTTTGCAGTGAAAGTCGAACCTGCAAGCCGAGTTCAGATTCAGAGTTTTTTTCCGCATTAATGCACTTCGGAAAAGCATGTCTGTCTCTTCTTCTGCCTGCTAGCTATACTTTTAATAATAACATAAACTGGACTCTCAATATTGGTAAGGCAACCCGTCTAAGAGAATTGTGAATTCAAAACCGTCTAGAAAGCAACTGAATATCGCTTCAGTATCTTTCCGAAGAACGAAAAGGAATCTGTTGAGAGCTATGATCGCCTACGCCCTAAAGGAATAGGACATTAGAATAAAAAGTGGTGAAGCTGAATTCAAGAACAATAAATAGTGAGTTCAATCATTTCTGGATACTCCGTGAAAATAACTTTGAGTCAAACTAACTAAAATGACATTACTACCAATCTAGTATCATTTGCAGAGTTTCCATAAACCACTGAAAATGAATTCGATCTATGTGTAAACCTCTTCCTCAACATTCTCTCCCATTCCCTCACGCACGAACGTACACACACACACACACACACACACACACACACACACACACGCGCGTGCGCGCGCGCATACTGATAGATAGATAGATAGATAGATAGATAGATAGATAGATAGATAGATAGATAGATAGATAATGCGTCGAACTATCTTTTCGCGTAGTTGGAATATTACGAGATAATGCAGGAAACTGTCTTCCTGCCATGACTTCTGGTAAATGTGAGGTTAATTAACAGTGACAGGAGGGAGATAAAGGAGCCCTATTTATTTGGATAGACACCAGTTCGAATGAAGAGAGAGAGAGGGGGGAGAGATACGTATAAAAATACACGTATAAAATAAATACACTTAAATAAATAAAATCAATACGGGAAAAGAAAAAATAAGTATAAAGTAAAATAAAATAATTCCAGTCATATTTATACTGTAGAAGTATATAACATATACAACGGGCACCTCAAGGCGGTGTAATGGTTAGCATACTTTCGGCCTTGTGCCACATCTAAGCTACATTTGGAAAATCACTATAACATATACAAGACTTATTTGTTTTCATGGTTTATCAACTCTTTATGATTATTTAAAGCTGAAACATATTTTGGTTTGTGATAATAATATTACATTAACAATTTTGGGGAATAACTGATTTTTCCAGGTATAAATCCTATTATTTAACCCATAGCTAGGGGGATAGAAGATGGATTGATTCCTTTCCTAAGGGTATTTGCGGAATGTAACGAACCCGACTGGAATTCGAACTCGGTTCTCCTATCTCTTATTCCGAGCCGCTATTCCATTACACCATTCGCACAACTAGATATACAAGAGTGGATCAATAAGTCTTTAGTCCGACACAAATCATACTGTATAATAATCAATCTATGTAATTAATGTTCACAGTTGTACTAAGAGAGAAATTATGTAGAAAAATAAATGTGTATGAAACTGTTGCAGACCTTTTAAGGCACACGCACACATGCGAGTGCGCGCTAATGTGTGTGTGTGTGTGTGTGTGTGTGTGTGTGTGTGTGTGTGTGTGTGTGTGTGTGTGTGTGTGTGTGTGTGTGTGTGAAATAGGATATAGAATCCCGACAAAGTTTTTAAGAAATTGGACCAATGGAGAACCTTTCATTGCAACTAGATTTGATTACGCGTCACGCCTTTCAAGGCATCATCAGAAGCAAAAACGAAAGAAAGAAAAGTGTGTCCGCGTATTTGTGAGTATGCTTAAATAATGAATCGTTAGTAATATTTCGTAAGTTGGCGTAAGCTGATTAAAGAAGATCTGATGTAGCCTTCAAAGACGAAACGCATAATCAAATCTAGTTTCAATGAAACGTTTTCCTTTTGTCAAATTTCTTAAAAACTTTGTCGGGATTCTATATCCTATTTCAAACACTGAAACACACACGCACGCACGCACGCACACACACACACACACACACACACACACACACACACACATATATATATATATATATATAAATATATATATATGTATAAATATATATATGGTTCCAGATAACAGCCAGTTCATTTATACATGTCATTGCATAGTGCATGGAACTCCGAGTGGTACTGTCGGAGTGGGATATTTTGTATATTTATTAATATATACTTAATATCTCCGTTATTTTGCATTGAGCGCTGTTTTATTTACACTAAAAGATATATATATATATATATATATATATATATATATATATATTGTGTAACAATCAGAATCTTTTATGTGCTTACAATAACGCGTATTAGTGTGTATACGCATGAGCGTTTGTCTGAATTTCTAAAAATTTTTATCTGTTTTTTCTTCTCATTTCTCTTTTTTGTAATAAAAATCGAACTTTTGAACGCTTTGATATACAACATATTAGGCACGCTTTTGATTTTTTTTTCTGGTGTTTGTCCTGCCCAATCATGTAATGGGTATCCATTCCCCCACCCCAAATAAAAAATAGTTGCCGACTGCCTGATGAGTGCATGTAAACGGACTAAACTATTAATACTGATCCTTCAATGTACACCGGAAAGTAATTAAGGAAATCGTATTCATGCTCTGCCATTAAATATAACATCGAACCTTTTTTGTTTGATGTGCCTTTGTAGCATGCTCCAGTAGGAGTTGCCTAATTTGTATGTGTATACACACACACACACATACACACACACAACAAACACATACACACATATATATAATGCGAAAATGGAACTTTGAAATTAACGCATTTGAAATTAACGCATCTTATAAATTCAAGCAGCATGAGGCACAATTGACTGCACAATAGGCTAAAGACTTATTGATCTACTCTTGCATATATGTTTGTGTGTGTAGTGTAATTGAATAGCGGCTCGAAATGAGAAATAGGGAAGCCAAGTTCGAATTCCAGTTGAGTTCGTTACATTCCCTTACGCACAAATACCCTTAGAAAAGGTATGAATACATCTTTTATCTCCCAGTTTTAAATAGAAGGACTTGTATCGGGTTAAATATCTAGAAAAATCAGTTATTTCAGAAATCCTTTCCTTTCTCAGATTAGAAACTCTTGTATTATTTCGAGCTCTCATCAATCGACCAAGTACGCCCTTGTCGTCATCGGGACGATGGCGTAGTGGATATGGGAGTTGGTTATACATGTGTTACAGTCATTTCGTGGTCATGAGTTCATTCGCAGTATCTGGTAGTGACGCACCAATTTAGCAGGAACGAACAATAAATGATATTATAGAGACAGAATAGCATAATAATCAACAGATATCGCATATCAGCCAATGGACACCTGATAATGCCCAGACTCACAAGAGGGTACTTGGTCGAAACGTTGTGCCTATAATAACATCTGTATCAACCAAAGTGAGAGCAAGAGTTTGAAATAATACAAGAATATAAATTTTAAGGAATTTAACAGCGTGCCAAAAACATTGTACTTGTGGAAAGCAAAAATTTTCATCTTGGAAGCAATCTGCAATGTTGTATTTCGCTGAAAACAAGTTTATTTATTTACTTATTTTCAAACACAACTATCCGTGAAAGATTCCTAGCTGAGAAAATTCCTGATGCCAAAATATCATCTTGATGATTTTGAAAGTCAAAAATAATCAGGATAAAACTTCTACAGGATTTTTAAAGGCATCATTCTACACTGAGCAACCGGAACTTTTGTAACACTACATCTTTATCTAGTGACACTGTTACTTCGCATTTTAGAATTCAAAAGAGATTTTTTGATACACATTCTAGTTTAAAAACTCCATTTAGACAATCTATAGCAATCGTCCATCTAAATACGTGATAGTTTCGAATTTATCAGTAAGATAAGCATGTTTTCCACTGACATGAAGTGGAGTGATTATATCAATTGCCAGGTCTCCTGCTAGGAAAGTTTGTTCACTCTGTCGTGCCAGACAGTTTTTTTCTCGTGAGAATTCACCTTTCGCGTTTCTAAATTCGTCCATGCATTGAATATTACTGCCGTATTTGGTCTGGTTCTTCTGTTATATGTCTTAAGATTCTTGACAAAATCTAAAGAAGGGTCTGTGATGTAATCGCTCCTGACCTGGCATCTCGACCAGTGTCGTGATTTCCACCTGTCTTTTTCACAAATATTTTCATGGCAATTGTTCTGATGAGGTTTTCTTCTTGATACTCCGACTGCATGAATTTAAGCGTACTACTTGATTGGCAACTAGGTCTCACTAGAATAACCAGATGTAACCGTAAGTTCTATTTTAATAGTTTCTTTTCTCGCAATTCTCGCCCGTGAAACTCTCTTCGGTTTCTTGCTTCCCTGCCACCTATAATCTCTAAAGATTTAAATGCAACGCCAATCGCTATCTCCCGTCTTCCGTCTTCCTGAAACCTATTCTTTTATTGTCCTTTCTCCTCATTAAAGTTTTCTTATTCTCTTTCACTCCCAGTAACCCTTTGCATCTTAGTCGCATTATTGCCTCGTTTGGGGTGATATGATTTATAAAAAATATATTTCCTAGTCCTTAAAAAGATGCTTAAATGTTCTCGACACGACACAGTTCCTAAAATCTAACGAAATGAACAAAAATCATATTTTTGGTGTTGAAATAGCTACTTAGGTCAAGAACATTTCAGCACACCATCGCATATAAACTCTGTTTATAAATTACAAGAACACTTTGAAAATTGAAATGTTGAATTAGGTGCTTCGTACTCGGGTTTTTGTGTATGTGTAAGTGAATTGCAAATATATTTCTAAAGTTTAATAGTCAAATGATTTCAGTTTTGTAATTAAAGCTCATTTCTTAATGTCCAACAAATATAAAATAAAAAACACTTGTAAAGTTTATGCTTTTCTGTAATTTTTAACGCTGAAAAGATTATTTGAAAATGATGAACTATTCCTTGCTTGCGTCAGAAGAAAATGCGAACTTACTTTTGTAAAATAAATACAACGGCAATGGCAGTAGTAATTTTCAATTACTTTATTCTCGTACCAACGAGATACAAATACAAAAATATATACTTGGCCCCTGATCTCTCAGCTGTTTATAATTATTAACACTGGACGCAGCAACTTATGTTTGCCTGTGGAAGTCCCCCATTATCTAATGAGACCTTCCATTTCTACTATATGACTTTGAGCAAAACTAGGCGATGATGGTACTTCAAGAATGTTTCGAATGTTGCAAAGCCTTATTCTATAAAAATTCTGAAAATTTCGATCTATAACTATTGATTCATAACTTTTTGAGTAAATATTGACGCTTGGCAAAAAATCTTTTGGGCGGACTAGACGACGAATTGGAATTTATATTGTGGAAAATATATTTAAAAATGGGAAATTGCAAAAACAGTGAGCCAGCTACAGTAAGTATCGAAATGTTTCGTCCAAAACAGTTTGGACAGTAATTCTCAGATTGAACTAATATGACATAAACTGAAACAATATTTGTATAAACGTCATAAAGAAGTCAGATGCCAATATGCAGAGATGGTCTTCAAAGAGCATTCTAATATGTAGTATTTGATCTGTAGAAGTTAACAATGTTGTAGGTTTTATGTGCATACAAATAAACTTGTGTTTCTGCTACGAATGTGTTCTGTATGAATGTGTTGTTTTGGTGTATGGAATATTGTTCGTACGATTGGGTCTGTGATTCCGGCTAGCTAAGTTATAGTTAAGACAGAAGAAGACCGTCCTTTCCCCAACCCCCATTGGGCCTTGTGCCACATTTCTGGATATTTCAGAATAAATATTGCTACGGACGTTTATTCCTTTTGCGTTGACTTGCTTCAGTATGTCCGTTTTTCGTTTGGTTCAGAAATAATTTATGGGAAGTAAGGATAAGAACGGGTAGAGATGGTCGAGCTCAAGTCAGCCTCGCGCTGAGTTGGGATGGCCGAATCTCGACTTCATGAGTAGGGCTGCTGAAACACGTCCGAATGTTGGAAAGTGGAAAGAGCTCATTCGTCAGTGGGCCGGAAAAACTAACATTCCCTAGTAGGAACGCTATTACCACGTGGTTCACATCTTGAAGCCAAGAGGAGAAAGAGGAAGATTCTGTCCTTTCCGAAAGTGGGGTCATAGAATCGCACATGTAACCAGAACCCATTTCTGATTCACTTTATAAGTTGCATCATATGAAAATTAATTATTTTATTTAATTCCTTATTATTATTTTATTTCATTTTCCCCATAGATCTACACCGATGAAAACCGA
>OZ038476.1:78103499-78335999 GCA_964036315.1 Acanthosepion esculentum
GTCACGTCATAATCCCATTTGCCGGTCATAAAACTTGAAATGGAGATAAAATTACACATGGGTGTCTCGAACATTGTGTCACAGAAATTCATTTTTCTAGAAGCCGGTAAAAACCACTGAGACCAGAAAGTTATGGGAAGATGGAATCATGAAGCTGCCTCAAAGATAGGGAAATATAATGTAATATAACGACGCATCTGTGGTTGAATAAATTTATGTACAAATATCTAAATATTGGTTTTGAAATTAACTTAAAACCTCTATAAACTTTTATCCAAAACCAATATATATATATATATATATATATATATATATATATATATATATATAATCGTTTCACCCCAAGCAAGGCGATAATGTCACTATAACACGGGTTTTTTAGGGGGTGAAAGATAAAGATAAAACTTTAGTTTAAAATTGGAACAGTACTGAGGAAGACAGAAGGTGGCAATTGATGTTGCATTTAAATTTTTGAAGACTGTAGCGATCAGGGAAGCAAGATATCGGAAGGGAGTTCCACGGGTGAGACGTGCGAGAAAATAAACTAGTAGGGTAGAAGTGGCGATAAAGCAGTGAGACCTAGTTGCCAATCATAGCAGCACGCTTGAATTCATGTAATCGGGGTATCAGGGAAAACGGATCAATTGCCATGAAAATATTTGTAGAAAAGGCAGAGGAAAGCCACCACAAGTCGATGAGAAAATGTCTGAAGTCGAAATGCCTGGTCATGATCGATTACATTACAGACGTCTCTTTGAATTTTGTCAAGAACGTTGAGATGTACAGCAGGAGCAACACACCAGACCAGACTAGATATGGTACAGTATTCAATGCACGGACGAATAGTAGATTTATAAATGTGCAAGATGGATCCTGAGGGTGGAAATTGTTTGGTATGACAGAGTGAACCAATTTTCCTTTCAGTAGACGTAGATATAGATATAGTCGATCCACTTCATCTCAGTGGAAAATATGAGGCCAAGAAGAAGCCGTATGTTGTTCTGGAGTCTAGCATTTGCAATGCGGATGCCAGGCAGGAAAGATTCCACGTGGGTGATTAAATGAAAGCAGTTTTGTTTAGGATGATTTGAAATTTATATGTCATTTCAAATATTAGTACCTAAAAACCAAAATACTCTACAGCACCCAATGCAAGGAAAGACTCAAACCTCTAGAAGCTATTATTACACAAAATAAACAGCTCATCCTAAATAAAATATCATTAACCACAGGAGATAATATCTTGAAGTGCCTTTATTTTCTTTACAGTGCGGTTCACCATGTACAAGGCCAGGGGTCCACTCGAGGTAGAGGGTTACAGAGTAAGAGCCAAAGTTTGTGCAGACAGACTTAAACAGGTTAAGATTGTAATAATCGGGAAAACATCCTCTTGGCAGTCGTTGCCGCAGAGCAGTGGTCTTCGGGAAGAAGCTGCTCGAGTGGAACTTACTTCTCAACAATGGAATACGGAGGGAATGAGGGTGGCTTGCTACAAAGTGAGTGGCATGGCGGGTCCTGGCCATGAAGGTTAGAACTGGGAGAACAAAGGAATACAGTTCGTCTGTGCACTTTTCATGGAAGTAGCGAAAGAGCAATACGAAGCTTGCCACATCTCGTCTGTGAGTGGAAAAAAAATTGTCACCCAAAAGGACGCAGAGACGCTTTTGAATTCTATCGAGTCCGGAAAGTGAGGACTGGGCAGCTCCCGCCCAAATATGACAGCAGTACTCTATTTTAGTCCTGATCTGGCTCTTGTAGATGCAGAGGATAGCACGTGAAGTCAGGTACTTACTGGAGCGGTACTATTTTTCTAGTATCTTTAGCGATGGATCCTATGTACGAGTTCCACTTGAGGCTTGGAGTGAGTTTAAGGCCCAATAGTCGCCCAAGGCAATGAGCCTCCCTGAGGGGACATTCATTCATCGTGACTGGTGGTAGTTCGAGGTTCGTTCGGCATATGATACAATTAATGTGCGCACATATTACCGTATATACTCGCGTATCATGCGACTTTTGAAGACCTAATTTTAAAGCTAATTTGACTACAATAAATGGATATTTAATTTGGCCAAAGGCGTAGCCAGGACCAGCAGTACATACGCTAATTTTATATCCCGTGTATGATGCGACCCTCTTAAAATTAGCTTCAAAATTAGGTTTTCAAATTTCGCATGATATGCGAATATCTACGATACATTAGTATTATATGACAAAAAAAAAATTTAATAAAATAAAATAAACTAAACTGCATTCCTTTTGTGCAGCCTCGTTCCCAATAGCCATTAAACATGACGTCACGCTAGACCATTTCAAATGTCCAGCTTCAAAAAGAATACGAGAATGCAAACAAAGGAATTCTAATTACCACACAGACACCACATCGGATGCATTTGAACAAAAATAACAAAATATGAACTTCGGACAATTTATCCACAACTTCGAGCAGAATACTCAACACCTTATCCGGAAACTGGAAAGATATAATAAAAAATGAAACAGACCTTGTCGATTCTTTTTAATCAGACTTGTTTGGATGAAGACATGCTGCCTAAATATAGCTTATGTATATATATATATATATATATATATATATATATATATATATGGCAAAATGGAAAAAACCTTTTTTCTGCAATACTTTTCGTCCTTTAGGACTTCATCGGACTAAAGTTATGTTTACGTTGATGTGATTACGCATGTGCAGGAATAAGAGAAGAGGCTGAAATTTTAAATTTAACTAGGGTACGATGTATAGGCACACTGATCCAATGTAAATGATTCCGTAATTTTAATCGTTATTAACAAAAATAGGAATACTTTTACTTAGAACCAGAAAGTTACAATTGAAACTTTAAAACCACGTGAGGAGAGAAGGTTTGGAGAATTTGATACATACAGGACATATTAAAGGCAAGACAGAAGGAAGGAAACAGCGAGTAAGCTACCTAGCAGTAAGTTGTGTAAACTGCTCTCAGAACAGTGAGTGTGAAGTGTAGTAAAAAAAGAAATTGCTAAGAGTTGCAAAGGACAGGAACGTTTGGAGAGCCATGTTTTAATCACGTGTTTTATGTCTATTTTACACTGATTATTAATGATAACAGCTTCTCCAAACTAAATCTCTTATCAAAACTGCTGTTGGAATATATATACACACACACACACACACACACACACACACACACACACACACATATATATATATATATATAATACAAATTTTTTATTTTTTATATTTTTAATATTTTTTCTTTTACTCCTTTTTTCCATAATTCATTTTTTTTCCATTTTATTTTTATTTTTCCTCTTTTTTTTTTTTTTACTACATTCCTTCTTTTTATCCCGGTATATCTGTCTGGATTGATTCCATTTCTGAAAAACTTTCGGTCTGAACAGATAATAACAATATAATAAATAAATTATAACCAATATGGATTTTTAAGGTGTTTTCTTAATTTATCATTTTACATATATATATATATATATATATATATATATATATATATATATATATATATGTGTGTGTGTGTGTGTGTGTGTTCGTGCCCCCTTGTAAACAACTGATGAATAATGCACTGTTTGTTCTCATGTATTATCCACTTGACCTGTTTCTTTTTTTTCATAGTGATTCTTATATTGTCCATGAAAAATAAATCCTCTATTGTAGTCAAAAGAAACGATTGAATTCTCTTTCTCTTTCTCTCTCTCTCTCTCTCTTTCTCTTTCTCTCTCTCTCTCTCTCTCGCGCTGTCTTTTTTAATTTCTTTTATATCGTTATTTTTAGTGTTTTATAATTAATATAAATGCGTTGCGTAATGGTTGGCTCTCGGCTATATTTAAACCCACAACAATAACTCACACAAATTGATACCCATTGAAAACAGAACAGAATTACGGATTAAATCTACTTATACACATTTCATAATCCTGCAGTTTGGTATTTTTTAATTAGTTTCAAAATATTTCTTAATTAGTTTCAAAATAGCGGTCTTTAAACAAAGTGTCAAATTATGACTATTTAAAAAAAAATCTTTCTTTTCTAATGTAATCTATCAAAAACTGCACATATTTTGAAGTTGAGATATTTACTAAGCATAAATTAGGACAGTACAAAGTGGAAGAAATGTGGAGAGGAAAATTATGTTACGTCAATCTGTATTCGAAAATCTGACACGTATAGAAAATGCATGACAGTCACGAGGTAGCTATTTATTTGCCTCCGCACGAGGACAAATTTGAAATGGGGTCCGTAATATTGCGCGTCCTACTAATCACCCACAGACGGATTACAAGTGGGTAGAGGTAAAAGTTACCCAGCCTCACTCGGCACTTCCATTTTGGGGACGCTATTGACATCATGAAATTCTTCAGACTTTCTCTACTTTATTAAGGGATCTGGGTGAGGTACCCTCGACCTGAGCATATCATACTTTCTATTATTTTAATTTAAAAAAAAAATACCATGTCTTTTTATGACGAAGGAAATCATAGCTCTCCACATACACCTTTTCTTTATGTTTTTTTGCTTCAGAAAGATAGTGGAGTAAATTCCCATTGCCTTATCCAATCTTTTTAATTCAGAGTTTTCCTTCTTTAAGATGGGTTGCCATCCAAGTCTAGAGAGTCTAGTATGTTATTTAACCCATTGCTGAGAGGGGAAGAGATATGTTCGTGACTTTTTCAAGGGTTTTTATGCAAAAGTGAAAACAACTGCGTTGGTTGGAATTTGAACTCGGTTCGCCGATTCCATTTTCCACGTTGATAACCGTCACAATGCCAGCTGATACTTGTTTTATTTTTATTTTTTATTTCATTTGCTTTAAAAATCAACAAATGTCACAAGCAATTACCTTTTAAAAATTTCCAATTGCATTTTTAAATTTTTGGTGAATTATGAATTTTTAGTCGTGAAAGGCACATCGTCTTTTCTGGAGTTTTTATTCTCTACCTTATAATGACCAAATCAAAGAGTAATGCTTACTCCCTGAACATTTCTAAAACGTTCTTATTAAAAGAAGTTTAACAAAATCCAATGCACGGGAAATTTTTAATAGGAAATTGTCTAAGACAGGGATGAGTCGGACTTATTCGCCGGACTTATTCAATTTATACAGTGAAGCGATTCGTCATTTACATATAACACAATCTTCTTATTTCTCTTTAAAGCCTTGCGCAATACTAGATTAACCTTAGGTTAAATAAGTAAATATAGGAGCAGGTTTTTCAATCAATCGAAACGAAATTGTTCCGACATTGAGTCATCCTTAAAGCTGCCACAATTGTGTATGTTGACGCAATAGGTTTTACATATTGGGGAAGACCATTAAAATAATTTTAACTTATACCGAGAGAAAACAGCTGGTATACGGATAAAAAATGAATTAGTAAATATACAAAAACAGAAAAGGGTGTAAGACAAAGAGTGGATCTTCTCACCGGACTTATTCAATGTATACAGTAAGGCGATTCGTCATTTTTATTACCTATAGAAATTATATAGTTAAAAAGTATAGAAGATCTTTAAGAAATAAACAAGTTTTTTTTTAATCATTTTTGGTCACTCATACTATAACTGTCCCATAAGATAAACATTTACTTAAGCGGGCTCTCATCAATCTTGGCGTAATTAAAGTGATTTTTGGATAATAACCTTGACAAATTTGGGAAGGATATTAGAATAATCAAGAACCTATACTGGTAGCAAACCGCCTGCATACGGACAGAAAATGAATTCAGTAAAATTAGAAAGAGATGTAAGACAAGGATGTATCTTCTCACCGGGCGTATACAATTTATACAGTGAGGCTAGAATTAAAAGTGCTATCAATATTCATTATTGGTGGCCAAAATCTTAACAACGTAAGATATATAGATGACACAGTGTGGATAGCAAACACAGAAAGAAAACGACAGGAACTCCTACAGAAGACAATGAAAGAAAGCGGGAAGAACGGAATAAACATCAATTGCAAAAAGACAGAATGCATGGTTGTTAGCAAAAAGAAACAGCCTAACATGCAAATTACCAAGATACCAAAATCAAACAAGTGCAACGATTGAAATATCTGGATAGTTCTTTAATTGAGAACGGAAAGTGTGGTACTGAAATCCGACGGCGCAGTGGAATAGCGAAAGATATCTTCCAAAAGCTAAGCAAAAATTTCATTAGAAACAAAGACAAGTGTACTGAACTGTTACGTAATATCAGTCCTCCTATGTGACAGTGAATGCTGGACAATCTCCGCACATATAAAAAAGAGACTTGAAATAATAGAAATGTGGATGCTGAGAATGTCACAGACCAATCATGTAAGTAACGACAGTTTTAGAGAAAATGGAAACAAAAGGATATATATACTTAATATCAGAAAGAGATAGTTGAAATTTTTAGGGCTATGAGGAAAGAGGTCTTTGAAAATTTAATACTCACAGGACAGATTGAAGACAAGAGGAGCAGAGGAAAACAACGCATAAGCAATCTAGAGAGCTTATATAAATGGATGTCGTAAGACGGTTTAGGAGAAATAACAAAAAGACAAAATTTATTAAAACCTTCAAAAGACAGAAAATTGTGGAGAACCTGACTCGGGAACTGGCATCAACCATCACAAAAAAAAAAAAGAAAAAGAAAAAAGAGAGGAATGATGGGAAAGGTTTAACTTCCTTTTCATTCGACCATGAATTAATGAATTATCAATTAGCGAGAGAACAAGAGATTATTTGTAAAAGATGTTATTCCTTCCAAAATTTTCTAATGAGAATTTTTGCCTCAGCGTGGTCTGAAACTGACAGGAAGTAGCTGGCAAAAAAAAAAAAAATAAATAAAAATAGAAGTCATTTACTTCCTATATTTACTTCCTATTTATCCTTCGATGACAAGTAGACCCCCTTCTTCTTTTATGTGCTGTGTCCCTTCAGGACGTAGGCGAGCATGGCTCTCCACTTCTTCCTGTCTCTTGTAGCTTGCAATAAGTCTTTTTGTTATTTCTCCCAGACCCTGTTCTGCCATCCACTTGCGTACGCCCGTTAAATATGTCACGCGTTGTTTTCCCTTATCCCTCTTTCTCTCTATCCGCCCTGTGAGTATCAGATTTTCCAAGTCGTCTTTTCTCATTACGTGTCCAAGATATTTCAGCTGCCTCTTCCAGATGTTAAATATAAGATTCGTCTTTCTTTGCATCCTCTCCAAAACCTCATTTTTGCTCACATATTCGGTCCATGGTATCCTTAGTATACTATGGTAAATAAAAAGCAGTCACTTCGAACTATATGTGTTGTGCGAGATACTACCCAGAAGTACTGAGAATTTAAAGCAAAATATGGCTCCCCCATAGAACAAATTGGTGGAATGATGCTCAGAGATGTACGAAAACTTAAGCAAAATAGGGGAGACACTGGGAGACTTGACAGTTGAATCTGATCAAATCTCCCAAACATTTATAAGAAGAGTTGATGTCGCTCAGAAGGAAGTTTCGGTTGAAACTAATGCAAGACGCCAGAAGAGGTGGGAGTTAAGACAATAAAGCTTCGGTGGCAATTCGGCTTTTCTTTTTGTTTGTATGTGGAATTACCCCACCTTGTCTGCAAGACGAATTCCCTTAACTCCCACTAGATGAGTTTGTACAAAGCAATATAAAAAGAAAGGACACAACCCTCTCGTTCAACCACAGGATGCCGTAGTGACAAGACATGCCTTGTTTTCCCTCCAGGATGACTTCTTAGTACCCAGGCGTACCACGTGTTATTACTAACCTACTGTGAGCGAAAAAGTGCCTGATAATATGTTTCTTTGAAAAACTTATAACGGTATTAGTTTATAAGTTTGTAGTGACGTTGACCAATTTGTTGTTATGGGATATTTTCTTGTGTTGGATATATATATATATATATATATATATATATATATATATATATATATATATATATGTGACAGGTTACAGAAAAAAATTATTGTAATCGCATGAGTGTTTTTTTTTTTGAACAGGAGATAGTGTAGTGTTTGCATGCCATAATTATATGTCTGGAGACTAATTAGTTCTCCTGGAGGAGAAACGAAGTATGTCTTGTCACTACGGCATCGTGTGGTTTAAGAGAGAAAGAAGATAGCAGGGGTTTGTGTCCTTTCCTTTTATACTGCTTTATACTACACCGCCTAGCAAGTGTTAAGGGAAGTCCTCTGTCAAAAAAGAAGTGTAATTTCATAAGTGTTTTCTGGCATATTTCACACATTTTCAAAGTATCCCATTATGACACCAAGTCCAAATAGTGGAATTATGAATAGGAAGCCGGACACGAAAGCCTTGAGCTGTACTATTTCAGAGTCAGTACGGAAGAAAAGCAAATAGATATTAAGACTATGAAATCCGAGTAAAAGATTGATTCATGGCTTATCAACCCTTTGCAGGTTATTGTAAAGCCAGGAAATATTTTTAGATTGTAAAATTTTTTTGAGATATTAATCGTTTAGTGATAAAAGTCTTACTAATTAACCCATATTTGAGGGAGAAGAAGTGGATTCATACCTTTCCAAAGGGCAGTTGCGCGTAAGTGAATATAACGAACCCAATGAGAATTAAAACTCGGCCATTATTCATTACACCATCCGCACACCCAAGCTTACAGCACCTGGTCATCCATCTAGATACTGACCCGGCTCGACGTTGCTTAACTTCAGTGATCTACGGGAATCGGTGTTTCAGCGTGATAAGCCTAGAGTAAAAGAGTACTGAACTGTTATGCAATACTGGTACTCCTATATAACAGTGAATGCTGGACTAAATCATTGCAAATCGAGAACTTCCAATGGTTTCTTTCTGATGTTAAGTATAAATGTCCTTTTCGCCTCTATTCTCTCTAAAACTTTGTTGTTGTATGATCAGTCCATGGTATTCTCAGCATCCTTCTGTAGAACCACATTTCTGTTACTTGAAGTCTCTTTTTCATCTGTGAGGAGATTATCTTGTATTCGCTGCCATATAGGAGGACTGATAATACATGGAAGTTCCATAATCTTTGTCTCTAATAAAATTTTCCTGTTTTTTAATATTTTGCTTAGCTTTTGGAAAGCTTCATTCGGCATCTTTTGCACCTTCGGATTTCAGTGTGGCACAATCCGTCCTCTGATAAGACGCTTCTTAAATATTTAAATTATGATATTGGCTTGATTTTGATATCTCCAATTTGTAATTTGGCTTATTCCTTTTGCTGATAACATTGTGTATTATTGATGTTTAGTCTTTTATTTCGCTTTATTCAATACATTCTGTAGAAATTACTATAGTTGCCTTTCTATGCCTTCTATCAACACTGTGTCATCGTGATATCTCATATTAAGATTTTGGCCGCTAATAATGAATCCTGGTAGGACTCCTAATTCTCTCAGGATCGTCTTACTGTATAAATTGAATGTCCGGTGAGAAGATACATCCTTGTCGTACATCCCTTTCTAGTTTTGTATATTTACTGAATTCATTTTCTCTCTGTATGCAGGCGGTTTGCTACCAGTATAGGTTCTTGATTATTCTAATGTCCTTCCCAAATCTGTCAAGGTTATTATACAAAATCACTTCATTTACCCCAAGATTGGTGAGAGACCGCTTAAATGAATGTTCATCATATGTAACAGTTATAGAATGAGTGACCAAAAATTATTAAAAACAAAAATTCTTTCTTCATGCTAAAAAGTACCAAATGAAATAATTTTATTTCTTAAAGATCTTCTATACTTTTTAACTATATAATTTCTATAGGTAATAAAAATGACGAATCGCCTTACTGTATAAATTGAATAAGTCCGGTGAAAAGACCCATCCTTGTCTTAATCCCGTTCTAGTTTTGTATATTTATTAATTCATTTTTTTTATCCTTATGCCGGCTGTTTTCTTTCTCTACAAGTTTTGAATTATTCTAATAGCCCCCCCCCCCCGCAAATATGTAAAACCTGCCTTATGGACGACTCAATGTCAGAACGATTTCGTTTCGATTGATTGAAAAACCTGCTCTTCTATATTTACTTATTTAACCTAAGGTTAATCTAGTATCGCGAAACGCTTTAAACAGATATAAGAAGGTTGTGATATATCAATCTTCCATGAACCTTCCTTGTCATGAATGTTTACACTTGAGATCCATTTTTTAGATATGACTCGAACCACAACGGATGAGATATTTCCCATCGGTGCCAGAGATTGTACTTTGAATCAAGTCAAAATAAATTAAATAAACGGGATCATAATTCTATGATCGTCAAGTAAGTAGCATTGATCAGAAATAAAGAATCATTCTCCGGGGAGATTTGAAGTCGGAAATAAAGTAATAATCAACATAGTCTACCAGTCATCCATTCTTAGAATATTGCTGCCACATATGGTTCGGTGCTCCTGCTATTTATCTAGAGCTCCTTGATAAAATCCAAAGAAGAATCAGCAATATAATTGGCCCTGATCTGGCATCTCGGCTTCAGTTATTTTACCACCACCGCCGTAAGGTTGCATCCCTTTGCCTTTTCTATAAATACTTCCATTGTAATTGCTCGGATGCGCTCCTCGCTATGGTGCCTAGACTCTTTGAATTTAAGCGACGAGGTATCACCAATTTACAGTTGAGTTGGCTGGATGTAAGCGTAAATTATATGCTAACAGTTATTTTCCTCGCACTCCTCGCTTGTGGAACTCCCTTCCGGATTCATGCATTCCAACTTTAATCTTCAACAATTTAAATGCAATGTAAATCGCTATCTACAATCCTCCTGATTACTCTTCTTTTGTTCTCGCTCCTTAGTAATGTTTCTGTTTCTGACTCTTCTACACTCAGTAACCCTTTGTGCCTCAGTGGCTTTACTGTCTTGCATGGGGTGAACTCGATTAAAAAAATGAGATACATGAAGAGACACGGCACATTAAAGAATAATGCTTTGTTTCTTCTTTCACTCTTGGCCTGTATCTTCTCATTCTTTCCTATCCCATCTATAACTCGTCCAAGATTTCTTTTATTGTTTATGTATATGTAAGAAGCCAAGAATATTTTTACTATATCCTCTCTTTCAACTTTCTTTTACTCTATCTCTTCAGAAATAATCTTAATGTGTCGCAATTTGTTCCCTTTTCCATTCTTAATTGTTTTTCACTCTTTTACTCATTCTCTTCATACCCAGTCACCAAGCCTGGCTTTATATGTCGTTCTTTCATTTCCATCATTACCACTTTTTCATGCATATAATGGCCGGCTACTCGTTTTCGAGCGCAACCGTCTGCGGGGGCGGATGGCCAATCCCTCAACGAATCTCAGGCATATTTGTGTTTGTTCAACACCCACGGAGCCCACTTGTGGTTTATACTGCAACTTTACTCAGCGGGCCTTTGTTACAGGAAAGTGTGCATCATCTGACGTGATTAACAGTTTTGCTTCTTTTTCTTTTCTTTTTTTTCTAACAAGGCCACTATGGTTAAAACCTCGGTCATGATGACTTGTGATTTTGTGCTATCACAAGCACCGATGACTACAGAACGGTTCTGTCAACTCTTGATACGTTTTTAGGTGCTTTCCAAAGGATCCGGAAACTGGGATCATCTTACCAGGCCGATAATAGCATGAAGTCACCTTCCTGAAATAGTGAGATTCAGAACTCATTATCGGAAAGCGAACAGTCTGACCGCTCGGTCACACACACACACACACACACACACACACACACACACACACACACATATATATATATATATATATATATATATATATATATATATATATATATATATATATATATATATATATATACGTGTGTATGTATATGGCCGAGTGGTCAGAACGTTTGCTTTCGTATCATGAGTTTCGAATCTCACTATTTCAGGAGGATGACTATCTATCTCTCTATCTCTCTCTATGTCTGTCTGTCTCTCTCTCTCTCTCTCTCTCTATATATATATATGTGTGTGTGTGTGTGTGTGTGTGTGTGTGTGTGTGTGTGAGAGAGAGAGGGAGAGAGAGAGAGAGAAGTCTAAAAAGAATCTGAAGAGGTCTGAGCCTCTGCTTAAGTTTATCATTTCTTATATACACCTGATCGGATTTTTTCAACTGTTCAACTGGCTGGATTTACTTTCTTTTTTACTCTAGTTTTCTTACATCCAGCCTTTCCTCTTCCACACCCTTTTTTTTTTACCTCTTTTTCCTTTTCTCTCCACCGTTTTATTTTCGAATTCCTTCTTGCTTAATATGATTAAGTATGTTTCCCGGTCGGAAATCGTGACTGAAATCGTAACTCAGAAGGACCGAGGATATAAATTGGATGTTTCGTAAACCTATTTCAGAAGAGGAAGATTTAAACAAGTGTCGTTGTTGGCGAGCCAACAAAAAGAACGAATTGTTCTTTCTTTCCGTTTCATTTTAGGTAGTCAGACGGTGAGATTTCTGGCAAGCAATCTTTTGGATAAAAGGTAATTCTCTTCTACTTGTGGATAATTCCGAACTGTTAAATGACACTCTATTGAAACTAAGTGACAGTTAATTCTCTACATTGCATCGTGAAGATTAGCGACAACAATAAAAACCTTATCCTAGCCAAGAGCACTAAAGAGAGAGAAAGAGAGAGTGAGAGAGATAGAGAGGCGTGTGTGGGAGAGAGAACGAGTGTGTGTGTGAGAGAGAGATAGAGAGAGAGATATATATATAGAGAGAGGTGGGATCCACAAAGCTTCAATCTTATTTAGTTGCTCTCTTATCTCTTGTACAACATAAAAGAACTCTGTTTCTAAAAGGAAATATAAACAGGCAAAAGAAGCCGACCGTTAAAGATTCGTCAATAACATTTGTTATACTTTTTATGTGCATCGGATACTGCCTGTCGTGCGTGTGTCAGCGTGAGAGTCGCAAAATTCGGTTAGTTCTTTTTCTCCAGTCTAACAGTATACTGGGTTGCGCATTTTACGCTAGAACGACATATCACATATCAAGTTGTGACAGTTACCCTAAAGCTCACTTTCGGTAAGAAGTGAACGAGACGGAAGTTGAATTTTACCTATTGCCTGATCATCATTAATAGAGTAATCAAATCAACGAGACTAAGCTCTATGTAAGATATTTTTCTTCGAGGTCAAATTGTCTTCAGGAAGAACGAAATAGAAAAATATATTCCGTTTCTTCTCGTTTTTTTTTATATTATTAAATAAAAAGACTTTGCCTAGACATATTTCGATCAACGCTAATCGAAGATTTGGCTGGTTGTTGATTTTGTTTAGCGCATATGGGTTATTTAATGCCGAAATCTAAACATTTTGAACGCAATTGTATACCTTCAAGAACAGATAAAAAATGTATTGTTGGTAATTTTGCTATAAAATGTTGGTTATTCTTCTATAAATAGGTATTGCCATTCGTAATTCTGCTATAAAATGTATTGTTGGTAATTCTGCCATAAATAGGTATTGTTGGTAATTTTACTATAAATAAGGTCTGGTATTGTTAGTAATTTTACCATGAATAGTTATTTACAATAAATAGGTATTATTAGTAATTTTTCTATATAAAATGTATTACTGGTATTTTTACTATAAAAATGTATTTTTATACTTTCATAGTATTTTTGTTTTTGTTTGTGAGTTCACTATTTGCCCATTGCTGGGACCATCAAGTCCAGAAGCTGCTATCGTTTTATCTTGTATTTATTTGTTATTCTGTTCAATTGCTTGTAAATTTATCAGTGATCCTTTTTTATAAGGGTTGATCGTAGAGCTGGCCACTTACGAGGACCTCGGTAATCTTTGTCTTTTTCAATTTGCCTCTGCTACTTCATGCTATACTTAAATTTTCTACCAACAAGAAATTGTTTAGAGGTATTTACTAGGAGTAGCTTAGTCTGCTACAGAGCCAAACAAGAGAATGGCGCAAGCATGCAAATTTTGAAAGTCAGCCTTCCAGGACAGTGGCTTAAAGGTTTTTTGTCCTATGCCAGAAAATGCTGAGCAACTGCATTTATGTTTCTTGGTTATAGCTGTGACCGAAACCCAGTGAGTAGCGCCACACCCACCATCGACAACTCTATATGAGGTCGACCATAGTCAGGATCATCGAGTCAGTGCGAATTTCACAATCCTTTTCTTAGTTGCATAGTATGCTCTTGCTAGGGCTACATACGGTTTGGAATTCAGAGTTCTCCTTCTCCTAGACTGGTCGCCAACCAAGGCTATATGACCCGGTCTGTTTTGCCATTTACCCATAGATGAAGAGAGAAGAATGAATTAAACCTGAATTAAACCTAAATAAACAATAAAAATTAGAGCTAAAAATATCCCCTTAACTGATGCACACATGTTATTCTTTAGCCGTCATGTCTCTAAATGGGTTCTGGGTGAACACAGGTTACTAGCTTTGGCAGAAAGGTGCGACCTGTTTCTGAGGTTGTGAGTCCCTACACGCTCATATAGTGAGCTTAGTGGGGAAGTAAAGATATCAGGAGATACGCCAAAAAAACGATTGAATTGGCTGTAAATTAAGTGATCAATTTACAATGTAAGAGTCCGGTTAAGCAGATATTTATAGTGATGCCAAAAATAAGCAAACCCATGTGTCAACATTTCTAAAAATAGATAAAAATTCGGAATCGCTGGACCATGAAATCATATTTACACGAGCCAATCATCAACATTTCCGTCTAGGATATGGCATCATAGTTTGTCGAACTAATCAGAGACCTGATCTGTCCCCAATCAGGATATGACGCCACGGCACGTGGACCAATTTCTAAACGGATCTTTTTCTTATAGAGACGCACAGTCGAATTAAATCAGAATAGATTGATTAAGTTTACCAATTCGCTGATGCTGCTGTTATCGTAAAATACACATAACTAAAATTCTACACGTTTGCGCCACACATTTCCGCATAGACACAAACATATATATATATATATATATATATATATATATATATATATATATATATACTCCATTCAACAATTTACACAAATGACTAAGATGTATGAATGCATACATGGTCAAGCCAACATTTAATACAAATTTTGGTAGCAAAATACGTTAACACGCAAATATAAAGCTCTCAGATATATGTCTGTGAGTATCTTTAAAGACATTATGTAGTTTAGAAAAATAATACGTCCTCTTTTATATAAGATATCAATGTTAAACACAAGGTAAATAAAAGCGTGGCTGGAGCAGGAGAAACAGCGACGGGCAGCCAATAAAACAGTAAGCTTAAGGCTCCAAATTCAAAACTCAGGATTGTTCCAAGTGACAAGAGTCTACTGAGATAAAGCGTCGGTTCGTGAATTTAGTGGCGTATAAATTGTGAGTTCAATCTTTTATAGTCAATGGAAAGATGACTGTTCAACCTTTTCCTTTGTTTGGTACTATATATTCTAAAAACAAACTTTCAAAGTTGCTAAGAGGTTACTATAAAACATCATGTAATCTGAATTTATAATGTGTTTTAACTTTGAAAAGAAAAAAAAACATCTATTATTAACTACTTCTGCATATTATAAATATCAAATTTGTTTAATGATTATGCTCTTTGATTATATTTTTTCAAGTTGTAATGTGACAATTTCATGACATCATATGTGATTAAATATATGGCTCGTTGGTCCGTAGTGGGATAAATTGATTGTTTCGCTGCGTTAGTCTCCACGTCTTTTCCAAAGGATAAAGTTTTTTTTAGTATTAATATCACGGTGCATATGATCTGTACTGGATACTTTTATTGTCCCCAGTAGGGAAATTTTGCCGACAAATTATCATTGATGGCGAGGGAGAAGTGAGGTGAGAGCAAATTCCTAATCCTAGCAGTTTCAGATGTGTGTTCGCCACCAAGCGAAAATTTTCACCCAAAATTTTTTTCTACTTTTTGATTTATTTGCGAAACTTGTAGCCATTACTTTGTCTATTGTTTGCAAAATAAGTTTTAATTTAGTTAAAAGTTAACTTAAAAAAGTTAAAATGGAGATGCTCCAAGATCCTTCAATGTTTCATATCGTGAACATCAATACAGTTCCTTTGTAATAAGTAACAAGGGCCGAAGCGATTAAGAAAATGCAGGCCTCTTAATGCATGATTTTTAAATATTTAAATTTGATTTCATTAGATGAGTAATATTCTTTAAAACATATATTTTAAATATATACAGTAATATTTTTTAATATTGCAATATATATAAATACAAAAACGGAATTCCAGTATACCCTCATGTATAAGCCGAGAAATATGTGATAAAACAATCGATAACAAAATTGAAGTCGGCTTATATTCGAGGCGAATATTGTGTCGATTTTCACCAACTTCAACATTTATGTAAGAAAAGCGCCAACATATCTGGAGTGATTGCTTTACAATGAAACGCTTCTATTTATATTTTAAAAAATTGAAGTCGGCTTATATTCGAGGCGAATATTGTGTCGATTTTCACCAACTTCAACATTTATGTAAGAAAAGCGCCAACATATCTGGAGTGATTGCTTTACAATGAAACACTTCTATTTATATTTTAGAAGCATTTTACTTTTTACACAATAGTTAATACCCACAATCTTTATTTATGTTTTCATTTATTTTCTGTGAGTTTTTTTTTTAAACCGGAATCACCCCAAGCAAGGCAGTAATGCCACCAAGACACAAGGGAGTTACAGGGTGTGGAAGAATTCGGAACAGAAACATTAATGATGAGCGGAAAGAAAAGAGAACAATTAGATAGACAGTAAACGGCGATTGGTATTGCATTTAATTTTTTCAGATTAAAGTTGGCTGGAAAGCATGGAACCGGAAGGGAGTTCCACAAGTGAGAAGTGCGAAAGAAGAAACTGTTAGCATAGAACTTACGGCTACATCTAGCCAGCTCAACTGTAAATTGATGAGATATCGACACCAGTCTAGTACTGCGCTTAAATTCATAAAGTCTAGGTACCATAACAAAGTACTCATTCGAACAACTACCATGAAAGTATTTATAGAAAAGACATAGAGAGGCAAACTTACGGCGATGAGAAAGTGACTGGAGCTAAACCGCCAGATCAGAACCAATATATTATATATATAAAGCTTTAATAACTTCGCAAAAATGGATCAGCTTGTAGGACGTCAAATGGTTTCCAAGTTTTTTTTTATGGTAAAGGTTTTATTCGATTTATATATTAAATAAAATCCATTTACACTCGTAAGATTGCCTTATTGTTGTCTGCTAAAAGAAAGTAAACTTTATAAAACTTGAATAATAATAACTTGAAAACTTTATAAAACAGATGAAATGATAAGAAATCATTGTGTAATGGAGTTGAGGAATAAAAATAAACTATACTCTATATGAAAATATTGCAACTCCGTAAAATTAAGTTTATTAGGGAGGGAATGAAAGTGCGTATGTACACATTTCCTTATAGTAGGAATGTATGTTGAAAAACTTACATTTGAGAAGAGTTCTTTATTTGTTGGTTTGGTAGCATTGTTAGCTTTGTATGTGTTTAGTTATATAGCTTCGGCTATACCACTATTCTTTCTATTAAAAGTGACATACGGTTCGCTATTTCATATATTCAATGTGAGAAGAGGTTCGCTGTGAATCAAAGGGCTCCCCAGAGGTGAATGAAGCACGATTTATCTGTAAGGCATCCTACAGCTTAAAAATGCTGGGGCTTTTGCACCATTTTCTTATATACTGCTTTGGCAACGCCATCTAGCGATCGTTAGCAGAAGTTCTTTCGCAGACAAGTAGGGTAATCCTACAAATTACCCTAATTCGAAAGCGCTAAGAATTTGAAGAATGATCAGATATAGAGAGACTGCACAAAATTCATAACCATCTAAAGTAATCACTTCACAGCATAAACGCACAGAGACTATTTTATATATATATACATACATATATATATATATATATATATATATATGTGTGTGTATATATATATATATATATATATATATATATATATATATATATATATATATATATATATATATATATATATATATCAACGAATTCAAAAACTCGATACATCAATTAACGACAATCAGATCGCAGATAACCACACAGTTATATTAATTCTATTGGTTCAACTCACCTATCCTATCTCAAAGGATGTGTGGGTAATGTAAAGGATATCGGCGCGGGTGTGGAATCGGCGGATCGAGTTCAAATTCCGGACTAGTCTGCTACGTTCACTTTTGTACAAATGCCCTTACGTAAGGCAAGAATCCGTCTCTTTTCACCCCGACCAACATAGGGGTTAAATACCAGGGTAAACTGAGATTTTTAGCCATGGTTAGCAACCAGTCTAAGAGATTGATTGATTTGGTTGGTTATTTAACCGGCATATCAACCACTATGTTTCAGTAATGCTGAAACAGTTGATTTTGTTCAGCGGCATGACAGCCTCCATGGGCCACTCAATGCCGGAATCCAAATATTTTGTACACAATTTTATGGTTTCAACCACAGATGTTTTGTACAGATCGAAAAACTACCCAGTTTACAAGACTACTTGCAGAAAATTAGATGTCAATGTTATTGACTCAATAATAGCAACCAAATGTCGACTTCGGTCATTTTGCCGCCGCCGTAATGTAGCTTCCCTGTACCGTTTTAATAAATATTTTCATGGTGATTGTTCTGATGAACTTTTCTTTTTGGTACGTCAACTTTATGAATTTAAGCGCCGTACTAAATTGCCTGTTAGATCTCATAGTCCACTGTTGAAATTGGTTGTTACATTTGTAAGTTCTATGGTAATATTTTTTGCACCCACATCTCTCGTTTGTGGGACTCCCTTCCGGCTTCTTGCTTTCCTGTCAATTACGATCTTCAAAAATTACATGCAATGTCAATCGTCATCTTGTGTCTCTTTGAATCCTGGACTTTTATTGTCCTCTCTCTGTTTTCTTTTTTTTTTTCACTCTCACTCTCTCCTTGCATCTTAGTGGTTTTTTCGCCTTCCTTGGAGTGAAATTATTATAAATAGAAAGTGTGAGAAAAAAAGAAGTTACCGAAGACTGAATCGCTGACCTTTGTCGTGGTTTTGCTCAAAACTTCTACTCTGCTCTAAGCTACGAATTCATTGATTCGTCAGGCTTTCTTTTTTTTTTCTTTTCTTTTTTTCACTCTCACTCTCTCCTTGCATCTTAGTGGTTTTTTCGCCTTCCTTGGAGTGAAATTATTATAAATAGAAAGTGTGAGAAAAAAAGAAGTTACCGAAGACTGAATCGCTGACCTTTGTCGTGGTTTTGCTCAAAACTTCTACTCTGCTCTAAGCTACGAATTCATTGATTCGTCAGGCTTTCTTTTTTTTTTCTTTTCTTTTTTTCACTCTCACTCTCTCCTTGCATCTTAGTGGTTTTTTCGCCTTCCTTGGAGTGAAATTATTATAAATAGAAAGTGTGAGAAAAAAAGAAGTTACCGAAGACTGAATCGCTGACCTTTGTCGTGGTTTTGCTCAAAACTTCTACTCTGCTCTAAGCTACGAATTCATTGATTCGTTAGGCTTTCGTTTTTTTTTCTTTTTTTTCACAAAACAGTTACGTTTGAATTGATGACAAGAATCATCGTAAATTAGTCAGTACTTATTATAGTCCGTGTTTTTTTTTCTTATCGATGAAAAGAAAAAGGTGCGATATTGGGTATTATTTCCTGTTTTGTTGCTGCATTTAAAAACTAAAAAGCGTTGATTGATTGCATAACAAAGCAATGCTGTGTGGTTCATGCCAACTGATGAAATAAACTTTTTGGTTCATTAACGAGCCATTAAGAAAACAATTTTTACAACAGAATCTATTTTAGTCGGTGCGAACGTTTAAGTGAAACAACAAAAGTTACAAAACATTGGGCTAATAAAGTAAATTTTATTCGTAAAAAAGGTATAAAATTAAAAAATTGCCATGTTATGTACAAACAAACTGTTAGTGTTTTCGGATCAATTTAAAAATTAAAAAAACAGAATATATTCGATCGCTAAATGCTCAAGATTTCATTCCCCCCGTACTATAAAAACATTTATTTTTAAGTGATATCTTATACTTTTAAAGTTAGAAATCAAATAAGAACCAAATTAAGAAAGCTTGGGTTATTACATTAGCTTTCCTTAACGCCACGTGACAATAACAAAGAAAGTAAAGTTGCCGATTGCTATTATTTTTTTAGTATCAAAATTTTCCGTTCTACCATGCGGCTGTCTTCGCCTTCTTCCTTCTGCTTACAGTTTCTCACGTGTTTTGTTAATATTCGGCAACTGATTATTTTCCCTCTGAAAAAAAAAATCCGTTTTCGGATATCTAATTACTACTGCTATTATTATTAAACAGCAAAAACAAAACCATCATTATTGTAAATACTTTATAATTAACCTAATAAAAATGTTAACAACCACCTTTTTTTTACAAAGTGAAACTTAAAAAAATTGGAATCATTTTATTTTTCACTATTTCTTTTGTGTTGATATAAAAAAGAAAACGAAAAACAACACATTCTCATAAGCATTTTTTTTTTAAATCCTTGGTTTTGAGTATTTACAGTACACATATTCTATCCATACAATTTTTATTTTACTTGGAAAAAAAAAGAAGAATTAAAAAAACTTAAAATAAGCCGATGTCCATGTCATGACAATGACGGCAACATTCGCGTCAAATAGAAAAACAAGAGGAGGAGGAAACGAAACTCCGTAAAAAAGTAGGAGATAGAAATTAAGAGTCAGTAGGAGTGCTTAAGTGGGTTCCCTGCCCTTACAAAACTCGCAGTTCCGTCAGCAGACATGAATGTCGTGTCCCATCGTTTGCTTCGTAGTATTATTATTATTATTATTAGTATTATTATTTTCATTGGTGGCGGCGTCACTCCGGTGGACACCGACAATCGTTCAAATATGATTCTATAAAAAAAAAAAATAATAAATAAATAAAATAATAAGAAAGCCCACCCCTCAAAAATCTGAAAAAGGTGTAATAATCAGGAAGTGTATAATAATGGACAACAATGGGAGTCCTAAATCGTGGCCAAGACTGGTTTTCTTGGTAGGTAGATTTTCTTTTATTTATATTTTTTTAAACCTTACTACTCTTTCCGTCTAATTTTCTCTTCCTTCCTTCTTCTTTGTCTGTCTCTGTTGCAGTTCTTTTAAAACTTTCTATTTATTGTTTTCATTTAAGTTTCTAACAGATTGTAAGATTTTTTAGAAAACTTAGACCATATTCTGACGAAAAAAAAACAAAAAAAAAACAAAAAACGGTCGAACGAACTGACGTAAGTCGGTGGTTGTTGCATTTAAAAAATAAATAAATCGTTTGTATTTTTCCGAAACTTGCCAAGGGTTAAATTTCGTAATTTCTAATACATAAAATTTATTCTCCACTTTAAATCAATCAATACATTCTCCTCTATTATTGATAGAACCTGCTATTTTCATAATTACACAATAATTAATTACACATTGATCAGTCGGTGCTTGTGGAAAAAAGAAATCACTTATCTTTTTAGTATAGTTTAATTGGCATACTTTTAAATCAATATTTTTGTTTTAAGAGTGAATTTACTTTCTGTGTAACCACCTAAAAAAGAAAATTACTTTTTTTTTTTTTTTTTTAACCTGTGTGCATTAAGCAATAAGTACACTATTTTATCTTTCCTTATTTCGATTGAAATTTTGTGTAGACAAATTCCTGGGTCACTTATATAATTTATTTATATATACTTAAGAATAGTAATTATTAATTTTTCTCGGAAAATGTCTCCTTTCAGAGCATGAGGAAACACGGGTGATCAAAGAGAATCAATGATTGTCTGTAACAATTAAAAAAAAGATTAACAAAAAAGGGGCATTTTTGTGTCGAAATTTAAATTAAAATTTATAATTTTAGTGTCTATTCACAATTTTTTTAAAAATTAGTCTACCGAATTCATACTTTACGAAAAAAAAAATCAATTTTTACTTTACAATTACAAACATTAAACTACAAATCTCTAGTTGATTCCGAATTTCGGTAAAAAAAAAAAAATCCGCTTTGATCTGCGGGTGACTGAAAAGTTCGAATTCTCTGGATTTTTCGATCAATAATCTTATACTTATTTGAATAAGTGTTAATTCATTTATTTTATACATTTTTCTGATACCAGCTAGAAAACAAGTTATTTATCATTTTAATTAAATGAATTAAGAAAAAAAAAAAACAAAAAAAACAGCTCTTGGAAATTCCCCCACCCGGTTTCTACCTTCCTCTGTCAATAGCTAAAATTTAATATTTATTTCTTCGTTCTTACAAAAAGGTACGGATTTGAACCCTGCTGGATATTTTAAAATAAAATTTCATAATATATCTTTGTAAATTGCCGCATTTTTTTAATCGTTGTAATCATAAAACTGAATATTAGCAAATTTAGCTTGTCAATGTGAGCAAATGCAAAAAACCCATTTCATTTTAAAACGGTAGCATGAGATTAATTACGTGATCACATTTTGATTTAATGATATTATTTCAAAAGAACAAACAAAAACGGCAGATCCGATCGTTAATTGTTGTGATTGTCAAAAAAAGAAAAAAAAAAATGGTAGAGAGTAAGAAACCGTTTGAGAACGTGCATCAAAAAATTTGATTACCTTTCGTCACAAATTATTTGGTTAAAAACTTTTAAGTGGCATGTTAAAAAATTGTTTCTTTTCAGCGTAGGATGTATTTAAATTTCTTCTTTTTTTTTTTCTTCTTTTGTCTTTGGCAATATTTATTTTTTAACCAACCGGCCGGCAGCAAGATGCTATTTCTATTTCAATTCATTTTACTCGGTATTGGGGTTTCTGTTGGGGGGGGGGGGGGGTGATTGTTGATCTGCTTTTACCTTTCCTACTTGGGGTCCAATATGGCGTGTGCTGTAAGTGGGTTTTATTGACCTTAACGGAAATGTCATTTTTACCGTAATTATTTGTTTACTTTAATGCCCTCACCATAACCCGAATGGAGATAAAATTGTCTTCTAAAAAGTAAAATAGGTGTACATAAACAGATTGAAGATGATAATTGAAAATCTATTAAAATAGGAGCCCTAAATAAACTAATTAGCTTCTTACCTTATGATCGCAAACATTAAGGATTTAAAAAAAAAAATTTCGATGTGGTTGCAACAACCATGAATATTCATACAGTTCCCCCACCCGTTATGAAGATAAACGTCGAAGTAGTAGCTTTGTTGTCTTTTCTTTTTTTTCCCTTATTAATCAAACTTTTAAACAAGTCATTACAATCTCATTATAAACCAGGAACCTCCATACTAACTATAATATTCCTATTTCATTTGAAACTGAAAGCACTTGTACCAATTTTGGATAAGCCAAGAGCTGGGTACTATTCATTTTTCCACACAAGATTCATTTTTTTTTTTTTATGATTTGAAATTAGCATTTAATTTTTAAAAAAATCTTTATAATTTTTTATTAATGCTTGTTATTCTCCTAACTAACAAAATGAAGAATACTAACCAATTTCCCCACCATAATGACAGTACAAGACAATAATTGCCGAATAAAATCTTCATCGAAATTAAAAGGTAGAACAAACGGAGGCTTTCTTTTCATGAGAACGTTTTTTTAACTAAGAAAAAGAAATACTGCTTCGCTTGTCAATATAATTTTCAATAACTGTCACATTTTTATTGATTTTTATTTGCTACCACTTCAAACTGCAAAAAAAAAAAATTGTCCACATTTTACTAAAAACTTAAAATGTGATATAATATCTTCCTTCGAAGATGAATGACGCTAGAATTTGTTTAGGAAAATAAAAGGGCCACTTTTCCTTCGGCTCCTTATCTTACTTAAAGTACTTAGGTCAACAACTCGATTTCCTGGTTCAGTTTTACCCTTTTTTGTGTGTAAATAGTAAAAATTTAATCGAGCACTGTTTTTTTTTTTTGTTTTTTTTTTTGTTTTTCCCACCAGCACTCCATGTAGTAGTGTGGATGCTAACCTTTTTTTTTTTTTTTTTTTTAAGGCACTAAATATTTTTCCGACTGTCGACACTGTTCTTTGAAAACCAATTTTAAAATTTAATTTAACAATAAGACGTTGTGATGGCGTGGAGGTTTTTTTTTTTAACTTGAACAGTCACCACAAAGTTAAATTATGAATTTAAGTGTATAGTTACGTGATTACTTTAAAAAAATAATAATAAAGACAATTTTGAATTGTTGGGAAACGTTACCTGAATGTTACGGTCTTCTTTAGTGTCATATTAGGGACGGGTGGATGGAAGAAATAGGTAGATGGACATTATTCGACAAAGAAAACGCACTTATGACAAGAGATGATTTATATTGTGCCGGTGAAATGTTTTTTCGGGTGGAACAGATCGATAGTACGAGATGTTGAAAGATTCTTGGCTAAATCATTTCCTAACAGATTTTTTTCTAATACCTTTGTGTTGTGACTTTGTCGGACTGTGAACTTCTCAGCATCACCTCAGCGAATGATTACAAAAATAAAATGTTTTACAACGAAATATTAAGTTTCATTTACCATTTGTATTTTTTTTTCAGGAACTGCTTTTTTGTGAAGGGGAAAGATTTAAAAACAAAAAACAAAAAAAAAACGCAATCTACCCTGGAAAAAGTACTATTTTCCCCAGACAAAGCATAAAATTCACAGCATTAATTTTATAATAAAAATGGAATAGCTTCAAAATTAGTTAAAGTCTTTTAGTTTCTTTTTTAAAGTAAAGATTTTTTTTAAATTTTGTAGGCGGTTTTAATGAGTTGGAGTAAAATAAATTTATTAAATAAAACTCGAAACTACGACATTAGGGACCATTCAGAAATACATAATCTTTACTTAAAAAAAAAATAAAATCGATACCCATGTTTTCATTTCATTAAATTGACTTGCTTTTTGACAAAGTACCTGTCCTCAGGTCGTTTTACTCTTCCGCACTTATTAAAATTTACCCGTGTATTGTTTTTCTCAAGAATATCAGTCATGTTATTGGGAGGTTTAAAATAATGTGTATATCTTCCTTCATGAGACTAAGAAAAAAAGTGAATTTTTGCGCGAATGTTCTCTACCTAGTAATCTGGAGAATTTCTTTTTACTTGACCACATGGCAGCGTTGTTTTTCTGAGATTAGCTTCAAATATATTCGAACTTCGAATAAAAATGATGGATGAGCGAGAGGAAGCACGTAAATTACAAGACTGTTTTTCTTTCAATTTAAAAAAAAATAATTTTATTTTAATTTTAGAGAAATCATTTTTATTTCTGATTCATTCATTTTAAAAGTTAAATGAATGAAAAAAATCGCACATCGCAGTCTTGGTTACTTAGCTTTGTAAAAAAAAATCTGTTCATCTAAGTATACTTTGTTTGTTAGATAAAATAAGCAAATTTTCTTCGGCTATGGTCCTTATTTAGAGGTCACGCATGAACGAGAAAGAAAATACGTAGTTAATCATTTAACTGTGGTCTGCGATGCAAACCAACCATCTCTCTTTCGCGTAAAATCGCTCACTCAACGCAAAACGGGAGAGTATGTTTGGTCACGTGATCTCCTTATTTTGTAATATGTTGGTAAAACAGGAAAATAATTAACCTTTCTCGATTGTTTTTACTGATTTAAAAAAAAATGCATTTATGTTCTACTTCTCCACGATTTCTATGGTTTTAATTTTTTTTGTTTTCTAACGACTAATAAAAATAACCCAACCGACTAAAGTTCTTAAATTCAGATGATTAAGGATGTCAGTCGCTAATTGTAAACCTTCAAAAATATTTGTGCACTTCTTCGTCTTATCCGTTATAATTGGTAGTAGTTATTTACTAAAACCAATTATCCACTTACTTATGATGTACACATTAAGTAAAAGTATTAGTAAGTAATTGGTTTATTCCCAGTGTAGTGCGAGAGCGTTTTTTTTTTTACTGTTAGTGTTAAGTGACAATGAGTCGAATATAGTCGTCAAAGCAAAGTAAATATGATCTATCTAGAATTATTTGTTTTATGCTTTTATAAAGTTTTTAAAAGGATGACTTGGTGAAATTAAGCAATTTCATTTTTTTTAATAGTTTATTCATTTTTTTCATTCATTATTTTTTTTTCTTTCATTACCATTTTCCCGATGCCTATATTCATCTCTTAATTTCGTCTCTCTTTCATTGCACCCAAACTGTAGTAGCACTACTAGCCTTTTTAAAAATATTAGTCTTCTTTTTTTCTTTTTTTTTTTTTTTTATGGTGTAAAAACATTTTTATTTCATTTAAACTGCATTTTTAGATGGATAAGAAAAGTAGTAAAATGTTCCGTCTTCTTTTGAACACACCGAACAAAAGAATTATGAAAATGAGATCTGATAGAGGATATTCCTAGTTTTCATTTTTTTTTTTAAGATATATAAAAAAAACTGTTCACTTATTTGTGACGTTTTACTTTTATGATTTGTCTTGATTTTTGTAAAAAGATTTCTGTGGTTTGAGGGCAACGTTTTTAACACCCTTAGCATTAATGCTTATTTTTTTAGAGATAAATCTTTTTGAAATCAATCAAGATTTTTAAAATAAAATCTAAATTGGTGAAATTGAAAATTTTAGGAATAAAAAGAAAGGTTAAAGCAGTGCAAATTATGATCGCTTCTATATTTTTTATGCTCAATTACGACTTCTTTAAATAACACTAACAGATATTTTTACTTCAAAAGTATAAATTTAACGAAAAAAAAACACGAAATAAATCAAACTTGGACGTAAACAAGAGACAGGAACTAATTAATCTAGCTAGAATATGTCGAGACCAGAGAAGACATTGAGAAAATAGTGTGGGTGGATAAAATAAGTGGGTAGGTGGGTGATATAGTGTTTTCTGAAGAAAAGACAAAACAAGTGGAATGTCACAAGAAGAAGAAGCATGACTTAGAATGAGGAACTTGAAACAAGTAAATAAATTACTGATAATGGAAGCAATTAGGAATATTTTTAAAGATAAAAATAACCTGGGCGTAAAATCAATTAGTCAGATGTTGGTCAGGTCTGTGAGAATCCAAATTGTAATGTAAATCTTTACAAATGGTTGGATTAGCTGCCACTAAAAAAGTTATGAATTTGAAACAAGAAAGATCTCAAGAAGCATTACAAAAACCTGATGCCAACAGGAAAGACTTATTGACTAAAGAAGATAACAAATTAGTAGGTATTATTAATTAAATTATTAAAGTACTATAATTTATAAGTCTTACTCTTGAAGTAATTGCAGGTATTTTTTTTTTTTATGAAAGTGAAGCAAGTCACTAGGTAGAACTAATCAAATTTTATGTTTGTTGGTAAAGAGGGGAATATAATTCTCTAAGTATTTCGATTTTTTCTTTTTAATTTTGTCTTAGATACAAAAAAGTTGTTATTCACGGAGTGTTCTCTAAATTAAATTTAAAAATAAATTCTGGAATTAAACCTCGTACTAAGCTGTCTATGATTTATATAGCGATTTTCTAAACGTAGCTTAGATATGGCACAAGGCCGAAAGTATGGAGTATCCAGTGAGAATCGGACTTTATTACTACTCGGTCGTAACTGACCTAGCAAGACAAACTTGCTAATCATTCATTACATCACATCGAAATACCCAGGCTGCTCTGACTGTGGTTAAAGTAGCCTATGGGATTTTTAGTGCATTTACTTGGTATATTGAATATTATTATTTATTAATGAATATTGACTTTCTTATTTTGTGTTACATTTTGAGTTAACCAATCTACTTTGATTGTCTATTTAAAACTGGATTATTACAAATAAAAATAAAAAATTCTTTGATATGAAACCATAACTTGTATTTTTATTATTTATGCTTTTTTTCTTTCTTCAACTCTTGTCCCAAGTTAGTAAATTTTTAATACTTAAAGTTAAAATAAGGTGTGAATTAGTTTTTTAGCCAGATGAAAAAATTATACAGAATTGTGCTTTTGTGTATTAGATTTAGTCTACTCTCTCAGGTGTTACGGATTTTTTTTTTGTTGCCTATGCTTTTCTCTCCCTTTAGCTTCCCCTTAGTAATCTAATTAAAAACAATGATTTGATTTCTCGTGTGCTACTTTGAAATAATATCAACAGATTGGTTGAACAATAAATGGCGGCGGGGGGGGATATTGCTTTGTTTGTTAACCCCTCCCTGCTTGGCTTTTTACGTGGCAGATTGCCTTGGTCAGACGCTTTGAACATGGAGGGAGGTAATTTCTAGAATATTTTTCTTTTCTTTATTTTACTCCCCCAATCGTGTATAATAACAAAAATTGTATTACCTCACACCCCCCCAACAAAAAAAACAAACAAACAAACCTGAGTCAGAAAAACAAGTTACAGTACACTACACACTTCATTTGTTTACTGGCGAGACTTGCAATTCAGTAATGTGAATATTAGAAATTTGTGTAGTGTTAGTTCTGTTTTGGATTTTTCTTTTTATGTTTAAATAAATAAATATTAGTGGTGCTAAATAATTTAAAAAAATATTGTACATCACCATATCACGCTATTAATCTAGTTTTGCCACCCAGTATAATAGTAAATACTTCAACTTCCTACATTTGTGAGTTTGTATTGTACTAAGATAAGTAAGTATTAAAAGATAATTTTGTGATCTATGAGACTGGATCATGTATATCTGTTTCCTATCGAATTTGTTTGAATTGATTTCAGTTTTGCTATCCCAAAACATCGTGCAATACCTGTGCATGAAATTTTTAAAGTAAAGAAAGACTGTACACAGGGTCAATCCCACTCTGAGTAACACAAGCGACAATCTGAAAAGACATCAACATCATCAGTTGTGAGTGTGTTGCATCAGAGTTTTCCTACTTCTAGGGAGATGTCCTAACAATGACTAAGGGGCCTCTTTCCCATTGGGTTTTATTGTTGGCATTGTGATGTCTGTGTGACCTAAATATAGGTATTTACCAGTTCACCCTGCATGCAATCAAATGCGACACAAGGTCAGTTTCAAGTGGGCTTATCAGAAATACATTAGAAAAATTCCCAAACCTCCTTGGCACTTTACCTTTTGGGGGTGCCTCAGGTGCCTGGCAATAAACTCAGCTCCTATCCTGTGGGGATGGTCCTCTGGGGTTTTGGCTTCAATTTTGAATATTGGGATATCCCATATACGTGCTTTTCTAAACGTAGCTTAGATTTGGCACAAGCTGAGAATATGGAGCACCCAGTGAGGATTGAACTCACTATTCAGTTGTAAATGATCTAGAGAAACAAGCTTGTTAACCATTGCACCATGTGGATGTGATATATATATATATATATATATATATATATATATATATATATATATATATATATATATATATATATATATATATATATATATATATATATATATATATATATATATATATATATATATATTATTAGAGATTTCATTGAATAATTTAGACAAGTTTTGTCTACTTATTTTCAGTTGGATCCTTTCATATTCCTGGACAAGCTTCTTGGTGTTGTTGTTAAAAGAAGAGAGAGAAAATTATTGTGTTGATACATATTCATTTATTCTGAGTACTTGTAAAAGATTTTAACTTTCAGATGAACACAACAATTTTGTCTTAGAAAAAAACAACACCCTGATGATGGCATGCTGCTGATATCAAAATACTAGGAATAAATGAATAGGTATCAACATGATAATTCTTTTACTCTTCCTTTAATAATGACACCAAAAAGCTTGTCTATAAATATTAAATGATCCAATTGAAAATAAGTAGACAAAACTTGTCTAAATTATTCAATGAAAACCTGTTGCCAAAATATATATATATATATATATATATATATATATATATGATTGCCAGGAAAAAGCCACCAAAAATAAGATTAGGTTTTTGTGGAGAAAACATTCTGATGCAATTGTAAATAGATCATGAGGAAAAAATAATTTTCAACCAATGTGGCTATGACTACTACACCTAGAAGTCCAGTGTTGAGAAAATTTAAGATAAGTCTGCTTTTTTTTTTCTTTTTCTTTTTTCTTTTTTTTTTCTGTTCAAATTAGTAATTTTCTGCATTGTAGTTTTATGCTTTCAGTATTATATTTAAAATAGGAAAAATTAAAAGCTATTATGGCCAAGACTGAGATACTGTGAGTGTGTGCTCGCACGATCAGTGTTTTCTTTGTTGGTTCAAATTTTCAACTAATAAAGCAAATGGTGAAAAGTCAGAAACACAGAAAGTAATATCTGATGTGCAGGTGGTGTAATGGTTAACTGCTCAGAATGAGAAATCAGCAAGATAAATTCAAATTCCTGCCAAGTTTGTTACATTCACTTTCGTTCCAAATACTTTTGGAAAATGTATGAATCCAACTCTTTTGCTCTTTTCAGCTATGGGTTAAATAGCAAGGTAGACGGGACAATCTAGCCATGATTGGCAGCTTGTCAAGGAGAAGTACAATTCTGAATTCAAAACTCGGCACCTGAAGTTGTATACAGACACATGGGTTGCAGAAGAAATGGCTTGTTAATTTTAACACTTCCAAAACAAAAGTGCTTTCAAGTAATCATCTGGGAAAAATGCTTTCTGACTTCTATCAACATAGCTGATGTTAACCTGCAAGAGAGTAACCTGTTGCACCTTCTCAGGCGAATATTTTCTGTTGACATGAAGTAGAAAGATTATATTGAATAAATTGCTAGGTTTTCTGCTAGGAAAGTTGCTTCACTGTGTTGTGCTAGACACTTTTTCTCTCCAGAATCTTTCTTGCATATTTATAAATTTACCATTCATCCATGCTTTGAATATTGTTGTCACATCTGGTCTGGTGATCCTGCTATATAACTAGAGATTTTTTATAAAATTGAAAGAATCTGCAATGTTATTGGTCCTGGCATGGTATCTTGGCTTCAGTGACTTTCTCACCACTGTAACATAGCTTCCCTGTGCCTTTTCTATAAATGGTAACTGTTCTGATGAATTTTCCTCCATGGTACCTAGTTATTATAAATTTAAGAACAGAACTAGATTGGCAACAATGTCTCATCATTTTACAGTTGAATTGGCTAGATGTAACTAAGTTCTTTACTAACAGTTTCTTTTTTCACATGTATCACCTGTTGAATTCTCTACCAGTTTCTTGCTTTCCAGCCAACTTTGATCTTCAAAAATTTAAATGCAATGTCAGTTGTTATCTAGTCTTCTTGATTCCTCTTTTATTGTTCTTGCTCATCGATAATAGTTTTCTTTTTCTTATTCTTTCACACTCAGTAACCTCTTGTGTTTTAGTGGTTTTATTGCCTTGCTTGGAGATGTGATGAATAAGATGAGCATAAAACCAAAGTTATTCTGTAACCTTCCTCTTCTGTTATCTGCTCCATCTTTATTTTACTACATAGCAATATTTTGTTCAGGACTTTTAGAAAGTTTAATTTTTAAGTAATTTCATTATTTTATAGTTTCACTTTTGCATTATCATTAATTTTTAAAATGGCGGCAAAGTTGTATTATTCAACAGCATGAGCAAAGACCAAGAAGTTGGAAATGAAAAAGTAATTTCTGATGAGGCAAAAATTCTAGTCTCACATTTAGGAAACCTGTAATGCAAAAAAATGTGTACCTGTGTTTTATAGTGATTTTCCAAGCGTAGCTCAGATGTGGCACAAGGCCGAAAGTATGGGGCACCCAGTGAGGATCGAACTCACTACTCAGTTGTAATAGTTCTAGCACGACATGCTTGCTAACCATTACACCACCTCGAGGTGCCCGTACCTGTGTTTTATAGATTACAGAAAGGCCTTTGATAAAGTATGCCACAAAGATCTGTTGGAACTGCTCAGCAATTTTGATATATTTGGGAAAGATATTAGAATAATCCAGAACCTATACTGGCAGCAAACTACCTGTATATGGATAGAAAATGATTCAACCTATACACCAAGGCAATTCTGAGAGAATTAGAAGTCCTACCAGGATTCTTTGTTGGTAGCCACAATCTTAACAACATAAGGTATACGATGACACAGTGTTGATAGCAGGCACAGAAAGAAAACTACAAAAACTTTGACAGAAAGTAGTGAAGGACAGTGAGAAGGCAGGATTAAATATCAACTGCAAGAAAGAATACATGGTTGTTCACAAAGAGATGAGCCCCAACGGTGAATTGCAAAATGGAGGTACCAAAATCAAACAAGTGCTGAAATTTAAATATATAACAGAGGATGGAAAGAGCGACACTGAAATCGAAAGGCGTATTGGGATAGCCAAGGAAGCATTCCAAAAGCTAAGCTAAGAAATAGAAAAATTTCACTAGAAACAAGGCAAAGAGTACTAAACTGCTATGTGATATCTGTCCTCTATGACAGTGAGTACTGGAAGCTCTCCAAGATGAAGAGGAGACTTAAAGCAATAGAAATGTGGTTCTACTGAAGGATGCTGGAGATACCATGGACAGAACATGTGAGCAATGACAAATCTTTGGAGAAAATGGAAACAAAAAGGAAACTAATACTTAACATCAGGAAGAAACAGATGGGGTTTCTTGGTCATATAATGAGGAAGGCGGGCTTGGAAAATGTGATACTCACAGGACAGATGAGGGCAATAGGGAAAGGAAAAGAATCCATAACTGAGCTTGAATAAATGTATGGAGGAACAGGGTTTAGGAGAAATAACATAAAAATAAAATTTATTAAGAGCTACAAGGGACAGGAAGTTGTGGAGAGCTATGATCGGCTATGTCCTGAGGCAACATAGCACATAAGTCACTTTAAAATCTTTGGCCACAGAAACTGATTAAACAAAGCACAGTAATGGTGATGTAGGTGTTCTGTTACCACAGTTCAGAATCTCTTGTTTTTATTTCCCTTTGTCCTCTTTTTAGTTGAGGTACATTCACTGTTTTTTACCAATTCTTGTTCAGCCTATAGTAATCACTGGAAGCAGCACAATAAAGCATGGGATCAAGCACACGGTTCATATTTTCTGATCCTCCTAAATCTATCCTTTATGATAACATTGCTGTTTCACTGTTCTGCCTCTTGTGTATGTGCCTGTTTTGCACATGTGCATACCTCAGACAGCCAGATAAATGCCTTATGGCAATCAATAAGCCTGCTAATGAACAGGACTTTGTCTTCAAAGTTTTGATTTCCTTAAAGTGTTTATCTGGCTGTCTGAGATGCAGACAACATGCAAGATGTATATGTACATGGGAAGCAGTTTTGTTGTCTTTGTTCAAAATATCTGAGAATTAGGATGGTTGTAGTTTGAGTATCGAAGGAACAGAAGACTAGGTAGAGGTTTATTAAATACTCGTACAAATAACCAAAAAACTTGAGTTAATCAACTACTCCTCAAATCCTACTCTAATGTGGTTACTTGCCATATTTACAAGTAGGAGCAGTCTATTGTTGCAGGAAGTACACTGAGTCCTGCCCTACAATAGCTCCCCCTTTAGTTCACATTCCTGAATCTTACTAAATATCTTTTCCTTTCTTTTTTTCTTGGATTCACCTCCAGCCAGTTGGTATATTTTCTTTTTCTTTCAGAGGTGTTTTTCTTCAATGTCATATGTTTACCTTTGTGTATATTTACAACAGCATTTCTGAAGTTAAAGGTAAAATTGAAGATTTGGCTCTTCTGCAAAATTCCTTTGTTTTTAAAACATCAAAATTTGTTTCTTACATTAGTACTGTTACAATTATATATATATATATATATATATATATATATATATATATATATATATAAAATCTAAATGGTGCAGCCACTCATATCTGAGGATGCCTGTTTACTAGGGTGGCTGGCTAATCCCTGTTGCAGACGTTTACTCAGGTACATTTGTGTTTGTTCAACATTCACAAAGTTTATACTGCAACTATGCTGAGCAGACCTTAGTTGCAGTTTCTGGTATAGTCTGCATCATCTAGTGTGATCAAGTCTGAACCACACCAGCACACTCAAATCCTCAGTCATGATGACTTGTGACTTTGTGCTAGCACAACCATCAATGGCTCCTAAGGGTTCTATTTACTCAATTTCACTAACAAGGCTTGGGTCAATCTGGTATGGTTTTCGGGAAGTTTCCAAAGGTGCTGCATGCTGGGATCGCCTCCTACAGACAGATAACATCAAGAAGTCACCTTCCTGACAAATTAACAATGGTGAGATTCAAACCTGGGTCACATGGTCAGAAAGTGAATGTTATAGTCATTTGGCCATGTGACTATATATATATAATTTCATTCTTCTGAATCATGCCTTCATAAATATTGTATTCTTTAATATAGTCTATTTTAAAGCCTAATTAGCATAAATTTTCTTATGTTTAAATGTTATTTGGTGTTTTTTTTTTTTGTTTAGCTCTTTGTGTTTCTTTGATTTCTCAATGTATTTTATTTTTTTATTTTGTAACTATCATTGATCATTTAGTAATTCTGAATCTGTTCTTTATTCTAGATTTAAAATGATTTTTATTTTATTTCATTTTTATTTTTGTTAAATAATTACACTAGAAGACTGCAGGTGTAGGTAAGAATATATCACTTTATCTAGTCTGTACATAAGGGAAAAGTAATGTATTTATTTGCTTAACAGCTATTGCTTCATAAATATATTTTTGTGGTGGTGTTATTCTAAAACTCATACAGTTGTCAGCATAAACAAACAATCTGGAACTTACAGATGGGTCTAGTCATGTCTTTTAGTATTCTTTAGTTAATTTTTTGTAACCAAGTAATGCGCTGCAAGTTTTCTCACCTACACAAGGAGATACTGAAAAGTTCTTGGCCCAGCTCATTTCCTAAAAATCAGAGATGACTAATGTGTTTTTTTTTGTTTTGTTTTTTTTTCTTTTTTAATGCCTTGGTCATGCTGAGGACTTTCAGCACTCTCTTATATTTTTTGTTGCACAATTGTGTATTGTTTATTTATAACTATTTACCTAATACAAGGCCCAATGGCTACTCAAGACTGTGTGAGCTTGTGTAGATATAAGAGGAGTAGTTAAGAAGAGCAGATCATGAGGGCCTGTAAGAAATATAAGGGTTGACCCTAGACTTGAGATTAAAATTGTAGTGATCAGAAAAGCATTCTCTTGGGAGCTCTTGCAAGAAGATCCATCTTAAACCCTGTTCTACCAACTATTTACACATTCTTGTTAGGTATGTTATTAGCTGTTTTCTTCTGTCCCTCTTGCCTTTTAATATGTCCTGTGAATGTCAAATTCTCCAAGCCCTTCTTCCTCATTATGTGCCCTAAAAATTTCAACTCTTTTCTGATTTACACTACATTGTTTGGACTGTTGTCCACATCTTTGTCATATTCGCAATGTTTTGGCCATTGTATGTTCCAGCCTTCTTCAGGTAATATATGTTGGAATTTCGATCAGAACACTTTATTTAATCTACAGGGGTAGATTGTTCTAGTTCTACATGTGATGCCTTTTCTGGATGTTTCAGTTAATTCCCTTTAGTAACTCAACTCTCCAAATATTTTTGTTTGCCAGGGAATTAACTGAAACTGAGACATCCAGAAAAGGCATGGCATGTGGAAATAGAGCAATCAACCCCCATTGGACTAAATAATGGGTTCTGTTTGAGATTCCAATGTATATCACCTGAAGAAAGCCGGTGTGTGCAACAGTCGAAATGTTGTAAATATAAGAGTAAAGATAAGGACAATAGTGTGAACAATGTAAATAGTGTAAATAGGAAATTTTGATTTAACATTCCCAAAGAAGATTAGCAGTATAGTTTTCATTTAAAGGGATTTATGAAGAATATACTTTTTTTGCATACAGAGGCTGATAATGACTGATTTAAATCCCTTGAGGAAGGGAAAGGATTATCCACTCCTTAAAGATTAAAGAATTTAGCATCCAGTTTAAAATAACAAAGACTTAGACATGGAAGTCATGTGTCTCTAGCTGTTTAAAAATTAAAGATTTTTTAAAATATAAAAATTCATAAATTTCACTTCTGTTAACTTCAGAGTGCATTAGTACACCTGGGTGCACCTGTTGAGAAACGCGGGTCTATATCAAGGAAATTTTTAAGATTGATATATTTTTGATTCAGAAATACCTACATGTTAAAGACCCAACTATTGTCATATCTTCACATTGATAAACTTCTTACATAGTAATAAAAGTATTAAGAGACTGATACTTCATATTATCTGATACTTACAATCAGATTATTTATCTGATTGTTGATCATCATTGAACCACGATAATAATTTAAAAAAACCGGATATTTGAAACACAAATCAGCTTTTTGTTACTTCAAGATTTTTCAGACAAAGCAATCTTTATTGTTCCCATGGATAAATTTGGTCTGTGTGTCCTGCATCTTACATTTTATCTAAATAAGACAAAATAATTGTTTAATTACATTTTCTTAAGGCTGTACCGAATTATTTAAACTGGTGAAATGATAGTAAGCTTAAACAATAGTAAGCAGTAAATGGTTGGCAGAACATGGATTATGGGAGATAGCAAAAAGACAAAACTTACTAAAGGACAGGAAATTGTGGAGAGCCATGATTTCCCATGTCCTGAATGGACACAGCACATGTATTAATTCCTAGCTAAGACTGAATGCTTGTTAGGTCTGTTTGTTTTTATCATGAACAGAAAATGAATCAATCATTTTCTATAGCTTATCAACCTTTTGTGGGTTATTTAAATCCAGAAACTATTTTTAGATTGTAAAAGTTTTAATGATACAAGCCTTACTAATTAACCCATAGCAGTGGGGAGAATAGGTGGATTCATACCTTTCCAAAGGGTATTTGATTGCAAGTGGATACAATGAACCCAACAAGAATTGGAACTTGGCTCACTGATTAAAATTTCTGATTATCCATTGCACTACCTGCACATCCAAATTTACAACAGCTGTTATTCCCAAACAGTTAACCATCTAGGTACTGACCAGATTCAACATTGCTTAACTTCAGTGATTGTACATGATGTGGCTGTAAGCCTTACTGAATGTGATTGTTGTGTGTGAGGAAGGATAGAGAAGTAAATATGAAAATATGTAGGATAGATATCAATTATTCTTAGACTTGAAGAGGTTAAGATTGTTGTGATTGGGGAAGCATCATCTTGGGAGTCTGTTTCACAAAGAGACAGTTCTGGGAAGAAGGTGCCTTAGTGGAACTTCTTTCTTGCCAAAGGAATATGATAGGAATGTGGCTGATTTGATTCTGTGGCATGGCAAGTTCTAACTGTGAAGGTCTGAACTGGTGAAACTAAAGAATGTACTTCATTTGACCATTTGCCATAGTAATGCAATAGAGTAAGGGATGCTAAGCAATGTTTTGTCTGTGGGTGAAAAAGGATTGCAGGATGGAAAATAATCGCACACTGTTGCATAAACACTGGATGGTGAGGACTGGGCAACAGTAGCCAAGATATTGGATATGAAGAAAGAAAGTCAAGGAAGATATGAAACCCTTAAAAATAGTTTAATAGATTTTGTTTTGTCTTTAAATTCATATCTCTTTGCACTCTCTTTAAAGAATGGTAAAGACGAATTGATTATAGTCTTTTGAACATTGTTTCCCATCTCGAGGGATTTAGAAATGTTTTGTTGAAGTTAAAAATATATGTGCAATTAAAAAAACAAAAATATAATCTAATTATAATGAAAAGTTATTTAAGATTGGTTTAAAATTTGAATTTCTCAACTGGGATCTCTTGGAGGAAAATAATAGTGATCGTATAACATCTCAGGTATAGAAATCAAAATGTATACTTGTGTGTTTAAATGTGATTGCAATTTAATGTCTACCGAGTTTAAACGAGTTTGAGATAAGCTGGAACATATTTGCATGCACAATGTAATAATGACCCATAATAATAAAGCAATAAGTATAATTGAACTGTTTAGTTCAGAACTATATAGTGTCATTATACAGTGTGCAGCAGAAATCCCTCCCACATATAGTACCCAGAAATACCTCCCACATATAGTACCCAGAAATACCTCCCACATATAGTACCCAGAAATCCCTCCCACATATACGACTCAGAAATACCTCCCACACATACGACCCAGAAATCCCTCCCACATATTTTTTTTTAATCATTTCACCCCAAAGAAGACAGGAATGCCACTAGAATGCAGGGGGTTTACAGAGAGTGAAAGTAAAAGAAAAGACTGAGTATAGGAGGGATTTTGGAAATGATAAAACATGAATGGGGTTCAAGACAACAGAAGATGGTGATTGACATTGTATTTAAATTTTTGAAGATTGTCGTTATCAGGGAAGCAAGTAAGTGGAAGGGAGTTCCACTGTTGGAAAGTGTGAGAAAAGAAACTGTTGGAGTAGAAGTGGCAGTTACATTTAACTATTTCAACAATAAAAGAGTGGGACCTAGATGCCAATCTAGTAGCATGCTTAAATTCACATAGTCAGGGCACCAGGGATAAAAGCTTGTCAGAGCAGTTGCTATGAAAATATTTGTAGAAAAGACAGAGGAAAGCCACATCGTGTCTGTGAGAAAGTGACTAAAGTCGAGATTCCAAATCAGGATTGATTATATTGCAGATCCTTCTTTGGATTTTGTCAAGAACCTCGAGATGAACAGGGGCACCAGACCAGATACAGCAACAGTATTCAATGCATAGACAAATGGTAGATTTTTAAATGTGCAAGATGAACTCTGATGAGAAAAACCTTCTGGCACGAGACAATAAACCAACTTTCCTTGCAGTAGATGCATTGAAGAAGCTATTGATTCAATGTAGCTGTTCCACTTTGAGTCAGATGAAAAAGTGAGACCAAGAAGCCACAGTGAAATGTTTTCCTAGAGTCTAGCATCAGCCATGCTGATGGTGGGCAGGGAAGTTGCTCTATGGTGATTAAATGAGAACAGTTTAGTTTTGGAGGCATTAAAATTTACAAGCCATTTCCTGCCCAGTTAACCACTGATTGGAGGTCCTTTACAAGAACAGGGGCCAGGTTAACTTTGCAAGTTTTGACAGATTTGCTATTAAGACTGGAGTAAATGGTAGTGTCATCCGCATAAATGCCTACTTGGGAACTGATGACATCAGGAAGATCATTGATGAAGATAAGAAACTGTATAGGACCCAGGATAGAGCCTTGGGGGACACCTGTATTTGTGTGAAAGGATTTGGTAGCAGGCTTGTTCAGACTGACCTTCATTTCACGATTTCATAGGATTGATTAGATTAGATCAAATAAATTGTCTTGTAATACCATAGCCCTTGAGTTTACTTAGAAGACTAGCATACCAAACCCTGTCAAATACCTTTGAGATATCTAGAGCCACAGCTTGAGCTTCACTATTATTATCAAGAGCTTGATATATGTATTCAGTGGTAGACTGGGAAAAATGGAATCCATATTGTTTGTCAGATTGTGAGAGGTAAAATGCTTAATCACTTCAGGATTGATTAAAGCCTAAAATACTTTGTCGAAAAGCAGTAGGAGACTAATAGTGATAGTTAGATTCCTTCAATCAGTTCTGACCTTCACTGCTAAGATCTGCCATGCCACTCACATTGTAGCAAATCATCTTCATTCCTTTATTCCTTTGGTGAGATGTAATTTTCACATGAGCAGCTTTTTCCCACGAAACACTATTTTGTGGAACTGATTCCCAAGGGGATGCGATATTTACTCTGTCCCCCCACTAGGACAAGATGTGACACAAGGCCTATTTTTAGGTAGGGACCCAAGCGCGTACACCCGGGACAGTAACAAAATTCCCCTCAGCCCCCCGCAACTGTTGGTTGCGCTGGCCTCAGTGCAAGCACCAATCCCACCTTCTGGTGCAATAGGAGGGCATGGCCTCGGGCAGTTGTTCCCCAGGGCTGGGCACCTCTTCAGTATTATTTTACTCAGTTGCCTCTCTGTCCTTTGACAGAGAAGCCCCTTAGCGCACTCTGCCCAAAGACACACGCAACTGAGAGATAAGTAGATGTGAAATTACTCAAAAAGAATTCCCAAGGGGATACTTCCCCAAATCGCTACAGTCTTAACCTATTTAGGTCTCTGATTAACTGTTATCTTCCCCCACATAAACTGTGCCTTTTGCCTCTCACTATGTAACCCTCTACCTCAAGTGGCTCTTGGGCACTGTACAGGAGTGAACATTATTAAAAAAAAAAAAAAAAAGATATCAGCAAGTTCTCTGGTTTAGTTTAATAATGTTCTATGATTATATAAAACTACTTTCAGTGCTAAATCTTTCAAAATGTTTTTTGAATCTAAAATATAAATTAATCCAATAAAATGCATCGATAATTGTGTAATACATTTAGTTATTTTTAACAGAAATATCAGCATGTAAAAAAAAAAAAAAAAAAATTCTATATAAAACCTGACATTTCTGAATCATTGATCGTCATTTAACTTCATTGCTAATTGAAGATAGAGCATTTGCTCAAGTAGCATCGACTCGTCAAATTATCTTTCAAAAACCTTGAAATAAAATATTAGAATTTTTGAAAATGGAACATGGCAAACATTTTCAACTCTAGGTTTCTAGACGTGAAATAGTTAAGCATATAAGGGAGTGCTGAAAAGCTTTTGGCCCAATCAGCTTCCCAATATCAGTATTCTGATGTTTGGGCATTGAAATGCTGATATTTTTTTTTTTTTTTTTTTTGTGATGGGACAACAATCTTTTTAGCACCCTCTTGTAAGTATATACAGTTTTTAACTATACTTTTTGATCAGACTTTGTATAAAGTATTGGGACAGTTGCTATGGTAATGTAGCTAAAATATAGTGAAAATTGACCTTGAACTTTGTTATGCATGCAGTGTTATAACATTCTAGCTCACTTCTGTTGTTTATAGCAGTGCTTGGAAGGAAAGTGTGTAGAGTGTGGTCATTTCACCCCACCACAGAGGTGCCATCAGTGTCCATGGCTTGTGCAGCAGATTTTGGCAAACCATAACATTTCCCAGGTCTAACAACCACAATATTCTCCAGATTTTGCCAATTGCAACTTTTTCCTCTTTCCAAAAATCAATTCTCATTTGAAAAACAAGATTTCAAGACTTTGAGGAAATCAAATAGAATGTGATGAGGCAGCTGCTCACTATCCAAATACCTACTGTATATGCACTTGTTCATACACATGCATAGTCAATGTTGATACCCACTCATTTCAGTTTTGTCTTTGCAATGGTAAGATCTGTAACATTTTGACACGAGTGAACCATGTGCTCTCCTAAAAAGTGCAAAATCAAAAAAGAATGCCGTATGTTTAATGAAGACTGGATACACAAATATTTCTTCAGTAATTCAGAGAATAAGGCAGTGTGCTTACTGTGTCATGAGACAGTTGAAGTATTCAAGGAATACAATTTGAAACAACACCCCCAAACAAAAGATTATGAATTTGGTAGTGAAATGTCCTAGAAAGAATGCATGAAGAAAGCTGCAGAGTGTGTTCCAAAGCTGAAGAAGCAATGGACCATATTTATGAAGCAATCAACAGAACATTACAGAGGCAAGCTTCATGGTAGCATACAACCTTGCTAAAAAAAATAAGCCATTTTCTAATGGCGAGTTCAACCCTAGAACACTAACCATGGGTATATAGTACCCAGTGCAAATTTTCCTATTTTTAATTACAATTTTCAGTACCTGATTTTCTTACCTAAATAATGTTTTTCACTTCCTATTGATGTTAACTCAAAGTACAAAGTTTGAAGTGCCTGCATGTAAAATATTTCAAATAAATATTTATATTTAATATTTTTTTTTTCATATTTTCAAAATCGGGTATGATATACCCATGGTTAGTAGTGGTGTAACTTTAATTGATGGTTAGTGTTCTAGGGTCAAGTGGTGCTTGGTAGATTGTGTAAACATCCTGTGCCCTGATGCAAGAATTCAAAACCATTTCATTATCAAAGACTATAGTGCGGTGCATAGACTTAAACAGTGATGAACTAACAAAACAGCTGAACTCTATGAGCAAAGATTTTGTTTGGTTGTCTTTAGCACTGGATGAGAGCACCAATAATCAAGACACTGCACAATTACTTATTGTTATCTGTGGAAGTGATGAAAATTTCATCATAACAAACTACTTGTTTTGAAATTGATGAAAAATACAACCACTGGTCAGGACTTGTTTCAATGGGGGGGGGAGCTTTGTCATGGAATAGAATGGCAAGCATTACAAAAGATGGAGCCAGAGCATTTACTGGAAAAATGTGGGTATGATTAAACTTTTAGAGAACAAGTTAAAAGCAGGACACCCTGATAATGATATCTTATATTTTCATTGTATTTTGCATCAGGAAAGCCTTTGTAAAGCTGTACTGAACCTAAGGCATGTGGTAGATCCTTTTAGTGAGCCTGGTGAACAAAATTAGAGCAAGGGTGCTCAACCATTGACAATTTAAATCTCTTGAGGACATTGAGGCAGAGTATAGAAATGTGATTTGCCACAACAGTTCGGTGGTTGAGTCTGGGCAAAGTCCTAAAATGTGTTTGGAAATTACAGAATGAAATCCTCTTCTTTCTGAACATAAAATGGATTTCATGTGATTTGGGGACCAAAATGGGATGTGAGGTGTGGAGATATGAGATGATGTTTGCATCTGATATGTTTGAGAAATTAAATGAATATATTATGTTGCAGGGAAAGGTGCTGTTTGCACTTGAAATGTTGAGGCGTATGAGCTCACTCATTGCTTCACATGCCATGTCAGTTATCAGTCATCTCCTGTTAATTCCCCTCCTCAAGTTTTCCACTGCCGTAACCAGGTATTGAACTCACACTCTTTGGGTCCTGTCACTGGATCTAACTAATGCCTTTATCCACTGTGCGATGTGTCCTTGGGGACATCTGTGCATGAATTTCTGAGTATTATAAACCTAATGAAAAAGGCTGGAGCATACAACAGCTGAAACGTTGTAATAAATATGGTGACAAAGATTCGGACAATAGTCCGAATAATGTAAATAGAGAAATCAAAAGAAAAACAAAAATTAAAGAAAAACAAAAAAAATCGATTACAATTGAAATACAACACTTGATATGACATTAAGTGAAGACAGTGTTAAATATGCCATTAATTAAATATTATTTGCCAAATGTATTAAACCTACTTATATATATTTCGTTTACTTGGGCTCAGAAGTTTCCAATACCAACAACCTCCTCAGAGATCAGCGGAAGATATGTCTTGGTTGCAGGTGTCATGAGACCACTGGAGATCACTATAGCAACATCACAATGCCCTGATGATGGCATTTAAACATGAAACAGATTATCTCTGATATTGAGCACTTTAACCCATAAATACAGCATACCTTAAGACACATCATATAATGGTGTTTTTATATTTCCTTCTAATTTGTGAACTTTGTGAAAAAACAGATGGCTATTGTGTGAGAGATGCATGTATAAATATTATTTAAAAAAATATGTTTAATTTCATGCAATAGATAGTTTCTGTTTAAAAATATGAAGTTTAATTTCATGCAGTAGATAGTTTCTGTTTAAAAATATGAAGTTTAATTTCGGGCAGTAGATAGTTTCTGTTTAAAAAATATGAAGTTTAATTTCGGGCAGTAGATAGTTTCTGTTTAAAAAATATGAAGTTTAATTTCGGGCAGTAGATAGTTTCTGTTTAAAAAATATGAAGTTTAATTTCGGGCAGTAGATAGTTTCTGCTTAAAAATATGAAGTTTAATTTCATGCAGTAGATAGTTTGTTATATTTAAATACCTACAAATGAAAAAAATATACTGAGCATCTGATCTATGGTTGATAGAAGTACATACCATTTTATGAAAATGGTATTATTTCATGTTGGAAAAATTTAAAAAATTAATTTTTGTGCCATTATTTTGTAATCTTTTGCATATCCACAAAATCTTTTTCACAATTCAAAGACTGCAAACTTTTAAAGCATCTGATGGAGCCTGTAGAGCACAGTGGCCAAAATATTATGATAATAGCAACAAAGGTGAGGGCAATAATCCAAATGTATATGTTTAAGATAGTTTAACTTAAATTACGGTACACAAATCTTTTCAGTCATGAATGGATGTCCCCATGCCTTGAGTGTCCATTGGGCCTTAAACTCACACCAGACCTCAAGTGAAACTCGTATATATGATCCATTGCTAAGGATGCAGGGAAAACAGTTGGTTCCTTGTACTGCTCCAGTGAGTGCTTGATTCTTCATACTATCCTTTGCTTTTACAAGAGCAGGACCAGGCCTAAAATGAAGTACTGCAGTTATATTGGGGCAGAAACTGCCCAGTCATTACATTCCAGTCTCAATAGTCCCAAAGCGTTTCTGTGTCCCTGTGGGTGATGCATTTATTTTCTACCCTTCAACACCTCTCTCACAGACAGGATATAGCAAGCTTTTCACTGCTCTTTTGCTACTTTGATGGAAAGTGCTTGGATGAATTGCATTCCTTGGTTCCCGCCAGATCGAACCTTCACAGCAAGGACCCACCATGCCATTCCCACCCATATTCCCTCTGTATCCCTTTGGTAAGTTCTACTTAAGCAGATTCTTCCTGTATACCACAGCTCTGTGGAACACTCTCAAGAGGATGTTTTCCTGAACACTACAATCTTAACCTGTTCAAGTTTAGAGTTAACCGTTACCTTCCCCACCTATTCACAAAAGATTTACTTCTTACTCTGTAACCCTCTACCTTGAGTGGCTTCAGGGCCTTGTACAGGTTGAACCTCACTGTAACCAAACAAAACAAAAAAAAAACTAATTTTTGTTTTATGCTTTTCATTAAGGTTTTATTACTGATATTTATATGTTGGATTTTAATGTGATGTACTCTTTGTTTTTGTATGCTTTACCTAAAACGATTTTAACATTGTAAATCTAAGTGAGATCTCTTTTGCAAAACTATTGCTGAAATTACGTCCTATGTTAAAATAAACTGTAAACATCAGTTGATATTGTCAGTTTTAAAATATCAGTGTTAAGTATAAAGATTGTTCTGCCTTACTTGAACCCATTATTGTTTGGAGATGGTTATGCTAATATTATTATTGACTTTAAGTGCTATGCTTTTGGGAGATTCAAACTCTACAGAAGGCATACAACCACATCTCACTAAAGTTAGGTAATATCAAGTCTGGTTAGTACCTAGATGGGTAACTGCTTGGGAATACCAGGTGCTGTAAACTTGGATGCGTGGTTGTTGTAATGGATAATGGCTCATAATTATTAATTGGAGAGCCGAGTTTCAATTCCCATTGGGTTCATTATATTCACTTATACACAAATAACTTTGGGAATGGTATGAATCTACCTCTTCTCCACCCAGCTATGGGTTAAGACTTGTATCACTAAATTATTATTACTCCCCCAAATTCTTATCAAAAAATATTTTCTGGCTTTAAATAACCCACAAAGAGTTGATAAGCTGTAAAAAATGAATAAATCAAATTCCACATGTATTCATTTTACATTTTCTTATATGTTATTTGTTCATGAGTTAGTTTAATAATAATAATAATAATAATAAACAAACCTACTGAGAGTGGTGTCATTTTTACTAAGCTAAGCTTTCTGAAAAAATTCAATTATTAAACTAAAACTTTTCAGATAAAGAAATATACCAATAATATGATTAATAGTGAAATTGAGCTTTAACCTTCTTAACAATTCCTGAAACGAGTGAATTAACATTTGATTGTTGATAATGGAATATGATTGATTGTAAATACTCTGTTATATTATTTAATTCATTTTTATTCTCCTTTAGTATCTTTAGACTCTATCGTTTTCTGGAAGCTTCTTTTTTATGATGCTATTGTTCAAAATGAAATGAATATATAAATTAATGATCTTTTAATTTAAAATATGATGCAATTATTTTTTTTTGTTTTTAATCATTTCACCTCAAGCAAAGCAATAAAGCCACTAAGACATAAGAAGGTACCGAGTGTGAAAGAAATAGAAAAAATTGTTAAGAAGTGAGAACAATAAAAGCTGGATCAAGAAGACAGTAGATGATGATTGATATTGCATTTAAATTTTTGAAGATCAAAGTTGGTTGGAAAGCAAGAAGCTAGAAGACAGTTCAACAGATAAGAATTTTGAGAAAAGAAACAAACTTAGTTACATCTAGCCAATTCAACTGTAAAATGATGAGACCTTATTGTCAATCTAGTACAGCGCTTAAATTCATAAAGTCTAGGTACCATTTGCGGTAGTAGGGAAGTGACTGAAGCTGGGATGCCAGGTCAGACTCTTTAAATTTAAATATATGAAAACCTTTCAATTTAGATGCATAAAAAAAAATCCCTTTTAATTTAGATGTATAAAAAAAGTCCCTTTTCATTTAGTTGTATTGAAAAAAAAAACATTTAGATGTATATAAAAACTTTCAAATATATCAAAATTCTTTTAAATTATGATACAAACTTTAGAATTGGTTGCTTTTAGATGAAATAAACATAAGATTTCTTTTTACTGCTAACTCTGTGTTTTTGAAAATTTTGATCTACCTTTTTTGATATTTGCTTCTTTTAAGAATTGTAGAAATATCTTTTGTAAAATTAGGCATCATTTTCAATATGACATTGAAATGAATTTATTAACCAGTTAATTTTACACTAAATCATTTTGCTATGATACAATTTTATGAAAATGTATAGAATATAATGTGGACATGTGGCCAAATGATTTCAGAGTTAGTGTTCTAACCATGAGATCTGTGTGCAACTTTCACCAGAGTCAATTTATCAAGGTAGTGACCATGATATCTTCTGGGAGAGATGATTCCAGTGTGAAAAGTGCCTGAAATCTATATCACAGGTTGATCCAAGCCTTGTTAGTGAAATTGGGTTGATGAAAATACATGGAAGCCATCATTGTAGTACATAGTCATAAGTCTACCACTAACAGCAGATAGATGGCCAACCAAGGCTAAAAGGCTTCTGTCTAGTGAAGATGATTGAATAAAATCATCCAATCTTCATCAGCCTGGAAAAAAAAATGCATATTGACTGAAATTTTTAAAGATTTAAGTTATATAAGTTTGCAGTATGTAACAGGTAGATATAGCACAGCATTATTTATAGAATATAAAAAAAAAAGTTTCATTTTTTTTTTTTTTTTTTTTTTTTTTTTTCTCCATGGATTGAATGGTTGGTACCACTTTTGTATAAAGTTGATGAATCAGCTGTATTATTGCAAATTATCACAATGCATAGATTTTTTTATTTTTTTTTATTTTAAATTTATTATTATTTTACAATCATTAAGTAAGCAGCATGTCCAAATAGGTAAGGCCATATCAGACAAGTTCCCAAGAATACAGGATGTAAGTTTCAAATCTTGTCAAAGGGTCATTTACTATTCACTTCCCAGGCTGCTTAAATCAAAATATGGTAATAAAAAGCAACCATAATAACTTTAAAGCAAATTTCTGAAAAACTGATAAGAATGTGTTTGAAATTTCTGTGAACAGTTAATCAAACTTTACAAATATAAATGATATTTTTTATTTTTAAGTTTAACTATTTAATCTACATTTTACTTCCTTTTTATATATTTTTGTTTCATTGTTGCTGCATTAGTCTAAATGACACAATCTTATAATTTGAAGGAATGAAAGATGGGTATAACTTGAAAAGCATTTTTGTACATAATCAGTATTTGATTACTTATATCTTGTTGGTTCCTCAAATATCAGTAATTTACAAGTATGTTGTTTTTAGAGTTACTCATTTTTTAAAACTTTAACCTCTAATTTACATTTAATAGTTGCTTATCAAGCAAAATTTACAAACATTTTGGTACTAATTTACAAATTGTAGAACAGGAGCCAAATATAAGTTAGTAATATATTCTATGAATAATAAGGACAAATAGAAAACTTGTTTCATCCTCCGTTGGAGGCATAAAGGATGAAAAGTGTTGGCTAAGATAAGTTTTCCTTTTGTCTCTATTGTTCATATTGACTTTTTACAGATATACTCTATCTGAAATTTTTACACAATTTATTTTATGCTGTTACTATTTTTATCAACTTCTCATGAATTTAAATCCATAAATTAAAAAAATATTCAAATGTGAATTACACTCTTTTATAAACTATTCTCACATTACTGCTAACAGGAGAGTAATCATTGTAAAAGTTGATAAACCTATTTTTAACCTTGACTCATTAAAGAAAGAAAAATATCGGTTGATCACATTTTAGCTGTATATTGTCATTTTCCTCTCAAAATATTACTTGTTCATGCAAGGAAATAATGTATACTAACAAACTTATTTTTTAAACAAATAGTCAACCTAAACAAATATGTAATACAATTTTTCCCTTTATTGCACATGTGTAGTAAGTAGATTCATCAACTTAAAAGAGTTGTCAGTGATACAAATGTATTAAAACAAAGAAAAACTATCAAACCAAGATACCCCGTTATACTGAGCTTTAAAAAAAGAAAGACATATTTAGCAGCCTTTTCTTCTTGCAATCTCTTTGCTATCCACTTTTTTTGTTGTTTATATATTCTGTGATCTTTTAGATGGAACAATTTCTGTGAAATATTTTTTATGCTTTTTGGCATCAACTTTTAGCAGAAAAAATATTCAATATTGTCAATGTATTAAAATTCAATTCTATTTTAAATTTTTTTTTTTTTTTTTTTTTACATTCTGCTTTTAATATATCATCTTTCCAATTTTTGACTTTTTCTGAACGTTTTTCTTCTAACAATTTCTTTTTTTTTTCCCTTAAGATTCCCATAACTTGTGCCACCTCAAGGCATTTGTTATATAAATCGAGTGAGTAGACATTTTCTCTTTATTGTCTTTGCACCAATAGAGCAGAGTTTGTTTTTGTGTCTTTCATATTAAAATCTCCAATTTTGTTTTTCGCCCATTCGTTTTGTTGTGCCGATATTTTGGCAGCACAGCTTATTTTCATTTTCAGTTTGACAGAATTTGCTATTCATTTGATGCTCTTACTTTCTGCATACTCTTGCTATGACATTTTTAGGAGTCTAATTGGTAAAGACCTTTTATTTTGCAAAATTTCAGTCATACCCTCCCTTTTTTTTTTCTTACTAAGATTGGTATTGTGCTCTTTTTAGAAGAGATTAGGACTTTTTAAAATTTCCATTGACCAAAAACTATTCCAAGTTTAGAAATGTAAATTATCTTTTAATTTTTATATTTTGTGAATGTGAATAAATGACAAGACCGGAAACTTGCTATTATTCTGACATATATTTTTAGATAATACTTTTCAAAAGTGAATATACAAATAAATTCAAATGGAAGAGGCGTCCTGCAACATATAAACTTGGGATTAAGTCTGGTCAGAGTTCAATGAGGCATGGTGGAGTAATGGATAGCGGCTCAGATTGAGAAATTGGAGAGCTGAGTTCAAATTCTAGTTGAATCCATTACATTCACTTATGTGCTAATACTCTTGGGAAAGGTATGAATCCTCTTTTTCTCCCCCCCCCCAAGCTATGAGTAAATAGCAGAACAGATCGGGTTCTATAGCCTTGGATAGTAACTGGTCTACTGCAGGAAGAAATGGCAATCTACAGCAGGGAGAAAAAATCTACCTCGTCAGTCATGTATCAAAAGATAAATGATCACCTAAGCGTGTATCATGCATGGCACATAACTGACATAATTCAATGCTATGTACTAATAACTTATATATTCAATTACTAGTTTGAAAATATATTGTTAGGCATCAATGAGATTTTCAGGATCTCTGCTATGGCATAGAAACAAATTCAATACTTGATTAAATTTGAACATTGATTATTATTTTAATTTTGTTTAAGATAAATAAAAAAGTAAGTTGACTAAGTGCTATATATATATATATATATATATATATATATATATATATATATATATATATATATAAACACACACATGCGTGTGTGTTTGATTTAATGAATGTAGCTTAGATATGGCATGAGGCCACAAGTATTGAGCACCAAGTGAAGATCAAACTCACTAATCAGATTAATCTAGTAAAACAGGCTTGCTAACCATTGCACCATGTCAAAGTGTGTTTAACATATATATATATATATATATATATATATATATATATATATATATATATTAATGTATATAAGAACAATTTTGGGAAAATCTATGACAAAATGGAAAACAATTTTGTGTGACTTGTTTCATTCTTTAAGACGTTATCAGACTAGTCATTTAAATTTAAAATTTCAGTGTCTCCTCTCCTTTATGCACACGTGTAATAACATCAATGTAAACATCACTAGTCTAAAGTCCTAAAAGAGTCTAAATTGTGGAGGGGTTGAGCTAGGATTTACTTTGGTGTAAGGCCATAAGAGTTCACTGAAAATGTTTAGGTATTCCCATATCCCAAAGATTAACTGGAGACTGCCTATTCTACTTGGAGACTGTTCCTTTACAAAGTCACTCTCTCCTCTCTACTGATGTGTTCCTTAGAGTAACTAACAAGTTTGGTTCACATAAATAAGTATTTTAAGGAGACCCATGTTGGAACATTTGGTTTTAGATGCCTCCCATACTGGGATATTTATTTGTTGGCTCTTACATTTTAAGATCAAACTTTATTATTCATTGTCATGTCATCATAGAAAATTTGTGCAGTTATATTAATTTAATTTATACATTCCTTTTCATAAAAATGGGGAGAAAATAGATTTATATAAAGACTATAGAAGACTGACTGTTTTCTTGGTGAATGGAAAAAAAACAAACAAAAACATTACCAACCCTAGTACTTTCCATTAGTCTGTTTTGGTAGTTAGAATAATATATTGTTCTTTTTTTTTCTTTTTTTTTCTTTTGCACTCACTGCTTTTTGATTCGTTTGAAAATTCTTTAGATACTTCCAGGCTGTAGTGCAACATTTGCCTCCCTCTTTTAATTTCTGTTTGAGAAAAAAAATAACATTAGATTCAATTAATTTGTCTTTATTTGCTTCCACACAATTTGCTTCCACTTATATATGTATGTCTTTGTTTTTTTTATGTAGATTACTTTGAATGGATTTTTTCTACCTCTTTTTTTTTCCTCACAGCATTTTTTTCCAAATGGACATTTGTATATTGTTTTAGTAATATTGTATTAAATGGTCATTGAATTATTAATATCTATAAATTGGACAGTATAATTAACTAAAGAGATCCTGACTTTTTTAAAATGGTAAAGCTGTACAAATATTGTTTTTCCTACTTTTTAATTATTTTGGTATATAAATATACTGTTCCTCTTTGTTGTATTGGCATTGGATTTTATGTTGATATTGTAATATGAAAAACATGAAAAATAGGTTTTTATTTTCTAAATGGCAGATTTTTATGTTTTCAAGAGCTATGCTGTTTTTATGATGCCTGTAGAATTACATATTGCAGGACAAGTTTCTTCAACTGGACGGATTTTATTTTTAAATTTAAATAACTTGGAAAAGGAATTCTGAATCACAACTCTTGTTTTAATTCTTTTTTTTTTTTTAAATTGTTTAAATTAATATAATTTTCATTTCTTTTTTTTCTCTAATGGTCTTTATCTCGTTTTGATAAAATGTCCAAGTAAGCTTTTCCTTTTAGTCTCTTTATCATTGGTTTGCTTACGGTGACCATAAACATGCATACAGGATTTGCTTATTTATTCCATAGAAAGCTGCCATAAAGCTTAAATGAATGACTTACTCTCCATATCTTTATTAAGATAATATGCATTAAATTTCTTTATTGTGTGTTAAGATCATAAAATAGTTCTTTAAGCTTACAACCAGCTATTCTTTTAATATTTTATATCTTTATAGAAATTCAAATAAATTTTTGTAGCATTTTCATAGGTTAAGTTAGCTTCCTTGAAATAAGTATTTGAATTTGCAAATGATTTTATTCACCCTGAATTTCCATTGTCTTGTAATTTTTCTATGGAGAAAGTGACCTTTGGTTAATGAACACCAAATGCTTGTTGCATCATATAAAGAATTAGATTCTGATTAATAATTGTTAGTACATTTTTTTGAACTGATTATTCACTTTTCATCAATTTTTCATTCTCCAAGCAATGATACTGTATAGATAAAGTATCATTGCTTGGAGAATGAAAATTGATTTATAGAAATATAAAATATATTAACAAAATATATTAATACCTTTTTTTTTTTTTTTTTTTTTTTTTTTTTAATAGAATAATGAAAAAAAAATTGAAAGAAAATGAAAAAATCTATTTTAACATGAAAAACAATTCCCAAAAATGGCACTTAAACAGATGATTTTTTGTTCATGTGGCAAATATTTCTGATTGAGTTCAATCAGTTTCTCAATTAACAATATTCATATATAAATTTAAAAATTAATGAGCTCTTTATCAATTATTGTAATAAAAAAATACATTTTAGGATATAGTAGTGAAGTATTTTGTTTATTGTAAAGGATTTCAATGTTTTTATTTGTTTTTTTTTGTTTTATAACTGTTTTGGCTATTATAATTTTAGTTATTTTTTTTTTATTATAAATGAACTTTGCATTATTAAAAAAGCCATCATACAATTCAGTAGCATTTCATAATTGCTTCTTCTAAATCTATCAGCTTGTAAAATAACTTTTTCAATCAAAATGTTTCTGCTAGTGGCAGAATGTTTGGAACAGTGAACTAATTATTTGTTTTTTCAAACTTTTTCTTTGCTAGAAATTTATCCTCTTGCTTTTCAATTATGATACTTCTATGAACTTACATTAGATTTATAACATCAAAATTATGTGAGTAGTTATTTTAACCTTGTATCTGAATTAAATAATCATTTTTTTTTTTTACTTTTTAGAAGGTTGTTCAAATTTTTCAGTTGCTCTACTTTTTAGTTTTTTCTTTTTCATCCTGAATGAAAACTTTTTAATTGTGTAAATAACATGAAATAAATTTATCATATTTGGGTGTTTGATTCTATTTTATTTCTTAATCTTGTCATTGCTTTATTGCATTCCCAACTTTTAGCACATTTTACATGAGTTGGTGGAATGTAATTTCTGTTAATTGAAAAATTAAGATCTCTATAAAAGCCAATTTTAGAATATATACCCTCTTCAGTGTACTATGAAGTAGCAGCAGATATTTTGTTATAGTTCTGTATAAAATGATTTTGAGGAAGTACTTTGTTCTTTTCTATTTTCTTAAATATGCTGTCAATAATGTTGGATGTTCATTAGAAACAATTTAAAAAAATTTTTTTAAGTTGATCTCCAAATGTCATTTCTTGTTAGTGAGGTGCTATTATTATAAGATAAACTCGATCGTTTCTTTGGTGCTGTATAACAATGATTTTTATGTCTTATTTTATATTTGCCTTTTTCATGTAAATATACTAATTATGGTATTTAAAAAAAAAAAATGTACATTTTTACATGGTTCACTTTGAGTTTGGGTCCATAAATATAAGCTGAAAAATTATAAGGATCTACAAGCAAAAAAAATGACTGGAAAATAATCCTGTTTCCTATGGAAGTAAGATGAAGGAATTATCACCAACTTGGTATGAGTATTAAGAAAAGGAGAAAAATATATTAAAAAAAACCTCGAAGATCAACTAGAAGTTTAATCTGCATGGATTTAACACTGTATTATAGCAGAGAACCAGAAAGTCAAGAGATATGAGGTCTTACTAGGGAGCTGTGAATCTAAAACAATATCGGACATTAAAATTCATAATCTGATTATGGTTTTGGAGGTTTAAAGCATTTGCACTGTGGGTGAAGAATAGTTTCCCACTCTACAACTCCTTTCTCACAGAAAAAATCTTTATTAACTTCTTATTACTCTATACCTACTTTCATGGCAGATTTTTGAGTAAGCTACATTAATTAGTTCCATCAGTCCAGACCTTTACAGCTAGGGTCCACCAGGCTGCATACACTGGGTCAACTCAGCCTCATTCCCTTTTCGTTAAGAGTAAGTTCCACTCAGCTTCTTCCCCAGAACTGTTGCATTGTGGAATGCTCTTGAAAAGATGCTTCCTTGATCACTACAATCTAGAGTCAACTCTTATCTATCCTACATATCCTTCTAATATGCACTCCCTAGATGTCCCCCTTTTTACTTTTTTTTTTTTTATTCAGTCAAGTTAGCTTGGACTTTCATGAGTCTATCACACTAACAATCACAGTTCTGCATCAAGATAGGAAGGTCATTAGGGTGACATTCTCTATCATGACCTAGCTACTCAATGTAGGTGGTTGCTGGGTGACAAACCCATCTTACTCCATGGCTAGGTGGTCAGAGCAGTAAAGCACTTGCAAGTTCTTGTTTTGCTCACCAGCAGTGTCATGCAAAGTGCATTCTGTATCCATGTAAGATTGTAGAAATATCAGGGATGCATCCATGCAGCTGCGAGTTTGTAGGATGTTGTTTCCAAGAGATGTTAAGTATAGTTCTCAGCCCCATGTGTAGGTTCCGTCAGGTAGAATTTATTTTGCTTCCTAGATATGTAAAAGATTCCACAGATTTTGTTGATTCATCCCAACCAGTTTGTATTGAGACTTGTGGGTTGATGCCTATGAATTCAGTTTTAGAGGCATTGACATAGTCCAACATCATTGGCAGCATTTTTTTGATGTAAGAGAACTGTGGTATTGATAATGGTGTCTGCAGTGATAGCTAGATCATATGCATAGTCAATATTTGTCAACATTTTGTAGGATATTGACTTGAGTTTTGGTGATAAACTTTACAATGACCTTATTTAGTAACTCTCGAACTTGAGTGGCTCTTAGGCCTTGTATTGAGCAAACAATAGTTAAAACAAAAAAGATTTTTTTTATTATTTTTTTATTTATCTTAAGCAGTAATTATATGAACTTGTATACATACACGAGGACCTTAAGGTACAGATTGGTTCCCTTAGTGAAATAAATTAGAATTTAAAAATTAAATTTCCTGGTGAAGTGACTTTGAAAAATTTGTTAAATGTCTGGTAAAACTAGGTGAGTACTATGACAAAAGAACAGATTGATCAATTTCAGATTCTCTGAAATTTTTTATAGCACCTTTATTCTCACTCACACACACACACACACACACTGGTTTATGTATCTAATGACAAAGTGGAAAAATAAAATTTATGTGATGCATTTAGTCCTTTAGGACTTAATTAGATGAAAGACATGTTAATATTGATGTAAATACACATGCACATGAAGGAGAGGGGATGCTAAAAAATTACTTTTAAATTAATTTTTTTTTCTTTTTTATGTGTTTGGGTATATCATATATAGCCATATTAATTTAGTTTCTTTTTTTTTTTGTTTATATTTTTATCACTTTTGTTAAGTATCCCACACGAAAAAACTTTTCAGATTTGTGATTAATTTTCCTTGCATTGTTTCTGGTATATAAAAATGTTTATATCATTTTTTTTCCTTTTAATGTATCTATAATTGTATAAGAACTTTTATATATAAGTGAAATGATAATATCAAGTGTCTCTCACCAGTGTATACTTAAATTAATATATCTGCATATCCTATTATTCATACACATGCTTTGCATATTAAAACCCCTTTGTTTATGAGAAACAAATCACTTGTATATTTTTCTGGAAACCTTGATTTAAACTTTGCTTTTTCTGATGTGCATTCACATTTATTTTTCCCTTTTTACAATAGTAACACTAAGCATTTGTTCCTGTTAATGTTGCATGAAGTAACACAAAAGATAACACTATCTGGCTAAGATTTCTCTTTGATAATGTATACTTATTTTACCAAGAACTCCTGTAAGAACTATTCTACTTTGTGGAATGTTTTAGTGCAATGTCTGGTTTCTTTATACAGTTATAGCATCTTCAACAGAAGGCTTCACTCATGACAGAAACCAATTTATCATGATAGAAATCTTTTGTTAGAGAAAGTTTCTTTCCTTTATAGTGTAAAATTAACGTGAAGTAAGGAAACTCACAGCTGACCAAACTATTGGGATTAGGTCAGGGGTTGTGTATTGAACAAAAACTAAGTACTAAGAAAATAGACAAACTTAAGTGAGATAAAACAAGATAGAAATATTTATTCTGTCTAGAACATCTTTCATTTTGAGAAAAGTTCAAGGAATGTTCTTAAGAGTCTCTGTAAATAATGAAGGAAAAGTTGAACTTACTCCACTGGTGAATTAGCAAGTGAGTGAGATGTACTGTCTACACAATCTGTGTCTATTGCATAGTGTACTAACTTTAGCATCCTGCCATGACCTTGCCCCAAAAGGAGAGAGAGCTAGCCTCTTCTGGTCCACAGCAAGCATGCTCTCTGTTTTTCTTTTTACACATATCCAAAACCTGAAAAATGGTTACTTCCGCTGCTAGGGTGTTTCATGCATGCATGTCAAGTTAAAAGGTTTAACATCTGTTACAAAAGATTCAAGTCTGAACTTATTGATTAGGAAAGGTTAGATAAATACTCAACTTCTGCTGTTTATTTCAAATGTCTTTGCTTTCTGGTAAAAACAAGTTATTTAAGAAATGATGAGTCATGGAAAGGTAGTGAATTTTCTGAATTTGATGACTTCTATAAAAGTTGTACTTCAAAGGAGGTGCTGATCTGGTGTAATGATTAACAGCATAGAAAAATGAAATCTATCAACAATAGAAATTCTGACAGCCATTATCCATTATGCCACACACACATCCAAGCTTACAGCACCTGCTATTCCCAAGCAGTCACCCATCTAGGTACTGACCAGGTTTGACATTGCCTAACCGTGTTTCAACCTGATATGGCTTTAAAACAACAATAAATAACATATAACAAACTTGTAAAAAGGCAAAGATAACATCACAGAATAACTATAAATAATAGTTTGATGTAAAAATTGCCAGCCTTTTCAGTAAAATCTGTTATAAATTTGCAGAAGTTTAAATTTTGTCTGTGTGCCCTCACCTTACATCAATAGCACAAAACTGCCCAGCCTATACTGCTAAAATATATTGTTATTTACTAAGCACAGCTGTGGCACAAGGTCAAAAGTAGGGAACAGTCAGTTGTCTAGCAAAATAATCTTGCTAACCATTACACCATGTCAAAGTGTCCCTCACTAGCATGTGCTGTCCTTTTTTTTTTTTTTTTTTTTTATATAGGTATATGAGTCATTCCATGTCAAATCTAACAAGGGTCTGACAATCACTGACACTGATTTTTTTTCAAATTTGTTGCACTTATAGACCTTCATGATAGAAATTGAATGATACCTATTTTACACTTCTAGGTTAAAGGGGTCCCGATTTATAACCCTTTGACCTTTGTCAAAAAGGTGAATTTTGGTAAATAGTCACAAAGAGAATTAGCTAAATAAGTAAAAAATAATCTGTTTAATTAGATTTTCTTAAAATTATACTGAATTAAACAGGGGAAAAATAAGTTTGCTGAATTATTGGTTTCCTTAATGTCTAGCACTGAATATTTAAATCTTTAAACATTTCACCACAACTGATTGATAATGCTCCTAAGATACAAGGGGCTAAAGGGAGTGAAAGAGAAGGAGAATTGAGAAGAAAGGACAATAAAAAACAGGATTCAGAAAGACAAAAGATGGTGATTGACATTATATTTAAACTTTTGAAGAACATAGTTGGCAGGGAGGCAAGAAGCTAGAAGAGTTCCACAGGTGATAAGTGTGAGAGAAGAAACTATTAGAATAGAACTCAGTTACATCTAGCTACCGTAATTTCTCGAAAATAATACACATTTTGTTTACTCTAAATTACAGGTGATAGTAGGGGTGCATATTATACGTAGGTTTAAACAAAAATATTTTTTCGTTATTGATTTATAATAATAATAAAAACTTGTTTTAAAATAAGAAAGATATCCCAATTTAAATCCAACAATAATAATTGTAACAATTTTGTCAATAAATTTGTTTATCAGTAACCACATTTTTTATTTAGTGAAAAAATAAAAAATCTATAAAAAGGCAAATTTCGAAGAAAATAGAATATCAAGTTAAAAATTTATTGTAGCTGTCATGCCAAAAAGGACCCGCTGGAACAGGGCAGTCATCTCTCGTCTGCTCTCTCGATCCCGACTGCCAAAGCCTTCAGACACACTCATTTTATAGACCATGACAAAGCAGCCGATTGGTTGAGTGGGAGAGATTTACATATACATAGGCGCAATCCGCCAATTCTCCCTTCCTCCAACTGCTCTGCGACACCATACGCATGCAATGTGTGGGCATTTTCGGGTATGATGTCATGGATCTTGCTCACGATACACACATTATCATCATCACTTTCTATTATAGAATCAATATCTAAATTGTCATTAAATTATCATTCACAATATTATCTTCATCCTGTTCAAAATTATCTTCAGCCTCTTCGTTCTCTTGCCAAAGGATGTCATCTTCAGAGCCATCCATGTCTGTCGTGAGACAACACTTCTTGAAACCTCTCTTTATAACATCCTCGCTGATGGATTCCCATTCTGGCTGATAAAATAAACTGTTATATTCATCGGGAAAACCACATGGTAATTTTCACGTTATTTTAGCTGCTAAGTTTCAATTTTGTTCTTAATGTCAAGGTTGACAAAATGTCTTCGTAATTATTTTATTTATTTATTTTTTATTTTTGACAAAATTTATAGATGCCTATTATACATAAGGATAGATATATTTCTTAATTTTTGGATCATTTGTTGTGGTGTGTATTATTTATGGGTGCGTAATTTCGAGAAATTATGGTATTTTAACTGTAAAATAGTGAAACCTAGTTGCCACTCTAGTAGAGCACTTACATTCATGTGGTCAAGATATCAAGGTGGAGGAGATAATTAGAATAAATACCATGAAAATATTTATAGAAATGACAAAGGGAAGCTTTGTCATGGTGGTAGGAGAGTGACTGAAGTTGAGATGCCAGGTTGGAACTGATAACATTATGGACTCTTTTTTGGATTTTATTGAGAACCTTTAAATATATTACAGGTGCTCAAATTATTTAAGTATAACTCTGTGTGTGTGATGATTACTTAGATTAAAACTCTGAGCTAAAAGTACATGCTTGATCAATAAAAATGTATCAAGTTATAACATCTGGTCAGATTGTTTTATTTGAAAATCTATGCCTCTTGAAATAGTTTACTAAACTTTGAGATCTCTTGAGCTTTCAACTACCTATGTCTTTGGATGTGCAGGTGGTGCAATGAATAGCTGTTTGGAATGAGAAATCAGAGCTGAGTTCAAATTCCACTTGAGTTACATTCACTTATGTGCAATTATCCATAGAAAAGGCATGAATCCATCTCTTTTTTTTCCCCCCTCCTCAGCTATAGGTTATGTTGTAAGACTTGTAACTATAAAAATCATTATCACCCAAAAATTGTTAATATTCACTCTTGAAAAAATAATTATTCTTTCAATCCAAAATGTTTTTGATTTAATTAATCTACAAAGGTTTGATATTCCATAAAAACAACAAATCACTAAAACTAGTAAGTTAAGTTTTAATACATGGTAGATATGAAAAGAAAGACCAACTTCACTGTTGGTTACTTGATATATTTAACAGTATCATTGATGTCAGGAGAAATGATTTCATTTATTTGTTGATCATTATATAAATAACTATAACACTTACATTGATGCATTGTTATCTGGCTGTGCTGGACTGTTTGGGTAAAATAGGAAATTGCTGATAAGTTGAAATAAATGAATATAAAGACACTGATGGCAACTTCTCACAGGTGCTGCGATTTTAGTTTCGACCAAATCCAAACTAAGCTAAATGAGGACCCCAACACAAGAGAAAAATGTCTCAAAACAGGTTGTATTTTATGCTATTATATGTCTCCATTTCCTTGCCAATAACACTTAACACTAGTTAGTTTAGAATACAAATCCTAGTGTCTTGAAAATGTATATATACATTGACAGCAGGCAATGTAAGTTTTGTTAAGATGTATAAGTAAATCAACAGTAGTGGACATGTTAATAAACATATGCCTTTAATGAGGTTAAGATCATGATTATATATTTTACACATGTTATTTGCCTTCAAGTATGATGGATGCTGTTCAAATGGTTAATGTCAATTCATTTTGGAAGTATGAAAATGAGTGAAAAAACAATGACACATATCTTTTTACTGTTTACTTTTAAAATCAAAGTATGCATGCAAAAACAGAAATTTTGCAGTCAATGCAAGCTGTCTGATATGAAGAGCATTTAATGAAAAACAAACCCTGTAGCAATCAGGTCCATACAAGTGTAACTTGTTTGTTTTTCTATAATCATGTCATTTAACATAATCAGCTTGACACTTTAATTATTTTTAAGCTAGAAAAGCTAGAATCTCCTGTTTAAGCAATGCTGCAATGATGTTTTCAACATGTTTTTGCAATCTTATTTTGTCGCTTCCAAACAGTTATTCCTTGAAAAGTCATAGCATATTTTAAATAAAATCAATGTGAAACATGAAAACTGTAACATTTTTAGTTTATTTTTTATTATTCACTGTCTTTTTTGGTTATAACTGGTGTTCCCATCTTGTTAGTCTTATATCAACAAACAAAAGGGAAATACTGCAATTCTAAGAAAGATAATTAAAGATAAAATTAACTGCATCATAGGTAGTTTCGACCAACACTGCAACTTGCTACAAAACAAAAACATCAATCTGAAAACTTGAGTCATGTTCTTAAATAGCCTTGTCAGATTGAGACTTTTATATGAATGTCATGCATGACACCAAACATGTTCAGAAATATCTAAGCTCTCAGCTGTATCCAACTGCTTTCTAAGATCAATGGTTAAAAATGGCTTTAAGTGAGTGAAACAAGAGGGTCTTGGAAAAGATCATCCTTCTTTGAACACTCTGGACTGGCACTATAGAATCACAAACAAAGAACTGTACCAAATAAAAAATAAAAAAAAACACATCCCTTGAGGACTTTTAACACTGGCAACAACTAAAATGGATATCACGTGTGTCTCAAAGAGAAAATAATGCGATAATGAAGTTATTTCAACCTACTTCAAATAAAAGGTTGGAAAGTTTGTTTTGTTTTATGGTATGTCAACCCATTCGGTCATTTAATGCTGAAATTTATATCTAAACAGTCACTATTTTATTTGAAATAGTAAGACTGCCATTTCTTGTGGTTATTTTTTTTCATTGTGTTTTTGAAATCAGTTTAATTTAGGAACTGAAATATGTAAAACTAGCTTAAAAGCTACCCTATCAGGCAGCATTTAAGCTAGCTCCTGTGGCGGGATCTTGATTGGGCCTTCCGCTTGTTCAGGAGTTTGAGAGTCCCTAAGTCATTGCATATTCACAGCATTGGAAGCTCTCTTGGCTGCTGTTTGATCTGGGTTTTCATTTGCATGCAGCCTTGGCTCTTTAGATTGCAATCTGGTCCTCTTAGCTGAGATTTCTTTTTACGAGGCATACTGCTGCTGCTGTGTGTGATAGGCAACAATAAATTACAGAAGAACTCAAAATTGATCGCTGCATTTATGTATTGCATTAATATTTAAGCTTAACTTTTAAAATTTCAATGATAATTCTTCTGCTGTCACTTAATTTAAAGACAATTTGATGTATGTAGGTCCTTACTTTCTGTCTAAACAATTATTTTTATTTCATAGGTGACTTTCGCAATTAATTTAACTTATTCCCAAATTTATTTCCAAGTCATGAAAATTGTTATCATAGAAAAAAAATTGGTTGCAAAAAATCACATAAAAAAAAAAAAAAATCACTAAAGCAATCTTGCAATGAAAACTTGAGAATCCAATCCAGAATTGTGGGTCTGAATCCAGCCCAGAATGTTTTTAATTTGCTCACAGTGTTGGCCTGAATCCAAAATAGTGTGACCTGTTGGGTTACACCCTCTAGTAAAGTTGAAAAAGTGTGGCACACTGACATTTGTATTTATTTACCGTAATTTCTTGAAAATAATACACACACATAAATAATAATCACCCCCATAAATGATCCAAAAATTAAGAAATATATCTCTCTCAATGTATAATACGTATCTATAAATTTTGTCAAAAAAAATAAAATAAAATAATTACGAAGACATTTTGTTGACCTTGACATTAAGAATAAAATCAAAACTAAGCGGCTAAAATAATGTTGAAAATTACCATGAGTTGGAACTTATTTTAAAATGAATTCAGGAATCTTGGAATTCCATCAGTGAGGATTTTATAAAGAGAGGTTCCAAGATATGTTGTCTCACAACCACCATGGATGGCTCTAAAGATGACATCCTTTGGCAAAAGAATGAAGAGGCCGAAGATAATTTTGAACAGGACTAAAATAACATTGTGAATGATAATTTGTCTAATGACAATTTAGATATTGATTCTATAATAGAAAGTGGTGATGATGATGAAAATTAAAATTTCAATAAATTGTTAACTTGATATCCTCTTTTCTTCGAAATTGGCCTTTTTATAGATTTATTTTTGTCACCAAATATAAAATGTGGTTTAAAATGAAAATCGGGATAATATCTTTCTTATTTTACAACAACAAGAATGTATTTATTATTATAAATCAATAATGAAAAAAATATTTTTGTTTAAACCTATATATAATACACACCCCTACTATCACCTGTAATTTATAGTAAAAAAAAAAATGCATATTATTTTCGAGAAATCAAGCTTAAAAGAACTTTTTCAAAATATTGATTCATCTATATAATGAATGCATGACATGCCAGACATGGTTAGGAAAGACCCCCCCTCCATCAATATTGGAAAGAACTGTAGAAGCTACTAGACTTGAATCTTATTTTCCTGAGAAGTTGTTTTAAGAGAAAGATTTTATAAATTTCAACCAAAACCAGTACTGGCTGCTAGGTTAATGAATACCAAATGTTTCTTTATAGGGAAACCGCTAATATTACCATTACCATTTAAACATGTATAAATTGCATAGCACTAGCTACATCTAGTTGTTTTTTAATTTTTACTTGTAGTTGTAATGGCAGAGAGCTATAGAATAAAGATTTCTTCTCTCATTTGAATTTCCCCCCATCATGAGCATTATATCTGTGATATAATAGTACTATAGTTCATGGACAGAATTGAATGGCTGAAAGGAAAAAGAATGACAAATATACTTTATTCTTGGAGAGACTTTTATGCCACTAAGACATACACAAATTTATATATACAAATGTCTCATGCAGAGAATAATATATCACATAGATCTTCACAGTAAAGTAGAGTGTAAGGAGAAACAAAAGGAAGGGTTTTTACATATAACATGGAGATACTTCTGTGTCTGGAGAGTTCATGTTTAGGACTCCAGATTCAAACTGACTGAATTCATCTATATCCCAGATGAAAACATATTCCATGAATGGGAAATAGTGAGTCTTGGGTTTTCTTAAATTGAGGACTGCGAGTTGGAGTTTCTTTCTATATTTGGGAAAGATATATTCCCAAAGGGAAATGGCACTGTGGACTTGCAAGCTGCAGGTGAGGCAGATTTAGCCTCTGCTTGGGCCATAGGGTGCCTGAGCTAAAGAAAGCAACCTTATGGTTTAGCTGCTGTAAACAAACTGAATTTGACCACTGCCTTCATCATTGTACGGTGTGACATCCCTAAATGGCTCTCGTATGATTCATATGCCTTATTTGCACAAAAGGGAGATAATCTAGATATTTCTAGAAGAATCTGTAATATTTTTGTATATGTAGGAAAAGCAAAAGTAAATCTTGTAACCTTGATGTGTAGGTTGAAGATGAAAATAGATTATATTGAATCAACCACTAAAAATGTTGGTTCACTGTGTTATGCCAGACACTTTTTTTCATGCCAGTATCCATCTTGTATGTTTATAGATCTACCATTCATCCGTGCCTTGAATATTGCTACCACATCTGGACTGTTGCTTCTGCTATATATCTTGAGATTCTCAACAAAATCAAAAAAAGGGTCCGTAATATTATCAGTTCTGACCTGATATCTCAGCTTCAGTTACTTTCCCACTGCCGTAATGTAACTTCCCTGTGCCTTTTTTATATTTCCATAGCAATTTTTTCTCTTCCTTGGTACCTGGACCTTAGTAATTTAAGTTTATTACTAGACTGGCAACTAGATCTCCTCATTTTACTGTGGAAATTGTTAGATGTAACTGTAAGTTCTATTCTAATAGTTTCTTCTCTCACACTTCTTGCCTCTTCTGGCTTTTGCTTTCCTGTAATATATGATCTTCAAAAATTTAAATATAACCTCTATTGACATCTTTTTTTTTTTTTTTTTTTTTCTGTTCTTTCATTGTCTTTTCCCCTCACTAAGATTTTCTTTCACTCTCAGTAACACTTTGTCTTGCTTGGGGTGAAATAATTAAAAAAAGAATATTTGAGAATTTTTAAAAATTTTTTTTTATTCAGGTTGCTGAAAGAGAGTAACTGGATTTTGATTGGAAAACTGAGATCATGCTTTAGCATTTAAACCTTCATGAAATCTAAGAATGTTTCATTTTCTGTAAAAGAACACTTATTGCATTTAATTAGGATTTCACTTGTTAAATGAAACCCTGTTTCATATCTGCAATGAACTGCACACTTATTAAGATTTAGTTGAAAGAGATGCACACAAAGTAATAACTATACTAATTGCTATTTTGATGTCCCATCTTAATTTCTTCTTTCAGATCTTCTGTTTATCCAAGGTTTGTTTGATATGTGACATTGTTATAAACAGTAAATTCTGATGTTCTAGAAACTACTTTTTACACCTTATGTACCAAGTGCAATGAATAGTTGTGCATAAATTTGTAAATCTTTTTGCAATTTTTTGCTATGTTCCAAAGCATTAGACAACATGATTGAGAAGTTGTGATAATAACATGAGGACTAATGAAATTTGGGTTAGATTGTTACTCATAAGTTGAGGCAAACAGAAACAAAATATCAGTTGTTACTTTTTGTGAGCCAGGTATATTTACTCTGCCTCCCTACCAAGGCTGGATGTGACACAAGTTTGTTTTAACATGGGGCACCATATGCATACTAATGCATATAGTTCAAGGACAAAAATTAGTTTGCAACCACTGTAATGCTGGCATCGGTATTACACCAACCTTAACCTCTTTAGTGCAGAGAGGAGGGTGCTGCTGCAGGGTTGTAATCCCTGAGGCTGAGCAAATTCTCTCATTTAAAATGAGGAAAACTGTAGCTCCACTTACATCACAGGAGCTGATAACCATGCCTCAGTAAACTCTCATTGGTAATAGTTAACTCCTGTGCCGGGGTGAACCAGTGTGCAATCAGCAGGTAATAGACAACTTTGCGGGAAAATGGAAATTCTGAATTAATGGGTCACTTTTTTTTTTTGTTTTTCTTTTTATGTACCTCCTTTTTTATTTTTTTCATAATACTCAAAATCTCTGAATCTTATGTGAACCTTAATACCTTGGTGTCATTAAATAAGAATTATGTATGGTAAGTTCACTGCAAAAAAAAAGTTCACCATAGGGAAAATTTCACCGTAAAAAGAATAAAAATTAAACAATTTTTTAATGGCTTCTAATTTTATTGATCAATATTAGGAAATATTTGGATTGCATTAAGAATGAACAAAGGTTAACTGAAGTCATAATTGAACAGTACTCAGTTGGGGAAACACCTAAAAAAAAGACAGAAAGCCTATGTTACTTCAGCTGGAAGAATTTGAAGACTCATTCTAAATTACAATGAAAATAATTTGAGAGGGATAGCACATAATATCAGTTATGAGAAACCCAAATTTTAATTATTAAATTAATTAAATTAAAATGCATAATGTCAGTTATTATTTACTTTTACCCTATTTTAAAAATGTTTTAGATACGTTGATCAATAAAATTAGAACTCATTAAAAATTCAATTTTTATCCTTTTGCAAACTTTTCTCCTGGTGAACTTTCCTCATGGTGATTTGATGGCAGTGGGCTTACCTGTAAACAGTAATATATTCTAGTTGTTGTATTATGCTATTATTGTGTTGGGTAGTTGAATGAAATCTAATGTCACTGTTATTCTGATGCCATCTCCTGCCATTTCTGTTTAGCTGAGCATATTTAATAGTTGGCAGTAACCAGTTCAAATATCCAGAAGTTTCTGTTACGGTATGGACTAAATACCAATATTTAGTTGGGGAATAAGTATGATCTGGTACATGCTACAAACAGATCATTACTATCTCTCTCTGCTAAATATAACCTAATTGATCAATAAAATTAAAATAATTTTTCGTCGTGCTACCTGTTGTGAATATGGCAATAATAGAAAATCTGTTTTAAATTGCCATTATTTTTTTCAAAGCTATGAAAAACTCTATCTGAACTGACATTAATTTTGAGTTTTTGCAATGAAAATCTAACTTAACCTGAGAAGAAACAATACTTACACTATTTATATTTGGATTATTGTCCTCATCTTTGTTGTTATCACAATATTTTGGCTGTTGTGCTCTCTAGCCTTCCTTGGGGTAACTTAAATCTCAGGTGGATATTGATCTGGGTAAATTTGGTGACATAGTGGTTGTGATTTCAATCCCTGGGTCAGGCAGTGTGTACTTGCACTTATTTGAAATGGGTGAGCAATAACTGAACAGTACTAAATAAAAATAAGAACTAGGTGATATCCCTAGACATGGGCAGTAGAACAAGAACAGTCTACCACCATAGATTAAATGGGTTCAGTTTAGAATTCCTTATAGCTTACCCAGATTGATAATAGACCACTTTGAAGGAAACTGGAAATTCTGAATTAATGGGTCACTTTTTTTTTGTTGTTCTTTTTATGTACCTCCTTTTTTATCCTTTAAATAGTTATTTTGTAGCTGGAGGGTACAACAGCTGAAACATGGTATCAACAACAAAGATGAGGACAATAGACCAAATATAAATAGTATGAATAATAATTCCTCATCCCAGAAATTCAGACAGAAATTGTTCATATTTTGATTATTACAGATTTTATACGAGACAAATGTTGCGTCCATAGTAGTATCTATAGTAGCTACAATAAACAGATTAGTTTTGAGTAAACAAAATACACAAAAAATATCTTTTAAAATGCCCTTTTATTTTATTTTCTTTGCAAATGGTTTTTAGATAAAAGCTAAAATGAAACAAACTAAAATGCTAACTGCAACTGAGTTCCTTTAAATTTGTAGTTATTTTGTACCATTGGAATCGCTCACCAAATTCAATTGACTTTTTCCCTCCATTACAATAAAATCTCTCTTCTGTTTTTTTTTGTTTTTTTTTTTTCCTTTTCCTTCATCTTCAATTGATACCCTGCACTCTTTAGTCAAGGAGTTTTGTATGCAGGCTGACAAAGTTCAAGTTTCAGTAAATTATTTTATTACCTTCATCATTTTCCCCAAACTACCTAGAGCTGAAAATTATTGCTGAAAATGTTGCGATAACAACAAAGATGAGGACAATAGTCCAAATATAATTAGTGTAAATAATAATGTCTCCTCCTCTAATAAATTCAGACAAAAATTATGTGCAGAATCAAAATATGACAGATCATATTGTGATCACATAAAGAAACATTGTTTAAAAATATCATCATTCAGAGAAGAATTCTGAAATGTGAGGAAAATAGTTCTCTCTAAATCTATGAAAATAACAACCTATTATTAGTATAAATTTCATAAGGTCAGCATGACAGAAAAATTGTTTTCCTTGTTTTAAATTGGGTATTCAGTTTAGGATACATGTGAGAGTAGATCTGTACTTGCTGAAATGTATTGATTGATTTAGAAATTCATCATTTTGAAGACAATTTTTTCTCCTCAGTTCACATAGGGTTTGCTTTGGTCATGATTCATCATCTATGAATATATTATCTTAGAATCATATGAGCATGATCTGTGATATTGTCAGGGTCATAGAAAATTTATTATTGTTATCTACTAGTGACTTGTTTTTGAAGATTTGATGACAGGACATAATAAGCAAATCAACTAAGTAAACTGTCCACCAAAAGAACAACTTCACTTGACAAAGCAGGAGTTTGTCAGCCTTTGTCATTCATTGACACAATTGGAATTCTTTTTCTCCTGTTTAGGACTTCATCAAACTATATACATACCCCCCAATTATATATATATATATATATATATATATATATATTCAAGCGTTATTATAGTCGGAACTTTGGTGGCACTTTGACATGGTATATTGGTTAGCAAGCTTGTTTTGTTACAACTGAATAGTGAGTTTGATCCTCACTGGGTGGCCCATACTTTCATCCTTGTGCCACATCTAATCTATACTTGGTAAATCATTATAGTGGACACTTTATATTTGAATTAGATGGAGAATACTAGGATTTCTTGAATGCACATATCGAAAGACATGTAACACACACAGCTTAATAAATAAAAATGGGGCATCTATTTAAAATAGTATCCACTAATATATATATATATATATATATATATATATATATATATATATATATGGCACCATCTATGGTACCATCTATTAACACCGTCTTTACAGTGGCTTCAAAGAATCTCCACTTGAGGTTGTCTGGCAGATCAGATTTCCAGATTATATCCATTTTATTTAAGGCAGCCCAGGCTTTAGCTATGTGGATTTTCATATCTTTTCATTACAATTTATTTTTCTTCTTCGGTATACAAAAGATTCAACAGATTTTATTGGTTCATCTGAGACCGTTTAAATTTACCTTTGTGGTTGAATCCTATGAATTCAGTTTTAGTGGCATGGACATACAATAAACAGATTAGTTTTGAGTTAAACAAAATACACAAAAAATATCTTTTAAAATGCCCTTTTATTTTATTTTCTTTGCAAATGGTTTTTAGATAAAAGCTAAAATGAAACAAACTAAAATGCTAACTGCAACTGAGTTCCTTTAAATTTGTAGTTATTTTGTATCATTGGAATCGCTCACCAAATTCAATTGACTTTTTCCCTCCATTACAATAAAATCTCTTGGCAGCATTTTCTACATGATATGGTAATGGTGTCTGCGGTGATAGCTAGGTCATCTGCATAGTCAACATCGTTCAACTTTTTTGCAGGATATTGACTTGAGAGTCTTGTTGATAAAGCAAAACCTAGATAATGATGTTTGTCAAGGGAAGTTCTTAATGCATATTCATGTGTGATAAAAAAAAAAGAAGTGAAACAGTACAAGGATGTCATGCTAAAGGACCCCTGCTTTAATGCTGAAGAAGCAAGAGTCTAGATCTGAGGATCTAACCAAAGATTTGGTATTTTTGTATACCATCATTATCTCAGGTAGTACCTCAGGTGGGGATGCTATATGCCAGAATTAATTTCTCCATTCTCCCCACCCTTATGTAGAGAATTGAGGGTTCAGAGAAATCTACAAAATGTAAGGCAGTCTGTAGATTCTTTGTTCTGATGCCCTCAATATTCCATAAACAGTCAGGTAAATAAGCTCTTACCTAAGTTCTTGGGACCAGATACTTTATGGGATTTGGTATGGTACTATAGGTACTATATATAGGTTAGACAAGTTAACTTTTAGGGAATGGTAATATCTCCAGTAAATATTCATACTGGATGGGATAAATTAAAACAAACTCATATTAGTTTATTTGTACAGTGGTGAATGAAATAAGATGCATCAACCAAAAAATTACTGGTATACTTTTTTTATTATTAAAGAATACTATGAAAACTGAATATTTTTACTTCACTGGTTTCCTAACTTATTTAGTTTGTCAGAGTTTACTTTAAGAGATTCTGTACCTTTTTATTTTATTTTTTAATCATTTTACCCCAAGAAAGGCAATAAAGCCACCAAAATGCAAGGGTTTACTAAGTGTGTGAGAACAGGAAAAAATATGTGTGAGAGATAAAATTTAAACAACAGGATTTAAGACAGGAGATAAAGATTGATTTGAATTTTTGAAGATCAAAGTTGACTGGAATGCATGAGTCTGGAAGAGTTGCACAAGCAAGAAGTGCAAGTGAAGAAACTATTAGCATAGAACTTTGTAATCTCTACCTCGTGTGGCTCCTGAGCATTGTACAGAATGAACATCATTGTTAAAAAAAAAGAAAAAAAGGCTCTTATTTCTCCAGGCACATTTGTACAGTCTGTTTTTATTTAAATTTACACTTACTTCTGCAGTGAACAAAAAAATTTCAATTTTATAGTACTTTAAATATATATATATATATATATAACGTAAATCATTCATATGAAACACAAATAATGAAGTTAATTATATAGCAAGAATCACTCTCACAAACAATATTTAATAATAAAATACAATCAACCTCAAATACGTTAATGAATGGTATGATCCTTTTTTATAAATTCTGGTTTTATCAGGTCTTATTTTTGTATGAATGATTTACGTTATATAAATTGAACACGCACCACATAATTGAGAGATATATATATATATATATATATATATATAATTTAAAAAAAATTTTTTAATCATTTTACTCAAAGTAAACCACTGACACAAGGGTTACTAAGTGTGAAAGAATATAAGAAAAGAAAAAAACATTAAGATGCATGAACAATAAAAGAGTAGAAATTAAGAAATAAGGTAACAATTAATATTGCATTTAAGTTTTTTAAGATCAATCTTGACTGAAAAGCAAGAAGCTAGAAGAGTTCCACATGCATGAAAAGAAACAGATGTAACCATAAGTTCTAAGTTAACTAATTCAACTACAACATGAGACCACGCCACCAATCTAGTACTGTGCTTAAATTCATAAAGTCTAGGTACCCAAGAGGAAAGCTCATTAGAACAATTACCATGAAAATATTTAGAGAAAAGGTACTGGGGAAACTACATTACAGTGGTGGGAAAGTGACTGAAGCTGAGATGTCAGGTCAGTACCAATAACATTGCAGATTCTTCTTTGTATTTTATCTTGAATCTCTAAATACACAGCAGAAGCACCAGACTACATATGACAGCTACATTCAGTACATGGATAAGTGGTAAACTTATAAATTTGTAAGACAGATTATGACGAGAAAAATTGTCTAGCATGTCACAGTGAACTAAGTTTTTTAGCAGCAGACCTAGAAATTGATTTATGATATTGATAGTCTAAATTTCAATGCACTTATAAATACATGGTTTAATTTTTATTCTAAAGAAATATACTGTTTCTTTGATATTTTTTTCTTTTTTACTTAAAGAAAATCCTCCTTTATACTGACCGTATTATGTCAGTATGTTATGAATGTCTTTTTCTTAGGTTTAAGCTACCTGAAAACATTTAATCTTTGTCGAGTCACCCAAAGATAATATTGAATGACTTGGTCATTAACATAGAAGTAATATTTGATGATTACCTTATGATATTGCTATAAAGTTGGAAGTTTTCATAGCTACATCACCAACATTGTCTGAATTTATATTTTGATAGCAAATTATTTTTATTCACTTTTTTTTTTTTTCTTAAAGATCATCATTAATTATGAGACCAGTTTATATAAATGAATGTAGAATGTCATAAAAAGAAGTCATCAGAAATCTTCTTTGGCACTTCCAAAAACTATTCATTATTTATTCTAGAGGTTTTGGCAAATAATCAAAGCATCAGGAAGAAACATACACCAAACATTCATCAGGCCACTTTTGCAGTGATTAGCTGTAAACAGCTGACATCTTTTGTGAGCTTGTGTGTGTGTGTTCTCTTATTGGCAAAGAGCAAACTGGAGTTCTGAAATCACACTTACCTTTGGCTTACACACATAGATGCGTGTGCGTGTGTGTGTGCACTGGATTTATATGAATAATTTCCTAAATATCTCTTGAGTATTATTGATTACTAACCTGTGTTAATGTTGTCAGTATGGCTATTTTTAATGTTCTTATATTATTCTTCACAATTGACAAGAATTTTGTAAACTTCCATCAACATACTCATATGAATTTAATATTCCAAAACAAATCTATACAATAGGCAATTTAGTTATTTTTGAGAAATTATAATTCCAAGCCATTTTACTATTTTCATATATATATATATATATATATATATATAATTTACACACACACCCTCTGCTAAAAAAGGTACACACTTCAGGAAAGAAAAACTTTAATAGTTTAATCAAATTGTGATTACACTGTTTACTATGGTAAGGTATTTTCTTGACAGATGGCATTACGTTGGACACTTTGGCCAATGTTGCTCCACCAGTATTTTGCCTTACTAATAAATTTCTGGAAACTAAAATCCACCAATTTTTAGCAGACAATCTTGTGATTGTAAAGTCTAAAGATAATTTGTATTAATCTTGTGATGTCTGAATAAATTCAGTGTTACAATATCTACAGATGTTTTTCATTTCCTGAAGTGTGTATACATTTTTGGGGGTGGACTCTGTGTGTGTGTGTAACATCCACTTTCAGTGTACTTAAAAACAGGAACTTTGAAATTTGAAAATTTGTGATATCGTGCAATTCAGTTATAATAATTAACATAGGGAACTACCTTAAAAATCATTTGCTTAAAAAAAATGAAGAGGATTCCTTGTGTGAGTTTGGACAAGAATATGACAGAATGATAACTACATAAGACAATTTGGAAAATTTCTATTTTAACATGTTTCACCAATGCATTTATATCATCAGAAAATAATTTTATTTCAACAATCTTTTTATATATATATATATATATATATATATAATGCTATTTCTATCAGCCTTGAAAATCACATTTTTTACTTGGGTTGAAACACAGACCTCTTGCCCCAATGAGAAATACATAACTTTCTCACCACCATAATTTATCTTGTACCATTTCTATAAATACTGTCATAGTAATTATTCTGATGAACTCTTGTCTATTTTACTCTATAAATTCAAGTGCAGTACTAGATTTGCGGCAAGATCACATCATTTTACAGTTGAATTAGCTAGATATAACTGTAATAGTTTATTTTCTTACACTTGTGGAATTCTTTTCCGGTTTCTTGCTTTCCAGTCAAGTTTGATCTTCAAAAATTTAAATGCAATATCAATCATTATCTTCTGCGTTCTTAACTCTTGTTCGTTGATTGTTCTTTCTCTTTAATGTTTTCTTTTCTTATATTCTTTTACAATCAGTAATCCCCTTTGTCTCAGGGGCTTTGTTGCTTTGCTTGAAGTGAAATGATAAAAAAAATTCAGTTTCAATGCTGGTCTGGATTGCATGTTACCAATAAACAGGAGGAATCTCTGATTTACCTCTACTTAGTTAAGGCAAAGCTGTCTGTCTAAATGGTTTTTTTTTTTTAATTCTAGCCAGTGAGAATTTTGAAATATATGTTAAGTATCCTTTATTCGAAAACCTCCAAAATCTAAAGGTTTTTCAGGTGCTGGCATGACTTGCCAAAAATAGAAAATTTCAGAAAGCACTGGGAAGGTTCCTAGGTGTTGTGCAGCTGTTGTGACCTCATCTGCCCCTGGTTGGGGATTCCTGAGCCCAGTTACATAGACTATGTTGGTGTCAGTTTTTTGTTAGTGATTGTCACAGCAACACCTTCATTTGTGGATTATTACCAGGTGTTTCTTGTTCAGTAAAGATATTATTCCAAATGTCAGAAAGTCTTACCTGCATTTATATATTTTTTGTAAATAATTATCCTGCTTTTTTTTTTTTGTACATGTACAGAAAATACAAAACATTATTTTTACATGAAATCTAAAATTTCAACACATAATCCATGTGAGCATTACATCATTATCTGTGTTATATGGGAATAAGGTGTTGCTTCCAACACTTGAGTTTGAACATAGATTGCCAGTGAGCAAACACAGGCGATCCCATTATTGAATTAAGTAGATCACATGACCATAGAAGAAATGCAATCTGAAGAAATCCAAAGCACTTCTGGTCCCAAGAATTTTGGATAATGGCTTCTCAACTTGTATTCATCATTGCTCCCTTGACTTTTGTAATCATAGATGGGGATCCAAATGCAGAAGCCATATTGAATCGCCCCCTCAATGGTCTATCAACGGCAGCAATCAGCTATTCTGGTATAGTCATACTTGTCCATTGTTTTTATGTTGGCATCCTCTCCTACATCCACCTTCAATGGTGCCTTGCATGATGGTCTAGCACAGGCTGTTATGCCTTGTAACATGTCCAAACCATGCCAGTTTTCTCTGTTTGACAATGGCAAGAAGAGCTTCATGGTGGCTCACAAAACTTTCAACCCTTTTCTGTAAAAACTCTTTGGTTTTATGTTCCCAACAAAAGATGCCAAGGAGTTTTACCATGCATTTGTCATCAAATGCTTGAATCCTTCTCTCTGTTTCTGACAACAGCGTCTATGTTTCACATCCATATAGGAGAATAGAGACTGCCAGCGATTTGTACAGTCTGTACTTTGTTTGAAAGCTGATTTTGCTCATCCATATTCTTGCCAAAATAATTGTTTTGTGTGTGTTGCATTAGTTAATGACATTGTTTTCTTTTTCTTTGCATTATTCTCTGTATGATTTTAAAAGTTAGCATCTCCTCTTTCAAGTATTGATTACATTATTTTTATATATATTTTTTATTAAAATGAATGTGATTTTCCTGTCATTACGTTGTAACTTCAAACTCTGCTACTGGAGCTACCTGCAATATCAACAGTGCTTTGGAGATGGAGTCAGTTTCAGAACAGACCATGTATTGTTGGTTCCAACAATGTACTTCTGGTAATGTGGATCCCTAAAATGGACCTGATCATGGTTGTAAATCATCACTCCTCAATAGAGGGTAACCATCCAGAAATAAATGCTTAAACATTGGGAGCAAAGCTGAGTGTAGTCCTTTTTACATTGGTCAATAGACTAGTGGACTAAAACATTGCTTTCATGAATTAAATGATGTAGTAATTGTGAGTTCAATCCCTAGGCTGGGGAGTGTACTTGAACTCAGTGGAAATGGTGTGAGCAATAACTGAGCTGTACAAAAATAAGAACTAAATGAAACATTGCTAGACATACATAGTCAGTGGAATGAGAACAATTTAGCCCCATAGATTAAATAAAGGGTTCAGTTTTAAATTTCTTGTAGGTTACTTGGATTGATATACATCTGATAAAGGCTGGAGAGAACAAGGGCAAGAATGTTGTGATAGCAGCAAGAAAGATGCAGACAATAATCTGCATGCAAATAGTGTAAATAATGATTCTTCATTACAGAAATTCAGATTGAGTGTAGCCTATACAAGAATTGGCTGACATATGGACCAAAAGAAGAAAGTGAAGAAAATGTAGAAATTGGTGGTCTTTAATTTGGTTGATGGTCAGCATCTTGCTGCAGTTTGCTTGTTCAATTAAAAAATTACATATTCATTGAAAATGTGGTTTCTGTATGACAATCTGAAACGTGGTTTCTGTATGATGATCTGGAATGTGGCTCTTTTTTGGGTCAACAAACTTGTTCCCTATTCAACCTTCCCAGAAGCAAATCTCCCCACCCCACTAAAAAAAAATATTTTCCCAGTCATTTGCTGATGCTGCGGTAGAGTCATCTATTAGTCTGTTACAACCTGATCAGAACATTATGGATGGATGTTGCTGCTGCAATTTTTATTTTTTTAGTGTTCACTCTGTACAAGGCCCAAGAGCCACTCAAGATAGAGGCACAGTTTATGGGGATATGTGGTGAAGATAATGATTAACATTAGACTTGAACAGGTTAAGATTGTAGTGATCAGAGAAGCATCCTCTTGGGAGTTGTTCCACAATGCAGTGGTTCATGGGAAAAAGCTGCTTGAGTGGAACTTACATCTCCCCAATGGGGTATGAAAGGATTTAGGGTGGTTTGCTACAGCACATGTAGCATGGTGGGTCTTAGCCATGATGGTCAGAACTGGTGGAACTAAGGAATGTAATTCATCTGAACACTTTCCTTAGAAATAGGGAAACAGCAGGATGAACTGATGCATCAAAAGTTGAAAACATTTTTGAAAGTAATTTTTAAATATAAGGGCCAGCAATGTTTAGCCTTTGTGCCTGCAAAAAAGAAATAGTGTCAAAAGGATGGTTATTCCCTTAACACTGATATTACTGTATACTCTCTTATCTCCATTTGTTTTAAAATGTGATGTTTAGAATTTTAATAAAGTATGAATGTGTATTTATACATTTTTTTTTTCTTGAGAATTGACAACAAAGATATTAAACACTATTTATTTATTAAATTGCTTATTTACAGGAATAATTTTATATTTACAAGATTGTACAAATATCTGAACCAATTATAATGAAATATTATTTACCATTTTATAAAGAAATAAGTATGAAAAGAAATTTTTTTTATTCATAAATTTATAAAAATGTCTGAACAAGAAAATTTAAATCAATAACAATGAATAACTAATTATAAATTTTGAAAAAATGCATTTTTACAGGTATTTCTTTCATTTGCTCTTGCCACATAAATTCACTAACATTGATAGGCTTTCTCTTACAAAGTTTATAACTTTGTAATTTTTTTTAATAAATTTTTGAATAAGGATTTCTTTCCAAATGTATTTCTTTTTAAAATGGTAAATAAATCCTTATAAAAGGTAAATAATTAATATAGCATTGTACTTGGTTCACATATTTTTATATGCTTGCAAATTAACATTACTAAGAGAGTAAAATGTGTATACTGTAATAGTGGTGTTAAGGAAATAATTGTCCTTTTGGCACATCATTTTTTTTGTTTTTTTTTTCTTTCTGTGAACATGAAGATTAAACATTGCCAAAGAGCCTATCCTGCTTATCCAAATCATCATACCTCAACACATGCTAAATCATCTGATAAACACTAATACAACTGGCCTTTACCTCCCTATTCACTAAACCTTTTTCCCTACAAATTACCACTCTTTCTGGGCTTTAGATGCATATATGCACTAACAGATATGCACAAATGCAGGCCATATTGAAAATCCTATATAGCAGATTCATTTCCTGTAACTTTAGTTTTTATTGTGATGGAAGAAATGCAATGTAAGATTATTGCAACATTGCATTCGTTCTAATGGTGCTTACTCTGGCTAATAAAGTTCTGTTCAAGCAGGAAAAAAGAAAAGGTTAAAAAATTTTAAACTTTAATGATTATTGTAAATGTTATTATGGACACAGTGTTCCATATCAACCCAAGAATGGTGGACACCTGAATGTTGAGGGAACTTGGCTGAAACATTATCATCAAAATAAGAACAATAGTTTAAATAAATCTTTGTTGTTGTTCCTGTTATTCAAGTTTTATTTCCAACAGTCATATACAATATTTTAATTAGTATGCAATAGTGATTTTAATAGTATAAAAGTAATACAAACTATCTTATTTGTTCTTTGTCAATTTTCAACAAAAAATACTATGAAAAGTAAAGAAAATATTTTTAGAGAGAAATTGTGTAAAATTACTTTCATTTCCCCACCAAAGCACAAGTATTTTTTTTGTTCAGACATTATAATCATATACCATTGTCAATTGTTATTAGAAAAGATATTTCCATGTAACAGAAAAACAGTAAATTGACTTTTTCCCTCTGAACAAAAAACAAAACAAATCTGAGCAATAATCATGCACACCAAATTTGAGGACTCTACATGAAAAAGTTTGGCCAATTATGATGAACAAATGTGTGTGTGTGTGTGTGTATGTATGTATGTATGCATGTATAAAGATTCTTCCCTATAAACTTAAACAACTGCAAGCTTTAGAAATTTGACTTAAGTAGGTTATATTTGTACATGTGTAAAATAAAATTTCTTCTCCTTAAATGAATCTTCTTTGGCACGCAATAACACACATTGAAAGTAATTGCATTATTTTTCCCTTTTTTATGTCAGACTATATCAAATAAGCAGAGAACTAGTCTTACAATGTAAACTTTTTATGTGTAATTTTATTCTGAAGGAAGTGTCAGCTGATTTTTCAAAAAAAATAAAATAATAAAATAAAATAAGCAGTGAAATGAAAGTTAACCAGTTTTTCTTTTTTTTTTCTTTTTTTTTTTTAAGACACTGAATATACAATTCGACCTGATGCACATGTAATGATAGAAAAAACATGAAGAGAAAGACATTGAAATAGAGATTGGAGGGAACATTAGCTGCAGGTGTATAATAGTGAAAGGCAAATATTTTTGAAAAAGATAAGATGCTGTAAATATTAAGTGAAATGATATGTAACAGGATACCCTCTCCTTGTTGAATGTTTTCTTTAATTTGACATTCATTTAATGAATGTTTTTCATATTAGTTTTTGATGACCCTCACTGGTGATAGGGTCAAGAAATCTCTCAGTACTCCAGCACTCTCATTATTCTTGCTGATTTCTATAGGAAATTACTAACCGTAACTGAGTTTTAGCACAAGGCCATAATTGTGTGGCAACTGGTGAGGATTAAACACATTGCACATTAGAAGACCAGCTTGCTAAATGTTACCCTGCAGTGAAGTGCCCTAGTTATTTACTAAACTTGGTGTTAGCACAGACCTAGTAAATCAACTACTCAGTAGTAATGATATGTAAAACCAGCTTGCTAATCATTTACTCTGTAATGAGGTGTGCAAAGGTATATTCTAAGCTCTAGTCTGGCACAAGGTTTACAAATAGAGAAGTGCCAAATAAGGATTAAACTTTATACATAATAGTGATTGTCTGGGAGACCAACTTTTAAACCTTTATCCCCTGATAAGGGCACATATGCTAATTTCAATATTTTTTTTTTGTTAGTTATTACTATTTCAAACACATTAATAATCATTTATTATTTCAATTAAAGATTGCATACTAGTGTTATATTTTTTTCATTTATTTTGTCAACAAGAGAATTTAAAGATATAACAACATTTTGTCCAATTATTTTGTTCAAGATAATTCTATCATTTCTTTTATTTTTTCATTTCACCCCCAGCAAGCCAGTGAAACCACTAAGACACAAGGGGTTACTGAGTGAGAGAATATTAGAAAAAGAAAACAACTATTAAGGAGAACAATAAAAGAGTAATGAAGAAGTCAGAAGATAACCACTTGACATTGCATTTAAATTTTTGAAGATCAAACTTGACTGGAAATCCAGAAGAGTGGTACAAACAGGAAGTGCAAGAGAAGATACTGTTAGCTTACAACTTACATAACATCTAGCCATTTCAACTGTAAAATGATGAGACCTTGTTTCCAATCTAGTAGTATGCTTAAATTCATAAAGTCTAGGTACCAAAGTGGAAAGCTCATTAGAACAATTACCATGAGTGTTTTTATAGAAAAGGTTCAGGGAAGCTATGTTATCTTTATTTACGCTTTAGAATTTATATATATGACAAATTTGGACTCTACTAAATCTAGAATTGAATAAAAGGAGGTGGATATCCTTAATCATATTAATAACATAAACACTCCACTGGTTATCACTCAACTTCCTTACTTGAAAACATTACACATAATTTCAGCAAGTTCCTTTTTAAAAGTTTCCATTTGAGGTCAAATTGGGAACAGATGTCCAAAATGACCTATTGTTTAATTGGGACAAAGGATGGCTTGTTAATTTTAACACCTCCAAAATTAAACTGCTCTATATTAATCATCTTTTTACCTTCCATCAACATGGCTGATGCTGACCTCCAGGAGAGTGATTAGTTGCACCTTTTCAGGCTAATGATCTCAAGTGACATGAAGTGGAAAGATTATATTGAAAGCATTTTCAGGTCATCTAAGAAAGTTGGTTCACTGTGTCGTGCTAGACAATTTTTCTCTTACATACCTATGTCTATCATTCATCCATACTTAGAATATTGTTGTCACATATGACTCAGTGCTCTTGCTATATATCTAGTGCTCCTTGATAAAATCTAAAGAATCCGCAATATTATTGACCCTGTTCTGGCTTCTCAGATTCAGTTGATTTCCCTCTGCTGTGAGGTCGTCTCCCCGTTCCTTTTCTATAAATAATTTCATGATAATTGTTCAGATGAGCTCTTCACTATGGTACGTAAATTTTTTTAATTTAAGCACAGTACTAGACTGGTGATGAGGTCTCATCAATTTACACTTGAGTTGGCTAGATGTAACCATAAGTTCTATGCTAACAGTTTCTTTTCTTGTGGCACTCCCTTCTGGCTTCATGTTTTCCAGCCAACTTTAATCTTCAAAAATTTAAATGCAATGTCAATCGCTATCTACTGTCCTCTTGATTACTCTTCTTTTGTTCTTGTCTCTTAGTAATGTTTCTGCTTTCTAATCCTTCTAAGCCCAGTAACCCCCTTGTGTCTTAGTGGCTTTACTGCCTTGCTTGGGGTGAACTTGATTTAAAAGATTAAAAAATAAAATAACTTGTATGACATTAGGAGAAACTCACCAAAAGGCTTAACATACTTTTCTTGACTATTCTATTCAATTAAACCTTTAAGCTATATTAAGGTGTACATGCATATAAATTCTTTTTTTTCACCCCATGCAAGGCAATAATGCCACTAAGATGCAAGAATCTCCTAGGAGTGAAGAACAGATATTTAGAAAGAAAAGGAAACCAAGTCTTAAATGGGGAATAAACCTCTACTCCTGTCCAAAAAACCAGGAAGGAGTGTGAACTGGACAGTAGGTGAACATATTTACTCCTATTGAAGAAAAAATAAATAGTAAATAAAATTTCTGAGTCTAGACGGAGACATTAGAAATACAGTTGAAGTTGACTTTAGGGAACTGGGATTTGCATGAAAATATTGTATTTCATTCTTCACATGTGATTTATGTTATTAAATGTTTGTTAGCCTTTTGTGTATACCAGAATGTTTTTGTTCTTTCTCATCTTTTTTCTTTGCTCATTCTGAATCCAGTATTTAAATTAAAATCTAACAAACACACATACTTACCGTTTTGAATAACGTATTGTGAATGCAGCCTGAATGTAGATCAGTGCCCTTGTAAATTATTTTGGATGTTTCATTTGAAAGTATTAATTATTGAATGCTTAAGTTAAGACTAAATTGTTCTTATAAATCAAAAATTGTATCTAACTTTTTCAGTTCATAGTAAAATTGCTTTTAGCTGATTTTTCTTTTCCCTGCAGGAGTTATTTCCCTTTAATGGATTTATGTTTATTTTTTATTTATTTAAAGACTTCTGTTAAATACTTTACATTAATTGGACATTTTGTAGTTAGTTTCATCTTATGCTGATTATGTAATTAACAAATAACATGAATCTTCAGTTCTATCTTCTGTTCTATTCCTTTGGATTACTTTAGTTAAAGTTATTCATTATTGAAAAGTTATTCATTATTGAAGTTTTTTTTTTTCTTATAATTTGCAAAATTGCCAAGAGGATGAAATTATATAACCTGAAAGGATGTAAGCTCTTCTAATGTATGCCATGTCCCTTCAAGATATTGTTGATCATGGCTCTCCACAATTTCCTGTTCTTTGTAGCTCTTAATAAACATTCTTTTTGTTACCTCTCCTAAACCTTGTTCTCCCATCAATTTAATCAAGCTCAGTAAGTTGGTTATGCATTGTTTTCCTCTATCCCGCTTGCCTACAATCTGTCCTGTGAATATCAAATTTTCCAAGCCCGCTTTCCTCATTATGATCTCTAAAAGTTTCAACTGACTCTTCTTGATACTTTTTTTTTATTATGCAACAGTTCAGCACTTTGTTTCTAATGAAATTTTTCTGTTTCTTAATACTTTGCTTAGCTTTTGAAAGTCAACTTTATGTATAACCTGAAAGGAGGTAAGGTCTTATTACTCTTATTATTAACTAAATCTCCTCATTTATCCATATTGTTGGATTTAACTCTGACCAGTTTCACTAATATTTTACTTATTTTGATTTTGGAGAGATTCAGGATTATGTCTACTTGAAACATGGTTTGTTATTGGAATATTTATTTTTATTATTGTGTTAATCATTTCACCACAAGCAAGGCAATAAAACCACTAAGATGCAGTTAGGTTACTGAGTGTGAAAGAATATAAGAAAAAGAAAAACGTTAAGTAGCAAGAACAATAAAAGAACAGAGATTAAGAAGACAGGATAATGAGTGACATTAATATAACATTAAGTATAGACCCATCTCTTCTTCATAAACTTGTGACAGTTCATTTGTGGATAATCTAGTGTGGGATTACTCCATCTTGTCTGCTAATGGACTTTGCTTAATGCCACTCAATCAATGATATAAAAGTATGTTCTCTAGCCTCTTCCTGTGGGGAGGCAGCAGCAGAGCAAAGCTGATAGCTTAATTTTAACCCAATCATGTGGCACTCTCTCTCTCTAACACTTGTTTGCACAGACACACAACTGCTTAAACACAAATCCTTTTCCCTCTTTTAACTATTTGTATATATACATAAATATAACTTTCTCTTTCGTGAGCTATGTCATAATTTGTACAAAAATATTTATATAGCAATATATATATATAATTTATGCTATATATATATATATATATATATATATATATAATTTATGCTATATATATATATATATATATATAATTTATGCTATATAATTTATGCTATATATATATATAATTTATGCTATATATATATATAATTTATGCTATATATATATATAATTTATGCTATATATATATATAATTTATGCTATATATATATATATAATTTATGCTATATATATATATAATTTATGCTATATATATATATAATTTATGCTATATATATATATATAATTTATGCTATATATATATATATAATTTATGCTATATATATATATATATAATTTATGCTATATATATATATATATAATTTATGCTATATATATATATATAATTTATGCTATATATATATATATAATTTATGCTATATATATATATATAATTTATGCTATATATATATATATAATTTATGCTATATATATATATATATAATTTATGCTATATATATATATATAATTTATGCTATATATATATATATAATTTATGCTATATATATATATAATTTATGCTATATATATATATATAATTTATGCTATATATATATATAATTTATGCTATATATATATATATAATTTATGCTATATATATATATAATTTATGCTATATATATATATATATAATTTATGCTATATATATATATATATATAATTTATGCTATATATATATATATATAATTTATGCTATATATATATATATATAATTTATGCTATATATATATATATATAATTTATGCTATATATATATATATATAATTTATGCTATATATATATATATATAATTTATGCTATATATATATATATATAATTTATGCTATATATATATATATATAATTTATGCTATATATATATATATATAATTTATGCTATATATATATATATATATAATTTATGCTATATATATATATATATAATTTATGCTGTATATATATATATATATATAATTTATGCTATATATATATATATATAATTTATGCTATATATATATATATATATATAATTTATGCTGTATATATATATATATAATTTATGCTGTATATATATATATATAATTTATGCTATATATATATATATATATATATAATTTATGCTATATATATATATATATATATATAATTTATGCTATATATATATATATATATAATTTATGCTATATATATATATATATATATATAATTTATGCTATATATATATATATATATATATAATTTATGCTATATATATATATATATAATTTATGCTATATATATATATATATATATAATTTATGCTATATATATATATATATATATATAATTTATGCTATATATATATATATATATATATAATTTATGCTATATATATATATATATATATATATATATATAATTTATGCTATATATATATATATATATATAATTTATGCTATATATATATATATATATATAATTTATGCTATATATATATATATATATATAATTTATGCTATATATATATATATATATATAATTTATGCTATATATATATATATATATATAATTTATGCTATATATATATATATATATATATAATTTATGCTATATATATATATATATATATATAATTTATGCTATATATATATATATATATATATAATTTATGCTATATATATATATATATATATATAATTTATGCTATATATATATATATATATATATAATTTATGCTATATATATATATATATATATATATAATTTATGCTATATATATATATATATATATATAATTTATGCTATATATATATATATATATATATAATTTATGCTATATATATATATATATATATATAATTTATGCTATATATATATATATATATATATAATTTATGCTATATATATATATATATATATATAATTTATGCTATATATATATATATAATTTATGCTATATATATATATATAATTTATGCTATATATATATATATAATTTATGCTATATATATATATATAATTTATGCTATATATATATATATAATTTATGCTATATATATATATATAATTTATGCTATATATATATATATAATTTATGCTATATATATATATATAATTTATGCTATATATATATATATAATTTATGCTATATATATATATATAATTTATGCTATATATATATATATAATTTATGCTATATATATATATATAATTTATGCTATATATATATATATAATTTATGCTATATATATATATATATATATAATTTATGCTATATATATATATAATTTATGCTATATATATATATATATATATAATTTATGCTATATATATATATATATATATAATTTATGCTATATATATATATATATATATATAATTTATGCTATATATATATATATATATATATAATTTATGCTATATATATATATATATATATATAATTTATGCTATATATATATATATATATATAATTTATGCTATATATATATATATATATATATATATAATTTATGCTATATATATATATATATATATAATTTATGCTATATATATATATATATATATAATTTATGCTATATATATATATATATATATATAATTTATGCTATATATATATATATATATATATAATTTATGCTATATATATATATATATATATATATAATTTATGCTATATATATATATATATAATTTATGCTATATATATATATATATATATATATTTGTTATTTATATAAAAATGTTTTTCCTTATATAAAAAATATGTATAAATCCTCCACATGTTGAATTTGTTTATTTTGAAAGTCTTCACCTGCATCCTCGCCAAGTGATACCACATTCCACTACACTTGTCTATTATTGTTAAAGGTAATTTTAATGCTTTTCTTCATCATTTTCTTGAAAACATAAGTGTTTGACAGTAATTAGTGTTTCTAAATCCCAACATTGCACTTGTTACAATTGCATGTTTTTCATTGAGTTTTAAGTATCTCTAATATTATATACATTACTGTTTTAATTTGTTGTTTTTGAGGGTTGTACCTGCTAAGAATGGTCTTTTTCTAACTTGCACTATCATTACAAGTATGTGTGTTTTTTGGTTAAACTGGTTTTGAGTTGGAATACTGTATTTTTTTTTTTAAATCTATCAGTATCTTTAACTTAGAGCTTTCCAAACTTGTGTGCCATGACATGTTAATGTAATTACCCTTCCTTTTAATTATTATTAACTAAATTTTTCATTGAATTAATTTTTTGTTGTATACTTTTTAATTATATATTTGGCTTGGTGAACAAAATTCATTTAAAAAGAAATTCATTTTAGAAAGTACAAAATTTAGAAAAGTCTTTCATGGTGGTAAGATTTTATCAAATCTTTTCTATCCAGTTAAAGCTTACGATTAATTCTCTTTTGTACAATTAATTTTATTTTTTACTTTAGTACTCTTGGCTGTGTTTGAAAAATGGAGATTATCAGTTTGAATATTTATAAACATGTATTTAATTTCATTTAATATTTAATTTAAACCATTAATCTTCTTTGTAAGTCAATAAATAAATATTTCTTAATTTTAACTATTAAATTTGTTTGCAAGCCAATAAACACTGTAATTGTCATCTAAAGAGTGAGTACATTTTTTAGGACACTCTGTATTTTAAGTTCAACTTGATATTGAACAGAATAATAAATAAATGAACAATAACTGATTGGTATGTTGGTTTTGTAAAATGAGATCTAGGTTGACATAAGTACATGCAGCAGCTAGAATTTGAAAAAAAAAATGTCATCTTTTATACATCCAAATGAGATTACACATGCTGATTATCTAGGTTACCAAAAAGATGCAGAATATCATCTGATAGGTTAGAAATTTTAATTTCTTATTGAAAGATGTGTGCAGAGACCAGATTTTATAAATTTGATTTCTGCAAATCCAACTGCTGCTTCAGCTACACTACCTGTTACTTGTGTAAGTATGTATGTAATAGGCACGTGGTAAAAGTGGTTAGAACATTTGCATTCTGACCATGAGACCCGGGTTCGAATTCCTGATGTTATTGGACTGGAGGGGTTGATCCTAGCATGCAGCACCTTTGGAAAGTGCCCGAAAACAACATCATGGGTTGACCCAAGCCATGTGAGTGAAATTGGGTAGACGGAACTCTTTGGTGCCGTCGATAGCTGTGCTAGCATGAAGTCAAGTCATTGTGGCCGAAGGCTTGAGCATGCTGGCCTTGTTCAAATTGTTGATCACGCTAGATAATATGCTCTTTTCCAGAAACTGTAACTAAGGTCTGCTCAGCATAGTTGCAGTATAAACCACAGGAGGGCTCTGTCTGTGTTGAATAAGCACAAATGCACCTGAGCAAGCATCTGCAATAGGGATTGGCTAGCCACCCTAGTAGACGGCCATCCTTGAATACGAGTGGCCAGCTATACATGTAGTAGGCATCCGTTCATCTTGCAAGATAATGGTAGCACCCTGTTTGGTCAAAAATTTAGTCTTTTGATAGTGAGACTGGAGTGACCTCTCTATGGTACAGACCTGGGCAATAGAATATGGGGGCCAAACAACATATCCACACTCTCAGCTGTACGGACACAATCCAAAGGTATATAGGACATTACATTTGAGGCCAGTTTGACTGTAAGAGTTGCCAGAAGTTTATCAGCCTTTGACAGCCACTGTGTATATTTGGAGGTATGTAATGGTAATTATAGGCATGTTGCCAAGTGGTTAGAACGTTCACTTTCTGACCATGTGACCTGGGTTTGAATCTTACCATGGTCGATTTGTCAGGAAGGTGACTTCTTGATGTCATTGGTCTGGGTGGGGTGTGATCCCAGTATGTAGCACCTTTGGAAAGTGCCTGAAAACCACACCATGGGTTGACCCAAGCCTTGTGAGTGAAATTGGGTAGGCAGAACTATTTGAGAGCCATTGATAGTTGTGCTGGCACAAAGTCACAAATCATTGTAAATGTAACTGAGGTCTACTCAGTAAAGTTGCAGTATATACTTTGTAGGTGTTGAATAAACACAAATGTACCTGAGCATGCATCTGCAACAGGGTTTGTCTAGCTGTCCTAGTAGACTCGCATTCTCAGATACGAGTGGCCATTAGAGTGGAGATTCTAATCACTCACCGCAACATGGTTTGACCGAAGCCTTGTGAGTGAAATTGGGTAAACGGAACCATCAATGGTTGTACTGACAGGAAATCAACTAACTTCATATGAGAATCCATTTTCTACTCTGAGTAATTTTAGCATTTGGGATCCTTCTCTCACAATGAAATTCACCATTGGGGAGTCAGATGTAGAATATGCTGTAAAATATCTTATTTTTATGACCTTGTGCCAGATTGAACACTTTTATATAAGTTTGATTTATTTGCTGTTATTTAAAATATTGAAAATTGCCTGATCTCAGTATGGTAAGTAAATACCAGGGCTGTACTATAAAAGAGAAAATTTTCTATCATATTAATAGTAATGATAATATTAGCTGTTTCCTTATAAGGAAACATTTAGTAGTCATTGATTAAGCAGCTTGTAAGACTTCTGGTTTATTTTTATAAAATCTTTCTCTTAATTTAATTTTTTCCGGAAAATAGGTTTTTCAAGTTGTTTTGTAAAATAATGTAGTTTTGCAAGAAGGCATATCTATAACGAACTTAAGTATTAAAAATTATAACAAACTAAGTGTTTATTGAAATAATTGTCTTTTACTTGTTAGCTATTTAATTTCTACATTAAAGTTATTGGATTTTACATACTAAAGTAATATTAAGTGCTCTTGAGCCATTTCTGAACAGGGTTCACTCTTCATATTTTTGAGTGAGTAATATTTGTCTTGCCTGTGTAAAAATGTACAAGTCATATTTAGAAGTCTGATATTTTTATTCTAATATTTCAATACTGTGAAACAAACTTAAATGTTTTTTTCTAATGTTAACAAGAAATGTTTGGAGGCAGACACTATTAGAGGAAATAAAATGACTTTATTTCTCCTCCAAACCTGCTTTTGGTTTCTTCTACATTCCGAAGCTGAGGCAGTAACAACTTTCTTGACTTCACAAAGGAATATGTATGAAGGACTGTTGAATAGTTCTCAGTCCAAACAAGAAACTTTTTCCCTAAAAAGAAAGAAAAAAAAAAATTGATATTTGGTCACCTGGTCAGACTTTGGAAATGGTCTTGTCTGAAAAGTTTTCAGCATCCCTGTGTAGATTAAATAAATTAATTTTAATGAAAAAACAAAATTATATACTGGCCTTTGTTTTCTTCTCTTTTTTCTTTAAATGAATTCACACCAATCAAGGCAATAATACTACTAAGATGCAAGAGGTTACTAGGAGTGAAAGAGAAAATGAAAATACTTTAGAAGGAAATAGAAATCAAATCATAAACGGGGGGGGGATAAACCTCTACTCCTGTTCAAAAGACTGAGGTGGAGTATGAAGTGGATCATTATAAAGATTACTAACCGAAATTAATTTTATTTTGAATGGTATTTTCAAATTAAACTCTCTACTTCATTTTTCCTATCTTCTAACAACTAATAAATTTCAGAAGCTAACAAAATATTTTATTTTATTTTTTATTTTTTTATAAATTTCTACAGTTGACTGTAGGAATTAATTTAAAAAAATTAATTTTAGTTCAGGCCACCACATTTATGGTTAGTTTTTTTTTTTTTCTCTACAAGTGTGCAATTATAAATCTTAAAGGTTATTTTTAGCCAATTTTAGCAAGTATTCAATAAATTTTGCTCATAATACAATTAGGCCTGTGTACACTTAATTAAGCAAATAATACTGTAAAATTGATGAATGAAATAAATTTACACACCTTATTTATACACCTGACCTAGCATGAATACAATTTTTAATTACCTCTGTCAAACCTTAAAATTTGTATTTTAAATTTATTGTATAAATTTTATTAATGGTGGTGATAATAATAATAAATAATAATAATAATAATCTAAAAAAATCTTGCAGATCATGAAATTGCATTAGCAGATAGGTCAGAGAAATGGTTGGTTGCTTAATTACTTTGTTGGGTAAGTTTGTTTTGTTTTAGTAATATAAATTCTTTTCATATCAAAGATGTTTTTGTTTATTTTTTAATTACAGAAATGGAGTCTAACCTAGTTGTCTTAATTTTATAAATTAATATTTTCTGTCATTAATGTTAGTAAACATTTATTCTGTTTGATTCTATTTTACATGTCTATATACAACTATAAACAGGCAAATATATTCATAATATTCTGAGAATATCTGAATAAACGCTGAAATATTAATAAAATCACCCACCATAAATTGAATACTGGTAATCTACAAGCTTTTTTTTTCCTCTCAGAGGTACTTCCATTCTTTCAGTCTTGAAATTGTCTGCAATAAAATTATTTGGAGATATCTAATTTGTCACTCTGTTCAACTTAACTATTTTTTTTGCTGCCTTAAACTAAACAAACCATTTTAATTCTTTTGATCAGCTAGGGTACCTGTTTAAAACACTACCATATTATAAACTGTTATACTTTGCTTCAAATTGAATCTCTTTCTGATTCACTCCACATCAAAACCTGTTGGTTGGATGCAAATGCTACAAAAGCAAAATTAAAAAAACAAAAATGTCACTCTTTGTGCAGGGCTCCAAGTATCACATTCAGCTCACAAAACAAATCCCCTCCCAAATATAAAATATAATTTACAAGGAGTGCTGCTATAGTCGTATATCCCCGCTGACTGCTTAAAAGGATGCCATGTGCATCACTCAATTTCTGTCACAAGCAAAAATGCAGGCTGTCACTGACATCACCAGTGGCCTCAGTCAACTGACCTGACACCATGTCTTACTGACTCTCCCAACCTCCAGATTGCTTCCCTCATCCACAAAGAGACTTGATCCTCTATATCGTCAATACAAAGAATTTTACTTACATGCATCTTGTCTCCTTTTCCTTCTGCCTCACTGTTGGTACTTTGTTTGTTCTTGTGTACCCATACACAGTTCATAACAAAGCTAAGCTTAACAGAATTAAGTTTTGACTGTTATGATATCTTGTCCAGCAACCTTTTTCTGTGTAACGCCAACTATTCAACATTGGAAATTTGGAATGTTAACTCATTAATAATTTCAGAATTAATGGATTAAATTTAAATGATATTTATTCAAGTTTTAACTACTCTGAATGAAGATAAATGGAAACAGAACTTTGTTCATATGAATACCCATTTATTTGTGGATTATAACGTACAGAATATGAAGAGATATGGCATATAGAAAAGACCTAATTATAAAAAAAAATCTACTTGGTTGTTTCTGTTAGCTTTAAAAAGAAATATATCTGAAGCACGCTCTGAAAGTAATGTGTTTTGCAGTGGTGTTCTCTCTATATAAGACCCTGGGGTCAATCGAGGTAGAGAGTTACAGAATAAGAGGTACAACTTACATGGATATTTGTGGAAGATAACATGGTTAATCCTAGACATGAATGGGTTAAGATTGTAGTGGGTGGGGGCAGCCTTCATGCACAACAGCTATAAACATAAAACACGATCTTTGACCAAGCTTTCCATTGACCAGCCAGTGATTAGCCTACATTGTATTTCAATCCTCAATCATGTTGGTGTTTGCTGAAAGCTGGGGAAGAGCATGCCGCATGCACACAAGGTAACACTATGAAAGAAAAATGCCATGTTGAGAAATAAAAATGTGAACCCAATTTTTCATATTACATGTAGTTTTATTCAGAGCTTTGACTGCTCATCCAGGCGAGTAGGTAGGTGACACTTTGGACAACTTCTGTTAAGTCAACTCTTTCCTCTACACAGCTCCTTGTCCATCTACTCATCCCGACATGGTGGCTGGCAATATGAAATGGAGGACTCAGAACCACAACACGGATATGTTTCTCTCCCACCAAGGATGGAACAGCACAGTCTGATATAACCTAGTTCTGATTTAGTTACCACTTAATCTGTAAAAATCCATCATCCACCCCTTTACTTCCCATCACAAGATATTACTTTGTGAAGAATCTATTTTTTTTTTATCTTAAACACTTAAAACTATGCTCTTCCAAGTTAACAGTTCTTGTAGTCATATGCAAATGTTAATTTTTTAAAAACTTCTTTGGCTATTTTATTTGAAATCCTCACATTGAATTACATATGACACTTATTTTTAAAAGATTATTAAGTTCTTTTAGTCATACTTTTAAACAAACATCTGGTCTTTGTATATAAAGCCAGAAAAAGCTGATGTCTTGTTAAAATCTTTTGTAAGCAGTTGTTCTTAAATTTGATTTTATATTTTGGGTGGAATTTTTTTTTTTTTTTTTTTTTTTTTTTTTTAATCATTTCACTTTTTGTTTACCTCTGCTATGGCCGGGTATTGAACTCATGACAATTTGGGTCAAGTCATTTGATTACTTCAACCAACGCTTTTATCTAGTTTTTATAAAATGTATATCACCTGAAGAAGGCCGGAGTGTACAATGGCTGAAATGTTGTGAATATGACAAAGATGAGGACAACCGTCTGAATAATGTAAATAGTTACAATACCTCATCTCAGAAATATAAACAAAAACAAAAAGAACTGGAATTAAGACTTGACATTGCATTTATGTTTTTGATGCCCAATTTTGACTGGGAAGCAAGATGCTGGAAGAGAGTTCCAGTCTACAAGCAAGAAGTGATAGAAAAGAAACTGTTAACATAGAACTGATGATTACATCTAGCCATTTCAACTTTTAAATGATGAGACTTAGTTGTCAATCTACACTTAAATTCATAAAGACTAGGTACCATAGAGAAAAATTACCATGAAAATATTTATAGAAAAAACCTAGGAAAGCTACATTATGGTGGTGGGAAAGTGACTGAAGCTAAAATGCCTGGTTGAGACCAATGTCATTGCAGATTCTTCTTTGGCTTTTATCAAGACTCTCTAAATGCATAGCAGAAGCACCAGACCAGATGTGGCAGCATTTACATATGGACTATTGTCCTCATTTTTGTTATCACAATGTTTCGGTCATTGTGTGCACCAGCCATCATCAGGTGGATGTCAAAATAAGAGCTAGACATGATAGACATAGATTAAATCAAGGGGTCAGTTCAAAATTCCCTGTAGGTTACCTGGATCAATATTCATCTGATGAAGGCCACAGGACACAGTGGCAGAAATATTGTGATAACAACAAAAATAGTCCTAATGTAAATAGTATAAATATGAAATAGATAAATTTTAATAAAGAGAAATAAAAAGGTACTGAACTGTTATGTAATATCGGTTCATGTATGTGGCAAGGAATGCTGGACCATCTCCTCACAGATGGAGGAGAGACTTGAAACAACAGAAATGTGCTTCTACAGAAGGATGCTGAGAATACCATGGAACAAATATGAGCAATGACGGAGTTTTGGAGAAAATGTAAACCAAAAGGAAACTTATACTTAACAAGAAGAGTCAGTTGAAATTTCTAGGATACATAATGAGGAAAGAGGGCTTGGAAAATCTGATACTCAGAGGAGTGATTAAAGGCAGAGGAAAACAATGCATAACTTAGTGAGCATGAGTAAATGGATGGTGGAACATGGTTTAGGAGAGAAAACAAAAAGATCTAATTGTGGAGATGCATAATCCCCTGTGTCCTGTAGAAGACACTTTCTAAATTTCTGGGTGACTACTGACAAAATCTTCTAAACAGTATCATGCATAAGTCTTTTCTTTGTCTTATTTACCCTATTTTAAAGATAGGTTTATGACAACTGCAAAGTTGAACTGATAAATATTTAACAACAAAACAGTTTTTATATGGATATCTTAATATGTGAGTTTAGGTAAAAGAAAACTAAATTAAAAATATAAATTCTGCTGGACATTTATGAAAAAATAAGAAGCTAACTCCTGACAAATGGCAATTATAAGGTGTCAGGAATGTTGAATGTCTAAAACAATTATGGAGTGTTAAAACTGGTTGTTTGTTGGTTTGTGGCTTTCCTGCTTTAACTTTGTTTTTTGTTCTTGACTCTTTTAGAAACATAGTTGTGGATTAAATTACATCTTTAATGACTGTTTAAGTTTGAAGTGAGTTCTACTAACCTACCTACATGTCTACCTAACTACCTATATATATATATAATCTACCTACCTATCTATACCTATACTACCTACCTATCTATACCTATACTACCTACCTATCTATACCTACCTACCTATCTATACCTATACCTACCTACCTATCTATACCTATCTATACCTACCTACCTATCTATATCTACCTATACCTACCTACCTATCTATACCTACCTATACCTACCTACCTATCTATACCTACCTAAGAAAAAAACTATTAGAATAAAACATAGTTACATCTACTCGTTTATAAAAAGTAAAATGGTGAGACCTAGTTGCCAATCTAGTAGTACACTTAAATTCATGCAGTCAATGAACCAAGGAGGAAAGCTCATCAGAACAATTGCCATGAAAATATTTGTATAAAAGGCAGAGGAAAGATATGTCATGATGGTGGGAAAGGGACTGAAGTTGAGAAGCCAAGTCAGGATGGATTACATTACAGACCCACCCTTTTTTGAATTTTGTCAAGAATCTTGAGATATTTAATAGGAGCACCAGACGCAATATGACAGCAATATTCAATGTATGGACAATTACAACAATAACAACACCAGAAATATTAATTCTAATCCTTTCAATTGGCCAGTTATAACTTTGCCCATAAGATAAATCACGGGATTGGATTTTAATCCTATTATAGATTTATGCTGTCAAGATAATCAACTTTTCCTGTGTAAAATGTTTAATAATTCCAAGTATTAAACACTTTTTGTTAAATAGTTTTATTTTATATTGTCTTAATAACTTATTAGTACTTTTAAAGTAATGATTAGCAGTGATGATTTATAGATTGAATTCATTAGGTAGAAGTAAGACAAAAATACAAACCCTTTTTGAATTATACAGGAATATATTTATATTAAAAACATAATGAAATAGACTCAATATATCAATTTCTACAGTTTATGAAAATACCAGCAAATACTATGTCCTATATCACTGGATATTGGATTGTGAATATTGACTATTTTGATAGGTATTTCTGCCACCCAGTGTAGAAGACTGGCTTTTCAGGAGGAAGTTTGATTCTCCCAGATCAAATTGTTAAATTTTTCTCCTAAATAAGAGAAAATGAGTTTCCATTTGGCAATGTAACTTACATTTTTTTTTCTTTTTGTACTTTAAAATTATATATCTTAATTTTTGGTGGGGACTACCCAAACATAGAAAAAGTCCATAAAATTGTTTGAGGTCCATGAAAATATTAAGAAAGAATTAATTATTTATTTAATATTTTCAGGAAAATTTAATGAAACCTGTTAGTTTTTTAAAAAATTTTTTGTTAAGCCATCTAACTTGGTCTTCATTTATCTTAATGAGGACAGGAGTATTTTTAGTAAAATGTTTCTTTTACTTTGAATTATTATAAATTTTAGCCAACATAAATTTTTTTTATTTTGACATGTTATATTGTTTTATCTTGTCATCCAGATTCAAAAACATACAAATTCATCCGTAATAAAAACAAAAGAGCATGCTAGCAAAAGACAATAAACTCTTCAGTCAATCTCTTAAGGACTTATTTGTGTTGGTCATTTTACTAAAAGGTTCCATTATATATAATTTTGTGACTCATTGACTATCTTTGCCAATCCAAGTACCACCTCTGCCTTATAATATATAAATCAGAACACCCCAACAATTGGATAGTGTACAATTGTCACTTCAAAGCTTCTTGTCTTGGGCAAGACCAACAAACTACTTTTTTTTGCTGAAAGGACTTGTTCTTTTTTTTTTCTTTTTTTTTTTTATTCTTAACTCATAAAAATAGTTGTTTATGCAGACTACATTACACACAAGATGAGGAAAGTGCCTGGATCTACTAATAAAGACAAAGAGGTAAGTGAAAGTTGGTTGTGGAGAGACAAGTAGACTTTTAGAAGCTGTCTGATATCACGGGAAGAAAGACATTAGGTATTATGTTGACTATTTTGATAGTTAATCTAGCACTGTTACATTCATATAATTTATGTGGGTTGAAGGAAAGTTTGTTTATTTTTATTTTATTATATTTTATTTTTAGATAATTTTTCATAAAATTAAGAGCTTAAGTTCATTCTGTCATACAATTTCAGTACTGTTTGATTTAAGTATTATTTTTGTTTTGATCTTGAGGATGGTTATTGTGAAGAACATTTTTTTTTTTTTAATTTAAAAAAAAAAATTTAATTTATTTTAATTTTTTAGTTTTAACTTAATTTGTAATTTTTTTTTATTTGATCTAGGTATATGTGAAGAGATACCAAAGATAGAATTTCTTTAACTCTCAAGTGTGGCATAAGAAATTTCTTGATTCTTTGTCCAGAAAAAAGGGTTAAGTCTTGTATTTATGAAATCTAACTTAGGCTCTGTGACCTTTCTAAAGTATATATTGGCTGGAAATTTGTTATAAAAACAATAATAAAGTAGATACTATTTTAAACAATCCTTGAATAGTAACAATGTCTCTTTTTGGAAATTGATGTAGAAACTTAAAATTATTTTTGATAGCATGCAAATCCAGGAAGAAGCTTTTACAGTTTTGACCTTCAGTTGCCAAGTTTGATTGGATTTGATTGTTTCAAAATAGGACTGATTTAGTGGAAAGAATTTTTTTTTTTCCTCTCTGTGAATTTTGTAAGAATTCTGTAAAATCTTGATATCATTTGTGTATGTATACACAGGCTTAAGCATATTGAATTTTCTCTGTGTGTGTGTGTGTATATATATATATATATATATATATATATATGAAATGGATAAAATACTGTTTGATCTGGCGGGCTTTAGACAGTGTCACAGCCTAGCACCCTCCCTCCTTCAGATTTTCTTGAAGCTCATATCTGGTTGATTTCATATCTGAAATGTAAACAATGCAATTTTTAAAGGATTAATGGAATTATTTTTAATGGGGTTTGAAGTAATAAAAAATTCATTAATTCTTTAGAAATTGCTTTGTTTATGACTATGAAATTGAGCAGATATGGGCTTTGAGAAAATCTGAATGAGGGAGTGTGTATCCCTTAAAAGGGTATATATTTCTCAAGATTTTAAAGAATTCCTATAAAGCTTACAGGGTAGGGGAGGAAAAAGATTCCTTCAACAAAATTTGTCCAGTTTTAAAGATAATCAAATTACTAGGCACTTGCATCTGATGAAGGTCATATATATATATATATATATACAATTTCAATAGCCTTGCTTTTCTTCTTCCCTTCTATTACACTTTGCCTTGTGTGTTTATTTATTTTTAAATAATAAAGCATTACAAAATTATTTAGCCCAGATTGCTTGAAGATACCGAAATATAGAAACCAAAGTAGTGTGATTGGCTGATATCTTAATTATTTGAAATTCAAAAGCTCTGCATGTTAAATTTTATTTTCTTTATACATGTATTTAGCACTTTTTAATACTACTGTTTCCTGGTCTAATTCGACTCTGACCAATAACTTTTTTATAATTTTATATATATATATATATATATATATATATATAAGTATGTAGCATTTATAAAATCAAAATTGTGGTTGAATTTATTTATATGTATGGCTAGTACATTTGTTAAATTGTCATTTATGAGGACCTAACAAAAAATAACTTGACTAATACATAGAAATAAATTCAACCACAATTTTGCTTTTTATAAATGCTGCACTCCTAAAGGAAGAAAATAATTCACTCAGAAGGAAAGTCCTCAAGAGTGCTGCCATTGAATATTATCCATATATTAATCTACACCCAGGTTTTTTTCCCCAATATCACCTTTCCTAACAGAATCACTATTCTCCCAAGCCAATGTACACAACAAATATATCAAGAAGCCAAAAGAAAACTGTTGAATTTGTCAACACAACAATACAAACAAAATTTCTACACGTGAAAATATTCTCTTCAAACAAAGTAATTGACGTAATTTTTCAGTTGACCATATGAATATACAATAGCGTTTCTAAATTCTTTTAGTTGCTAATGACGTGTGTGTGTGTGTGTTTCTATTGCAAAAAATATATGTACCTGTTCTGATTCTCTAATATGCATTGTAAACAAAACTGGTATTAACAAAGGAAAGAAAATTGATCACTTATAGTGCTTGCTCCCTGTTTTTCAGTACTATCTATACACACACACGCACACACACAATGAATAATTAATTTACATACATTGAAGTGCTTCCATTATTTATTTATATCTTTTGATTGCAGGTCAAAATAGGCAATGCAATCTCTTAGTGGGTATATGATAAAATATTCCTTCCCCACAAAAAGACCCATTAAGATTTGAAACCTGCCTAGAGATTTTAACCACTCATTTGATCAATGAGAGAATTGTCAGTTGCCCATCATACTGCAGTTTTGGGGATTCAAAAACAAAATTACTATTTGTACAAATGTGGGGAGGGACAAAATGTTGGCCATTGTAGATGTTAGCCTAAAATCCAGATTCAAAGATGAACTATTTATTCCATCTTTGAAAAGTTATATGAATAAATTTTACAAACACTTACTTTTTAATAAGCTTAACAATGCATGATACAGTGATATGATATTCATACTTGTGTGTATTCAAACATTTTACTTTTTGGTATTAAACTGCAATTTCTTTATTAATTATGCAACCATCTGCATTTGGCTGCTAGCCTGTTCCTTTCACTTTTGCACCTCTCTTTTCTTCCTTCCCCAAGCTATGAGTTAAATTGTAGGGTAGACCGAACTCTCTAGCTACTCCAGAAGGACTACTCTGAATTCATTAATGGAGATAGTTACAGGAAACCATTCCACTATTTTTCCCCAGAAATCATGGCACTTTGAGTCAAAGAGGAGAGATGATTATTTACATCCCAAAGAAACATGGCATTTAAAAAAAATTACTGAACAAACTCAAGAAAAATGAAATAAATTTTTGTATATTTTAAATAGTTTAGACAAAATGATTTTTAAAGTATTAAAAAATAAATTGACTAATACTGCAGAAAGGCATCTTTTCTTTTTTTTTTTTTTTTTCGAGATGGCTTGTACATATTATAGCAAATTAAGTTTGTGCCATTTAAATAACATTTCTAATCAATATATTGAATGATTAGGAAATTCTTTTTTCTAAACATTTCATCTCAAGCAAGGCAATAAAGCCACTAAGTTCGAAAAGGTTACTGAGTATAAAATTATGAGAAATAAACATTAAAGAGAGAGCATTAAAAGAACAGGAATTAAGAATACAAAAGTGATCAATATTGCATTTAAATTTTTAAAGATCAAAGTTGATTAAAAAGCAAGAGGTTGAAAAAGAGTTCTACAAGCAATAGTAAGAGAAAGGAAAGTGTTAGCATAGCCATTTCAAATGTAAACTGATGAGACCTAACTGCCAATCTAGTATTACACTTAAATTCATAAAGTTGCCTTACCTAAGAAGAGAGCTTATCAGAACAATTACCATGAAAATATTTATTGAAAAGGCATGAGAATCTCTTATGGTGGTGGGAAAGTGACTGAAACAAGGATACAATGTCATGACAGATGTCATTGCAAATTCTTCATTGGATTTTATAAAGAATCTCTAAATGCATAGCAGAAGCACAAGATCAGATGTGTCAGCAATATTCAATGCATGAAATAATGGCACACTTAGAAATTTGTAAGATTCTGGCGAGAAAAACTGTCTAACACGACACCATGTACCAACTTTCCTAGCAGCAGACTTAGCAATTTATTCAATCTAATGTTTCCACTTCATGTAAGCGGATAACATTAGTCCAAGAAGGCACAATGAATCAGTCTCCTGGAGGTTAGCATCAGCCATACTGATGGAAGGCATATTTTAAGGCCAGTAGAATTTTTAAAGTGCTCAATGTGAAGTCAGTCCTCCGATATGGCAATCTCAGATGAAAAAAAGACTTGAAGCAACAGAAATGTGGTTCTATAGAAGGTAAGGTACCAAAGAGGAATTTTCTTTTTGTTTAGATCAGTCAGTCAGTTATGTGCCATGCATGATACATGCTTAGGCAATCATGTATCTTTCAATACATAACTGACGAGGCAGATTTTTTTTCCCACGGTAGGTTGCCATTTCTTTCTGCGGTAGACCAGTTGCCACCCAAGGCTGTAGAACATGGTCTGTCCTGCTATTTACCCATAGTGGTGGGGAAAGGGGGAAGAAGAGAATTCATACCTTTCCCAAGGTTATTAGTACGTAAGTGAATATAATGGATTCAACTAGAATTCAAACTCAACTCAACAATTCCTCAATCCGAGCCGCTTATCCATTACTCCACCATGCCTCCTAAGTTGTTTAAATCGGCACTTCTTAAACTATGGGTCATGACCCCATTTGGGTTCATGAAGTGAAATACTAGGGTCATGAAAATTAAATTCAAACACTTGAATTTCAGTTTGTTATTTTACAAACACACATTATTTAATATGATTTGCTATACAAGTGATGCAGTAATAAAATGCATATACAATGCTGTTGCAACCAGTGCGCAATGACAACATATTTTTTCAGTCTAGTTGGTTAATACCCGAGGTTTGCCAAAATCTCGTCATGAATGGAAAAAGTTTAGTGCTGGTTTAGATCAATATGTTGGTCAGAATTTTTTTTTTTTTTTAGAATGTCCGCAGGCATCTTGACAGATAATCTTTAAGTATAATAGTGAAATAATAATTCCTTCCAAGGTATTTGGTGACTTGATTCTATCTCTGTGTATAAGTGTTTATTCCATGTTAAAAACCAAGTACTATGCAGCTGTTGTGGTGGGAAAAGAAGTCAACCCAAATTGGAAGAAGCATACTTATGTCTTCCTTCACATGAACTGGTTACTAAAGTTACTATAACTGTTTTTAATAGTCAATACTATGACACTAAAACAAAGATGCATCCTTGCATATGGTTGTTTCATGTTTCAGGTATTAAATTTTTCTGAGGTAATATTTTAGTCTCATATCAGAAATTGCTTTTAAAATTTACAAGCATTAACAAATTGTACTGTAGAAATCTTTTTTTAAATGGATAAATTTGAAAAGTTGAAATCAAATTTTATTTTTTTCATTTTTGATTGTAGAAAAACAGTAATGAAACTTGAAATAAAATAATTCCTACCTGTATTAGATGCATTCTCTCAGTTTTTGTTACTTTGAAGGGGGTGCTGAGTCTTATTTTGTCATTGTAACCGGAGGCAAGGATGTGGTAATGGATATTGGATTGAGGAATCAGAAAGTCTAGTTTCTTACGTTCACTTATGTGCAAATACCCTTGGGAGAATTATAGATCCATCTTTTATCCCCCAGCTATGGGTAAGTAGCAGAACATACTGGGTACTTTTGCCTTGGGTAGTAATTGGTCTAGGAGAAGGACAATTCTGAATTGAAAACCTGAGTGATTGAGTGGCTGATTATTCTCCCACCAGACCCTGGTCTATTAAGGAGGAACCCCAGCAGCACAAAAAACTAGCTGTTAAGGAATGGATGATTGGTGATGCCATTGAGTCAATGGCATCACCTCCAAATATGGGTTAAATAGCCTCACCAACCCAAAATTGGCCAAGGGTGGAGAGTATGACTATAATCCTGATCAATGAAGAAGTGGTTCCTCATGAAGGAGTGAGAAGGCTCTGGCTCTGGATTTGGATTTGAAGCTGGAAAGAATGTTCTTTTCTTTCTTTATTTATTTTAGTCATTACACAATGAAACTGAACAGCAGTCCCCAAGTGTGTGAACACACACACACACACAACTCTGTTGAATGAAAAAAAATAACTTCTAAAATATGATGAATATTGTCAGTATGTGGTAGCATTCATTTTTACACTGGGTCCAAGGATAAAAGCTTTTTCTCAAGTTCTTTGTCCTAGAACTAATGTCATCCTGATGGTAACAGTCCAAACAAGCGATACTCCAGATGTGTGTTGTTTTTCATTGTTTTCTGATTTGTTGTGACAATGAGAATTATAAATGTCCTCCAAGGAGGGCAGTGGGTAACTGATTATTTTCTGGTCAAATTATATATATATATATATAATATATATATATATATATATATATATATATATGTGTGTGTGTGTCAATTTGCAGGGACTTTGCTCTTATTTTTTAATTTGTTTCAAATCACTAACTGAAACCTATCAATAGAAAGTGGGGGCTTTTCAAGTGTTGAAGTCGAGTCTGTCCTGAATTTCCTGTTCCTGTAGATGAAATCTCCAAAGGAAATTCATGAGTCAATAAGAACATTGGGTAACAAGTACTGCCCATCATATTAATCTGTGAAGAAAGGGTGTGCCAACTTCCAGCTGGTAAATTTTCATATCCAAGATGCAATATGGTTTCAGAGGTCTCTAGCAGACCTGAAATTGTTGATAATGTTTGTGGCATAATTTTAACTCTACAAAAAGAAATTCTTGCTATGAATGTCAAGATGTTCAGAAAAGATGTTGGAATTATAAATCGTGAATAGTTGGGGATGTAGAAACCAAGTGAATGCAGAAAATGTTTGAGTGCAGACCTGAAACGACATCAAATGGAAGATTTTAAGTTGATTTTGCAGCATTTAGTTAAGGTTTTATCCCTCTTGATAAAACCAAGCTACATCATTATGATTCAAGACTAAATAGAACATGCATTCCATGGCACTCAATGTTCACCACAATTGAAGAATTTCAAAAATGTAAAGTTAGAAGGAAATTGTCATGGAAAAGTTACCCTACTGCTATGGCAAATTTTCAGACAAGCTCCATTCTTTAGTGCCACCAGCTCAGAATTTTGCAGCCATGACTTGCCTAGCTTCCTTCCCAAGAACTGGTACATTATAAAACAGACTCCCACATAGATGTTTCCCCAAACACTATAATCTTAACCTCTTCAAGTCTAAGGTTAATTATCTATCTCATAATTTTGACTTTCTACTTCCTCCTCTAACAGTCATATCACACACCTCATTCAGAAAACCTCTTACTTGAGTGACTCTTGGACCTTGTATTCGGTGAACTTTAGTAAAAAAGAAAATACTAACAATTAGGAAGTTATTTTGATGAGCATCTTCAGAAGGGTCAAGTACTTAAACTAATATTCTAATTGTATGCACCAATTAACCCTTTAGCATTTAATATGCTCAAGCCCATCCCATAAACATTGACTTCCTGCATTATTTGCGATGATGTCATCATATATTATGGCAGAGTATACATGGTAGGTTATGGAAGGATGAACATCGAGGGCCAATATTTACAGGATAGGTTTGGGCGGGGATTGAATACTAAAAAGTTAATGGAAGCCTTGAAAGAAAAATTGTTAAGCAGTGAAAAAAGTGGGCTTTCTCCCTTCCACCAAGACAAAGTATTTACTTACTAGTCTGGCAAAACAATAGATGTCTTGAAGAATTTGGAGTTTAATTACATAAACAATCCATCCTACTCATTAGAACTTGCTGTATGTTTCCAAATAGATGTTTGACAGGAAATTTTCAAATGATTTTTAATTCATTGCAGCAGCAGAACATTATTTCAATGACCAAAATCAGTACATTTTTATTTTTTTATTTTTTTGAAGAGTTAAAGAAACTGAAGAAATGATCTGACAAGTGTATTGAATTGCATGTGAAATACAAGGGTGGGCCGAAAAGTTCATAGGCTGACTATGAAGGAGCTGTGAAATTTTGCATGCATTAACTTCAACTCCTTTTATTAATAATTGCGTGTGTTTCTTTCCTGCTAAACTGACATCTGAAAATTTTTCTGCAGACATTTCTGTATTTGATATTGTCCATATTTTGCACTTTATTAAAAATCTCTCTAAGGATTGAACTACCTTATTTTATTTATTTTAATTAATGTAGAGTGGCAAGTAATCAATGTTCTAAAATGTCAAATTCTGTGTTCTTTTGAGACGTTAAATTTTGACTTTTGATTTTGTTTCAAAATTGTAAAAACATGTGAAAAACAGACTTGTGTGTAAACAGTAAAATTTGCAAATATATAGCCTACTTATATAGGCATCTTTTATTTTTTGTGTGATTCAGTGATTTCTGATGATCCACAAGCATATCCCTGAGTCCAATCGATGGTGTGTTGACGAAAACTGCAAAATAATTTATCACCATGATAAAAAATCATCACAGAAAGCTGGCTCTTCAGCTCTGTATTTTACTGAAAGTGTGCACCCATGTTTACTCATTGTGAAAAATAATCAAACCAGTATTTAAAAATCTAATTTAATTACAAAACAAACAACAACTTTTATATTTACTACCCTTGATGGCACATACCACGCTATTCATATGCTAGTATCGCACATGGGTATTTGCTCTGTGGCGACCAGTTTGGGCAGGTTAATATCATGAATTAGGTAATGCTGCTTGCGCACTATTGGTAAATACCCCAAGTTATTTATAGAATGACATGTTACAGCAATAAAGGTCGTAGTGTTTGCGCATAAGTGACTGAATATTTTTGCAAAATAATGATTCTGGCAAGTTCTAGCTCAAGAATTTTACATTTTACCATCAAAATATTTTAATTTATAGTAGCAAAAATCACATTTTCTGTGATTTTTCTGATTTCTGTGATTTTTCTATGTTTTCCGTTTTCTACTTTATTTCTGTTTTTTTTTTTTTGTCCCCCCCCCTGTTTTCCATATCACAGAACTTGCCACTCTAATGAAAAAAACAGTTGGAAGTTTATATTTGATATTAGGTGAAAACTAATCATTTCCATTAAAGAAAATGGATTATTTTTGTACTGGAAGAACATAAGTAATGAAAGGCCATTTCTAGTTACTATGCAGTAGTTTTGTACTTTCCAAGATATGTATTTTTTAAATTTTTATCATTTCACACCAAGCAAGTCAATAAAGCCACTAAGCCACAACGAGTTACTGAATAACATTAACGAGCAAGAACAATAAAAGAGGAATCAAGAAGGTAGTAGATAACGATTGACATTGTATTTAAACTTTTGAAGATCAAAGTTGATTAGAAAGCAAGAAGCCAGAAGAGTTCCACAGGCAAGAAGTGTGAGAAAAGAAACTGTTAGCAAAGAATTTATGATTACATCTAGCTAATTCAAATGTAAAATGCTGAAAACTTGTTACCAAATTAGTACTGCGTTTAAATTCATAAAATCTAGATACCATAGAGCAAAGTTCATCCAAACAATTATCATGAAAGTATTTATAGAAAAGACACAGTGAAGATACATTATAGTGGTGGGAAAGTGACTGAAACTGGGATGCCATGTCAGGACCAATATCATTGTAGGTTCTTTGGATTTTATCAAAACTCTCTAAATATATAGTGGCAGCAATATTTAAAACATAGATGAATGGTAGGATTATATATTGTTTTCCTGTCTTTCATGCCTTCTTAATGATAATAATGACATTAAATTGGTCAGATATGTACACCTGAAAACTCTCATCCATGCAAACATATTCACTACTACAAAGCAAGAAGAAAAATTTTCTTCATTTTTGAAAGATAAGAGTAAACCAAATTTCTAATGTCATAATGAAAAATTCTTATTTAAGATCAGCATATGATATTCAGAAATTAGTTATATAAATTCTATGATGTTATGAGTTATTGTTTTTTTTTTTTTTCCTCCAACACTTTCTGCTGGTCAGTTTTCTGTTTTCATCAGGTGAATGTTGCTTCAAGTAATCTTGTTGAAGATTTTTTAAATAGAATTTTATGTATTTGTTATTTAAATATTTAAAAAAAATAAAATAACCCCAGCCTGTTTCCTACTTTGAAACTGAGCTCTGTATTCAATTTGTGGACGTTATGCAACAACCAACAAAGTTGTCTGTTCCTTCAATGTTTTGTAGAATGTAAATATTAGACAATCAACATCTTGTTTTGGAAATTCAACTTCTTAACCACAAGGATAACCAACAATAGAACTAATATTTATTGATCTTATTCTTTGAGACAATTTGGAGTTTTAAATTTATCATGCTTAAATGTTGTAGTTTTTTCAAACAGAATGAATCTCCATTTCTTGGTGGAGAAGTATTGTAGCAGTAACAAAAACTGAAAAAAAAAAAAGAATTTCAACAGCCTTAGTCAGCTGATCTCAATTCCATAACGAGGCTCTCTCTCTCTTTTCACCATGTACCGTTATGAAACCAAGATTAAAAAAAAAAAAGAATACAGACTTAGTGTTCATTCACCTCAACCACAGTGCTCATCTCCTCTACTTGTATATTATAGCTAGTAGTCAAAGGAGAACCTGATGTTAAATTGTGAATTCCCACTGTAATGTATACCTACTCTTTGTAGCTGTGTGTTTGTGACCATAAAGACAAAGAGCCAGAGAATTACACCAACCACAATGTTATAGTATAGATTTTTTACTACTTTTTTTTATTTTTTATTTTTTTTACTGATATTTCACTCAATACAAGTCACAAAGCCCACTCACTGAAAGTAGAGGGTTACTGAGTGTGATTGTAATGGGGTGGTGGAGAAAGAAGAGAGTATTATGACAATAAAGAAGATAGATACCAGTTGATCATGGATTTAATGAGACCAAGATTGTAGTTTTCAGGAAAGCAGCCTCTTGGGATTTTTATTCCGCAAAGTAACAGTTCTGGGGAAGGAGCTGTTTGAGTGGAACTTGCCTTCTTTTTTTTTTTTTTTTTATCAAATGAACACAAAGGGAATAGGATGGTTTACCACCATGAATATAGTATAACAGGTCCTAGTCCGTGAAGGTCTGTGTTGATGGATCTAAGGATTGTAACTCATCCCAACATCTCCCTTAGCAATAGTGATATTAGTAGTGAAAGGTTGGTAACATTTTGTCTATTGTGGGGTGGAGGATATTGTCTTTCAGAGAGCACTGTACTAAATTTACATATTGTTTTATCTGGGTGGCATACCAAGTTCAATCAATAGAAAGATCACCATCTGTTATGATGTTGATTTGGGGTGTGTAGAGACAAACGACAAATAACACGTAACAATAAAAAGGGTTTTAATAGGTTGGTAAAAAGGTACAGAAATTGCCTGAGTAGTCAATAACTAGCTCAACCAAGAACTTCTCTGTCACCCTGTCTCTCCCATGTCAACTGACATGCCACTATTTAAAATCTTTGTTCACAGACACAGACAAGTTCATCTTCAAGAGGGGTGGTAGGTTTCCGACACAACACCGTCTATACAAAAAAAAAATTAGTTGGTGACTTAGAACTTTTATAAGCTGTGACTAAAATAGTTTTGTCCATAAAACCATGATGATCACTGAATGGCTTAACATTTACCAGATGATGGCAGGAGAGCTGGCTTACTAAAATGTTTTGAAAGCAGCAAAAATGAGAAAACTGAATACAGTTGAAATTTCTAAGGCACATAATGAGGAAAGAGGGCTTAGAAAATTTGACACTGACTTTTTTCTTTTTTTTGTGAATTCATTTCAGATATGGACTGAACATGTGAGCACTTGAAGTTTTAGGGAAAATGGAAACAAAAAAGGACAATTATACTTAGAATCAAAGATTTAAAATTTCTAAGGTGTATAATGAGGAAAGATAGTTTAGAAAATTGATACTTGCAGGACATATTGAAGGCAAGAGGGATAGGTGAAAGCAGCACATAAGCTATCTAATGTGTTTGTGTAAATGGTTGGTAGAACAGGGATTAGGAGAGATAATGAAAAGAAAATATTACTAAGAGCTACAAAGGATAGGAAATTGTGAAGAGCCATGATTGCTAACATCCTAAAGGGACATGACACATAGAAAAAGAAAGGTGGGTGTAAAATTGGTGGGTGAAGGAATGTTAAGAATATAAGACTGACATGGCATCCAGGAAGGTTGTATAGAGGTTAGAACTGTACATCTGTAGGTGTCATGACGCTGTTGCAGGTTGGTGTATGTGTTGAGAGATAAACACGTGTGTCTCCTGAAATACCCACAGCAAACATGGCAGACTTGGGATGTGAGTCCATATAAAGAAATGTAAGAAACGACAACAACCAATATCTATGTACAAACAAATAATAAAGTATTAACAACAAAGTTATACAAGCAACAAAGACAATAATGTGTGTAACAAATGAATGTGAAAACTCTTTGGTCCAAAGTATGTGTAGTGAGTGAATGCATATATACGCATGTGTGTGTGTATGTAAGTGTATTGTTCATGCATTTCCCAAAAGGAATGCTTTTTTTTTTTTTTTTTTTTTTTCGTGAGGGACTTACATGTTGACATGTAAGTGGAAAAGTAAAGATAAAAAAATTATCACAGAAAATTTATAGTCCTGAGAGTGTTCCCTAGGAGCAGTTTTGAAAATTAGGAGGAGGTAACCTGACAAAGCTACTAAATGTTGGTGAGCTGAGTATTACTTTTTCTTTGTTTAAAATCTGCTTTTTTCTTAGTTGTAGTTTTTGTGGCAATGTGTTGCCACAGTGCCTGGGATGGAACTTGAAACCTGTTAACTAACAATCCACTGCTTAAATTCATTATATTTCAGAACTTTGACTCTTCAATGTACAATCCTCTTTGTTAGCTACATCCTGATTTTAAGAGAAACTGCTGTTGATATTTATTTAAAGAAATATTTAGCCCTTACATGAAAAAATAAAGTACCTAAATGGGTTTTTTAAATTACTGTTAATTATAATTTTATACTGTTGCAATGATACAAATTTATTGTAAACTTGGTTCACTGTTGTGCTAGACATTTTCTCACCAGAATCTATCAAACATATTTAAGTCTACCATTTGTCCTTGCTTTGAATATTGTTGCCACATCTGGTCTGGTTCTCCTGCTATATATTTAGATCTTCTTGATAAGATCGAAAGAGACTGCAATGTTATTAGTCCTGACCTGGCGTTTCAGCTTCAGTCACTTCCGCACTGCCATAACATAGCTTTCCAGTGCATTTACTATAAATCCTTTCAAGGTAATTGTTCTGATGAACTTTCTTCTATGGTACCTAGAATGTATGAAATTAAATACTGTACTAGATTGGCAGCAAGGTCCCATAATTTTTACAGTTGAAATGGCTAAATGTAACCATTTATGTTAATAATTTCTATGCTAATAATTTCTTTTCACATATGGAACTCTCTTCCAGCTTCTTGCTTCCCAGTCAACTTTGATCTTCAAAAATTTATACGTAATGTCAATCATTATCTTCTGTCATTTTAATTATTGTTCTTTTATTGTTTTCTTTCTGTAATAGTTTTTTTTTCATATTCTCTCAGTCAGTAACCCCTTGCATCTTAGTGGCTTTATTGCATTGCTTGGGGTGAAATAATTAGAAAAGAAATGTATGCGTGTGTTTAATATAAATTAATATATGTTGATGCAAATCAATTGGTTAAATTAAACTGGATTATTTTTTTTTTTTTTTTTTTTTTTTTTTTTGTAGGAATTTTAAATCAAATTACTAAAGAGTTAATCTTTCAACTGGTTAAAAAGAAAGCTTTCAGATTTTTGGCACACTACCATAAACTCAAGTCTACCTGCTCACTTTTGTGAACCAATTTTGCTAAAATATTTATCCCTTATTGTTAATAAAAATAACATTAAATGCTTCATTAGTTTTACACCTAAATGTTTAATATATAATTTAGTGTATAGGAATTTTACATCTTTTTAATATAATCATACATTGCTATGACATTATAAATAAATTATATCTCTGAGTTCTTGCCTTGTTAATTGTATATCGAAAAGGTTTTATGGCACATCTCAGGTGGTATCATTCAGTTTGTACTGTATTTTCTTGTCTATAACACAACTCTGATTTCTGAAACTAAAAACAAAATAAATTACATTCTTGAGTATAATATGACCCCATTGTACAGCCATCTCTATGGATATGTAAAGATGTTTATTTACGCCGATTCCTAAAGAACAAATATTGCGGAAATATTGTCAAATGCCTTTTGTAGGCATTTGACAGGGTTTGGCATGCTGGTCTATTATTTTGATTTAAATAATGGTTCCTATTAAATTGTGAAATAAAGTTTGTTTTGAATGGGCTTGCTTCCAGATCCTTTCACATGAATGCAGATATCTTTCTAGACTCTATCCTGGGTCCTATGCTATTTCTGATCTTCATCAATGATCTTCTTGATGTAATTAGTTCCCAAGTAGGTATTTATGCAGATAACACTACCATTTACTCCTCCCTCAATAGCAAATCTGTCAGAGCTGACAAAGTAAACCTGGCTTCTGCTCTTGAAAAGGATCTCCAATCAGTTGTTAACTGGGAAGGAAATGGCTTGTAAATTTTAACACTACCAAAACAAAACTGCTGTCATATAACCACCATAGAGAAACTTTTCTGCCTGCCATCAGCATGACTGATGCTAGAATCTGGAGAGCAACACACTGCACCTTCTTGGCTTTTCAACATACTCGAAGTAGATCAGCTACATCAAATCCATAGCTACATCTAGTGCAAGAAAAGTTGGGTCACTGTATTGTGGCCAGAAAGTTTTTCTTGTCAGGGCTCATTTTGCATATTTACAAATCTACCATTTGCCTGTGCATTGAATACTGTCGCCATATCTAGTCTGGTACCCCCCTATTCATCTAGAGGTTCTTGAAAAAAATCCAAAGAAGGATCTGCAATGTAATCAATCCTGACATGGCATCTTGAATTCAATCACTTTCTCACCATTGTTACATGGCTTCTCTTTGTTTTTTCTACAAACGTTTTCATGGCAACTGTTCTGAGCTTTTTCCCCCTGGTGCCCTGATGACATGAATTTAAGCATGCTACTAGATTGGCATCTAAGTCCCAACCGTCTACTGTCAAAATAGTTAAATGCAACTGTCACTTATAATCCAACACTTTCTTTTCTTGTACTTCCCACTTGTGGAACTCCCTTCTGCTTACTTGCTTCCTTGATAAATAGAATCTTCAAAAATTTAAATGCAACATCAATCGCAATCTTCAGTCTTCAATCCCTTTCATCTTTTGTCCTTTCCTCAATCCTCTCAATAAGTGAGTAAGAATTGAGTAAAATATGTAGTTGTGTATAATATGCACTCCCATTTTTGCCTTTAATTTTCATTCAAAATTTCTCATATTATGTACAATAAAATATGGTACTCACCTTTTTCTTTCTGTCTTTCAATTGTGGCAATTGTACTAAATGAACTGTTTTTATTATTTGTCTACAGATCTTTAGTATATTGATTTTTTTTTTTTTTTTTTTTTTTTTTTTTTTTTTTTTCATGGGTTTAGTTTCTAAAAAGCATTATCATATACAAACAAATATATTCCTAAAAAAAAATAAGTCTGATCTTGTTGCTTAATCTTAACTTGCTTGATAGACAAATGTATTTTTGCTCAGATTTGTATTTTTATCTTGCATAGATTCAAAAGGAACTGTATCTTAAAATATTATTTTTGAAGGCAGAAAGCAAATTGTTTGACTGTCACCAGAAATAATGAAAGGTATTTTTGTAAGATTTATTGATTTATTTTTTACTGTTTATCAACCTTTTGCAGGTTATTCAAAGTCAACATATCTTTTTTTTTTCTTTTTTTTTTTTAAAAGATTTTAAGATTGTTTGGGAGATAATGATTTACTGATATAGATCCTACTAATTAACCTGTAGCTGGGGAGGAGAGAACAGGTGGAGTTATACCTTTCCCAAGGGTATTTTGCATAAGTAAATATAACTCAACTGGTATTGGAAGTTCACTCTCTGATTTACAATTCTGAGCTGTTATCCATTATACCACCTGCACATCAAAGCTTATAACACCTGGTCTTCCCAAGTGGTCACCCATTTAGGTACTGACTAGGCTTAAGATTGCTTAACTTTGACTTTATGGGAAGTTGTGTTTCAATGTGATATGGCCATAAATGCCCTTTTGTAAGGGGATTGATGATGATTACTAAACATTGAAAAGTCTAATGAAGTCCTTCTAGAGGACAAAATGCATTACACTGAATTTTTTCCACTTTGTTATTCATTTGCAATAATTTTTTATTGTTTAACATAGTAAATCAACCTCCATGTTCATATCATATATGACACATTTTAATAATTATATTCTTAATTATTTTCTTAATTACTAAGCCTGTATTTGTGAGACAGGGGATATAATCATTCAGTTCTATTAGACTTTATTGAAATACTTACTTTTTTTTAGAGGTAAGTACATTATTATATTAAAATTCTGTAACAAAAAAAATGTGCCTCAGTGCAGTCTGTATAATAATTGACTAGTTTTCTTTTAAGTAACAGCTTGGTCCTATGTTTGAATCTGAGCCAATCACATTGCCAAAATGTCTACCAAAAGAATGAACTGTTTATTTCTTAGAAAGAAAATTCTCTTATTGCTACTAGTTGCAGCATTCTTTGTTGGCAAATAGAATATTGAAAACTGTCTCAAAATATTGGCCCAATTCCATTAAGAGCATTAATACAAATGATTCTTCTATTTACCAGATACAATCACTCTTACTTTAGTAATCCATACAGAAAATATATCAATGTATGAATCATCTATATTTGCCTTTGCAATACTAAAAATTTTTAAAGTAATTTAGTTTCTCTTCTTTCCCCCTCTGTCATCTCTTTTAAAATGTTTATGGTCATGACTCTCTTCAGCTTGCTGTCTTTTCTTACTCTCAGCAATATTTTCTCTATGATCTCCTTTTCTCTTTGTAGTACTTATTCCTTTATCTATATGCAGACCTTTTCAAAATGGTTATTTGTTGCTTTCCTCTGCTTCTTTTATCTGTGATGTGTCCTGTGGATGTTCAATTTTCTGAGCTGCCTTTTCTCATTGTGTACCCACCTCCAAAAAAAAGAAAAAATTTCAGCTGTCTTTGATTATCAACAATTTCTTTGTAGTTCTTATTCTTAAAAAAACTTTATTTGTTGCTTGCTCAGTCTCTGCTATTCTCAATATTTATCAATAGAACCATATCTTTTCTACATTTCACTACCATGTTGTAAGACAGATATCACTTAGGAGTCCAGCACTCTTTCTTTTATATCTAATATTTTATTTTTCCTTAATACCTTACCTAGTTTCTGGAAAACATGTTTTGCTATTCTTCACTTTCAAATCTGACATAATTTTAGCACTCATTTTCAATATTTCCAATGTCTAATTCACATTTCACTTGTCTTTTTTTTTTTTTTTTTTTTTTTTTTTTTTGCTCAACACTGTGCATTCTGTCTTCTTGCAATTAATGGTTATTCCTTTCTTCTTGCTTCCCTCAATTACCATATCTAATAGTTTAAATTTTCCATCTGAATCTACTATCAACACAGTTTCATCTAAATAGCATATGTTGTTAAACTGATAATGAATCCTTCCAAATCATCTCATTTGCTTAGAATCTCCATGTTGTGCAGGTTAAATAAATCTACTGATAAAACGCATCTTTGTCATGCTTTTCTGTCTATTTCGCTATACTTGATTCATTTTCTATTTGCATGCAAGCTATTTGTTTCAAATACAGATTGTTGATTATTCATACATCCTTTCCATAGAGATCAAGATTTTCAGCCTGATTTTCTTTTAAGCTGTATTCATTACAATCTTAGTCATTACTTTCATTATTTAATTTGATTGGTTGAAGATTTTTTATTTTATCTTTTGCAGTGTGATGAAAATTGATCTCATTTTTTTGCTGCTATTGTTTTTCATTTATCACTTTAGTAAATTTGTCAATTGCAGTAGCAAGGGCCTCTAAGCAGGAGGCTGGAGTTTTTATGGAGTGTGGAACCACGTCTTAATTCTTGTTGTTCCCAGGTCAATGCTGACTCAGGGTGGTAGCACCTGTTAGACTCCCAGCTATGAGTAAATAGTGAACCCACAAGCAAAAACAAAATGCAATGAAAGTGTGAAAGAGCATTTTTGTGGTAAAAAAAAAAAAAAATACCAGCAATGCATTTTTGTATAAGGAAATTGCGAACAATACATATTTATAGTAAAATTACCGACATTACATTTTTATAGTAGAGTAACCAACAATACATTTTACTTACTGGTTTACTTCAACCAACGCTTTTATCCAACGTATATCACCTGAAGAAGGCCGAGGTGTACAATGGCTGAAATGCCTTGAATATGGCAATAAAGATGAGGACAACAGTCCAAACAAGGTAAATAGTGTAAATAACATTCTTTTATGTATTCATTTTGCTACTTTTTTTTTCCATAATGGGCACACCTATGAATTATACATATCTTTGAAAAGAGCCTATTTTCCCCCCAGCATCTCTCTCTTACCATTTCCTTCATTGTTTTGTATATACCTGCTGCATTTTTGCCCTTTAGTTTTTCAATCTCTGCATATTTTCTATTTAGCCCGCTTACACTTAGATCATTTAGCTTAGCCTTACATACTCTAGCATTATCTACTGTCTCTTTGTTATTAGGTCAAGAATTTCAATTGTCACTTACTCCTTTCCTCTTTCCTTCTTTGGGATGACTTCTTATGCTGTTGACACTAGTACTTTGATAATCCACTTTGAATCCCTGTCATATTCCAAAGCTTTGTACTTATCTCCTAACAAGCATGCATAGTTGTACTTTGTAAATGGATTTCCAGTATCTCTTTCACATTAAAGTTTAGGCAATGCTTTGACTTCTTGTAATTTTTATAATCTTCCCTTCAGCTTGTATATAACCAGAAGGTGATCATAGCTCTCCACAGCTCCCTTTCCTAAGGTCTACAAATGTTAGGAAGCTGTGGAGAGTCATGATTGTAGGAATATGGCATATAGAAGAATCAACTCTAGCTTTCAAAGAAAAAAAAAATAAATAAATGCATTTACTATTCAGGTAGCCCTTTATTAATGCACTTATTATTCAGGTAGCCATTTATTAGTACATTTACTATTCAGGTAGCCATTAAAAGGAAAAGCATTAATATATGTTCATTTTTAAATTTTATTTCACTTTTATTCTTTTTTAAAATTTTCAGGAAAATAAAAATAGTCAAATATATCCAAGACTGAAACTGTGCAAGATTATAAAGATTAAAAATAATCTTAAAAGGTATTAAACTTAGCGTAGTGAGTAATATAAGCATAAAAATTGTAATGTAATGTCTTAAGTGGGTTGGATGCTGATGCCTGTAGCTCATAGTGCATGGCAATTCATTGATTAATATATTTAACAGCATTATGAAGTAGTTGACTGTGCAAATAGACTTGTGCAGGTAGCCTGACCAATGAAACTGATGCCTTAGAATAATATTAAAATCTGTTTTTATTTGTTAAATATTCACTATAATACATTTATGACTATAGCAACTTATAGAGCTTACATTTCCAAGTAACATCAGTCCAATTTCTGATGCTCAATTGTTGAAGTTCAGTCAGAAGAAAAACATTAACTATTTGCTTGTTATTAAAAATATATATATATATATATATGTATGTATAAGACAATGTGGAACTGTCCTGGGTATGATGATAAACTACATTTGCATCCTGGGTAAGACAATAAACTACGTCCAACAGCAAGGCCGCTGATCAGGAGGTTTTGAGGAGCATGGAACCACCTCTTAATTGCTGGTGTTCCCAAGCCCACATTGACCCCGGGGTAGTAGCACCTGTTAGGGGTGCAAGCTATGGGCAAATAGTTAACCCCAAACTGGGGTCAAAACACTATGAAAGTGTAAAAATGTTTTAATACCAGAAATACTTTGTAAAAATGATTACCTGTAATACGTTTTTGAAAAAAAAAATATTACCAGCTATAAAAATTATCGGCATTAAATAACTCATTGAGGTTGATATGTTATAAAACAAACCAAACCAAAGTGGAAAATTATTATCAAAGATGCATTTTGACACCAGAGAAAATGTGCAGTCTCCTTGGCATGTATGTCTGCATGCATGTACAAGTATGACAAAAAAATCCCTAATACTTGTATACACCTGGATGGATAGAGATATATGCATGCATACATATGTGCGTTTGTGTGTATAATAAAAAAAAAAGTCCTTGATTTAAAATCCAACAATACCAAACAGCTCTAATACAGATAAAACAACCAATCTTAACGGACAGACTCTCTCCAAGCCTAAATCATGAGATAAGCTGAAGCAAGCAATAAATTTGATCTACGGTGCCCATTTGTCCTCAGAGATCCCAAGACGTTTTTTTCTTCACAATTTTTTTGATTTTCTTTTATTATCAAACTGAAGAAGCCAAAGAGAACACACATTTTCTCTGGTGGCGAAACACATTATTGAACAATATTTTACATTTTATCTTATCTTCACTTTTGTTTTCATTATTATACATCCTCCACACACACATACACACACAGATCAATAAATTATTGGATTATTTTCTGTGATTTTTATTAAATGTTTTTCACAAAAAGACTACAATTGAATTTTATAATTTTTTTTTGATAGCAATCTTTTCATTTGTTTCTTAACTATACTATTTTGGCTGTTAATATTATTTTGTGGTTTCAGTTTAAATAACATGAGGGGGTTGACAAAGGTTAATTAAATTTGCTACCCTAAACTAACCTGACAAAGAAAACTGATTTCAAATTTAATAGAAACACCTTTTGTGAGATTAGTTTTCTTACTATTATAAAACAAAATAAGTCATTTCTAGTACTTCTGTTCTTATTCATTTTTGGCTTACAGCCACACCACATTGAAATACCAGTTCCTGTATGATCACTGAAGTTAATAGAATGTAGAGCCTTGTAGGTATCTAGATGGGTGACTACTTAGGAATACTTGGTGCTGTAAGCTTGGATGTGCAGATGGTGTAATGGATAATGGCTTGGAATAGTTAATCAGTGAGCTGACTTTCAATTCTCGTTGGGTTTGTAAATAAGTGAAACATATTAGATTGATAAACATTTCCTATTTGTTCTTTCTGTCAGATACTGATCCATATTTGATTGTGTGTGTGTGTATATATATATATATATATATATATATATATATATATATATATATATATATATATATATATATATATATAATTAATACAAGTTAAAATGTTTGTTACTTAGCTGACTGATATTACCTTCAGCATCCCATCTCCAGAGTTTTATAGATGGATCCTCTGGGAATCACTCTGTCCACTCATCAGGGATATTAGTAAATGACTGCTTATACTTCTCAATTTTTCTTTTTTATATGCACTTTTCATTGGTGCAAGTTTTTTTTTTTTTATAGTGTATGCATGTGTACAAACCTTTCACTTGTATTAATTCTCTCAATGCTCTATCCCTGATATCAAGCACTTTATTGCAAAGACTGCTTGCCTTAAATGTCCTTTCTCTCAGTATCCCACTGACTGGCAGCATTTTTGGTGTCACACTATCTTTGATATTGCTCTCTCTCTCTCATATATAATTATTAATTAAAGAATATTAAACATTAAATCCCATAGCTCTCTGTCTTCAAGACCTACAAAGAAATTATTTGTAGGTCTTGAAGATTGAGAGCTGTTTTTTAAAGCTCTCATGAAATAAAAATTATTACCTATGGAATTTTAAGTGTTTGATATTCTTTAATTAATAATAATTTTGCTCTGTCTTTTGACATAGAACTCTCCCTGAATCTACATCCTCCTGGAAATTCCATATGTATTATCATAATGTCTTATTACTATATATATATATATATATATATATAAGTTTTAATGTATGCTATATTTAAGGATAAATGAGCTCAGTATCAGGGATTGAGGCAGTGTAAATATAAAAGTGGACACCGAATGACACAGTCTGTTTCATGCTTGAATGCAATCTTCAGGTCACTGCATTCAAGCTTGAAACACTGTCACCACTCGTTGTTGATGTCAATGTCCGCATATATATAATTTAAAAAATTTTTTTTTCAATAAACTCTGGTCAGTCTACATATCATAAAATAACTTTTGAACTTAAATTTAACCTGAATTTATATAACTTTTATGTTTATTTGGTGGATAAGCAACAAAGTTGTTTGGCTGATAAGCTAATACTTTGTAAATAGAAATTCCCATACTGAATCAATATATTGCATTTCCTCATAGAAACTGACAATCTGTTTCATTCTTAAAAATCTTTGATGCTGCCAGATGTTACTGATGATATTACTATAAAGTCTTTAACACCAGAGAAAGAAAAGCTTTTGTTGTATGAATTGCTTTTAGTGATGGTCAGTGCATATTTGTTCAAGTAATTTCTTTGTTCTGCACTTTGCTCACTGAAGCATTTGATTTTTAGAAACATTAGTAACAACTAAAAGTTATACATGTCTATAGCTGAAGTGTATTCAATACATAAAACTTACACACACTGTAATCAATTAGTCATTAAATTAATATTGTTACTATTACTGATGTTCTTCTGTTGTGCAACTGTTTCTTTCTGATTCCAAGTTTAAGGGTCCTTTTTGTTCTCATCTTCCTTAAAACTTCCTTGTTGTGCGCGTGTTCTATCCTTGGTATTCTCAGCATCCTTCTGTAGAACTACACCTTTTTTTTCCTTGGTCTTATCTTCAGTAACTTCAAAGATGATTTTTCAAGTAGAAAGTTAATTGCTAGAATGTCACCAAAAATAATAAATGGTTTTTTGTAAGATTGATTGATTTTCTTTCTTTTTTTTTCTTAACGACTTAACAACCTTTTGCAGGTCATTTAAAGTCAGAAAATTTCTTTAAGATTTTTTTTTTTTTTTTTTTTTTTTTAGATAATAATGGTTTAATGATACAAATCCTACTAATTAACCCATAGCTTGGGGGAGAAAAGGTGGATTCATACCTTTCCAAATACCCTAAGTGAATTTAATGAACCCAACAGAAATTGAAAGTCAGCTCTCCGATTAATAATTCCAAGCCATTATCAATTACACTACCCACACATTCAAGTTTATAGTATCGGGTGTTCCTAAGTGGTCACTCATCTAGGTACTGACCAGACTTAACATTGCTCAACTTTGGTGTTTCAATGTGATGCTGGCTGTAAACTTTTTTTTAAATCAAAATATATACAAGTATGTTGAGGGGATTATATACATATTTTTCAAAGAATATTATAAAGTGAACATAAAACAGGCACAGAAGAAAATTCTATTTAGACTTTGTGCTGATAACCAGGAAGTTTAGGAGTGGTGTAACACTTATTTTTATATATATATATATATATATATATATATATATATAGTAATTATTTTATGTATGATACACACTTTTACCCAAATTTTAAAGTTTAAAAATTAGGAGTTGTACACAAGAACTAAATATTAACTTTTTTCTTAGCCACGTGCGTCACCATATTTTGAACGGTAGGACAAAAAAAGTAAGTTATATCTATGATCTCTAAACTAATGTGTAGCAAACAGTTTAAGTTACTAACCAAATACAGTATTTATTAAAAACATTATTCACATATATTAAGTCCATTTTACTGTTTCATTGCTGTCTGTATGAATTGTGTTGTCAGTGTAGTAGATGTCTTTATTATTTTCAATGTAGTCATTGTAAATTATCTTCGGAATCTGTGGGTAAATTATCTGCCATGTGAGTCTGGTGACAAACTGATAAATTACGTCAGCTCATGCCATGCATGGACATAGTAGTAATGTCCACTTCTGTTTTGTCACTACAAAAAAATATCCACTTGAACATGTGTGACAGTTTATAATTTCATTTCTCGTAGTGCAAACTTATCAATGTAAGTTTGTTGCATTATTATGTGAACATGTGTGTGCATTTCTTCTAAATACTGTAATTTCTAAAGTAATTGATTTGTTTATTTATTAATCAGATTTTTATTACTTTAAACATTATTTTTAGTGGATAGCTATATTTGAGTAGATGTTCTATTTATTTTAGACAGTGGATTTATTTTCGTCTACTGGTCTGAATATTTATGAAATCTTATTAAAGAAAAAATGGAGCATCTACTCAAGTACGAGTATCCACTAAAAATAATGTTTAAAGTGATAAACCTAAATACTGTATAAATTTTGTGTTTGAAAACAACATAAACTATATAAATTCTTATTTTTAATTGATTCAAACCAGATAAAAGGTTGAACAATTGTTTAATTTAGCTGCTCCAAATTCTAAAAAGTTTGTGCATATTATACCCATGATATTGTTCTAGAATTTAAGTTTGGCATGCATGTTATACACAAATAATTAAACTGTGTGTCTTTGATATTGTTTAATTGTTCTAAGTGTTAATATACCAGGAATTTTGATATTTTAAATCATGCAGTGTGAGAAAAGAATGTTTTAGACTATCATATTTTTTGTTGAGCTCATTTTATTTTTCATTTTATTTTACAAAAGCATGTTTATGTCATTTGCATATCATTATTCTAGACAACATCCTTCATTTATCTCTCAATCCTTTCAAATCCTGCATATTTTCATCAGGCTATTAATTTATTAATATTATTAAATTGAGGTTATATTTTACATCTTCCCCTATAATAAATAATTCAAACTTCTTGAATATTTTTTCTTTTTTTTTTTTAATAATTTGACCATGAGCAAGACAATAATGCCACTAGGACTAAGACTTAAAGAAAATGAGAAGACATTAGTGAGGGGAAAGGACAATGAAAGAACAGGGTTCAGAAAGACAAAAGATGGCGACTGATGTTGTATTTAAATTTTTGAAGGGAAGCAAGAAATCAGAAGAGTTCCACAGGTGAGAAGTGTGAGAAAATAAACTGTTAGAATAGAACTTGGGGTTGCATCTGGCTATTTCAATATTAAAACAATGAGACCTAGTTGCTAATTTAGTAGTATGTATAAATTCATGCAGTTGAGATACCAAGGAGAGCTTATTAGAACAACTGGCATGAAAATTCTTATAGAAAAGACAGTGGAAAGTGACTAAATTGAGAGTCCAGGTCAGGACCAATAACATTATTGACCCTTTTAAACATTCTGATTATGTATAGAAATACCCTGGTGCATTCTGAAGGTACTGATGCAGTCATCTTTATTGATTCTCTCACATTGTCTGCATCTGTTTGTTTTGGTTAGAGTATCTATTGTCAGGCTGAAACTGAGAAGTTGCTATTATTTATAAGTGCATTTAGTGCGGACAACTGATGATCAAAAACACTCTTAGAGTATGGTACATATTTTCTTTTGTGCATTACTGCTACTAATCTTTTACTAAACAGTGTTTTGTTCTTTTTGTAACAATAATAAAGAGAAGTATCTAGATGAAAGAAAAAAAAACAAACCTATGTACTAATGTTACTGTCATTGTGTCAGAATACCTATTGTCTGTTAGAAGTGGTCAAGTTGGTATAATTATAGCCTAATGACAGCCATAAATATTCTGCTATGATGGATTTTAGTTGCTTTGACTGGCTATCTGCCTCATGTTATTGTTTGTTTCAAAAAATGTTTTTATTTGAGAAAATATGTTTATCCTAGAATGTTATGAGTGGAAAAAGGCAAGACAATGTAGGGTTCAAAAAAGAGTGTGAATTTTTATCTTAACATAAAAAAAAACATGTCCAAAATATAACTTTATAATTAGATTGCTTAAAAATAACTTATGATTTTATGGTATATTGGTATACTGTAAAAACAATATGTTGGAAATAATTGCTTGTTTATTTAATCAGACAAGGTTTTTATATTATAAACATTGGTATTTGCTAGATCATCAAGTGATAAGTTTTTTATTGTATGCTGACAAATTGGAAATAACTTTAAGAGTAAAATTATTTTGGCAGATAATATTAAACAATTTTTTTCTCCATTTTTTTTTTTTCCTCCCTATTTTTAGTTCTTCAAATATGGAAGTTACAAGAGTTAAATCTGAAAATTTATTTCAACAACACCTTTTAAAATATTTTGCTTTCAGTCAAGGTTATATTTACTGAGCAACCACTATGATTTGTTTGTCATATTAGCAAGCTTTCTACTGCATTATATCTATTCATTTTTCAGATAGGTTTAAATTAAGGATCAGGTTTGTTATTCTAATCTGTTTTTTATGACTATCATATAGTCAAGTTATGAACAAACAATTTTTGTTCCTTTGCCTGCTCATTATTATTTTTAATATTAAGTTTAGCTGTAAGAAAACAATGCATGGTTGTTAGTAAAAGGATGAGCCGAAAGTGAAAATTGCAAATTGGAGATATCAAAATCAAACAAGTGCAGAACTTTAAATATCTGGGAAGTGTTTTAACAGATGACCAAAAAGTGTAACACTGAAATCTGAAAGTGTATTGGGGTAGCCAAGAAGCATTCCAAAAACTAAATAAAGTACTAATAGAAAAACTTTGCTAGAAACAAGAAAAAGAGTACTAAACTGTAACATGATATCTGTCCTCTTGTATGGCAGGCAGTGCTGGACAATCTCAAAGATGAAGAAGCAACAGAAATGTGGTTCTACAGAAGGATGCTGAAGATACCATGGACTGAATATGTGAGCAATGGTGAGGTTTTAGGGAAAATGGAAACAAAAAGGAAACTTAAACTTAACAACAGGCGGAGACAGTTGAGATTTTTGGGACACATAATGAGGGAGGGCTTGGAAAAATGTGATACTCACGGGATAGATAGATAGATAGATGACAAGAGGGACAGGAAAACAATGCATAACATACTTAGTGAGTTTGAACAAATGATTGATGAAACAGGCTTTAGAAGTAACAGAAGATATTGTTATCAACATAGTGTTTTTTTTTTCGTTTTTTTTTTTAATAATTTCACTCCAAGCAAGGCAATAAAGTCACTAAGATGCAAGAAGATACTGAGTATGAGAGAATATGAGAAAAAAATCACTATTAAGAAAAGAGAACAATATAAGAACAGGAATTAAGACAGAAGATAACAATTGACATAGTATTTAGATTTTTGAAGATAAAAGTTGACTAAATAGCAAAAAGCTTGAAGAAAGTTCCACAAGTGAGAAGTGTGATAGAAGAAACTGTTTGTATAGAACTTATGGTTATATCTAGCTATTTCAACAGTAAATTTTCATTATTGTTTGGATTTAAGAGAGCAGTTGACCAATAGTTCTTATTCTATGCACCATGTCATTTCAGGATATTGGTAATCATAGCTCTCTTCAACTTCCTGTCCTTTGTAGCTATTAATATAATAACTAATAATTCTTGTAGCTGACATGAAGTGGAAAGATTATATTAAATCAAATGGTAGGTCTGCTGCTAGGAAAGATGGTTCAATGTGTTGTGCTAGATAATTTTTCTCAACAGAATCTGTCTTACATATTTATAAGTCTACCATACATCCATACTTTGAATATTGCTGCCACATCTGGTATGTTACTTTTGCTATGCATTTAGAGATTCATAAAATATAAAGAATCTGCAATGTTATTGGTCCTGACCTGGCATTCACGTTCAGTCACTTTCCCACTGCTGTAGCATAGCTTTCCTGTGCCTTTTCTATAAATACTTTCCTGGTAATTTTTCTGAACTTCTCTCTATAGAACCTAGACTTTATTAATTTAAGCATTGCTAAATTAGTGGCAAGAATTAATCATTTTATAGTTGAAATGGCTAGATGCAACTGTGTTTTATGTAGTGATCTCCACAAAGACGTGATACCTAATGTTTAGAATGAATTTTTAAAATTGAAAAATCTTTCATAGAGCTTTTATTTTAGTTTTAATTTCAAGCTAATAGATTAAATTTAATATTTCTAATAATCAAAATGCTTTGCTGTATTTCAAAAACTAATTTAAATTGACTGGAAAGAATTTTTTTTTTTTTTTTTTTTTTTGTTGCTAAAATAGCTGATTAGTGCCCTTTTTTCATCATCTTGCATTCCTATGTAATTCTCTTTATTAAATGTCTTCCAAAAATAAAATATACTTTTCTGAAAGTTTATTTGAAAAATATTAGCCAATTTAAAGTATGATTAATCAGATTTAAAACAAATATTATTTACTTTAACTTAAAGCAGAAATGAATTTTTTAACCAGACAGTAGCTGTGTTTTTAACTAACAGCAGCTGTTTGACAAGGTGATGATATGTCCATTGTTGTTCTATGGAGACTTTATTTGTAAAACCTAATTGAAGAAAATGATGTGATCCCCCACCTATAGTCATCACTCTTATTTTCTGATAATGTCATATATGGTCACCCATAATTACAAAAAATGACAAGTTTATACACTAATAAAAATAATTCAAAATTGTTTGAAAAAATATTAGTATTTGATGATTTTTATTCAACTTTTCCATTTATGATTAGTAAATATAGTTTTTACTTAATTATGATATCATCAAAACTGCTGAAATTAATACAGAATTTTAAAAGATTTAAAACTTGATAAATTATTCTGATTAAAATTTTTAAAAAAACAAACACCATTTACCAAAAATCTGCTCTGAATGGTAAAATAAAAATGCAACAAAACTATGACATTATTTAATTAGAAAAGCATTTAATTGCTTTTATAAATAAGATATATTAAGGGCGCTCTTTTCTTAAGAAAAAATTTTTTTCGATGAATTTTACATTTTTTTATTATTCAGAGCAGATTTTCAGTAAATGGTGTTTCTGTTTGACAAAAACAAATTCATGATTTAGATTCTCCAAGGAGTCTTGCTTTTAACTCATGTAAATATGAAGATGCTGGAATTTTAATTTCTCACAATTTCATAAAATTAAGTGGGTGTTAACAGATGTAAAAAAAGAAAAATTAAGAAAAAAATGTATTTTTACCAAGATTTTCTAAAAAAAACAAAAAAACAAACAGAAAAACAACATATTTAAAAAATAATTTAATTCATTTGTGAATGAGTCCTAAAATTATTTAATTTTTGCCAGAATTTTCAAAATGTTTTTTTCCATGAAAAGATACTAAATTTCCCATACTAATCTTTGGCCCACCTGTTCTTGCAAAAATAAAAATAGATTTTTAACCAAAATTTCGAATGTGTTAGAAAGGATTAAAAAAAATTTAATAAAATAATCAAAAAAGACTTTGATCTTCCCTCTTAATAATAACATAAACGTTTTGATGATAAAACTTTGTTTTTATCAAGTTTGGAGCCTTTTTATCATGCTATACTCTTTTTGAGAGAATTTTTGGAGATACCTAGTTTTATGCAAAATTTTCTTCTCTCGCACTTCTTGCTTGTGGAACACTTTTCCGACACTTGCTTCCTAGTCAACTTTGATCTTTAAAAATTTAAATGCAATGTTAATCGTTATCTTTTATCTTAATTCCTGTTCTTATATTGTTCTCTCGCCTTAATGTTTTTCTTTTTCTCATTCTTTCACACCCAGTAACTCTTTGCATCTTAGTGACTTTATTGCCTTGCTTGGGATGAAATGATTAAAAACATTTGTTAATTTCCAGTATTTTTTTATGTATCCTGATAGGTTTTATATATTTATGATACTTAATTGTTCATAAATGATAATGCATAATTTCATACACAATATTTGTGCACATCCATGCATTTATTTTATATATTATATATAAATTTGTGTATATTGTGTTTTTGTGAGAGAAGGTAACAGAAAAAAAATGAATGAGTTGGCATGATTGTACTTGTTTTCTCTCCCTCTGTTTCTCCATTTGTACTTACTTGTAGAATTTGTTTTAATTGTTTATTTACTTTTTACTTCCCAAGCGAATGTCCTAATTGTTGAGTTCAGCTGAATATCATTTTTGATTTCAGTTCTGCTTTCTCCCAAACTGTATACAAACAGCCAGCATAGTAATTAAAAAAGAATTTGACACTTTGAAGTTCTTTAACAAAACACTGTAGGAAGACAATTATTTGTAAAGCACTTGCTCAGAGTTTTTTAAAGTTTAAGGAAAATGACTTAGTTCATTTTATATTTTTCAACATACGGTTATGCTTGTTGCAGCATAAGCCATATAAGTATTAATATGCCAAAGATTTGGTAAAATACACACATGTATCTAGCCTGAAAAAAAAAAAAAAAATGAAACAATGCTGTCTTTGGAAAAATACACACATGTATCTAGCCTGAAAAAAAAAAAAAAATGCAACAATGCTGTCTTTGGAAAAATACACACATGTATCTAGCCTGAAAAAAAAAAAAAATGCAACAATGCTGTCTTTGGAAAAATACACACATGTATCTAGCCTGAAAAAAAAATTGCAACAATCCTGTCTTTGGAAAGAAAAAAATAATGCTAAAATAATTAAAAGATATTAAATTGCTTGCTTAACCTATATCCTGAATGTGCGTTGTGGTGCCATGGATATCGGCTCAATATGAGAACTTGGCTCTCTGAATTTGAATTCCAGTAGAGTTCATCACGTTCACTTACATGCAAATACCTGTGGGAAAGGCATGAATCCCTCTCTACTCCCCCATTCTTAGTGAGCTTGAATAAATAGCTGAACAGGGTTTAGGAGAAATAAGAAAAAACAGTTTATTTAGGATTGCAAGTAACAGGAAGTTGTATAAAACCATGATTGCCTACATCCTGAGGGGGGGGGCATAGCACATAAAGAAGGGTCTTGCAAAATAAACCAGTTTCATCTGCCTCAAATTTCTGGGATGCTGAAGAAGAGAGAAGGGAATTAGAAGTAAAATTATGATTAGACAGTGATGAATATATCTTCATAAATTTGCTTTTTTTACCTAATCAGATTTAGTACAGGTTGAGAATACTTTAACTGAAATTCTTGTGACCAGAAATGCTTTGGTTTTCAGATTTTTATTTTTGATTTTGGAATACAGGCTATTTGTATATAGCATCTATAAAATGGGGCAGCTTTGGAATGGAACCCAATCATAAACATGATATCCTTTTACATTTCATAACACATTGATAATACATATACCCTGAAGATAATTTTATATAAATAACATATATCCTGAAAGTAGTTTTATATAAAATTTGATAAATTTTGTGTGCATAAAGATACAGGTAATGATGCTAATCATGCAATGCTCACATGGATTTTTAAGTGAGGAAATTAAGAGTTCACGTAAAAATAATGTTTTGTACTTTCTTTACATGTACGAAAGAAACAACAGCAGGACAGACTGGCAACCAGTCTACCACAGAAAGAAACAGCAACCTACTGTGGGTAAACTCTTCTGCCTAGTCAGTCATGAAATCAAGAGATATTATCACCCAAGCATGTATCAAGTATGGCACTTAACTGACTAAACCATAGCCTACAGGCATCTGTTCAAATTGTCGCTTTCTTTTTCCAATATGCCTAAACTATAATTTTGGAAAGTAGAATTTTCATTGAAATGTGTTGGAAAATTTCTCAGTTTTCATCTGAAATGAAGAAAATGTGAATTTGTCAGCAAATATTTTGCAATATATGGGTAGTGAAAGAAGGCATCAGTTTAAACCAGCAGTTCTCAACTGGGGTACATGTAAGATTACTGGGGATCCACACAAAAAAATAGCAAATTGGGGATTCATGGTAATATTTTAGTGGTCCATAAGCAATTTCACTTTGTAACAGTTGTTACAATTGAGAAGTGGAACAGTAATCTATGCCATATTAAAAGATAGAAAAACTACTCTAAAACGACATCAAGTGATATAAGTTAGCATCCCTTTTTCTCTACCAGATGTTTTTATTGTAAATTTGAATAAAAACTGAGGATTTATAAAGTGAGGATGTTATATAGGAAAATTATATAAAGATTATAAATTATTACATAAATTAATTTAATATATTAATAATTATATTAATAAAATATTAATATAAATGAATCCATGTAAAATATTAAAAAAATATTAATACTAAAACAAATTTAATATAAGGATTACATATAAAGGAGGGATTAACAGTATTAACCTCTTCAGCAGCCAGAGTAATTTCTGGCAAAACCATCCACTCTAAGGGGGCCTGTATATAAATCAATTTGCCACAAGCAATTCATTACGGTTTTGTGCAAAATGTCATTGTGGCATGGTAAAAGATAGTTGTTAAATACAAGTTTATTTTCATTAAATTAGTTTTATCTTAAAATAAAGCATAAACATTTACTATTTTTATAATACAATCCCTAAACTTGTTTATTAGTGAAAAATAAGCTTTTTTTCAATTAAATGGTTATGGAAGTCCATGAAAAAAGTAAAAGTGGTCCATGGGTAAAAAAAAAAAAAAAAAAAATTGCGAACCACTGGTTTAAACTAGCACCAGGAGAATAGATCGAATTAATTTTTCAGAACATTGAGTATTTTAAAGATAAATTGAAATGCCCCAAAATTAGGCAGCATTACATTGGATGGTCTTATCCAGACCCACTTGTACAAATGAACTGGTGTAGCTGTGTCAGTGAGGTTGTGAAAGCCATGGGATATGGACAGGATTTAACAATAAGTGCTGAATGATTGTTAGAGACAGAAGATGGTGGCCACCTAACAAAAGGGAATGTTGTATCAACTCATGTAAGTTTCAATGCTGGGGCTGCTTAGTCCATCAGTCAATGCAATATTCACTGGATTCAAAGTCCAAATCCTGCTTGAGCACTTTTTTTTTTTTTTTTTTTTTAAGATTTCTTGAATATACAAGCCATTAATAAATATACTGTATCTACTCAAATATGGTATCCACTAAAAAAAGAAAATGTTTCAATAATATATATATATATATATATATATATATATATATATATATATATAAATAAATAAATATAAAATATACAGATATGGACAGAATTATTCCCCCCCTCTTCCGTAATTACAAATAAAGCTATAATACCTCACAAATATTCATGGAAACTTCATGGGCATTTTTTTTTTTTCACAAATGTTGAAATAATGGATTTGAAAGAATGCATAGTGATACCCACAACAAATTTTTTATTTTAATGCCAAACAATAATACAAAAAACACCAAAAAGAAATTACTGGTTCTCTTGCCTCATTAATCAATTGTATAACCTTTATTCTTGATTATTGCTTTTAATTGTTGTTGATAGTCCCTTACAAGATTACTACACACATGAATAGGCATGGCTTTTTTGTTCCTTGGCAATAGCTTCTAGTTCCTCTAAATTCAAAGGATTTCTTTCTTTATTCTTCCAATATGCTCATAAATTTTGAATGGGGTTTAAGTCTGGACTTTGTGCATGGTATGCCACTACCTTAATTATGCTGTCATTTAAATATTTTGTAACAATTCATGTCATGTGTTTCGGGTCATTGTCAAGTTGGAACATCCAGTGATGCCCCAAATACAGCTTTTGTGCACTTTTATATTATTTTTAAGAATAGCCAAATACTGCTCTTTATCCATGATACTGTGTACTCTTACTAGTTCTCCTGGTCCAGAAGCAGCAAAACGTTCCCAGAGCACAATGCTCTCACCACACTGCTTACTGGTAGGGAGGGTATTTTTTGGTTTGTGAGCTTCATTCATTTTCCTCCATACATAATGGGATTTCATGTGACGAAATAATTCTAGTTTGGTTTCATATGACCATAAAACAGAGTTCCAATATTTGCTCCTATGTTCTAGATGGCTTCTAGCATAAGCTTATCTGCATTTTAGGTGTTTAGTCTTAAGCAAGGGATTTTTCCTTGGGTGACAAGCTTGAAGTCATGCTCAATGAAAGTATCTTGTAATGACTGTCTTTGTTGATACATTCAACCCTGATGTCTTCACATCATTGACAATGTCCTTTGTCATTAAGTGAGAATTCTTTGAGACATCTCTAACAATTTTTCTTTCCATTCTCTTAGAAATTAACCATATTCTGTCAGTCCTTAATTTTTTCTCAACACAATGAGTCTTGTACTGATTGATAAGGCTACCAATTGTCGATCTGGAACCTTTAAATGCTTGGAAAGTGTTGTATGTCCATCACCTTGTTTGTATGCATCAACTATCTTCATTTGGAGCTTCTTATCAAGTTCAGCCATCTTCACCATAGTTGCAGAAAGAATGATTTCTCATGGTAGGTGGCAACTAACATATTGTCTTCATTACCTTTTAGAATGTTATAGAATCAGGTCAATACTATTTCATTTTCAAAGGGCGGTTGTATTAAATATCAAATTAAGAAAAAAACATTACAATTACCATAGAGTGATATTATTTCATAATTTCCATAAGTGGAGGATGAGGGCAAATAATTTGGGCCTGCACCAATTTTTAGAAAAATCTATAACTATGAATATAATAGACCAAAACTTCTAAAAATTTCATGAAACTAAATACAAAATCAACTATTTATGATAAATTCAGTAAGTACTTGCAAATATTTGCATTTCCTCAGAAAATATGGAAATATTCAGTGTTAATAATTCTGTCCACAACATTGTGTGTGTGTATATATATATATATATATATATATAATGACCAGCTAAGAGATGAAAGACAACAGCAAAAAGCATCAATAAATATTCCTGTGACTGTCCTGAGATCCTCAATGTTGCACAATATATGAACATGTATGCAGGTCACTAGTAAGACTGAAGTGCCATATATGACACCAAAAAAAACATAAAAACTGAATGAGGTTGTCAGATCCTCATATGTCGAAATCAAGGGGGGAGTCCATCATCATATACAAGATACACATATAGGCACATTAAATTTTATTTACTTAGCCAAATATATTAAACAAGATCTATTGTTTTGCAAGATTGTGCAGTGTCAATATCCTGTTATTGTTGTTCATGTCCATCATGAGGTTTTTTTCTTTAAAAATCTGACCTTTACCTCATGTCTACTGATATGTATGTTTTCTTTTTTTTTTTTTTTTGTTTCCCCTCCCTGTCTGATTATGGTTTGGTCTTGTACAGCATAATTGCACCTTTCCACACAGCTGTCAGAATTTTAAAACTATTCACTGTTATATCCAACCATGTTATCAGTCAATGAATAGGGCTGAAGTTAAATTTGACTTGACATTTTAGACAACTGACTTATTGTAAAGTGGTTGTATACAAACTTTTTTATGATGAAAACACACATATCAGCAGTAAATTGGTAGTGGGGAAAGATTAATTTAAAAAAAAATTTTTTTAAAGTGTGAAAGATATTTAAAGATTTTTTTTTTTTCCTGGTTAGTGTTTATTTTAAATCAAATGAGCTTTTTATGTTTGAGAGCAATTTTGTAAAAAAAAAAAAAAAATCTTTCTCAGATTTATTTATTAAAAAAAAATCATTTTAACCAAAGTAAGGTAATGGATCGACTAAAATGCAAGGAGTTACTGAGTATGAAAGACTGAGTAAAAGAAAAACATTAAGGTGAAAGAACAATAAAAGAAAATGAATTAGGACAAAAGATAATGATTGACATTGCATTTAAATTTTTCCAAGATGAAAGTTGACTGGGAAGCAAATCACTTGAAAAGAGTTCCAAAAGCAAGTGTGAGAGAAGAAAATTTTGTATAAAAGTCTAGGTACCTCCAAAAATTTTTCTCAAAAAAACCCCCAAAAAAGTATAGTATGAAGAAAAGCCCATAAACTTCATAAAAACAAAGTTTTATTGTCAAAATCTTTGTTATTATTAAGAGGAATGACCAAAGTATAAACATTATTAAGGAGAGAGAACAATAAAAGAACAGAAATTTATGAAGACAGAAGATAACAATTGACATTGCATTTAAATTTTTGAAGATCAAAGTTATGGTTACATCTAGCTATTTCAACTGTAAATTGATGTGACCTTGTGAGCAGTCTAGTACTGTATTTAAGTTCATAAATTATCATAGAGGAAAATTCATCAGAATAATTTCTATGAAAATATTTATAGAATAGATACATGAAAGCTATTTGATGGTGAGGGGAAGAGTAGGTGAAGCCAAGATGTCAAGTCAGGACCAATAACATTGCAAATTATTCTTCTTTGGATTTTATCAAGAATCTCTAAATACATAGCAGAAGCACCAGACCAGATGTGGCAACAATATTAAATACATGGATGAATTTCTAAATAGATTTTTGTGAAGAAAATTGTCTAGCATGACACAATGAACCAACTTTCCTAGCAGCAGGCCTAGCAATTGATTTAATATAATCTTTCTAGCTCATGTGAGCAGAAAACATTAGCCCAAGAAGGCACAATAAGTCACTCTCATGGAGGTTAGCATCAGCCATGATTAACCAGATACTGGTTAAGCTGTAAAATATCACACAAACTTGTTATATATTTTTTTTGTTTTTATTGATTTGTCTTCTATGGCCTTATCAGCCCCTTCAGGTTATCTAAAGCCAGAAAATATTTTTAGATTGTAAGGATTTTTTTTTTTTTTTAGATAAATGTTTAGTGATACAAGTCTTACTAATTAACCCATAGTTGGGGTGAGAAAAGGTGGATTCCTACCTTTCCTCCTAAGTATTTATGTGTAACTACTAGATTGGTGGCAAGGTTACATCATTTTACATTTGAAATGTCTAGATGTAACCGTAAGTTCTATGCTAACAGTTTCTTCTCTCAGACTTCTTACTTATGGAACTCTTATCCAGCTTCTTGCTTTCCAGTCAACTTTGATCTTGTAATATGGTTAATTTCATTCTCATTAATGAATTCAACACAAGTAATTCTTATGATTTTTGACTTACACTACTGAGAAAGTGACCTTTCTGTTTCCATGCAGATTGGACATTCAATGGTGACATAGAATAAATTGGCTGAAGCTTTCTGGAGGCAGCAAAAAACAAGTTCAGTCATTTGAACAGCTGTTGGAAATATATATTCATTTTTTTTTTTTAATCTTTTCACCCTAAGTCAGGCAATAAAGCCACTAAGGTGCAAAGTTTTACTGATAGTGAAAGACTCTGAGAAAAAAAACATTGACCAGAGAGAGGACAATAAAACAGGATTTAATGTGACAGAAGATTATAATTGACAGTGCATTTAAATTTTTGAAGATCAAAATGATTACATCTAGCAATTTCAAAATTTTCAATACTTGCATTTTTGCAACACACATCAGCGTGTTGAAATCTTCACAGTATTTAGTATTGTTGAATTTATTGCTAGCATTTTTGTCAAGAAGATAGATAAGTATATTTGTTATTTTAATCATTAAATTGTTTTAAAATAGTGGAGTATTTTGTATGTTAAATAATAAAACTTAATTTTTCCCCAAAAATGAATGAAAATTTATTATACTAAACTACTCTCCTAGTAAAACCAATTGTACTTTGTACTCCCTTACCTGTTTGCACTTTCCCCAAAATTAGGTTTCAATCGGTCAATGCATGGCTATTTTAGAGGGTGTGACAGATGGACTGACAGAAGTCACAGAATTTTATATATAGACCTGTACTTCAGTATCTGTCTATATTTCTGAGATGAGGTATTATGTACACTATTTACATTATTCGGACTATTGTCCTCATCTTTGACATATTTATCATGTTTAAGCTGTTGTACACTCTGGCCTTCGAGGCCGGAGCGTACAATGGCTGAAATGTTGTGATAAATATGGCAACAAAGATGAGGACAATAGTCCAAATAATGTAAATAGTAGACCTGTACTTATTAAAAAAATATTGATAATAACGTGTTTTTGGTGTGAGTTTTTATTATACCAACTAAGTGCAATACAAATTTTTATTTATAAATAAATCCATTTTTTAATGCAATATTTCATATAAATGAATAAATTATTGTTTTACATGCTAATGTAGGTTCTTTAACATTCCATAATCTTAATCAGTTTTTCACTATTGATTTTAAGCTTTTTTTTTTTTTTTTTCACTGTTAGTTCCCCCAATAAAAGGCTCAAGCGCCATTCAAGGTAGAGGGTTACTGAATGAGGTTATTGTAAGGGAGGAGGAAGGTATTATGAGGATAGGTACATAGATATTGGTTGACCTTGCACTTAGAGAGACCAAAGTTGTAGTTATCAGGGAAGCATCCTCTCGACTGTTTGTTCCACAAAGTAATAGTTCTGGGGAGGGAGCTGTCAGAATGGAACTTTTTCCTTATCAAAGGAATATGAAAGGAATAGGATTGGTTTTCAACTAGGGATTGTAATTCTGAACATATGTCATAGTAATCATGATAGAGTAATGAGAGGCTAGCAATGTTTTGTCTGTCAGATAAGGTTTGCAGGATGAAGAATAATGCAACACCCATAAGGCTGCCATATTTTTCTAAAATTTAACATTACTTGCAGGTGTTTTGTTTCCTACTGACCTTTTTAGCTTTAATACTGTTTCCATTTAGGAGGCACAGTGGAGTAATGGATAGTGGCTTGGATTGAGGAATCTGAGAGCCGAGTTCAAATTCCAGTCAAATCCATTACATTCACTTATGGGCTAATACCCTTGGGAAAGGTATGAATCCTCTTCTCCAACATCCCCTCTCGCTATGGGTAAATAGCAGTAGAGACCCAGTTCTAGAGCCTTGGTCTAGAGCACCTGGTCTACCGCAGAAAGAAATGGCAACCTACTGTGGGGGGAAAAAATCTGCCTTGTCAGTCATGTATCAAAAGATACATGATTGTCTACATGTGTATCACACATGGCACATAACTGTTTCCATTGTCATATACATCTCTTTTATTTGTGGATGACAATTTTTGTTTGATTAATATTTGGAGTGGCTAGAAACCATTCCATTTTTTAAACTTTGCGGGGGGGGGGGCAATAGTTCTATGTACCATGTCCTTTCATGTTTGTGATCATGGCTTTCTACAATTTCCTGTCCTTTGTAGCTCTTAATGAATTTTGTCTTTTTTGCCATCACCCCCACATCCTGCTCCGCCATCCATTTACTCAAGCTCATCTAGTAGGTTATGTATTGCTTTCCTGTCTCTCTTACCTTCAGCTTGTCCTGTGAGTATCAAATTTTCCTACCCGTCTTTCCTCATTATGTGTCCTAGAAATTTCAGCTATCTCTTCCAGATATTAAGTATAAGTGTCCTTTTTGTTTCCATTGTCTCTAGAACTTCATCGTTGCTCAGAGTTTTGGTCCATAATATTCTCAGCACCTTTCTCTAGAAGCACATTTCTCTTGCTTCTAGTCTCTTCTTGAGGAGATTGTCTAGCATTCACTGCTATATAGGAAGATTGATATTACATAACAGTTCAGTACTCTTTTATTTTCTTTCTAAAAAATTTTCCTCTTTCTTAATATTTTGTTTAGCTTTTGGAAGGCATCATTTGGTGTTCCAATGTGCCTTCAGAATTCAGTGTTGCATTTTCTGTCCTCAGTTAAAATGCTTCCCAGGTATTTAAATTGTTACACCTATTGCAGAATATGAAAGAGTATTATCTTGTCTAAATATGCCCTTTAGTTTAGTTTCATGGTTGTGAGCTGTAGTACTTAAAATAAATCTCTTATCCAGGAACTTAAAATAATTCTTTGCATTTCAACAATTTTGAAGTAACCTGTAATTTTACAGCCTGCTTGAAACATTACCCCAACTTACCTGCTGTTATTAACTAAATTGTGCTAGTTGACTATTTCCATGAAGAACTCAATCCAAGCTCTCAGATTTGCATCCATCATTAAAAATGACTGTTTTCATGCTCAACTAACATGTTTCTCTTGTGATTTTTTACTTACAAGGTTCAAGTTTGCTTGCTTTCATGTCTTTAGTCAGATTCTGCATCTTTTCTCTTTGTTTACATTTGTAAACATCTGTTATTTTCCTGCTGGACAATCCATTTTTCTTACTTATCTCCCCTTTTAATTTTTCTCACATCTTTTTTGACATTTTTAAAGCCAGTTTCTTTCTTGTTCATATTTTGCCAATGTTTCAGTTTATTTTTTTTTTTTAGCTTTTCATATTTTTTGCTATTTCTGATGTGATGTTCCCATCATTCAATAACTTTACAATATCTTATTTTTCTTTTGTGGTCATATCTTTTTTATGACTAATGGCTAAATTTTAAAAAAAAATGTCAGTTACTGTATTATTATTATTATTACATATATTTATTTGTAATAAGGTGCATGGTAGTTTAGTTACATTACTTAATCTTACATAACCAATAATATAACAGATATATGTTGAAATTCACATTTATCTCTTTCTTGTGTGTGTGTGTGTGTGTATATATATATATATATATATATATATATATATATATATATATATTTTAATGTATATTTGGGCAGCAACCTTTCTTTTAAACATCTTTCATGAAATATGACTGACAAGGAAATTTGAATTAAATTTTTTATTTTTTTTCCAGCTGGATGGGAGTAAGGGAGTGCAAAATTTTTCTATATTGTCCATTGTCTCAAGCCCTTCCAGCCACTTTTAAGGGTTTTGTTTTGGGTTAATTTCTTTTCATGTTTTGGATGTTTAAAATGTATTTTGTTTTTGTGTTTTGAATACTTGTAGGAGTGTTTATATATATATATATATATATATATATATATATGACACAGTGAAAAAGTTTGGAGGTCATGTTTCATCCTTTTGGACTTCATCAGGCTGAAGTGTTGCACAAAAACTTTTTCCACTTTGTCATAACTTTCCCTAAAATTGTTCTTGATATATAAAATGTATATATTGTTTTCCTATAGATCTCAGTATATCTTGAAAAATCTTATCTAACATCAGTTGATGAACACCAATTTTATTGGTAAAAGATTGCTTTGTATAATAGAATCAAGCATAGTGTACAGTGCCATGTTTTCTTTATTTCCCCAGAAATCATTATTTTTGTCTTTTGTTAATAATTTAGTTTTATCATTAGTTAGAATATTTAAGATAATGTTAATTTTTTTTTAAATTTTAAGTATTTTCAATTTAATTATCTTTATATTCTGATATATTGTCACAATTTAGTCAGTAATTTGAAATTTGATTTCATTTGAACTTTTGCACCAAGATATTGTATTAATTTCTTTGAAATACACTTACATATTTGCACTCATGTCCTGATTTTGATTATCAGTCATAAAGTTTTGACTGTTGTACCCTGCAGGCTTCTTCAGATACTTGGTGTACTCAGTAACATTTCCGAAATTTCAAACAGAATCATTTATTCAGTACACATGGGTAGAATGTTATCCTGCTGTCTAGTGTCTGTAGGTCTTGGCAAAGACTACACTTTTTCAAATCTTTTGGACTGGCACTACAGAATTGCAAACAAAGGACTGTATCAAATAATGGAAACTACATCAGCTGAAGACTTTCAACAGTAGCAAAAACTAAAATGGGTAGAAAATGTAACTCAAAATGGCATAATCACTGAAGTTAAAAAACCTCAAGCCTGGTCAGTACCTAAATAGGTGACCACTTGAGAATACCAGGTGCTTTAAGCTTAGATGTTTGCATAGTGTAATGGATAATGGCTTGGAATTTTTAATCAAATAGCTGAGTTCCAAGTCCTCTTGGCTTCATTATGTTAACTTATGTGCAAATACCCCTGGGAATGGTATAAAATTTATACCTTTTCCATTGGAGCATTTTTTCATCATAGTATGCCATTTTTATTCAGCAAATTTGTGAACATCCTAGTATAAATCCACTTCATCTGCCCCCAGCTATGGGTTAATTAGTAAGACTTGTATCACTAAAACCATTATTATCTCAAAAACTTCTTACAATCTAAAACTATTTTCTGGAATTAAATCTGCATAGGGTTGATAAACCAGAGAAAATAAATGAATCGGTCAATGTAACTTGAAGAGAAAATGACATAATCAAGATGTTGACATTCTGCATTAATTCAAATAAAACGTTAGGAAGGACCCCACTATATCTCCGTCAATAATAGAAAGAGTGATAGCAGCTACTAGACTTGACAAACCTGTTTTCCTCAAAAAATTATCTAAGGGGAAGATTTTATGAATTTCAACTGACTTTGGTCAATGAATCCTAAATGTTTCCTTATAAGGAAATGGCTAATATCATCATTGCTCTTGAAGAAGATATCACCTTCTAGTTAATACATTCTTGTATTGTTGCATCTGTTTATTTCACTGAAATAGGATATAGATTTCAGTGTCTGACTCGGGAATTGAACTCACAACCACCAGGAAAACTATCTACTGGACTATAGTCTCATAGGCTTAGTGAATGTGTTTGTTGGGGTGGAAGGGACCAGAGAGGTTCTATTTTAACAGGTGAATAAAAACAAACAGTTTTTGAAGTTTAGCAATTTTTTCAGAACCTGGAACATGTATTACTTATGTAAGAGTTTGTCGGAAATTAAATGTTTTTAATGAGAGTTCCTGCAGAGAACATAAAACCCAAAAGACTTAATTATGCCTTCAATCTGGTCATTAAAAATTGTTGCTTTCTTTTCATCTCATCCATTACACATATCTTGGTTTTATGATCTTTTTTTCGCTCCTTCTCCTAGTTTCTTAAAGGGCTTTGTGCTATTTATTGTCATCTTTGTATTATTGTTTACAATTAAAACAATAATAAAGATTTGAATGATGCTGTATATTATATTTCTATTGTAAGTATCAATACAAGAACAGTCCTGTACATGAATGTTTGTGCATATTAAATACATCTTACCTCATTTACAGATACATATACTAAAATTGTCAGCAAACTATAATGTAGTCCCAGCTATGTATGTTTAACTCTTTAAATTATGGTATAAAAGTGTATGACTCATCATATTCTACAAAAAGATCTCTAAAAAAAAAGATTTAAAATAAAACAACTGTTTAGTCAGGCAGTCAATATAATAGATCTTTTTTTTATATTGGATGTTGCTTGTACTATATTTAATGTTTTATTTCTATAATAATTTAATAGTTTCTTCTACTAATTCACTGCTTTAAGAATTTAAATGAATTTGCAAGAGTAAGACATTTTGAGAATCTAGGAGGAGGAATAGAAAGTTTAAGGCCTAACCTACATTGACCAATCAGAATTTTTTAATCTAATTTTCTTTATTCATTATTTTTAAATAGTTCTTGGTCAGACTAAGGACTACTTAGCACTCTTTTGCATAGTTTTTGTATTATTTTTTAATGTGACATATTTTTATTACTTTAAATGTGTATCTACCAAAAATAACATTTGAAGTAATAGTAAAATTATATATGATAGGATAATGAACTGTTATATTCTGTGCTAATAGGAATATATACTTGAAAAACAAGGTGGATAAAATAAGTAAAGGTTTATTGTACAAAACCAGTACAATAAGAATAAAAGTAACAGTTATACACAAGGTCGTTGCAAGTCAATCCAGTAGTGAGTGCTACTATTGGAAGGTCGATAGTTCTTGTGTAAGTCTGACAGGTTATTCTATTACATCATGAACAAATAGACAACATTTATAAATCTAAGATATTTTATTAAAGCTTCATTGGAGAATGAGATAAGGAGAAAAAAATTCTGGCATTTTAAAATTTTGTTTGGTTAAGCAGACTTCATATAACAACACAAAAATTAAAAAATACCATAATTTTTTCTCCTCTCTTTTTCTCCATACCTCATATTCTCATGAAGATTTCCTAAAAGCAAAATATCTTAGATTTATAAACATTTCTTATTTGTTTCTTATCCTTTCATTCTGTTGAATTCTAATCTAAATTTTATCCAATTCATTTCTCTCTCTCTCTCATATATGACCTACATACATGTTGACATGCCATAAAAATATAAAATTATTCATACAAATGACATTCATGACATTAAAATCATTCATATATATATGTCATTTGCAGACAGTACTGTTTCACTGTATCACAGCTCCTCAGTGTGACTAGACGTTCAAAAGCCTCAAGCCAGGATTGAAACCTGACCGATTTCATGTCAGAGTTTATACCCGTAAGCCATCAGCACTCAGCAGAGAGAAACTGCTTGTTTTTATGAATATAAATAAATGCCAGTCAGTGCTCATATTTATTTTATCAAAGAGCTTTGCGTTATATTCATGGGTGTGTGGTCGAGTGGTTAGAATGTTTGCTTTCTGACCATGAGACCCGGGTTTGAATCTCACCATGATCGAATTGTCAGGAAGTAGACTTCAAGTTATTGGAATGGATTGAGGTTAATCCCAGCGTGTGGCACCTTTGGAAAGTGCCTGAAAACCATACCATGTGTTGACCCAAGCCTTGTGAGTGAAATTGGGTAGACAGAACACTTGGGGGACTGTCTATATCTGGGCTAGCACAAAGTCACAAGTCATCGTGACTAAGAGTTTGAGTGTGCTGGCCTTGTTCAGATTGTTGATCACGCTAGATACCATGCTCTCTCCCAAAAATTGTAATTAAGGTCTGCTCAGCATAGTTGCAATATAAACCACAGGTTGGCTCTGTGGGTGTTGAGCAAACACAAATTTTCCTGAGCGAACGTCTGCAATAGGGATTAGCTAGCTGCCCTGATAGACAGGTATCCTTGAATATGAGTGGCCAGCTATTTTATATGTATATATATTGTTACGAAACCTCACCTAGCTTTATTATAAAAGCTATATCAATGCTTATATTTTAGAAGCATTCTAAAATAAAGAGCCCAGTACTTTCAGAAAATGTGAAAATAGGAAAGCAGAGAGATAAGGTAGAATTAAATGTCAACAGATATTAACCAGTCTGTACACTTTCTTTCTCTTTTGGTCACATGTTGACAGCATGATTTAGCCGGATGGATTCCAGATAGAAAATTGAAACACTTTAAAACTCTAACGCCACAGATGAGAGAAAGGGTCAGCAACCTCATTTCGCTCACAATGGTAAAAGGTTCATATCTGAAAATAAGAACCACGTGATGAGAAAAAAATAAACGAACAGCGAAACAAAAAAGTTAGTCCTGTCCAAGCCTTTGGGCTGGACTGACGGGTTTGCTATAGATGCGACAGTCCTGCGATGGTTATGTGAAAAAAGTCCCTGTCCAAGTCTTTAAGACTGGAAGGGCGAGTCAGCTATAGATTTGGTTGGGTATGTGAAAGCGAGTCCATCTTTGAATGGAATGGACAGACGGCTAGGAAGGCGATAAGTGGTTAAAAAAAATTTGATTCATGCGAAAAAAGTCTCTCTTCGAACTGAACGGACGATCGACCACAAATGTGATTAACACGAAAGAAATATTTGGATTCTGGGAAACAAACACAGGCATATGAAGACTGATGCTACATCGAGATGAGAGAGAGAAGACAGTTTCAATTTATTTGTCACGCAAGAAACCCTTAGACAAGATGAAAAGAAAAAGAAAAGACCTCAAAAAGAGATGCTTATAATACAAAAAGAAATAGAGAAAAAGAAAAAGAGAAAGAAAAAAAAGAAGTAAATATAAGAGACATTAAAGAAAAAGAACTTTTATTATGACAAGATAAGTTCATTGTTTCTCTTATGTTTTCATTTTGTTTAATGTATTTTTTTATGTTTGTACTTTCTTGCAAGTCTGGCACAAGATCATTTTTTTATTATTATTACATTTCTCTCTGCTTATTTTACCTTATGTTTTGTAAATTCATGCAAGTATGGCAAAAGAGCGTATGTTGTAATTTACCTTTTTGAGAGGATAAGTTCTCCTCTCACTATTTTATCCACAATGTTTATTTTTGACACATCTATCACGTGTTCCTTAATCGGTACTGCTTGGCCATGTCTGATCAATCAGAAAGAGACCCTTGGGGAAGGAAATATGAGAATTGTATAAATATTAAAAATAACACAGATTGTGATCCTCCTATATCTCCACTATCGATCCAGTTAGAGGACAGGAGGATTGAAACTATATATATATATATATATATATATTGTCATCCACAGACAGACTGTTTCGCTGTATCACAGCTCATCAGTGTGGCTAGACGTTCGGTTGCCTCTGGCTAGAATCGAAAACCGGCTGAATTCGCGTCAGTCGGAAATTTTATCCTGAAGCCGTTGGCTCACGGCAGAGAAGGTGAATTTAAGCGTATTTATTTTTAGATAATCACACAGTGACTGAGAGAACTCGATTCGATTTACCGAAGGGTCTTGCATTATTAGCCGTAATAGTCACTGTTTACAAACCCACACATCCTCCCCAGAGAGCTCAACCGAAATAAATTTTTCAGGAGCATATATATTGTCATCCACATACAGACTGTTTCGCTGTATCACAGCTCATCAGTGTGGCTAGACGTCCGGTTGGCTATATATATATATATATATAATAACAAAGTGAAAAAAGTTTTTGTGTGACACAGTTCATGCTTTAGGACTTCTTCAGACTAAATTTAGTTCGACAAAGTCCTAATGGATGAAATGCATCATACATTTTTCCCCAATTATGTTCTTGAGATATATATATATATATATATATATATATATATATATATAGCTAAAAAGAAAAAATATCATTTGTATGAATGATTTTATATTTTTGTGGCGTGTCAAAAATGTATCTAGTTCATATAGTAACTATTCCTGTAGCAATCAAATATAGAGTGCCCAGTATAAAAAAGTTGAAAATTTATTATCACTGTTTTATCTTACAGAAATAATTGACCTTGAATAAATTTCTTGAATAAAGTTACTGCCTTCTGGTTACCATGCTTACAACTTTGTGTTCAACATTCAGGCAAACATTTCAATAATCTACAATGATTGTTCAGTTTGTGCATGAATCATGATAGCTAAATAAATATATTTCTGAATATACTGCTTTTTTTAGTGGGTATCTTGTGGTATAAAAGTCATTTTAAAGTGGTGCTTGTGGTCAAAGAAAGCTGTAAATTCTTTAGCTTTGGTGTTTTTTATATTAAGTCATCTGTGTGCATTTGGCATTTATACACTTAAACATTCCGACTTATATAGTATATTCCTTATTGAAGGGGCACTGAAAACTGATTGGCTCAATCAATTAGGGATTTAAAAAATATCTATTTGGTCATTTTGTGAAATAGTATGACCAAGAACTTTGTAGCATGCCATTGTATAAATTTCCTGCATATTTTTATTTATTTAAAACATTGTTGAATAATGAAGTTATAATTATATTTACATACTTAACCATGTTATTTAATCAAAAATTAGTATTAAAATTAATTGAAATCTGTATATCAATAAAAGAATGGTAATAACGATAGACCCTAACAAGGAAACAAACACGTTAAGGAAAATTTGTGTTGATATACATGATTATCTGTTCAATGTGAAAAATAAATAATTACAATATTAATTGATGTTGTGTCTTGGATTCTGAGAGATGTATTTTCCAAAAAAGTACATACGGAACATATGGAAAATGTCTTCAATCTTTCAGTTCACAAGTATATATTGGCAGAATTGTAAAACCTTGTATTGATTGAGAGTAAAATATGAAATAGTAATTAAAAGGAATGAGGAATTTGGCACTTCTGTTTAAATAATCCAAGGCAGATAATTTACACATTTTTATGGTGGGGATGGGTGAACTGTTATAATGAAATGCTACAAGGAGATTAAATTGTGAAAAGGTAATAATTGCCACTGGCTTGTTGTAAAGCAACTAATTTGTTGCCAGGAGAAAAAAGAAAAGAATTCTGCTTCCTTTCCAACTGATTTTTGACAAATTCTTTGGCATTTGGTTCTCTTTTCTTTATTCATACTCTCCACCCCACCAACTGACTAACTTCATATATATAATCTATTTATGTGGTGGCTTAAATAAACAAACAAAAATAACTTGGTCTTTTCAAGTGCCTCTCTTCATGTCCTGTGTCTTTTTTTTTCTTCTCCTTTTGCTTTCATATATTTTATTAGTTTTCTAATGTATATACAACATCAAAAATAATTATTCACCTCTTCCTGTCTGCTTTTGTACCTCTGTTTTATAGAATTTGCAACAGCATTTAATAAAGTATGTCAGAACTGTTGGAACTGCTAAGTGACCCTGACGTATTTGGAAAGAATATTAGAATAATCCAAAACCTATATTGGCAGCATAAGGATAGAAAGTTAGTTCAGTAAATAAACAAATAGAAATAGTTGTAATACAAGGATGTGTTTTCTCACCAGACTTATTCAACCTATACAGTAAGGCAATTCCAAGAGAATTAGAATTCCTACTAGGATTCAGTATTGGCAGCCACAATCTTAACAACATAAGATATGCAGATGACACAGTGTTGATAGCAGATATCAAAAGGAAACTACAAGAACTCCTACAGAAGATAGTGAAGTAAAGTGAGAAGAAAGGACTAAATATCAATTGTAAGAAAATGTAATGCATGGTTGTTGGCAAAAGGAACAGCCCAATAAAAAAATTACAAACTGGAAATGCTGAAATCAAACAAGTACAAAAACTTAATTATCTGGGAAGTGTTTTAACAGAGGACAAAAATTGTGACACTGAAATCCGAAGATGTATTTTGATAGTGAAAGATGTCTTCCAAAGGCTCAGCAAAGTTTTAACAGAAACAATTTGTTTGAAACAAAGAAATGTGTACTGAACTGTTATTTAATATTAGTCCTCCTAAATGGCAGTGAATGTGGGACAGTCTTGAAGCAACAGAAATGGGGTTCTGTCGAAGGATACTGAGAATACTATGGAACGAACATGTGAGCAACGACGGTTCTAGAGACAATAGAAAAAAAAAAGAACACTTATACTTAACATCAAAAAGAGATAGTTGAAATTTCTGGGGCATATAATGTGAAAAGAGGTCTTGGAAAATTTGATCTGTTTTACTATCGAGGCAGGAGTAAATGCTAGTGCCATCAGCGTAGATGCCAAGTTGAGAGCTGATGTCATTGGGAAGTTTGTTAATGAAGATTAAAAACAGCGTAAGACCAAGGATGGATCCCTGGGGGACATTTGTGTTAGTCCAAAAGAATGTAGATAAGTGGCTGTTCAGGACAACTTTCATTTCACAATTTGATAAGAATGACGGAATCAGCTTAAAAATGTGCCTGGAGATACTGTAACTTTTAAGCTTGTTGTGAAATCCTGAATACCAGACTCTCAAGGCTTTTGAGATGTCCAATGCTACAGTTTGGGAGTCACTGTTTTTATCTAGAGCATGATACTCTTTTTGGATTTATCATTAGCACATCAGCAGTTGACTTTGAAAAACGGAAGCTGTATTGCTGGTCTGAGAAAAGGCCCTGTGATGAGAGATGATGAACCAATTCAGCATTGATTAGGATCTCTAGGAGTGTCCCAAAAAGAGGTAGAAGGCTAATAGGCCAATAGTTGGATGGGTCAGACAGTTCACCAGAGTTCTTAAAAATTGGAACAACAGATGATGACTTCCAGCAGGCGGGAAAGAAGTGTGCTGCTTTCCTGTTTCTCTTACCTTCAATTTGTCTTGTGAGTATCAATTTTTCTAAGCCCACTTTATGTGTCCTAGAAATTTCAGCTATCTCTTCCTGATATTAAGTATAAGTGTCCTTTTTGTTTTCATTGTCTCTAGAACTTCGTCGTTGCTCACATGTTTGATCCATAGTATTCTCAGCATCTTTGTGTAGAAGCACATTTCTGTTGCTTCTAGTCTCTTCTTCATCTGTAAGGAGGTGTCCAGCATTCACTTCCATAAAAGAGGACTTATATCATGTAACAGTTCCGTATTTGTTTCTTTGATTGTTTGTAACAATTGTTGCTAAAAATAAATGTTGTCAAATATGAATAATGAAATAATTTTGAATTGACAACAATGATTGTAAAATAGACATTTAAAAAATTTAATTTTCATTTTTTTCACTTTGGTATAAGTTATGTAGATTGGATTTAAGATAAAATTATAGTTTAGCTGTATTAACAATGCAATAAGATTTTAGCAAATTTGGTTTAATTTACTATTAGCAGTTGCCTTGATCTATCCACTTCCCTTCTCCACATCCTTTCACCTTTCATTCCTATCTGCTCTCGCTCCAAATCTTCTGTAACCCCCTTGCCTTGATTGACCCACTGTCTTTCTCTTTCTCCACATCCTCTCCTTTACCACTCCTATCTGCTCTTCCCCCAACCCTTCTATAACCCCTTGCGTGATAGTGGCTTCCAGCCTTGCTTGGGGTGATACGCTTAAAAAAAAAAAAAAAGTAGATGTTATATCATAAGTAAGATTGCAATAATTAATTAAATAATGAATTGACAATTATATCAATTAATTAAAACCTGGTAGTATTAAATCACTGCAAATATGATTTCTATGCTTCCTGCTAGATGTAAAAAAAAAAAAAAAAAAAAAAGTAGAAAAAAGACTACTATAGAGAGAAACACTTATGGTTAAGTAAGATAATTTAAGGTTACAGAAGGAACAGTATCACAACTGAACTCTTTCTTATGCTAGATAACCAATATTGAATATAATATTTCATAAGTTAAAATTATACACAAGCTCTCTAGCTATAGAATCACTGGAAGAGTCATCTCATTTATCAGGTCCTTCCTAATGAGTATGTTCCTGAAAATAGTTGTTAATAGCCAGTCCTCGAAGGCCCAAGCGAAGTCTTTTCTCCCTTGGCATAAATGATCTCCCTGAGAGTATGCTTTGATCATTTGCAAATATCTTTGCTGATGATACAATAGTATATGGATGTACCCACAAAACTCTAGATTGATCAGAGCTTGACAGCTGATATTGCCTCTGACCTAGCTTTAACAACTGTGTGTGTGTGTGGCAGGGTGGGGTGGGGGAACTGGTTGGTCTCATTCAGTGCCTCAAAACCAAACTAGTGATGTTCCAGCAGATCCTGAATTTTCCCCTATTGTGATGAACAGGTGCCCTCTCAGGGAGGCCCCATACCTTGAGCACCTACTGGGACGTAAACTCAACTCGCACCTCAAATGGATCTTGTACATATAATCCATCGTTAAAAGTGCTGGAAAAATGGTTGGTTATCAGTACCATTTCAGGAAGTATCTGATACCTCCTGCTATCCTTTACTGATACAAGAGGTAAATCAGGCTGAAAATGGAGTACTGCTGCCATATATGGACAAGAGCAGCACCAGTTTCACTTATCAGTTTTGATAGCATCCAAAAGCATCTCTGTTTCCTTGTGGGTGACATTATTTTTCATTCTACAATCCCTTTCTCACAGATGAAACGTCACAAGTCTCTTGCTATTTCTATGGAAAGTGATCAGATAAACTAACATTGCGTAGTTCCATTAGTTCTAACCTTCATGGCTAAGATTTGCCATGTCATGCACACTGTAGTGAATCATCCTGATATCCTTGGTATTCCATTGGTGAGATGTAAGTTCCACTCAAGCAGCTTCTTCCCACAAGCTGTCGATTTGTAGAACCGACTCCCAAGAGCATGCTTCTCTGATCATTACAATCTTAATCTGTTCAAGTCTAAAGTCTACCATTATCTTCCCCACATATCCATATAAACTATGCCTCTTATTCTGTAGCCCTCTACCGCGAGTGGCTCTTGGGCCTTATTCAGTAACGGTAAACTTGATGGCCAAAAACAAAGAATGTTACACAGAAGGAAAAAAATACAATCAAGCATAAAGCAATGTTTTTATATTTTTTAAATTTAAAAAATAAAAAAAAATAAAATTAAAGTAAATTTAAAAAATTTTTTTTTTATTCTTAATGCAGATTATTTAAAAAAAAAAAATTAAAAATAGTGAACATTTCAAAGTTAAGTACTGCTCAGCCAGTGTATGTAATGATTGAAAGTTCCTATATATATAGTGATTTACTAAGCATGGCTGAGATATGGCATAAGACTGCAGGTAAAGAGCACCAAGTGAGAATTGAACTCACTACTTAGTTATAGCTATTTAGGTATTTTATCTCCATGCCCACATTGCAACAGAATGTGACACAAGGTTGGAGTTTAATGTGGAATTTTGGAAAGGCCATACAAAAATTTATCAAATCCTTCTCAGCACTTCCCTTTTGGAGATGCCTCAGGCACCAGGTAATGACCACAGCCCCCTCCAGAAAGAGAGGTACTATCTGGGTGATATTATTTTCAACTTCTCTGGCATAAGTGCCATGTAAGTATTATTTACTGTGTAGCTTAGATGTGGCACAAGGTCCCAAGTTCTCATTGAGAATCAAACTCACTACTCAGTCATAACTGATCTATTGAGACAAGCTTTCTAAAAAGTTCTTACCTATACAGTCAACATGAGTCATGTAGAAATATTTTGTTAAACAAGCAATGTGAATCTGCAATGTTATTGATCCTGACCTAGCATCTTGGTTTCAGTTACTTTCTCACTGCTATAATGTAATTTTCCTGTTCCTTTTCTATAAATAATTTCATGATAATTATTCTAATGAACTTTTCTCTATGGTACCTAGACTTTATGAATTTAATTGCAGTACTAGATTGGTGGCAAGATCTCATTTTACAGTTGAAATGGTTAGATGTAACCATAAAGTCTATACTAACAATTTCTTCTCTCACATTTTTAACTTGTTGTACCCTCTTCTTGCTTCCCAGTCAACTTTCATCTTCAAAAATTTAAATGCGATGTCAATTGTTATCTTCTGTCTTAATTCTTGTTCTTTTATTGTTCAGTCCATTAAATTTTTTTCATATATTCTTTAACTCTTGGTACCCCCCCCCTTGCATCTTAGTAGCTTTATTGCCTTGCCTGGGCTAAAATGATTAAAAAAAAAACCAAAAGATTATCATCCAGTGGAAGAAATACTAAAGCCAGATAGAGAAGAAAATTTATTTTTCCATGTCATGTGTCGATAAGATTTGGTAATTATATTTAATACTTGTCAGAAACTTGGAAGAGGAGATAATGGTGATTTTGTAAGCATAGCTTAGATATTGCACAAGGCTGGAATTATGGAGCACCTAGTGAGGATCAAACTCCTTATTCAGTTGTAATTGTTCTAGCAGGTCAAGCTTGCTAATCATTACCCCATGTCAAGGTTCCTAGTAATTTATTAAGCACAGTTAGATGTGGCACAAGGCTGGAAGAAGAAAGCACCCAGTGAGAATCGAACTCATTCAGTTGTAATTGATCTAGTGAGACAAGCTTGCTAACCATTACACCACTTTGAAGCGCCTCAAAGGAGGAGGAGACAATGGTTGTTGTCATCGTTATTTTTTCCCCTTTCACTCAAATGTTTCATGAATAAACTCTATCAAAATAATGCACCACTTTTGCTGCATAGCGAATTATAAATAGAATAGAACCAATAACTTTGTGCCTAAGATTATTATTCTAGTGTGATGATTAGCATATTAATCTTGAGTGAGCAGTTAATTAGTATAGTGAATCTGATTCTCACCATGTGTCCCACTATGGTGAAAATGTGCATTAAACTAAGTATAATGAGCTAATAAAATCAGAGAATGAACTAACAAAGAGGAAAAAAAAAAATTCACTGCATTGCAGATAGGAATTTTTGTCACTGCAGTTCTGTGGCTCAGTTCTGAATGACGGAATTTCTTGCCAAAGTTAATGGGTTCATAAACAAATTGCCAAATATAATTAACTCGGAATAGTCACACTGTCATAGCTTACTCTATCTACTACTGGATGGTAATTAATAAAATCTGAAAGACTACATAAACTAGAACGGAATTTGAACAATCCATCATCTAACTTGGATTTGATTGTAAGGTGTTAATCTCACAATAATTGTGATCAGTGGATTAACTCTTACTCAATTTCTGCATTGTTATTAGTCTCATTTTATTTTCTAATTAAAGGAAAAAGCAAATTAACTTAATTATCATTAATTGGCAATAAATACCAGACTTCAGCTGCCATTTTATAAATACATTGTTTTTTTTTACTATAGATTTTATGCTTACAATTACTTATTAAAAATTAATTTTAGCTTTATTGGTTATTTTTTGTACTGATAAAATTTTCAGGAGAAAAAAACGAAACAAAAACAAACAAAATAATAAAGGAAGATGTAGGGAGAGAACAATTGAAGAAAGGTGGGTGGATAATTGAAAATTTATTTTCATTATTAAGTAAAAATATTTTTCTCCTGACATTATTGAAAAATCTATTTTGTGTTTTTGTTTCATCTCCTGCCACCTTTTGTGGCAACTTCATAATTCCATCCTCCCAGAACTTTTCATCTTTATAAGCAAAGAATTGTTCCAGGTGACTTTTCACAATCTTTCAAGGAATTGCATTTTTTTCATTATTGTGCCCTCAAAAACAAAAGTGTCAAAAAGACAGTTTTTCTAATGACACTATTATTATTATGACTTCCTTCATTCATCAGCAATGCTTGTTGTTTTATAAACCGATGATTAGAATTGTAATAAAACCTAAACAGATGATGATGAAAATAAATTTATACATTTTTTTTTTCTTCTTGACTATTTATAACAAAAGTCTTAATCACTATTTATTTATTAGATTGTTTATTTACCAGAATAATTTTATATTTGTAGTATTCTAAAAAATAATACAGTGCAATGTTTATCATTTACCAATTTATAAAAAAATAAATATAAAAATTTTTATTCATAAATTTATAAACATTTACTAAATTATTAAAATATGTGAACCAACTCTAAGGAAAACCTTATTTACCATTTTATAAGGTTCGAATCAATTTGTAATTAGCCGATGTTTTGTCAAGCTTTTCAATAAACAATATAATAAATAAATAATGCTTATTTTGTTTGATCCTTAAGAATAAAAAATGTATAAATTCACTTTCATATGTCTAGGTTTTTTACAATTCTAATCATTACTTTTTAAAATGATGAACATTGACAAGGAGTGAAGGTAGTTAAAATAATAGTGGTGTCAATGGAAAAAGTTTTTTTTTTTTTTTTTTTTTTTTTTTTTGCATGCATGAAATTACAAGTTTGCCAAGAATTCTGTAAAGACCAGGATAGATAGTCAGCAGAAAGTACAATCTCTATTGACTATAGTTAATGAATGAAATATTTTCAGCCATACCATAGCAGTTTTTCTCTGGTCAATGTAGAAACTTTCTGTTCACCAATTTTCTTTGTCTAATTGGGTGCAAGCAATTGTGTGAATCATTTATTTGGTTCTCTAGAACCAAATAAATGCTGAAATGCCAGTTCCCATATGATCATTGAACCAAAGTTAAGCAATATCGAACCTAGATGGATGACCACTTGGGAATACTAGGTACTGTAAGCTTGGATATGTGGGTAGTATAATGGATAATTATTAATCGGAGAGCCAAGTTCCAATTTCAGTTAGGTTCGTTATATTCACTGACATGCAAATATCATTGGGAAAGGTAGGAATCCATCTCTTCTCTCAAGGCTCCATCCTAGGCCCTACTCTGTTCCTCATATTCATAAATGATCTTCCTGATGACATAGATTCCCAAGTCAGCATCTATGTGGATGACACCACAATTTACTCCTGCCTCAAACACAAATCTAGTGATGCTGACAAAGTTAACCTGGCAGTTCGACTCGAAAAGGACCTACAATCGGTTGTGAACTAGGGCAAGAAATGGTTGGTTAACTTTAACGCCTCTAAAACAATACTGCTCTCTATTAACCACCACAGGGATCCATCCCTGCATCTCATTAGAATGTCTGATGACCAACTTCTCAAGAGCTCCTCTCTGTGGCTGCTCAGTCTCACGCTGTCCGCTGATCTGAGATGGAACAAATACATCGAGTCAATTGCTTCATCCACCGCAAGGAAAGTTGGCTCCCTGTGCCGAGCCAGGAAATTTTTCTCCCCCCGAATCGATCCTCCAAATCTATAAATCAACCATTCGCCCTTGCATGGAGTATTGTTGCCATATATGGTCTGAAGCCCCTGCTGTTTGCCTCAGGGTTCTTGATAAGATCCAGAGACGGATATGCAATGTAATTGGCCCTGATCTGTCATCTCGTCTGCAGTCACTCTCTCACAGACGCGCCATTGCCTCGCTCTGTCTTTTTTACAAATACTTTCATGGTAATTGCTCCAATGAGCTGCTTTCGCTGGTTCCCAGGCCTCATGAATTTAAACGTCCTACGAGGCTGGCATCCCGTTCCCACCCCTTCACCGTTGAAACTGTTAGATGTAGACGTCTCTTCTACTCCAATAGCTTCATGTCCCGCACATCTCACCTGTGGAACTCCCTTCCTTATTCCTGTTTCCCTGACAAATATAATCTCCAACTATTTAAGTGTAACGTCAATCGACATCTCCAGTTGCCTTGATCTATCCACTTCCCTTCTCCACATCCTTTCACCTTTCATTCCTATCTGCTCTCGCTCCAAATCTTCTGTAACCCCCCTTGCCTTGATTGATCCACTATCTTTCTCCACATCCTCTCCTTTACCACTCCTATCTGCTCTTCCTCCAAACCTTCTGTAACCCCTTGCATGCTAGTGGCTTCCAGCCTTGCTTGGGGTGATAAGCTTAAAAAAAAAAAAAAAAGCTATGGGTTAATTAGTAAGACTTGTATCACTAAATCATTATCTCAAAAAAAAAAATTGTGTACAAAATATTAAAATTTTGCTATTAAATCGCCAACCAACTGACTAGAAGGAGAGCTTATAGTAGATGACTCGTTTTCAATTGTATACTGCATTACTTCCTTTGGAGATATATATATATATATATATATATATATATATATATATAGTTAGTTTACAAAAAACTAGGTAATCCGTATGGGAAGACCCAATGAGGATAGAATCCAGAGAGCTCAATGTAAATCAGAGCTAATAATTTAAATAAAAACAGATTGCTTTAAGGTTCCATATAATAAATTATTTCACCACAGCCCTTTTAAAGGACAGTGGATCATCAGATTTATTTCCAAATGTTGAAATGAAAAAATGAAAATAAATTTACACATTTATGACGGGCAATAATAAGGAAACTCACGAAGTGGGGGCAGTGTAGGGGGGTAGAGAGACAGCATTGAGTTAGATGTAACAATAGAAACAATAGAAATGTTACATCTAACTCAATGCTGTCTCTCTACCCCCTACACTGCCCCCACTTCGTGAGTTTCCTTATTATTGCCCGTCATAAATGTGTAAATTTATTTTCATTTTTTCATTTCAACATTTGGAAATAAATCTGATGATCCACTGTCCTTTAAAAGGGCTGTGGTGAAATAATTTATTATATGGAACCTTAAATCAATCTGTTTTTATTTAATATATATATATATATATATATATATATATATATATATATTTACTTACTAATCTTCACCCTATACAGGGCCCAAGAGCCACACAAAGTAGAGGTTTACTGAAGGTACTTGTGTGAGCGGTAAGGGGTGTAGTTTATGCATATGTGGAAAAGATAATGGTTAACAGACTTGAAGAGGTTATTGTAGTGGTTGGAAAAGATTCCACCTAAGATTTTGTTCAACAAAGCAGCAGTTCCTGGGAAGAAGCTATCCAAGTGGAACTCACTTATTACTAAAGACATATGAAAGGAATGACAGTGGTTCACCTCGGTATGGTGGTGTGGCGGTTTTTAGCTGAGAGAGAGTAAGAGGAACTAAGGAATGTAGCTCGTTTTAACATTTTCCATGGAAATAGCAGTAAAGTAACAAGAAGCTTACAACGTTTTGACTTTGAGGAAGGTAGGGTAGAAAACAATTCATCACTCACATGGCCACATAGATGCTGTTTGACTCTAACTTTTGGTACTTATGGATAGCGTTGGTTCATTTCATTTGGCCAACATTTTTTTTGCATTTTATACTTTCCATTGGTCACAATTTTATTTTTAAAAAATGAAACATAAGTACAATTTTGTGGGTTTCGTTTTTCATATAATAATGACAAACGTAATCAAATTGGTGCAAATGATTTTCAGTGTTTGATTTGTATATATGTTTTCTTTCTTTTGTCAATTTATTAAGTCATATCTCAATTTGATTGCTATTGATTTTATCCAAACATGTCATATAACAGTAACTTCTAGTGAGAAATCTCCAACCAAGTGTGATATTTTCGATCAAAGTAAATTCTACATCACCTGCACGTTTTTTTTTTTAGCATTTGATTTGTATTTTTACCTTTTTAAAAATAAAAAAGTAACCATAATATGCTAAAATAAGTGTTGCTTGTTTTCTTTTATTTTCTGTGTTAGTATCAATAAAAAAAAGAAAACGAACATGTATTTTTTTTTTTTTCAGTGCATACCTGTCATAATGCAACCAAAAACAGTTTTTAAAAAAAAGTTAGCTCAAACTATATGCACCTAAGACCGTTTGGTGACAAAGAAGACAATCTTTTTGGTCAACTCAATAATTGAATTTGAGAAATGTGAACATGCAGAAGCTGAAATTAGCAATTAAGAATAGAAAGTGGATTTTTTTTTTCACACTAATCATTAATCGCTTTTTTTTAATCTTCAGTCATCTACATCAAAGTAAGAAAATTTACAAATTAAAGATCTAAATTGCATGTATGCACACATTTTCGCAACAAAACTGTTTCTAAGATTACTATGCTGGGAGAAGAAAAGCTATCAACTAAAAAAAATCCTGAAATATACTAAAAATAAAATGCTAATTTTTAAAAATACCAAAAATAAATGGTTTCAATTTCAGTTTTATATTGACTTAATAGAATTTTCCCGTATTAGTTTTCATTTAAAAAATGTTCCCCTATTATTATTATCATCATCATGATGATGAAAAAAAAATGAAATGGACATTAAAGGGTGTGACAAATTACGGTTAGAGAAAAAGGAAAGAGAAAAACTAGAGCGAAACGAAATACAATTTCTCATTTTGGTGCAAGTGTACTAATAAACCGAGAAATTACGTCAACAACTACCATCTGATTCACTGCTCACCGGCTTTTAAAATGAGATCAGTCGTGGTTCGTCTTGGGGACTCCAAACCCAGAGGCATCATCTCCGCACCTCAATAAAGGAGGGGGGGGGGTCGGCACTGGCCAATTTTAGTTTAAATACGATCTTGTGTTGAGGTTAATAAATACCGCATGTAGGATCTGTCTAATTTATTTGGTCCGCCATTTTACGAAAGGGTGCTGAAAAGTTATCGGCCCCAAACTGAAAAATGCATGATTTCACGTATTCGTCCCTCCACCCAACATACTTGGAACATTGTTTAATGTTTCTCAATTTAAAATTTTTTTTTTTTTTTTTTTTTTTTTTTTTTAAGACTTTCATAAATTTTCTGATGTTTAGTCATTATTAGGATACTTATTTTTGGGAAGGGTGTCGAGCTGAGAACTTTTTTTTTGACTATTATGCGGCTATGCCATTACATTTTTACATTCTTTGTTATTTTTGTATATCCGCACTGTATTTTCTTACTTTTGTTTTCACTATGTTGTTACTCATATTGGCTGGTGTATTTAATTTATTTTTAAGCATCAATATTATTTTAATATTTATTTGCCTCCACACAAGGGTAAAAAATTCTGATACAGGGTGGACCTAAATAAATGTATGCCTATGTGAACATGGGTTAAAACTAAAAGGCAAAAATTGTTTCTCAGTACCTCCTTTTGAGGATAACCCCCCCCCCCCACACACACACACGCAGGCGCGCGTGCACGCACAGTTTAGGTGCAATTTCAGAGGTACTGCCTGGGTAAGTGGCTTCCTTAAGCTGATGATAATAATGCAGATAAGAAATGACCCTCCCCCATCCCACAAAAATGCTTAGCTTGTCTTTTGATAAGACACAAGCATGAGGAAACTTGGTGAGGATCTAACTCACTTCTTGGTTGTAATAATCAACCAGGCTAGCATCTTAACCCCCTGCACCACGAAACCCTGATGCTGAGAGATCTTGTCTGAAGATCTTTGTGTATATTTTCTATGCATTTGTTGAAATAAAGAAAAATTGTTATTCATATATATATATATATATATATATATATATATCAAGAACACCGGATTATATATCTTACTGTTCTTTCTTTTTATTATAATGTGTGTGTGTGTATATATATATATATATTTTCCTCTTAGTTGTCATTTACTCTTTTTTTTTTTTTTTTTTTTTTTTTTTCCGATCTTTTGAACAGGAGTCGAGTTTTATCCCTTGTTTCCTGTTCAGGATTTAGTTTTCTGTTACTTCTAAAGTCTACTTCAACTTCATACATCTAATGTCTCTGCCTGAACTTGTAAATTTTATTTACTAATTTTTTTTTCTATTCAATAATAGATAGGTTCAACTATTGTCTGGTTCACACACTTTTCCTGTCTTTTGAAGAGTTGTTGTACCCTGTATAGGATCAGGTTTCTGGTTCCTTCTAAAATCTTTTCATTCTCTTTCATTCCATCTTAGTGACATTATTGCCTTGGGGGTGAATTGATTAAAAAAAAAAATTAATTTCTCATTCATATTAAATATAAAAAAGTAAATGTAGATTTTATGGTAAGTGCAATAAAATACATTTATCAATAATCATGTAACCTTTTATTAATTCACTTGTTCCATAGTTTAATGCTTCATCCATTAAATTGTAATGCTTAAAACAACTTCCCTAGATTTTCAGATTGATTTACAAATATTCAAATTTGAGGCATCTTATATTGTATAATCTTTGCATTTCAATGTGGTGTAATAGTTAGCAAGCTTAGCTCACTAGATTAATTATGACTGAATAGTGACTTTGATCCTCACCTGGTGCCTCATACTTTCAGCCTTATGCCACATCTAAGCTACACTTAGTGAATTGCCATATTTTATAATCTTCAAAATACTATGCTTAGAAAAAATTAAACATAGCTGCAATATGAAGCAAGTTAAAATTGCAATCTTTTAAATATTTTATTTCTTTATATAAATTTCAGCATCCCCTCTCCTTCATATGTATGTGTAGTTACATTAATATAAGCATCACTTTAATCCAATGAATTCCTAAAGGACAAAATACGTTCCATGAAAACTTTTTTCTACATTGTTATTAATTTTTCTAACATTGTTCTGGTATATAAAAATTTATTTCATTTTATCTCATATCCAGTTATAGAAATAGTTTCTTGGTGTAATTTTGTAGCATTACAAAACTATTATCTGCCCTTGCTCTCACTATAATTTATGCACATGTCAAAGGGTAAGAAATGCATCATATATCAGCATGTCTAGAGGTACAAAATATGCCACCTTGCCAGTTGGTAACAATTTCTCATAGCAACATCATGTCTACTTTCAACTTCCATTTTCTCATGCATCTTATACCAAGGCTACATCACTGACATAATGTATGACCAAGTCATCTCACCAGTAAGACCTCATTTCATATTTCTTTTCCATTTCTTTTCTTTGTCTTTTAATATATATTTGGTTTGTGACATGCCTAATTCTAGTTTCTGTAAATATTTAGTTTTTCTCTCAAATCTCACGTATTTGTTTTTATATATCCATAAATGTAAGTGTTACTATATTGCAGGTGTAAATCATGCTTTATGAGGAGTAAGATTTATTTCCACAAGTCATGCCAGTAATTTGAATCATTAAAAAAAAAAAAAAAAAAAAAACTGCTGTAGATTGAGATATCAAAATGGACTCTCCAGTAAAGAGTTGATGTCGGATGAATATTCTATACTGGAATAATGTTTAACTCTTTATCTGCAAACCTCTATAAAAGCCTTTACATGAAAAGACATTACTTTTTCTTATCGAGAAGCAATCTACACATTGTAAAAGTAGCTCATTGATTTTCTACGGTCTGGCTGCTTGTTCAGAAATCTGATCCTATGCAAACGTTCTTCAGTGACTCTACAAACAATGTTTATTTTTGGCTGCTGCCATCACAAAGCAAGGTTTGGGCATTAAAGATATAGAAAGGAAAGGATAAAATTTTTGCTCTATAAATCATTAAGACAAGTTGCCTTTTTTTTTCTTCTAAAAGCTGAAAAATTCCAAAAATATTCTCATAAAATTTATACAGCTTTCATCAACTTTGTAAGCATATATATATATATATATATATATATATATATATATATATATGAGAGAGAGTAAATATCATTGAAAACTCACCAAGAGTCTCTACCTACCTGATCATGACTTAAGAATGTTGAAAGCTTGGAGTATATTTCTTGTACTTCTGAAATAAAATTTGGACAATTTGATGGAATTCCGTCCTTGACAGAGAAGGATTATTCATAATTTGGAAAAGTCAATCAGTAAAATTAATCAGCACAAAATGTTTGCTGATTTTAATAATATTTGCCTGAAAGAACATTTGTTGCTTAAATATGCAGAATATCTGTCTCTCATATATATATATATATATATATATATAGTTATCCACACTGTTTAGCTCATCAGTGTGGCTAGACATCCAATTGCTTCAAGCCAGAATTGAAACCTGACTGATTCGGCAACAGTTGGAGATTTCCCCCAAGCCATCAGAGCATGGTTGAAAGAAAGGCGAATTTTTACATACTTACTCTGTGAATAAACATTCCAATGACTGACAGTGTTCAATTCAGGGAAGGGAAGTAATATTAGTAGTAATAGTCATTGTTTACAAATTCACACTTATCTTCCAAGAGTGCACAATTAAATTTAAGTTTTTCGGATGCGTATATATTGTTATCCACAGACATTTTCGCTGTTTCACAGCTCATCAGTGTGATTAGACATCTGATTGCTTCAAGGCATGATCGAAACCCAACTAATATACATATTTCTTTATTAAGATTTCTTGAATGTGAAGCCTGATGAACAATATATGCTGTTTAAAACCAAAAATAAAAATGGGGCTTATATTTCAAATACAAGTATCCACTATTATAACATTTGAAGTAATAAAAATGTTGGATGAAAAATAAATCCATTAATCCTTTAGAATTGCTTTGTTTATGTTTTGGATATGAAACTTGAGTAGATATGGGCTTTCAAGAAAAATAATCTGGATGAGGAAGTGTGCTTTCTATAGAAAGGGAAAATAGAGCCTTGCAGGATTGTGATGCTCTCTAGAAAGGAGGACACGGGTTTGAGCCTTGCCTGAGAGCACATTCTCTTTATTGAGAGTTCTTGAATGTACTAGTGTAGGCAGCAGGTCAATAGACAGAAATAATTCAGTTTAAGAACAAAAATAAAAATGGGGCATCTATTTTAGCTATGAGTATCCACTGTAATAATATATATATAAAGGGTGTTCCAATAACATGGACAGATTTTAAATGTGAATTAAGGTTAAGCATCTAATGATTTTTTTTCATTTTCTTTCAGATTTAACAACTTAAGTCTTTGGCAATTTCAACCATAGAAAGATTAACAATCAAACAGCGTGTTAAAGTTTCAAGAGTGCAATTGGAAAAATTGTTCGTAAATTCAAACGGACTGGGTCAGTGGCAGATGCGAAAACACCATTCTATGCTCGTTTACAGCATTCAGCTGAAAACATTGCTGCTGTGCATGAGAATGTGGCCAAAAATCCAGACACCTCTATTCTTCATTGCACGCAGGAATTGAACCTCTCCACAACATTGTTTCCAACTGCACTCTTGGTTGGTCGATTATGTTGACCAAAATAATTGCAAAGGGCACAAAATGCATTTCTGTTTGAACGTCCATTTTCATAATGGACTTTGATAATTTTAACAAGTTGTTTGATTGTTAATCTTTCCATGGTTGAAATTGCCAAAGACTTAAGTTGTCAAGTCAAGGTAGATCTGTGTTGTGGAGTGGATGTCACTGGGGTCGACACCGAAGGGAATGCCTTGTAAACAAGTTGAGGTAGGCTGAGATGACGGCAGATGTTGGGAGACTGAAGTGGTTGGTCAAGCCAGGAAGTAGTAACTGTCGTTGAGATGTGCAGTCATGTTGAGTGGTGGCAGTGAAGACAGTGGCGGTAGGAGTACTTTGTGTGGTGGCCAGTCCGCAACTCTGTTGTCATGGTGATGAGGTCATAGTGGTGGTAGCAGCAGCATCCTGCGTGACAGCTGGCGACTGCACCAGGCCACGACTGTCTGGTTGTCTTCAGAGCCTGCTTTTAAGCAGGTCTGGTAGTCTCAAGGGGAGTCTCTTTTACCAGTGGGAACATTCATGATTGGCCACTGCCAGAGTTCACTTTGTAGACCGATGTGGTGCATGGAGCCCAATGCGCAGAAAATGACTTTTTATTTCAACTTCTGCTTTTGTGGCACACATCTGGCTAGTGTGCAGAATGAATCAGAATGAGATCTAACTGTGACAGAGTATAACACTTCACTTAATCTACAGGGGTATATTGTTCTAGTTCCACTGCCCATGTCTAGGCATATCTCATCTAGTTCTTATTTTTAGTACTGCTCAGTTATTGCTTGCCTGATCCAGTTAATTTCCGGTGTAAGAAACTCCAAAACTTTTAAAAATATCACAAAGTTCCTCACGGGCATATGCTCAATGTTTCTTCATGTGAATCACTGGTTTTAAAAACCAGGATGTTGCTTTCTAGGTGCTGTATAAATCACGTTTGGGCATAAATATGTATATTGAACAGGATTCATTGCCAAAAATGAAATTACCATCTAATTAGTTACAGAACCTGTCATATTGATGAAATATCTCATCAGTCACTTCAGAACAATGTTTTGGCTCTGTTATCTTATGTGAGTATAATTAATGCAATTCATATTATAAACAGTGCATGTTTGTGTTGAATTGTTCATGTCTGATGTCTTACAAAAATATGCTGCCTTTTCGATTACTGCTAAAGTATGGCCCAACATTTGTTCCTGGCAGAAATATTTCAGTTTAATCTGGCCAGCTAATCTTGGCATAAGCTCTTTGCAATGTTTCTTGATAGTTTTATTGCCAAATACTTAGATAAAAAGACATTTTTTTCCTTCTTTGACTCATTATTTCTCTTCCAAAAAATAAAATCAATATTGGATTATTAAGGGGAAAAGTGGGGAGGAAATTCCAAACAAATATAAAATTTTCTCTCAACAAAGAGTTTTATTCAGAAACAGTGGTTTTAGCATTTAAATTGTAATCAAAATATTTTCCTCTTGTTTAGGAAAAAAAATATTAAAATATTTAATTGGTACAGTGTAAAAAAAGTAAATATATAAATAAACTAATTTCTATTTTAAATGTCAGATTATTTTTATTCTGTTCATATTCTTCCTTCATCTTTATATATATATATATATATCTTCTTATATTGAAGACAAGATATATAAATAGCATTCCATTATTTGTAAACTTTCCTGTTGATGAAATAGAATTTTTAAGTATCAACCCAACATTGATAGCAGACACAGAAAGGAAACTACAAGAACCCCTGGATGGATGGTAGAATAAGGTTTAGGTATGATAACAAAAGGACAAAATTTAGTAAGAGCTACAAAAGGAAGGAAATTGTGGAGAGCCATGATCGCCTACACCCGAAAGGGATATGGCACATAGAAAAAATAAAATTGGCTGTTTTGTGACTAAATAGCTTACAGATTATTTTTGAGATTTATATACTGTGTATGGTTGAGTACGAACAAATGAAAACACCAAACTACTGTTGGTGAGATGGAAAAAAATATATGTTAAGTTAAAATTCTCTGTATTCCTGGTATAATGGACTAAGCGGAATGTCTCTTTGTGGGCAAGAGAAGCAACCTGGGGAATTGGTAGTGTATGAGCCTGCTGTTGATACTTGAGTCAAGTTGGTTGACCCAGAGCTGCTGGTGAATTTGGTGACTGCCTACCTACTGCCTTAAGTGTTATAAGTGGATCCTTTTTAAGTAGTCAGGTGGATACATGACTTAGCTTTTTTTATGTCATACTTTTGCTTTTGTTGCTATATTCATGATTGGTTCCAATGTTTAAATTGTATTTTATATTTTGAGGGGATTTATTTTGTGTATTAGATACTCTGAGCTCCTGAACAGACCAACTTTTTTTTATTTTTAATTTTGTTTCTATAGGGATCTCATCTGGCTGACAGGTTTTGATGTGGAGTGAACCAGAAAAAGATTTAATTTGAAATGTAAACAAAGCAATTTCTAAAGAGTTAATGGATTTATGTTTAATCCAAAATTTTTATTAAAATATGATTTGCATATGAAACCGAGTAGATATGGGATTTCAAGAAAAATATCTTAGTGAGGAAGTGTTTTCCTTAAAAATGGAAAATAGAGCCTTGCTGTACTGTGATGCTCTTTGTAGATGTGGTAAAGTACACTGGATCAAACAGTGGTTCTTCCTACAAAGGGAGATGCAGGTTTGATTTCTACCACAAAGCACATATTTTTTCTCTAAAATTTTTTTTATTTCTCTAATATGCAGGGAGGCTAATGTAATAATACATGCTGTTTAAAGTAAAAATAAAAAGGGGCAGTCTATTTCAAATACAAAATAAATAAATATTCAGTATAATAACATTTGAAGTAAAAAAAAAAAAAAATTATCCACACTTTTGTCAAATCTTTAGGTTTGTCTCGCTGCCTTCTGCTCATACATGCTTATAATTGGTACTATTGTTATCACGTGACTGAAGTTTGATCTTGATCACTGTTTTTTTTTTTTTTTGCTACTGTTACAGTGTAAACATAGCTGCTCTGCTAGCAGTGTTCACCAAGGGGAAACAAAGCAGTGAGCTGAATCTGTAGAGCACATGCTACCTCATCTTTGATAACTTGTCAGTTTGCCATTACTATCTCTTGAGTTTGCTGAATCTTCTTGTTAGTGGTGGAGGTTGATGAGTGTTCGGCTCCTTCTTCATGCATTACATTTGTCTGACCACTTTTAAACGTCTTGATCCACTAATACATACTTCTGCAGGGTGGTGAACTGCTGGCATATTGTGTTAAAAACCTCTGAATTTCAGCCCCTGACACAAGAGAAATCAGATCACTGCTCTTTGTTCATCCTTTAGTGGCCACTGTAACAGCAGCAAGAAAACTGTCATGATCATGTGGTCATAACAGTACCAACTTTAAGCATGCATGAACAGAAGGCAGTGTGACAAACCTAAAGAATATTGTTCTCTTCGGTATTCAAATAGGTTCACCTGTGTAAGTGGCATTTAAGAAGTAACAGTAAGGATTAAATGTTGTCTTAAATTATATCAAAATATCTTGCATTAAATAGTGGTAATAATTGAAATTGCCAAAACCAGAAGATACACTGACTTTCTAGGTTTTGTTTATTTGTGTATATAATGACATCAAACATGTTTCATTGAATATGACAGACAAGGAAAATTTGAATTTTTTATTTAATTTTTTTAATATTTTTACATTTTTTTTTTGTTTGGTGGGAGTAAGGGGGTGTAAGAACCGTCCATAGTATCTATTGTCCCATGTGATATCAGCCAATTCTTTAGCCATTTTCAAGGGGGTTTTGTTAAGTGCTATTAATTTCTGTTCATGTTTGTCTGTTTAAGATGTAGTTTTTATTGTCTAAATTGGTTTATTTTGAGCTGCACAAGTTCAGCATGGTTAGAATTCTATTTTTTTTAAAAAAAAACCTTCAATACACAATACTGTTGCTGAATAAAGTGACATTTATGCTGGGTGCCAGATGTTTTATATAAATGGTCTCTCTCACAGCAAGATCTTTTCAGTAACGGGACATATATAAGATGCTAGCTTTATCAACAACCAGAATTTTCCTTATGGGTTGTTAGAAATTGTGGATGACTAATTGCCTTTTTATAGCACATTGGTCAGATGAGTGACACATGAAACGGCTGCTCAAGGAGTTGGTGGTACAATATGCTATATTGGTCATCATTAGTTTAGACTTGATGGGGTTATTTTGATTAGTGACATGGCATCAGTGATAATGATATCTATAAAGATATTTTGTGTTGCCTGTACTCGAGTGATTTTTTTAACAGGTATTGTTCTTACTTGGGTTTTTGTATCATCTTTTATTAACACCACAGTTAATTAAACACAAGTGAAATAATATAGATATAATTAAATAGAAACAGCAAATTTCAGTTGTTTTCTTACAATCAATCATTTATTTTCTTGAGCTCATTTCTTGATCATCTAATATCAAAGTGTATTTTTCTCTAACAGTGAAGTTGAAAAAATGAAATATAATTTCTGAATTTATATTTTAATATAGACTGAATGAACTATTTAATGTTAGATTGTGAAATTAAATGTTTTTATGTAAAGTACTTTAAGAGTACTGTAAAATGGTTATTTTTCTATTTTAGCCAAATATTTAAAAAACTAAATAGTAAAGAATTAAGAAAGTGTAACGTAAAGCAAATTATTACAGTGACCCTAACCATCTTAACAGCCACTGGCAGACTGGTCAAGGTGTCAGATGGCAAGTGGGTCCCTAATGGAGTGGGACACATATCGAATAAAAATGCAATGAAGAAACACAGAAATGTTTTTGTAATAAAAATGGATAAGATCTTTATAAAGTCACCTGCACACTATCAGTTACTCAATTCCAATGTGAAAGGACATTTTCAAAGCTAAAGATCATAAAGACAAGGTTAAGTATTTGGAATCCTACATGTTGCTATCCATTGAAAATGAATTGTTAGATGAATTGGATGTAGAAGCAGTTAATCTAGTGAACATCGATTGCTTTTAATATGTTGGATTGTATGCAATGCTCTATAGTGTTTTTGAACTATATGCTAATGTGTAAATTGTGCTGAAAACTTTAAAAAAATATCAACCAATTACTTTAAATTAAAAAAATAAATAAAAAATTGAAGTATAACATTCTCCATTTATATTTGGTATCTACTGCCAGTAATATGTACAGTACATGTAACACTGTAATAACTATGAAATACATTTTTTTTTCTTTCACAAAAACGTTTTACTGTTTATGAAAATTAAATGGTAGCTGTGGGTGGGCCCCTTTTGTCTCCTGGCAACCAAAGTTTTAGACCCAGTCTAACACTGTTAACAGCAGAGATAAAAGGTTTAAGATGAGAATGTAATGGAGATTGCTTTACTAACCATTCTCTTGTTTAAAGGTCAAAGTCTTTTTTGCCTATTGAATTCTTGAACTTTCTCAAACTCAAGCGAAGCTGTAGTTTTTGATTTTGGTTTTATTGTGCCAATTTATTGTAATCAGACTAATTTTAATGGTTTTTTTTCCATGAGAATGAAAATCTAACAATATTACCATGGATCATTAAAAAAAAAAAATCTTAAAAAAATATGGCAGAAAAAGAAATTGTTTCTCTTTTTCATTTTGCTGTTTTCAGGTTGAAAAAAAAATTTAAGACAAACTTTAAAAAAAATCTTCTCAGAAGAGACTGAAGTGACCTATAAGAATGTTTGCATTTTCTTTCTAGAACTGATTCTTATCGTATTTTTTCGCCTTCCTCCCAGGATTGCTCAAGGCAGAGAGAATCACAGAGAAAAGGATTGATGCACTTTTGGATAGATAGAAAAAGTCAGTTCATTGGTGAAATGTTGAGCAACTGAAAAGATCAACTTGTCACTGTTGACATTGAAGATATCTTGAACTTTTTATCTACACTAAATAGACTAATTAGTCCAATACAATGTTGTATGTTTGGATGATGTTTACTTTTGATAATAACCAGACTCATGTAAACATTCTACTGAGAAGTAGATTGTTATGTCTTTCATCAGTTACTAATAAAAAACAAAATAGAAATGTATGCATGTAAGTAGATCATTGAAATTAGTGGAACAAAATAAGTTCTGCTTTATTTTTTTCAATAAAACAGGAAACCACTTAATAACATCTGGCATGTCTGGGTTGGAGCTATCTAGTCTTCACTTTCCAAATTATGATAGTCCAGAAATTTCTATGCAGCCTTGTCTGTGATTAATCATCTTTTATTCTGCGACTCTTATCGCATAGATGAAGTGTTACAAGTCTTTTGCTACTCTATTGCTGTTTCCATGGCACATGTTCTGACAAGCTACTTTCCTTAGCTCCATCAGTTCTGACCTTCAAAGCTAAAATCTGGCATACCACATACACTGGGAAAAATCATCCTCATTATGAAATTCTATTTGTAAAAAGGAAGTTCTATTCAGACAGCTTCTTCCCAAAGACCTGCTATTTTGTTGAACAAACTCCCAAGGGGATGCTTCTCTGATCATTACAGTCCTATATATTCTAATAATCTATACTTACCACCTCCTCCTAGGTTCATACGGCAATCTAATTTAGTAACTCTCTACCTGCTATTTTGTGGAACAGACTCCCGAGCGGATGCTTCCTTGATCATTACAATCCTATATATTCTAATAAACTACACTTCTTACCTCCTCCTCTTAGGTTCATACAACAATCTCATTTAGTAACCCTCTACTTGCTCTAGGGCCTTGTATTGGATGAAAAATTATTTAAAAAAAAAATAGTAGGGCATAATGGCATTGACTAAAGATAATTTGCAAGGAAGTGGTTTCTTTTGAGCATTTGAACATATTTTCTTTCTTTCTAATTTTTTTTTTTTTTTTTTTTTTTTTTTTTTTACAATTACCTATCATCATCATCATCAGTTGGAAAGCCAAGTTCAAGTTTCAGTTGGTTTCATTACATACCCTTATGCTTAAATGCTCTTGGGAAAGGTATAGATCCATCTCTCATCCCTCCAGCTATGGGTTGAATAGCAGGACAGTCTAGGTCCTATAGCTTTGGTTGGCAACCGGGCCGGGCCATCACAGAAATGGCAATTTACGTCAGAAAAATCTAGTTAGTTATGAATCAAGAGACATTATTGCCCAAGCATGCATAGTGTATGACTCTTAACTGATTGACAAATCAGCATCAGTATTAAAAAATATCATGAAATATATTCTGAATTCTTAATGTTACTTTTATTTTCCAGAATCGGAATGACCAGTATCGGCCGATCGATATGTACAACGATAACCGCAGTTTCACTGAATATGAAGATAGTGTAACTTCAGATAGAAACCAATTTTTCCATGAGGCTGACAATATCAGTCAGTCAGTGATGTCCTCATTACGAGGTGTCAGCCGTGATAGCTTCTGCACATCAAACGTTCACATAGCAGAGGATCCCATGGAACTTCTTGAATGTGGAGAGATGACTGAGGATCATGAAGCGTATTATCAGGTGGAACCTGTACAACGCACTGTTGACTCAGCAGGAGCTGTGTCAGTGGACACACAAGACAGTGGATTATTTAAAGATGCCCCATTGCCATGTGGAAACATTCAGTTTTGGTCAGAATCTATGGAGCAAGCAGAATTTCAGGTTAGTGGTTTTTACTTTTTTGTGATTTCTGTTTTTCGCTGTTTTTCACTGTGATTTCCATTTTTTGCTTTCAATTCCATTTTTCGTTGTGATTTCAGTTTTTTGTTGTCTTTGTTGCAATTTCTGACTTTTGTTGTTTTTGTTGTGCTTTCTCTTTTTGTTTAAAACAAAAAAGAAATTTAAGTAATGTGCAGACAAGTGTTTGATTGTAATATGCTCAATTATCACAAAAGAAAGACATTTTATTTTTGAGATTTTATCTAGTAGTAAAATTGCTCTGCAAATATTTACAAGAATGTATAGAATAAACATTTTTCAATAAACATAAACTGATATACTGTATAATGTATAAAATTTGAAGAAATTCAGAAACATTTTAAATTTAAAAATAATTATTTACTGTTAAGGAATTATGTTTTTAAAATAGCAATGCATTAAAACCAAATAATTTTATACAAATTTTCTTTGTTTAATCAGGCCAATCAGGTTTTAGTGGGTCTGGGTACTTAACTCATGTGGGGGTGTCCAAGTAAGAATTTGTACACCAAAATTACCTTACATCATTTTCACAGAGGGCACAGGAGAAGTAACTTTTGGTGTTCACAACAGGCACCCTCTTGGCAATGGGTTCGTATTTAGTTCCCAATAACTAATAAAATCACAAATCTTTGTTGATTTTCTAAGTACTACCATATGTACTTGTGTATAAGCCAACTTCATGTCTAGTGTGAACTCTGAATTTTTTTTTTTTTTTTTTGTATGAAAAATTTTTCAGAAAAACTTTACCTCTGTATAGTGCAACAAGTCACTGAAAATACATGATTTTTAACCTCTTCAAAAATTACCTGTGTATATTGTGACTGCCTATATTTTTTGTTTTTGCTTAAAAATGATTATAAAAACCTTGCACTATACATGAATATATACAGTAATTAACAGTTGTCTAAAAAATTCAAGATGCAGAATTATGATTCTTTGAGAAATACTTTTTTCATGTTCTTGATGTTGTTACTTCAGTTCTTTAAGAGTGTAATCTATGAGAAAACAGTGAGAAAAAAAAAAGTCTATTTCTTGAGAGAATGGCAATAAAAAAATCATCAGTAATATAGTATCTAGATCTCTCCGTTTCAGTAGACGAAAGCATATCTCCACCCATTTATCCAATTTATGCACAGAGAATATTAATTACTTCCTTCAAAGTTAGTCAACATTTAATGAGTAATTCAAACTAACATCTATGCTGATGATACAACTATTTACTTCTGTCTTAATGATGTCTGATTGGTTTGATAAGGTCAAATTTGCAGCTGATCTAAAAAATGACCTACAATCTGTTGTTAACTGGGGCAAGAAATGGCTTGTTAATTTTAATGCTTCCAAAATGAAACTGCTTTCTTTTAATCATTTTTTTTTTGCCTTCCATTGGTATGGCTGATGCTAAAATCCAGGAGAGTGACTCATTCCACCTTCTCTGGCTTGGTCTACTGCCAGGAAAGTTTGTTCACTGTGTCATGTTAGACATTTTTCTTGCCGGAATGTATCTTACATATTTATAAGTCTTCCATGTATTGAATATTGCTATTACATTTGGTCTGGTGCTTCTGGTATGTATTTAGAGATTCTTGATGAAATCAAAAGAAGACTACAATCTTCTTGGTCCTGATCTGGCATCTCAGCTTGTCACTTTCCCACTGCTGCAATGTATCTTCCCCGTTCCTTTTCTATAATGATTTTCATAGTAATTGTTCTGATACTTTACTCTTTAGTACTTTGACTTTACAAATTTAAGTACAGTATGAGATTGAAACCTATGTCTCATCATTTTACAGTTGAAATGGCTAGGTGTAACCATAAGTTTTATGCTAGCAGTTTCTTTTATTGAACTTCTCACTTGTAAAACTATTCTGGCTTCTTGCTTTCTAGTTAACTTTGATCTTCAAAAATTTAAATGCAGTTTCAAACATTATCTTTTATCTTAATTCTTGTTCTTATATTGTTCTCTCTCCTTAATAATATTTTTCTTTTTCTCATATTCTTTTACATTCAGTAACTTCTTGCATCTTTATTGCCTTGCTTGGGCTTAATTGATTAAAAAAAAATAACATCCTGATCTTTATTGCTTTTTAATGTAATCTTACAGCTATTCATGTCCACAACCTTCATCACCAAATGTTGCATATGTTAAGATATTTTACTTTACAGGAACTTTGAACTAAACACATAATAATTTACAGCTTATGATGCTCTAATTTCTTTTGTTCAGTTCCAGTGACTTTCTTATGCATTAGACTCTAGACCCTTAGGTGCCTAATATAGGGGAGGTGGGGATTTTAAGAATTGGGCTGATTTTGAATTTAATAAATAGGGTGGTTTGAAAGGGTCAGGAAGGGTTGGAAATCTTCTTTACCTCCCTTCTATTAGGTCAGGTGTTCCCAACCTTTTCTATGCCTTGCCCCCCAAGAAAATGATCTCACCTCCACTATATATATATATATGTGTGTGTACACACACACACACACACACACACACACACACACAAAAGTAATATCTCATATGAAGATGAAGAAGGCAATTTATACTCAATTTGAGCAACAGATTTATTTAAGCTAATTTTTGAATGGCATGGAAAGGAAGAAAAAATTAGAAAACCATTATAACTTAAATACAAACAAATAGTACAAGAAAATGAAGCTTTTCATTCAATGTAAGTGTAAATTAAACAATTTCAACAAAACTAAAATCTAACATTAAGAAATTCACATCAAAAAATGTAAAATTTAAATCTAATGACTTTTTTATTCCTGTTTCTTGGATATGATTTTGTCAAAATGTGGTACTTTGTTGCTGATAGCGATCCGCATGTCTGCCTGTGGATTCATGCGATTTCTAGATTTTTCTTGATTGACAAAAGAGAACTAAATCCAAACTCACATAAGTATGTGATCGCAAATGGGATAAGAACACCAAGTGCTTTTTCACAAAGTCTTGGAAACACATTCATTGCTGGACACCAATACTCTTCCAAAGTCTTGCTTTCAAAGTGCATTTCAAGAGCGCGATTTGTCTGCAAATCAATAAGATCTTCCTTCAGCTTGTCATCATCCAGCATATTATCCAAATTGTAGGAGTATGGTTTCATGATCCATTCTCCTGAAATCTTCAGTTCTCCAGCTGCAAAATATCCATCAAATGATTTTGACAGCATTTCCAAAAGATCCACAATATCTTCACGCACAGTAGGAATTAAGAGATCTATTATCATCAACAATTTCTTCAAGTGATGGAAATTTGAAAGATTATCTCTTTCCACCTGTCGACACCAAAGAGGTAACTTTTCTTTGAAAGCTTTCAAGTTTTATGAACATTTTAATATGTTCATATCTTTTCCATGAAGAGAGACACTCGGTTCATTCATATAAGTGAAAATGTCAACCAAATAAGCCAGCATTTGCATGAAATTTTGTGATTCCAATTCACCAACCAGAACATAGTCACATTCCTCCAGAAAAAACTTTGATTTCTTCCTGCAGTTCATGAGAGCCAGCAGACTCCCTTGTAGAAAAGCAAAACTATATGTTCATTTCCCAGATCTTCACAAAACAACTTAAAGATTCAGTGGCTTAGAACACAACTCCTAATCCAGTTGATGATCTTTACACAAGTGTCTAGTACTTTTTTCAACCTTGGAGACAATGTTTTTGCTGCCAAAGCATGACGATGAAGGAAACAGTGGGTGACTTGCAAGTACGGAATCTCCCTCTTCATCAGTGCAGAAAATCCAGATTTATTCACTAGCATTACTGGAGCACCATCAGTGCACACAGAACCAATAGTTTGGATATCTAAATCATGTTTGGCAAAGGAGTCTTTGATAAACTGATACATATCTTTTCCCTGTGTGGTTGTTTTTCAGCTCTTCACAAAATTGGAAATCTTTTTTCACAATACCATCACTGACATACCTAACCAATGCAATGAGTTGACTTCAGTTTGATAGATCAGTTGATTTATCCAACTGGAGAGAGATTTTCAAAGAACTAGACCTAACATCTGAGATAACTTTATCCAAAATATCATCAATCAAATCACCAATTTGATTGTGAATGACATTATTTGATAGCGGCACTAATTCAAACGTTTTTCTTGCTTCTTGGCCCAGAACAGTTGTTGCTATTTCTAATACACATGTTTTGATCAGTTTTTCTGCAATTGTATGGGGCTTCTTGGACTTGTCTACTTTATATGCCACTTGGTACAAAGCCATTAGCAGTGGTTTGTTAACAGAAACGAAACCTAATCTTGGAAGGGTTCCTTGAGATTGAAAACGGGCTCTTTTAGTTTTCAGTGATTCAAAATCATGGCCTTCAACACCACCTCCACCGTGCTTGTTGCTGAAGTGCTCTTGCAGTTTTGATGGCTTCATATTTACATTGGGAAACACAACATTACAACGTATACACTGGAGTTTTTGCAATTCATCATTTCCCATGTAAGTGAAACCAAAGTGCATATAGTTATCATTCCATTTCCTTTTTTTTTGACATGATGAAGGGTTAATCTGTAAAAGAGACAGAAAAGATGAAAAACTCATCAGTCTAATAACTACAATATAATCACCAATGTAATAACCAATATAATAGAATATGGCATCCATCAAATTTGGATTCTAGAGATGATTCTGAAATTAATGAAGTAAAAAAAAAAAAAAAAAAAAAAGGCTCACTCCCTTGGCAACCCGACTATAAACAGTAACTGGCAGGAATCAACGTCACCTATTTTTGGTTGTTAATTTGAATGCTATCCATATTATTTTATTACTGCTACACGGCTAATTTAACAAGTCATTTTCTCTTCTGCTACTGATAATTCAGTTAAAGGTATCAGCAAAAAAATAAAAAATAAAAAAATAAAGAAATAAATTTGAATGTTTAACCATTAAAATTTAAACATTTAAATTTATTTATTATTTTTGCTAAATTGCCACATCTAAGGTTTCGCACCACTTAAGAGGTGATCTTGCACCCCCGGTTAGGAACCACTGTATTAGGTGCTAAAGTGTAAACAGTTTAATTGCTATACAATTATTTATTTCTTGGATAGTCTCTCCCTTCTGTGCCCTCTATGACTTGTGTACAAATGAGCAATAACTCAACTCTTGAAACTTAATGGAAATGTCAAAAGAAACCACCTTACCAGATATAACATTCAATTGATATTTATTAGAAACTAGACTAGCTTTGCATATTGATAAAGATATGCTTGAATAAATCAAGTCCTGATCAATGATACACTCAGTATATGAATTGACCTCCAAACTCTGCATGTCCCTGATAAAGTATGAAAAAAAAACAAAAAGAAAACAGGAAATAAAAATGCTTATACAATTGAAAATTGTTAGTTTAAAGAGTATCATTTATTATTGTGCCTGAGTTTCTGGTTCTAGAATTCAAGTAAGCAGAAAAATAGCTGAGCAATTTTCATCTGCCATCATTGTGCATGCTTAGTTAACTTTTGAAGTACATTATATCTGTATAGACAACCAAAAGAAGTGTCCTTTGGTATTTATAACTTGTAAAACTAAAGGAAGGAAGAAGTCTTTAAGTTCAACATCAATTATACTGTCTCTTTCTCATCTATCTTAAAGAAAAAATGTCATCATGTAGGTCATAGTATCAAGATTAGTGGAAGTGACAAATAGTCCTTGTACATGTGCACTTATAAGTGGAGACTTTCTTTCGCTTATATAATATTTAGACAATCTTCTGTGTGAGATTAATAAGCTGTTAACATTTGACATTTAACCTTTGTGAGGAATCAAGTTTCTTTTTTTATTTTGATAGATTAAGTTTTAAACTTATCTACCAAATGTAGACCCAGAATATACTATGATGATAATAATCTATATAATAAATGCAAATGTTGGTGTGTCACTGTGTCATACTTTTTCAACTTAAAGGGACACAACTCTCTAACTTTAAATAGCTCATTTCAAATGAAAAAATTACTGTTCTCAAATTATAGTGTTTCAAAATGAAATTGTCCATGTTTTCAACTTTACTCCTAGAGGCCGTAGCCCAACATATCATAGAATTTTGGAATCAGACTGAGTCTGTGAGCAAATTAAAAATATTCCAGGCCAGATATGGACCTGCAATCCTGAAATCCAAGTTTTCATTACTGCAATTGTCTTCAGTGGGTTTTTTTTCTTCTTTATATACACATGATTTTTTTTGTATCAAATTTTTTTTCTATGATAACAATTTTTATTACTTTGAAATTAATTGCGAAATTCAGCAAAAGTCACCCATGTATTAAAAATAATTGTTTGTACAGAAAGTAAGGACGTATGTACATCATATTGTCTTTAAATTAAGTGATAGCAGAAGAATTATAGTTGAAATTTTAAAAGGTAGGTTTAAAGATTAATGCAATACTTAAATGCAGCAATCAATCTTGAGTTCTTCTGCAGTTAATTGTTGCCTCTCTATTTATTGTGATGAAGGCTTAATCGAGAGCCTTCCACAGGAGCTAGTTTAAATGCCACCCAATAGGGTGGCTTTTAAGCTAGTTTTACATATATCAATACATATATTAAGGTGAGCAGATTATTGTCAATAATAATGCTCAATAGATATCTAGAGCAAAAATTAACAAATGAGTTCCTGATACTTATCTAAGACTGAATAAAAGTTTTATGATGTTAATGCTCCTCATGGTCAGTTGAGAAGAATTGTATTATTAGCAGTGTATATATTTTTATAATTGTTTATTAAATATGCTAACTAATTTTTCAAACTTGTAATTTTTTTATCTTTACAAAAATACCTTTTTAGCAATGAGTGATTTTTTTTATTTTTTTTATTTAGGCTTTTTCATTTATTGTAATGATGCCATGGATTAACTGTTTCTGTATCTTCTTTGATATGCTGTGTTCATTCAGGATGTTGGTGATCGTAGATCTCCACAATTTCTTCTCCTTTGTAGCTCTTAATAAATTTTATTTGTTTGTTATCTCTCCTAAACCTTGCTCTGCCATCCAGTTACTAAAGCTTGCTAGGTAGGTTATGCATTGTTTCCCTCTATCCCTCTTGACTTCAATCTGTTCTGTGAGTATCAAATTTTCTAAGCCCTCTTTCCTTGTTATGTGTCCTAGAAATTTCAACTGCCTCTTCCTGATGTTAAGTAGAAGTTTCCTTTTTGTTCCCATTTTCTCTAAAACTTTATTGTTGCTCACATGATTGGTTCATGTTATTTTCAGCATCCTTCTGTAAAACCACATTTCTGTTGACTCAAGTCTCTTCTTCATCTTTGAGGAGATAGCCCAGCATTTACTGCCCTATAGGAGGATTGATATTACATAATAAGTGCTTGTTTCTTTGACTGTTTCTAAAAATTGTTGCTGAAAATGAATGTGGACAAATATGAATAATGAAATATTTAATTTTGAATGAACAGTGATTGTAAAATAAACATTTTTAAAAAATCTTCTTTGCTTTTTAACAAAATATTTCTATTTCTTAATACTTTGCTTAGTTTTTTTTGAAGGCATCTTTTACTATTCCAATGTGACTTTGGATTTCAGTGTTGTATTTTTTGTTATCTGTCAAAACATTTCCTAGATTTTTAAATATTTGTACTCATTTGATTTTGGTATCTCTGATTTGTAATTTGCAATGTTGGGCTGTTCGTTTTTGCTGCCAACCACACATTCTCTCTTTTTGCATTTGATTTTTATTCCTTTCTTCTTGCTTTCCTTAACTACTTTCTGTAGGAGTTCTTGTAGTTTCCTTTCTATATCTGCTATAAACACTGTATCATCTGCATATCTTATGATGTTAAGATTGTGACTACCAGTAAATAATCCTAGTAGAACTTTTAATTCTCTCAGAATTGCCTAACTGTTTATTTTGAGAAAAATTATTCTTTAAGATTTATCATACCTAAAAATATATTGCACCCTGTATATGAGGGTCATTCAAAAAGTTTTAAACCTCACCCAGAAGGTGTTGGAGAAACAAGACAATTCTTCACTATTTTCAATATAGTTCTCCTTAAGATCAATACTCTTGGTCCAAAAATGCTTAAGCATTGCAATCCTATCATGGAAGAAGGTGGTGTCTTGGTATTCCAAAGGCTCCTCTACAGTATATATGATCTCATCATTGTTTCCAAAATAGTGACCATGCAGGATTTGAGTTTAGGAAACAGGAAGGAATCAGATGGAGCTAAGGCTGATGAATGAGGAGGATGGGATAGCAAAGCCACAATTTGCTAATTCGGCTAATGCAACCTGAGCAGTGTGAATGGGCACATTACCCTGAAGTAAGAGCACAGCTGCTCTCATCTTCCCTCTGTGTTTTTGACTTGGTTGCTTTCTTCACTTGTCTTAATTCTGATGCATAGTACTGTCCATTAATAGTTTTTCCCCTTTTCCAAGTAGTCTATCATGATTAGGCCTTCAGAATAATAAAAAAAAAAACACAAGCTATTATTTTGCCAACAGATGCTACCTGCTTGAACTTTTTGTGGGTGGAGAACCAGTGTTTCCACTGTTTGCTTTGAATCTTTGATTCAGTTTCAAAGTAGTGAACCCAAATTTCATCTTGAGCTACTAACCTGCAGGGGAAATTCTCAGGATCATCCTGGAAGCAAGTCAGAAGAGCCATTTTCAGCTTCTGTTATGGTGTCAGCATTCTTGGGACCCATCTTGCAGACAGCTTGCTCATCTCCAAGATTTCAGTTAAGAGAGGAAGGTGTCTGTCATTCAAAACCATACAGTGAGTTGCATCAGCTTGTTCATCAGTGTTTGAGGTTTATTGGACAACCTGACCAAGGGTCATCTTTTGTGCTGTCTCTACCCAGCTTGAATTCCGCAGCCCACTTCTTCACACTTGCATCGAAAGGGGAATCCTCAACTAGCATCTTCATGGATTTCCTTGGGTGTCATACATTTTCTTTTGCAGATACTTTGACTGCTCGGGCTTCTGTTTTGTCCATTTTTAGATTTGTTGCACACCTCTCACTTTGTAGGGTCCCTATCTGCACAGAAATTAAGACGGAAACCTGAATTAGTTTCTCTAGTTTTATAAGAAATGTTCAGCTATGGCTCTTCTTTCTGGGTGAGGCTTAGAACTTTTTGAATACTTACTAATAGCATATCTGATATTCATTTTTTGTTTATTGAATTGTTACAGTTAATATTTTTCTATATTGTTGAAAAATATAAGAAGGCTATAAAAACAAGCTGAAAGGACTTTTGACAATATGATGAGTACTTCAGCATTGATCTTAGATAAAAATAAAGACCTTATCAAAATCTTACTTAAGAGGTATTATGCTCTAAATACATTTAATGTTAAAATCCCATAAGCTAATTAAAGAGCATTATTTTAATTCTTTTTGTTTGAAAGTATTGTGAGCTACATTTATGAAGCCGAGGAGAATGAGTCTTATTTTAGTTATTTCTCTTCTTTAAACATTTGTTTATTTACTTAATTATTTTTTAATGGTTGCTTCTGGAAAATTTGGTCTTAAATCTCTGGAAATTTGTTTTAAGAATTGTAAATGTCTGGAAACAGAAATCAGATTTATACTAGGAATAAACGTCTTGATGGTTAGGAGAGTGTTGAAATAAAGTTTTAAATACTGACAAGTTATACTACTAGGGGGCTACTGGAAGTGAAAGAGAATGAAAAGATTTTAGAACGAACTGTCAACCCAATTCTAAACAGTGTACAAGGGATAAACTATTACTTCTGTTCAAAAGATTTGGGAGAATTGTGAAGAAAAAAATAGTAAATAAAATTTCAGAGGTCAGGCAGATCTGTTAGACATAGAGAGTTTAAGTAGACTTTAGAAGGAACCAGAAACCTAATTCTAAACAGGAAACAAGAGATAAATCTCTACTCCTGTTGAAAAAAACCAGGAAGAGTGTGAACTGTATAATAGGCAAACCTATCTATTCCTATTGCTTAGGTTAGAAGCAACTTTCAAGGTCATCAGTAAATTTTAATGACTTTTTACTTTTTTTTTTTATTATAGAAACCCACCTTTAAAAATGGCTTAATGCATATAGAGAAAGGAAAAGAACTGTAGAAATGTATTATTTTATCATGCAATTCTAAATCCTTTTCCAAAAAATCTAAAATCCATCTACATTTTCACTGAATTGTAGAACAATATAAAAATCTGTAACCTTGGCAGAGGGAGAAAATAATTCTAAGATCTTTAAATTGCTATTTATTTAAAATTTAATAAAAAAACAATGTTTATTTTTAGAAATATTTTATGGTCTAGGGCAGTGTTACTCAACTAGTGCACTAATGTGCCCTTAAAGGTAGACAGGTGTGCCCCAAGTTAACAAGAGTAATTTCTGAATTATTTTTATATTTTAAAAACCTCTTTATCTTTAAAAAGCTAAAAGATGCCAAGCATATGGCTTCCATGTCTGTTTGTCATTTGATATTGTAAACTAGATACTAGGTTCCTTAATCTTTAAGGAGCGGATGATCCTTTCCCATTTGCCTTCCTCAAGGGATTTAAATCAATCATTATTGACTTCTCTAAAGAAATCACAGCAGATTCTTCATAAATCCCTTTAAATGAAAACTGTACTGCTACTCTTCTTTGGGAATGCTAAATCAAAATTTCAAATTTCATTAAGTTTTCCATATTACAATTTAAAGTGCTCCCCAGAAGTTTAGTTATTTTACAAGTGTATTCTGAAGTAAAAAAAAACAAAAAGGGTTGAGAGACACTGGTCAAGGGCATAGGTTGAGAGACATAGTCCATTTTGATTATGGTTGGTTGAGGTGTTACTAGATGGTCATCTTAAACACAAGAAATTATTAAAAGCATAAGGACTTTGGTATAGAATGCAAAATTAGACATTAATGTAGTGCAAAGTTATTACATTTAATCAGTGTTGGAAGATGGAGATCCTGTCTGTAAATATGTAAATGTTAGCAAAATGACAGTGAAACCTTGTTTTACATGACCTATGTTGTTGTCAGTGTCCTCCCTAAAAAAAACAAAGACAAAACACACAAACTTAATATTAAAAAAAAAAAAAAAAAAAAAAAAAAAAATAGACTATTGAAATTTATCTTCAACTCCCAGAAAAAATTTGTTTACATTATATAGATATCTTGTTGATTATGGATTTTACAAGTAGAATAGACTAATTGATAAAAGCGTAAAATTTAAGATTTAAAAAAAAAAAATCAATTCACTCCAAGCAAGGCAATAATGCCACTAAGACAAAGGGTTACTGGGAGTGAAAGAGAATGAAAAGATTTTGGAAGGAACCTAATCCTAAACATGGTGTAGACCTCTACATCTGTTCAAATGACCAAGGAGTGTGAAGTTGACAACAGGGGAACCTATCTACTCCTATTGAGGAGGAAAAAAATAATAATTAGCAAATAAAATTTCAGAGGTCAGGCAGGGACATTAGCAGTATATTGTTGAGATAGACTTTAGAAGGAACTGGAAACCCAATCCTAAACAGGGAACAAGAGATAAACCTATACTCCTGTTCAAAAGACATACATACATACATACATACATGTTTGTGTGTGTGTGTGTGTATATATATATATATATATACACACACACATAGACACACACACACGGGGTCCTTGACTTGCATCAGAGATTCATAACTCCTATACATAAGCAATCAAGTCACTCACACGGAGCACATACACAGTACAGTATGGTAATGAAGTGAAACAGTAAAAATAACAAAAGAGAACAATTCCTGGGCTTTACTTCTGTGGTAAATAAATAAAAATAAATACATGGAACATATACACAGCAGTAACGAAGTGAAACAGTAAAAAAAGAAATTAAAAAAAAGATACCAATTCATGAATAATGAGATCACTATGCTGCTTTAGAATCACAGTAGATTTCATAAGAGCAGATCCTTTCACATGTGCAAGTATACACTTTTTATCACCGATGATTGTTGAGATAGTCGTATGACTTAGGTCTAGCAACTGGCTGATGTTCGTTGGTGTTTTGCCCTTTTTTGAATGTTAATTATATCTTCTTTCACTTTCATGAAGATGGCTTTCCTTTTCTTCAAAGCACTGCCATCAGAAAAGTCTGCTTTACACTTGGAAGCCATAATGAAGGGCAAAAAGTTCCCAAAAATGATACCATAGTGAATGTAGCACAATCAAATAGGGTGTACAGCCGGTGAAGAAACAATGACGTTAATATAGAACCATGTGATGGCATATTCGTCAGCTTCTCCTGTCAACTAGTTCCCATGCAAACGTTAATCTCGCAAATGCCGTATGGTGGAATGATGTTACAAGACTTTCTTTATAAATTTATGGGAGATGGCACCATAACTGCAAAATGCCATACGTCAGGTCCGATGTAACCCAAGGACTGTGTGTGTATGTATGTATGTATGTATGTATGTTATTTATCTGAATGGATAAATATATGTAGGTATTTGAGCAAGTGATCATATTCAAATACATATAAATACTCTATAGCATAAGAAAAAACAGTGCTTAATGTTAAATAAAAGCTATTTAATATATATATATATATATATATATATATATATATATATATATATTAAGAAATATACATAATACCTTACATTAATTGCACAACTCAGTTTCATACTGAAGCAATTGTCAAGTACTGGAATTATTATTTTTATTATATATATATATATATAGGCAGCAATCCCTCTTTTATACAAGTTTTTTTAAAGACTAAAAAGGTACTGCGATTGAGCTTTTTATTTAATTTTTCTTGTGTTTATACTGGTGTTTTCTTTTCTGTACAAAGTTTGTAAAAACTGTCCAAAACTTTTGCCTATCTGAGTGCTCTCGGCTATTCTTTTAGCTATTATCAAGGATCATTTTTATTTTTAACTGATATATTATTCTTGTTCTATATACAGTCATATACTTAAACTGGTATCAATTTCTTAATAATATTAGTGAAAGAACTGGTATTAGTGCCATAAGTGATATAACATTCATTCTTTTTTTTTCATAAAAATTTGACATTAATATGGTAAGATTAGCTGTTTCCATACATGAGATATTCAGCATTCATTGACCAAACAGTTAGCATTACTGATGGTTGAAATTTATAAAATCATTCTCTTAAGAGTTTTTCAGAAATATAGGTTTGTCAAGTCCATCAGCTCTTTCTCATATTGATGAGAGAATAAGGATTTTTGTTTAGGGTAGAGTGAAAGTCAGCATCTTGATTATGTCATTATTTTCTCTTTAGGTTACATGTGCTATCTTGTTTTTGCTGCTTTTGGAAGTCTTCAAAAATATCTTTTATTTCTGTAGAACATTGATTTGGATTTTTATCTTAAACAAATATCGGTAATTCAGTAAATTCTGAGTTTTTTTTTTAGTAGTATCTATAAATCAAGCTGGGATCTTTATTAGTCATAGTGCATGATTTATTTGTGTTTTTGTTTCACTTTCACTTTTGATCATTCATTTATTCTGTTTGTGCAATTTGCGCTACTGTGGTCACCACTCCCTTCATCTCATCTAGTTCATGGTGATATTTAAGCCAGAATAGTGCAATGGCTTGCCAGTTCCTTTTGCACTGGGGATGTTGAGGTTACTCTGTTCTTCCTCTCATACGTCAGGTCTGATGTAACCCAAGGACTCTGTGTGTGTGTGTGTGTGTGTGTATGTATATATATATATATATATATATATATATATATTATTTATCTGAATGGATAACTATATGTAGCTACAAGTCAGCAGGTTGTTTGAATTCCTTCTCCTAGACTGACGGTGGTATATGTAAACCATGCAACGCTCAGACTACTTGGTCCCCATTTCAGTCATACCAACAAGAGCCAAAGAAATACAGGGCATTAACTTTGGGGATGACTTGACCGCAGGAGTTGCTGGAAAGTTGTCAGTGTTGAGAGTCAGCCATCTTCAGGGCTCCACTTCTGGTTTTCTGTTTGGATTTACTTGCATAGCCTTTCTGTGTTTTGGATATAATCACAAGGCAGTGGAGGTTTAAAATCAGGGTTTTCCTTACCCTAACTGGACTGACTTCCTGTGCTGTCAAGCTCCACCTACCCAAGTCAGCTGTTTATGAGGTGCCAGCTTTCTACCTTCTTCTATTCTCCAGCTCGAGCTGCACTTAATTGTCAGAGGCTGTTTGAGACACATGTCACAGAAGAGAGAGATTGTTTTCACTATCACTTCTAGTGTGACAACCTTTGGAACATGATGTATGCATATAAACATTTATATACATTACATATTTTAGAAGCTGCAAAAAAAAAAAAAATTTTAAATATGTAAAACATTAGGTAAACCAAAACACTAGAAAGCAAGACAAATTACAAAATAGTACATAATTAAATAAACACAAATATTTGTTAATTTTAGAAAAAGATAGAAACAAAAAATGATAGATATATATATATATATATACATACATACACTGGGATTTAAGCCTAAAGTACTTGGAGATTATGAAGTCATTATTTAACACAATAAAATCATTTATATTGCTTTTTTGGCAGTACTAATACCTAAACTATCAATTGATAAAAAAATCAATGAGAGTAGAAAATGCAAAGCTGATAAATATAACTTTAGGCAAGCAATCTTCAGGTTAGTTCTACAAAAACAAACAAATACATTAATACTTTCACTTTAAGGTTAACAAATATTCCTTTTGCAATATTCAGCAGCATTTGTTGAGGTTGAATTAATTCTAGCAACTTACCAAATGCATTATTCATTGCTGCAGGAGGTGAGAACTCTTGAGAGAAAAACTATAAAGTAATCAAATTTCTGCATTTTATCAAGTTTTAAAAACAAAATCACTGTAGATTGTATAAATGAAATGGGGCAAGTGTCGACAGAGTGGCTGAAGCTGAGAAATTTTGATTTCCAATGTATAACTTTCACTATTATTATTTATTTATTAGTCATAGTATGATTATTATTTACACTATTTGAATTACTTTACTGTCACATTCATAATGTTTCGGCCATTATATGCTCTGGCTTTCTTCAGGTGGTATTTATTGGAATTTCAAACCAAACACTTTATTTAGCCCACAGGGGTAGATTGTTCTAATTCCACATAGCATGCCTTTGGGTATCTCAGTTTTAGTTAATTTGCCTTGATATTTTTTGGTTCTCTGAGGCCAGGAATTGAACTCACAACTCTTTGGGTCAAGTCACTTTTTGAATCTATCAACCAACACTTTTATTCACTAGGCCTTGGGGACACTAGCAAGTGAATTTTTGGGACTTATATACCTAATGTCTCAGTAACCATATTTTACAATATCTCATCTCATCTCAGAAACATAGATATTGTCACTGTTGTATCTGTCAGAACAAAAACACTTTCTAATTTCATGGCTTTGCTTTACCTTTATTAATTATGGACATTAAAAAGAGTTACGATTTCATGGCTGAATGCTCTTCCCATATTTAAAGATTAAGAAGATTAGATATTGTAATTCTGATTTAAGAAAATCTTTTTTCTCAAAGATATCTCAAGGTTACCTTTAAAAACATCACTATTCTCAAGCTGACACGAGCTTGTTCGACCTTCAATTAGGGCATTTACTACAATTTGTTTTTGTTTGGTTCTTTCTTATATTCAGTGTGTTTGCTAAATATTTTTCATTTGAAGCTCTCTTTTTCTTAGTATCATTAGGAGGAACATTTTTATACCTTTTAGCATTTTATTTAGTTAATTTTTTTTTTGACAGTGTGAACTTTTAAGTTTTGAATTTGAATAGATTTTTTTGTCATATGAATTGGCACTGAAAAGTTCACAGCTTGACTACTTTCCAAAATAAGTATTTCAATTACCAAATATCAGATTTATTTTGTAAAGTGAGTGGCGATGGTTAAATGCAAAATAAGTGACAGAATTGTCCAAGAAACAGAACTGACAAAGTTTGCAATAAGCAATAATGAGAAAAAGAAAAGAACAAGGCAAAAAATAATATAAAGGAACAAACAATATATACAAGGCAAATTAATAGTAATATGGCAGATAGTTCACAAACTAAGAATTGGGGTTGATACATGAGCAAGTTTGGATAAGCAAACATAGTGTTCTGACATTGACATGATAGACTGGAACCGAGTTATATAAAACTGAGAACTGGCCTATTGTATTGGCTAGGAAGAAATTCCAGCATGCATTTGTGTTGTGGAGTAAATGAGACAACTCCTGTAACACAAATGAACTAGGCAAGACTCTTTAAATAAAGAACTCCAAGTGAGTCAGGAGAAGTTTGTTGGAGTCAGTAAAGAAGAATTTCTAGCAGACGTTACAGTGAGTGCCTAAGTGAGACATAATATTATAACCGCTAGGAGTGAGTTATAACAGTGGCAACTAGGAATTGAAACTCATACTGAGTAGGAAAAAGTATTTTTTTTTTTTTTTTTGCTTTGGTGCACATGTGATGACGAGAAATTAGAACCACATTGGTTTAAGTTTAATTTTTCTGTTTTGTGTGTTTAAAAATAAAACAGAAAGAAAAAAAAGACCAGATATTCTTTAAATATTGAAGAATTATTTGCCCAAGTGGTAAAAATACAGCAACAGCAACAAATGTTGGAACTCCAGAAATAACAATAAAAGTTAATTGAAATAATATTCCAGAAAAACAAAAGTTCTTTTATTCCCGACACAGTGGCAAATGCCATATCTGAATTTACATATAATTCAGATGATGCAATTACCTTTTCTGCTTGTTTCAAAAGATACAAGCAAATTTTAAGAGAATAATGCAGTGTCTGGGAAGACGAGAAAAAAGACAAGACTTTTACTGAGAAAGTTAGAACTGGTAGAACATGAAAAATACTGTAATTTTGTACTACTGAAAAAAACAGGAGAAATTTGCTTTGAAGAAACAGTAACTATTCGGACTAAGATTTTTTGCAAGAAAAGTTTGTTATTCATTACTCATTGGAAGTGTATAAATCTGACAAAAAAAAGGACAATGATTTTGTCACATATGATGGAATCATTAACAAGGATTGTGAAAGATTCAAATTAAACAAACTGACTTTGGATATGTTTAAAGGGTTAATTTTCATTTATGGATTAATGGCAAAAAAAGATGCTGGTACGTACTAGAATTGTCATGAAATTTGAGCAGAATCAAAAAATTAACAATTCAAGAAATCCTAAATCTGAGACACAATACTGAAGAGATTAAAAAAAAAATGTGCATACATACAAGCTAAAGAAAAATGTGGAAAAAGAAAAATGAATCTGTTTCAGATGTGGAAGTTTACATCTTTGAGATGACTGTCTCTTTAGGAATTCAAAGTGCTACAAGTGTGGAAAAGTAGGATATAAAATGTCTCACTGTAAAACTAAATCAAGGAAATGTTCTCACAGAAAATTTTTTGTAAACAGTGTTGTGACAGAAAAAATAATTACAGAAAACCAAAGAAAATTTGTGTATGTGAAAATTAATAATGTAGATATAAAAATGCAACCTTGGCCAAAGAAAGATATTCCATGGTCAAGATTGCACATAGATTTTGCAGGTTCAATAAACAGATCATATTATCTTGTGGTTGTGGATAGCTTTACTAAGTGGCCTGAAATTTGTAAATGCAAAAACCATCTTTCATGGTTACAGTGAATTTTTTACATAAACTGTTTGCAAGATATGGTATTTCAGATGCCAGTCTTGGATAATGGTACACAATTCACTGCTTAGAAATTTAAAGAATTTTGTAAAATGTTCTTGATTGAACATATTACTACCCTGCTGTATCACCCAAGGTCAAACGGACAAGCTGAATTGTTTGTGGGTACTTTTCAGAAAGCTTTGACATAAACAAGTAATGAAAAAGTGAGTGAAGAAGCACTACAAAAATTCTTGAGAGTATCTGGATAATGCTGAATCCCAATACACTGACTGGCATGTCACTGGCAGAATTGATGTTTGCAAGAAAAATTAAATTGGTGTCTGACAAGTTGTTGCCAGGTGAAAAATAAGAACGGATAATGAAAAGAACACAAAATGTTTCAAAATTGGTGAAAAAGCGTTTTTCTGAGTATATAAAAATGGAAAAGAAATGTAGGAAGACAGTGTAATAAGGTGTTGAATTGGAAAAATGATATATATGAGGAAAGGAAAAAAAATGGGAATACAAAAGGCATTGGAATCAGTTGAAGAAAAGGTTTACTGAAGAAAGGCCTGCAAGAAAGGAAGAACCTATACAAGTACTGTATGATATTTTTGATGTACTAACACCCCAAGAATTCATTGAAAGTATGATTACCAGAAAAAGGAAACATACAGAAAAACAAGAGGTTGACCCAAAATGAAAGAAATACAAAGTTCAGTATGTTGTCAAGCTTGCCAGTAAGAGGAGGGGATGTATATTAAGAAATAAAATATTTACTAGTTAAAAAATTTTTTTTTAAATCTCAGAAGGGGGATGTTGGAAAGTAAATAAGACACTCCTAGTAGTACAAATGAATTAAGCTAGACGCTATAAATAAAGAACTCCAAGTGTGTCAGGAGAAGTCTGTTGAAGTCAGGCAGTTTGCTGCTAGGGTGACATGTTGAACACTCTGCCTTCAGCAGAGAGAAACCCAGATGAGGGAGGTAGACAAACCTAACCTTGCATATGCTGGGTCTACGGGGAACTTTTGCCTGAGCCTATGGGTTCAGAATCGTCCCACATAAAAATCGGCCTTGTGTGTGCCACATCCTGCCTTGTGTGTGGGGGTGTGTGAGGTAAATACCAGTTCGTTGGAGTCAGTAGAGAAGAATTTCTAACAGACATCACGGCAAATGTCTAAGTGAGACATATTATCACTGCTAGGAGTGAGTTATAACAATTTGTGTGCTTCTGCCTATAAATTGCAGTGGGGAAAATATTTTGCAATCATTCTCATTCGGACTGGAACCAATATATTTATTAAAGATACTTTAGAAAAAATGTACAAGGGTGAATATGTAGAATAATGTGTCTGTTTCAAGGCTCTAGGTCATTCTTCTGGGTAAACAAAGAACTTTTCAGCACTCACTTTTTTTTGTGTGTATATCTATTACATATAGTCTCGGTTACTTAATTTATATGTAAAATACTTTTAACTTACTGCCTAATTTAGTAGAGTATAAAAAGTGGACTATTCAGAAACCATTGTATTAATCATTACTTGTATATATTTTTCTATTAGATGCTTAAAATTTCACAATAATATAGACTAAGATGAAAATTTTAACAAAGGCAGATTTTTCTTTTCATTGCATCATTTTAAGCTTTTTAAATCAATTTAATTTTTGTTTTTAGCATTTTGTTTTATGAATTGGTATAAAAAAAGTTAATGAACAAGATCTGGAATTATATTTTATTAAGAAAAATAAAAACAGAAACAGATTTTTCACTGCATTCTGAACTTTTCTGATAGCTAACTGGTCTGGTATGTTCTTTTAAATTGCTAGTATTAACAGGAAAAATCTTTTGTGAGAAGCAAAGAAAGCAGTACTGAACTGTTTTGTAATATCAGTCATCCTATATGGCAGAGAATGCGAGACAATCTCCTCACAGATGAAGAGACTTGAAGCAACAGAAATGTGGCTCTACAGAAGGATGCTGAGAATACCATGGACCAAATAGAAACAAAGGACACTTAAGATCAGAAAGAGATAATTGAAATTTCTAGGGCACATAATGAGGAAAGGGGGCTTAGAAAATTTTATACTCACAAGACAGATTCAAATCAAGAAGGGAAATGATGCATAGCCCACCTATCAAGCTTGAGTAAACAGATGGTGGAACAGGGTTTAGGAGAGATAACAAAAATACAAAATTTATTAAGAGCTACAAAGGAGGAAATTGTGGAGAATATTGAATGAACACTGCACATAGGTGATTATTAATTTTAATTATTTAAATCTTTTATTAGTCACCTGGATAGAAGCTCTGTATAGAACTGTCAAACTAAAAATTAAATGACCTGTCTTGTAGATATAATTTATTTACTTGGTTGAGTGCTGGTTATAAAGAGGTTAAGTGACATTTTTGTGTGTGTGTGAATTTTTACAAGGTTACCTGTCAGATTACTTATATACAGTTTTACCTTTGTCCTAAGCCTTGCATACATAAACCCAATTTCTATAGAATGAATCCTGTCTATACGAGTCAACATATTCATAGCTTAATACAGTTATTCATTGAAATTTGATCTGGTGTTTTTAAAGGTTTGAGCTAAATGATTAATGGATTAGGAGCATTAACAAGGAAGTATATTGTTAAAAATAAAATAGCAGTTGCATAAATGAATAAATATTTAAAGCATTTCCCCATCATTACGCTATGGACTTATAGATGTGCTTATATATTTTATATGTAATATTTGTAGCTTTTATGTTTAATCTTATTCTACTATTATTTTGATGAAAACATATTGCTACTTAATCTTGTTTGATACAAATGTTTAATTAAGAAATGTGCTCCTGAACTGGCTCTTGTTCTCTCTAAACTGTATGATAAATGCCTTGCTGTCTTGCTTTCCATTTTTTGTTCCAGTCATTAAGAACTCAGGTGAACTGTCTGACCCTTCCAGCTATCAGCCTTTTAGCTTTTGACCTTTTCTTGACAAACTACTAGAGTCCCTAATCAATGCTGAATTAGTTAAGCATCTCACAACACAGGGCCTTCTTTCAGACAAGCAATATGGCTTTTGTTTCTCTAGATCAACTACTGATTTATTAACAATTATTGCAGAAAGAGTCTATCAAGCTTTAGATAAGAAGCTCCAACTGTTGCTTTGGATTCTATTCTAAAGGTTTGGCATACTGGTCTTCTTCACAAGTTGCAAAGTTATGGTGTTGCCAGACAAATTTTTGAACTGATTCAGTTTTATCAAATTGTGAAATGAAAGTTGTCCTGAATGGCCACTCTTCTAGATCCTTTTGTACTAATTCAGGTGTCCCCTTGGTCCCACTTTGTTTTTAATTTTCATTAATGATCTTTCTGATGACATCAGCTCTCAACTTAGTATCAAGACAGGAGTAAATGATTGTGTCATCAGTATAGATACCAAGTCTGGATCAGTTTGATATTGTCAAATTGGAAGCTGATCTCAGAAACAACCTACAGTGGCAAAGAATGGCTTGTTAATTTTAATGCCTCTAAAACAAAACTGCTCTCTATTAATTATCGGAGAAACCCCTTTCTGCTTTCATAAGTATGACTGATGCTAACCTCCAAGAGATTGAATTGTTGCACTTTCTTGGGTTAACATACTCTACTGGCATGAAGTGGAAAGATTACATTGTTAGGTCAGCTGCTAAGAAAATTGGTTCACTGTGTCATTCTAGACAATTTTTTCTCCAGAAAAAATATCTTACATATCTATAAGTCTATCATTCTCTCATGCTTAGAATATTGCTGCTACATATGATCCTGTGCTCCTGTTATTTATTTAGAGATTCTTGAAAAAATCCAAAGAAAAATCAGCAATATTATTGGTACTGACCCAGCATCTCAGGTTCAGCCTCTTCTCTACCACCGTAAAGTTGCTTCCCTGTGCCTTTTCTATAAATACTTTCATGGTAATTGTTCAGATGAGCTCTTCACTGTGTTATCTAGATTTTATAAATTTAAGTGCAGTACTAGAATGGGAAAAAGGTTTCAACAATTTACAGTTGAATTGGCTAGATGTAACTGTAAGTTCTATGTTAAGTTTCTTTTCTTGCACTTCTCACTTGTGTAACTCTCTTCTGGCACCAGGCTTTTCAGCCAACTTTGATCTTCAAAAATTGAAATGCTTGTCAATCATTATCTACTGTCTTCCTGATTACTCTTTTATTGTTCTCACTGCTTCAAGTTTTCTAATTCTTTCATATTCTGTAACCTCTTGTGTCTTAGTGACTTTACTGCCTTGCATGGGGTAAATTTGCTTAAAAAAAGAAAACAAAAAATATGAAAAGGATCTCTCTGTTTGGTAGTTACTTGTTGAAAAATATTGCTAAAAATCAGATAATTCAATAAATTCTGAGCTTTTGGGTAGTATCTATAAATCAAGCCAGGAACTTTATTAGTCATAGCATATGATTTATTTGTGTCTTTGTTTCACTTTCACTTTTGTTCATTCATTTATTAAGTTAGCACATTTTGTGCCACTGTGATCACCACACCCCTCCATCTCACAATTGTGGTTCATGGTGACATTCAAGGTAGAATAGTGCAATGCTTTGCCAGTTCCTTTTGCACTAGGAATGTTGGGGTTACCTTGTCCCTCCTCTCAGAATGTAAAGTTAGATTCTGCAGAGAAGAATTATTTATCTTATATATTTATAAGTCTACCATTTATCCATGCTTTGAATATTGCTGCCACATCTGGTCTGGTGCTCCTGTTATATATTTACAGATTCTTGATAAGATCCAAAGTTATGCAATGTTGTTGGTTCTGACCTGGTATCTCAGCTCCAGTCACTTTCCCACTGCTGTAACATAGCTTCTCTGTGCCTTTCCTATAAATACTTTGATATGAAATAATGTATGCAGACACCTTTTCAGACACTTTCCCATAACTTAACTTCTATGTGCCTTTTCTATAAATACATCCATGGTAATTGTTTTTTTTAAAAATCAGGATAACCCCAAGCAAGGCAATAATGCCACTAAAACACAAGGGGTTACAGGGTGTGGCAGAATTAGGAACAAAACATTAATGATAAACAGGTAGAGAAGAGAGTAATCATGTGCACACTAGACAGCAATCAACATTGCATTTAAATTTTTGCAGATCAAAGTTAAATGATGGACTTTCCTCTATGGTATCTAGATTTTCAGAATTTAAGCATAGTACTTGATTGACCACAAGGTCTCACCAATTTACAGTTGTAGTGCCTAGATGTAACTGTAAATTCTATGCTAACAATTTCTTCTCTTGCACTATTTGCTTGTGGACCCGCTTCTGGCTTCTTACTTTCCAGTCAACTTTGATCTTCAAAAATTTAAATACAATATCAATTTTTATATTCTGTCTTAATTCTTGTTCTTTTATTGTTTTCTCTCCTTAATTTTTTTTCTTATATTCTTTAACACTCAATAACCCCCTTGCATCTTAGTAGCTTTATTGCCTTGCTTAGAGTGAAATGATTAAAAAAATGTTTTATTCATGTCTTTATTTCACTTTAAGATTAACAAATTCATCTATTCACAATATCCTTTCTGCAGTATTGGTTTCCTGTATTATTTTGTTTTCTTATTCATCATCCCCTATCATTAATAATTTTTGTGATTTGAGTTAAATTTCCCCAGATAATAGACATGCCACCACGTGAGAGTAAAATGTCTATAAGTTAATAAAAATTACTGTCATCATGAATTTATTTAGGGGTATAATTGGATGTATCCATGTAAATTGCAAACAAACTAATGATTATTTGAAAAGCATATTGGATCATCATTCTATTAAAATTCTTTCATTTTATATGATTTGATAATAAGGTTCATTTTTTTGCTTTTATTTACTGTTTTTTTTTTCTTTACTTTCTTTTCAGTCCAAAAAGCATTATGTTTGTGTTCCTACGGATACTTCTGTTGAAGATTTGGCAGATTTCATGGGTCTCTACTGGAGAATGCGGAGTCCCAAAATTGTTTTGTCTGTTGTTTCAGGAATCAAACATTTTAAAGGCTGGAAAAACCCCAGACTTAAGGAGCAGTTTCAAAAAGGCATAATAAAAGTAAGTTCCACCATATACTTTTTGTCTAAGTAGTTACAAAAGGACAATCTTGTTTTGATTCATATAAGATGTCATATGACAGTTTTCATGTGAATGTGGGACATACAATTTTAAAACTGACCAGTTTGCAAATCTATTGGTCAGTTTTAATAAAGAATTCCTAATGTTTTCTTGGTGCTAAGTGACTTTTTCTTTTTTCTTTCTTTTTTCTTTCTATCTTTTTCTTTCTTTTTTCTTTCTTTTTTCTATCTTTTTCTAAATTTTTTTCTTTCTTTTTTCTTTCTATCTTTTTCTTTTTTCTTTCTTTTTTCTTTCTATCTTTTTCTAAATTTCTTTCTTTCTTTTTTCTTTCTTTTTTCTTTCTTTCTTTTTTCTTTCTTTCTTTTTTCTTTCTTTCTTTTTTCTTTCTTTCTTTTTTCTTTCTTTCTTTTTTCTTTCTTTCTTTTTTCTTTCTTTTTTCTTTCTTTTTTCTTTCTTTTTTCTTTCTTTTTTCTTTCTTTTTTCTTTCTTTTTTCTTTCTTTTTTCTTTCTTTTTTCTTTCTTTTTTCTTTCTATCTTTTTCTAAATTTTTTCTTTATCTTTTTTTCTTCTTTTATCTTCATCTTTTATCTTTCCATCTTTTCTTTCCATCTTTTCTTTCCATCTTTTCTTCTTTCCATCCATTCTCCCTGTACAAGTCCCGAGGGTCACTCAAGGTAGAGGGTTACAGAGTAAGAGGCACAGCTTATGTGGAAGATAATGTTTAACAAAGACTTGAACAGAATAAGATTTTAGTGATCAGAGAAGCAACCTCTTGGGAGTAATTCAGTTTCATCTGCCCAATGGCTTACTTCAGTTTGTGGATTTCTTGGTCTGCTGATCAATAGTATAATAATACTAATATGTTTTTGTCTTTGCTTCTTTTATCACTTGTTTATAGTATCTGACATTGTGAAATGTTCACTTTTGCAAATATTATGATATAGAGATTTGCAGAGGAAGTGTCACATACCCACCACCAGACTGTGCAAGTGGATCCTTGAATAGATATCCAAATATATTGGAAACTGGATTAGTTTTCATTTCTCACTATGGTGTTCACTTTACTTTTTATTTCCCTTGTGAATATATAATGAAACTCCCCAGTTTTTGTGCACACTGAAGTGGATGAGAATAGAAACTCACCATGGGGTTAATTATCCAGTCTGAAAAGCTGTAAGAGGGATTCATTGTATGTTTACATTTGTCTCAAGTATATTATGTGGCACTCAATCATGCCCACTGCTTTCTTTTTCTACAGTACTCTCTAATAAATGATTGAATGGATAAAATATTTTTTTCTTTCTTATTTTTTCTTATTTTTATTAGTGCAGCATTTTTGTTTGTGATAAGGTTATTAATAGTTTCAATTAAAAGAAAATTTAACTCTGCATATTTGCAATAATGCTTGCTAAAAATGTCTAAAATTTTAGCTTTTTTATTCTGTTCTGATTCTAATAGCAGATTTGATTGTTTTGAGACAATTTTTTTTAAAGATTCTTTAATGGAAGCAACCAGGAGGCATAATTGATAATTACCATTTCTTAATGGATTTGGTAAAAGTCTTTTCACTCTCAGCAGAATTGCAGCAATGAATACAGAATTGTATCTATCATAAAATAGAATTAGATGTCTCTGTGTTTATAAATAGCTAAAGGATTTGTGTTCTAATCTTAAATAATTAAAAAAGATAATCATTACATTTATAAAAGATAGATTTTTATGTAGACCGAAATTGTTTTCTCTGTGTTAATATAAATCTTAATTATATTGAATGTTTTAACATTTTATTTATTATTTATATATTTTAGTAAATTGTAAATTAATCAACCAAGGAAATAATTTATTATAACTTATATTTGGTAGCTATTCTGCTCTGGCAAGAAACCAATATGGAAACATTTCAAATCTTATCAGGAGTATATCAAGGAGGAAATGAGAACCCCAGTCTATTTAATCTTTTCCTAGACTATGCTCTACACAGTTTCAGACACAGATATGAAGAGATGGGTACTAAACTTTTAAGCATTCTATACCACATCACAAACAATGGGATATGGTATAGAATATAAGTATAAGACTTGGTATAAGACAATGATTCTGCTTTTCCTCTCAAGGTCAATTTACTGAAGATGAAGATGACAGGTGTTCATAATTGGGATAAGAATGATCTTGAACAGAAATTCAACATCTTCTTCCAAGTGTTCCAAGAAATAGGACTCAAAATAAACCGTTCCAAAACAGAAACTATGAGCTGGAATTGGAATGAAAGCAGTGTCGGCATATAACCTGAATCTATCATAAAAATTCAGGATGTGAATTTAGTAAAGACTAAACACTTCAAATACCTTGGTATATAGATCAGTTATAGCAAATCTAATATAGGAGAGAAGGAAATTGAATGTAGAATAAGCTGCACTAGAGATAGTTTTGCCCAACACTGCAAATTGCTACCTAAATAAAAACATTAACCTATAAACAAGAGTCATGTTCTTAAATAGCTTCATCAGATTAAGACTTTCATATGGATGTCATGCATTGCACTAAAATGGTACAGGATTATCAAAACTGATAGCTGTATATGACTGCTTTCTAAAATCAATCATTAAAAAGGCTTTGAGTGAGGCCTGAGGGTTTTGGCAAAGAACATCCTTCTTTGAATATTTGTGAACTCTCTACAGAATCATAAACAAAGAACTGTACTAAATAATAGAAACCCCATCACTTGAGGCCTTTCAACAGCAGCAACAGCTGAAATGGATATCACATGTAACTCAAAGAGAAATTAATGATATAATCAAGATGTTGACATTACACACTACTTCGAACAAAAGGTTAGAAAGGAAACTGTCATCAATACTGGAAAGAGCAATAAGAGCTCCTGAACATGACCAGAGCATTTTCCTGTAAAATTGTTTGAAGAAAAAGATTTTATAAATTTTAACCAAAAGTAGTATAAGTTGCTTTGTCAATGAAAGCTGAATGTTTCCTTATAAGGAAACTGCTAATATTACCATTAGATATGCTTCTCCATGGAAAATATTTTTGCTAATTTATAATGAATGCTTTAAATTGTTTTTTTGTTTTTTTTAAAACTACTGCTCACCTAATACAAGGTTCAAGTGTCACTTGAGCTAGAGGGTTAATGAATGGGGATGTTGTAAGGGTTACATATTATGAGGATATGTATGATAGATAGTTGATCCTTGACTTGAAGAGGTTAAGATTATAGTGATCATGGATGCATCCACTTGGGTGTCCAGTTCACATTGCAACAATACTAGGGAAGATGTCTGAGTGGAACTTCCTCCTTACCAATGAATATAAAGGGAATGATTATGTCGACTCAGTGTATGCAGCATGGCAAGTCCTAACTGTGAAGGTCTTAACTGGTGGAACGAAGGAATGTAGTTCGCTCAAACATTTTCTATTTTAGTTGTATTGTGTTACTTATATTGACCTGGATCAGTAAAAATAACGCTCATAGTAATTTCAGTTTTCAGGATTAAAATAAATAAAAAAAAAATTTCTATTTCATAAGATAATAAAATCTTTATTTTATTTTTTGACTGTGAAATTTTTAAAATTTTTTTAATTTGAATAGATCTTTTTGACAATGTGTACAAGCTGTGAAGTTTTTAGTACCAATTCATATGTTAAAAAGATCTATTCAATTTGTAGAAAAATTGACAGTTCAGTTGGGAGGAGTAAAGCACTTACCTGGGTTGTTCTGGTCGACTAAAAGCTGTTACCTTCTTTTACCAACTTTTTATAGTTACAAGGTCCCGTGACTTGTTATTATGTGATCACTAAAGTGGTTATAAAGGAAATGTTTATTCCTCTTTTTTTACCCTTTGTTATACGATGCTAGTTATCTGACGGAGAATCTATGTTGCAGAAGTAATTATTTTTTTTGCAACTTAAGGTAAGTACCTTTGCTCATTTCCCCGGCCTGCACCATCATGGATTTTTTTTCTTGGGTTGAGATTTTCTCGACAGATTTGAAAATTAAATAAAAATTACGAAATCAGTATTTCAATTACTGAATATAGTTTTTTTTTTTTAGTGTGGGAGTTTCAAAGGGTTAAAAAAACTTTAGAAATGATGTACCAGATATGTTGAACTGCAGGGTGAATATATAAAGATGGCACATTACATTGAAATTTCTACTGACAGTTTTGAAATGATTGTCTTTTTATTTATGTGGTGTTTTATTAAATGTCCAAATGTTATATTCAGTTGTATGTTTTCCTTTTAGGCTGCCAATACTACTGAACTGTGGATAATCACAAATGGGGTTGATGGAGGCATTGCAAAGACTATCGGCGATGCCATCCATGAAGAGAAAATTCACAGGATTAGCAACCGTGTTCAACAGGCATACTCATCAATACGTTCTGAGTCAACTCTTAAACTTCCAAAGCTTACATGCATTGGAATAATGCCAAAAAATTGTATTACATATGAAAATTCCTTTGATGGCTTGGTAAGAAGTTAGCGTTTTTTATAAATTTCATTTTCTTTTTTTCATTGTTAAATAAATAAAATAAGCTTGGTCAATTTCTATTTATCTGATAGGTATTATTTATTGACCAGCTTTATTATCCGGTCACTGCCACTTTCACATTTTAATCGGCTTTGGTCACCTTAGTTGTAATTATTTTCTTTATAATATTTTTTTTTTTTTTTTAAATCATTTCACCCCAAGCAAGGCAGTAATGCCAATAGGGCACAAGGATTTACTGGGAGTGAAAGAGAATGAGAAGACTTTAGTAAGAAGAAAGGACAATAAAAGTACAGAATTCAGGAAGGCAGAAGATGGCAAGTAATGTTGCATCTATATTTTTGAAGATTGTAGGTGGCAAGAAATGAAGAAACTGGAAGAGTTTCAGAGCCAAGAAATGCAAGAAAACAAACCATTAGAATAGATCTTATGGTTACTCTTGTTAGTTCAACAGTAAAAGCAATGGGATCTAGTTGCTAATCTAGTAGTACACTTAAATTTATGCAGTCAACAAAATGGAAAGCTCGTTAGAATAGCTGCCATAAAAATATTTATTGAAAAGACAGAGAAGCCATGTTTAATGGTTAAAGATAGTTTTGAGTGAATGAAGCCTGTAGGACCATAAGGACCATACTTTGATTTTTGTGGAGTCGCGCTACAGTCACAAACAAAAATCTTTACCAAATAACAGAAGCCATATTGTTTTAGAACTTACAACAATTGGCAGCAAATAAAATGGATAGTACATGCAACTCAGTTGACATAATCAAGATGTTGACATTTCATACTACTTCAAAGAAGTTGTTATGAAAGAAGCCCTTCCCCATCAATACTAGAAAGAGCATAACAGCTACTGCTTTCAGGCTGCACTCGAGGTAGTTTCATCCAACACTGCAAGTTACTGCAAAACCTAAACATTAACCTAAAAACTCTAGCTATGTTCTTAAATAGCATTGTTAGATCAAGACTTTCATATGGATGTCATGCATGGCACCAAACTCATTCAGAAATACCTAAATCTAAGCTGTGTACAACCAATTTCTCAGATCAGTGATTAAAAATGACTTTGAAGGAGTAAACTCTGTAGGTCTTAGTGAGGACCATCATTCTCTGAAACTCATGAACTTGAGCTACATAATCACAAAGAAATGTACCAAATAACTGCATCACTTGAGGGCATTCAACAATAAATAGCAACAACTAAATGGATGGCACATGTAACTTGAAGAGAAAATGACAATATCAAGATGTTGATGTTCTACACTACTTTAAAGATAAAAGTTAAGAAAGAAGCCCCGTATCAATACTTGAAAAAGTAATAACATCTACCTGACTTGTGTTTTAGTGGCATTATTGCCTTGCTTGGGCTGAACTGATTTGAAAAATAAAAAAAATTTCATATTTACTCTGATTTCTTTCTTTTTCAGTATGATGGGCCAATAATAATAAAAAATGAAGGACACAAACCCAATTCTGATTCTTATGATCTCAACGCTGACCATACCCACTTCATTCTCGTGGAGGATGAACCTGGGGAACAGTACATTTTTAGTAATTTCCGGTGTTTGCTTGAACAGAGGCTCGGATCAGAGTTGGGTAGGCCACATCGATTTAAAAGGTTTTTCAGTAATGGTAAGTCATGAACAATCAAATATTACCTTATTTACACTATTTACATGCAGACTATTTTCCTCATCCTTGTTGTTGCTATCACAACATTTTGACTGTTGTGCCATCTGGCCTTAGTCAGGTGTATATTGATCCAGATAACCTACAGGGAATTCTGAACTATACAGTTTATTTAATCTACTCTGCTCATTCTAGTACCCATATATAGGGATATCTCATCTAGTTCATATTTTTAGTACTACTCAGATGAGGACAATAGTCCATGTAAATAATAACTCCTCATCCACGAAATTTGGACAATCATTACCGGCTTGAAAATTTGTTTCCTTTTATTAAAGTCCACATGATAGTAAATCTTGTTATCCTATTGACTGCTTTAGGCAAGACAAAATAAAATAACTGCTACAAAGCATTATGAATATAAATTATCACCAACATGTAATATAAGTATATAATAATTCTAGTTTTTCGATATTATTATACACTTACATACATAAAGAAATATTTACGGTTTTTCAGGTAGGCATAGAATCCGTTAATTTCTTGAAGCTTTGGAAGAACACATCATCTCTCCTTGAATTCAAAATGCCACAAATTATACTAACGTTAGTTTATAAAGTCAAATGCACATGAAATTTGATTAGTTAATGAAAATTAAACAGCACAAAAGTAAAAATACCAGAATTTCTTAACTGTGAAGATTAGTACTCATGGAACTAAGGAATGTAGTTTGTCTGAACACTTTCCATGGAAATAGCAATAGAGCAGCAGAGACTTGTGACTTTTTGTCGGTGAGAAAGAGGTGGTAGGGCGGAAAATCTTTAATCACCCATAAGGATGCGGAGACGCTTTTGAATTCTCTCAAGACTTGAAAGTGAATAATAGTGTTAAAAAAAACATGCTTCATTCCCATTGTATTACACTGATAAGAAAAAAAAATTTGGACAGCTTCTTCTCAAGAAGAACTACTTTGTGGAACAGAATCCCAAGAGAATGCTTCCCTGATCATTACAATCTTAACCTCTTCCTATCTAGGGACACATTATCTATTCTCCATAATCTTCAATAATAAATCTAAATAATCTTCAAATATAAATTTGAGTATATGTTGCTGCTCTTTATGATCTGAATAAATGTACATATGTATGTATCTTGGAAGAAGCCATATTAATATGTATATTTGTGTTAGTTTGCTATGCTGCTAAAACCTGTGGCCATATCAAGTTGATGTTTGTTTGTTTGGGGTTTTATGGCATATCAACCACTATGGGTTATTTAATGCCAGATCCAATATTTACTAGATATATCAAAAACGTATAGTTGGCAACATCATTGTATCAAAAACGTATAGTTGGCAACATCATTGTTTCAAAAAAATGTATAGCTGGCAACATCATTGTTTCCCATCACATTTTAGGAGTAAGGTGTTAGTATATTTAGTGTAGGGTTTGGGAGGGAAAGTTAATTGTAAGTTGTAGTTGTTTTTGGATAGGTTAGATGTGATGGGGCATGACATGACCAGCCGATTGATCGGATCGACGGCCTTTTGGTTGGACATAGTTTATCGTCATACCCAGGACGCATATCAAGTTGAAACATTGGTTCCGATATGATCACCAAAGCTAAGCAATGTCGTGCCTAGTCAGTAACTAGATGGGTGACCGCTTTGGAATACCAGGTGCTTTAAGCTTGGATGTGTGGGTGCTGTAATGGATAATGGCTCGGAATCATTAATTGGAGAGCAGAGTTCCAATTCCAGTTGGGTTTCTTATGTTCACTTATGTGCAAATACCCATGGGGAATGTATGAATCCTTCTCTAGCTGGGGGTTAATTAGTAAGACTTGTATCTCTAAACTGCTATATAAAAATATATCTTACAATTTAAAAATATTTTCTGGCTTTAAATAATCTGCAAAAGGTTGAAAAGCTGTAAAAAATGAATGAATCGATGATCCACATACATGTACATATGCATGTATCTTGGACGACACTATACTGATATATTATACATTTGTGTTACTTTGCTATACTGCTAGAACTACAGATACTACTGCTAGTAATAATAGTGAAATATTGAAACACTGGTTCCCATACAGTCACTGAAGTTAAGCAATGTCAAACCTGGTCAGTACCTAGATGGGTAACCTCTTGGGAATATCGAGTGATGTAATTGATAATGGCTCAGAATTGTTAATTGGAGAGCCGAGTTCCAATTCTGGTTGTGTTTGTTATATTCACTTATGTGCATATACCCTTGGGAAAGGTATGAATTCACCTCTTCTCCTCCTGGCTATGAGTTAATTAGTAAGACTTGTATCACTAAATCAGTATTTCCAGATACTACTGCTAGTAATATTGATTTGTTTATTCTCAGTTATAACAGAATAACTCTCACAAATATTAATGCTATATAAAAATAAGCTGTGTTCATGTTACATCATTGGTATTGAAATTTTTGTTTCAGAATCATTTGAGAATGAAATGAGAGCAGAAACATCTCCAGCTGCTGTTCCTGTTGTTGGCTTGCTTGTACAAGGAGGACCAAAGAGTATAGACCATATTTTGTTTTTCCTCAAAAACAGAATGCCTGTTCTGGTATTAAAGGGTTTAGGTGGGGCTGCTGATCTTGTAGCTTTTTGCTATGAAGAACTTCAGGAAAGGTGAGATGCTTTCCTTTATTAATTCTTGAATATTTCAAGGGATTACAATCACATTCAGGCATTCACTGATCCCCAGAATTAAATTCCAATGTTCCAATGTCAAACCTCAACTTTCAAATTGAGGGGAAAATCATGGTTCCAAAACTGACTGGCCCTAATGTGTATGTGTTGTTTAGTATATAATATTTTGTCACTTACAGTCACATTTTATTGAAATACTGATAACCATACAATCACCGAAGTTAAGCAACATCAAGCCTGGTCACTACCTAGATTGATGACTGCTTGGAATACTCGGTGGTGTAATGGATAATGGCTCGGAATTGTTAATCAAAGAGCGGAGTTCCAATTGGGTTCATTATATTTACTTATGCACAAATACCCTTGGTAAAGGTATGAATCCGCCTTTTCTTCCCCAGGTATGGATTAAATAGTAAGATTGGTATCACTAAATCATTATTATCTAAAAAAAGATTTTACAATCTAAAACTATTTTCTGGTTTTAAATAACCTGCAAAAGGTTGATAGTCCATAAAAAATGAATTAATCAATTTAATATTTGAAGAATAGTAATCATTAATATTTTTGTAGCCTTCCTAGCAAAGTGTTTCTCTAGTAACTTCAGTTAATCTTTGTACCTACCACATTGACTATGTGAATGCATGAAGGGGTGCTGAAAAATTTTCAGTTTAACCCATTTCCTAAAATCTGACCAAATGACCTAACATCGGAATTTATTACAGAATCTTGTCTTGAATGAGCAGTGGACATTTTGGTACCCCTTTTTAATGTATAAATTGATAACTTTGTTTAGGGAAATGTTTTTAATAAGAAAACTGATAGATTGCTATTGCTATTAATTTCATGCCATGAAGCTGTTGAGTTTCCAAGAGCCACCTTGTCCCTCTAGTTATCATGGTCTTGGCAGAGCATCGGAACATTCTTCAGTGCTAGATTAATCTGTTGGAGGTTGTAGCAGACAATTTCCTTACACTGGCTGCATGGTCTGCTGCCACTTTGCATATGATGGGAGTAACTGGTAGATGACTCTGGTAGGGTAGTCATCAGGTTGTTGCAGGATGTGAACGAGCCAGCAAACATGGCTGTGTAGAGGATGTTTGGCTGACCAGTCCTCTAGCAGAGCTCCTCATTGGTCACAAGATCAGTCCAGTGCACCCGCTTGATGGTCCTGAGGGCATGGCACTTGAAGCCATGAACACAAGTGGTGAGGGTCTTGCTGAGAGCCCACATCCCCTGCACCTTATAGTAGCAAATATTATCAGATCACTGACTAATTTGTACACATAATAGCATCTTAGAGGTGTGGGGAGGATAAATTCTCTTTGAGGTATTTTGATATTTAACATACATAACCACATAATGTTAGTTTATAACAGAGTTCTGAAAAAAGAAAGAATTTATCAAAAAAATGACAATGGTTTCTTCATATTATTTTTATTTGGCTGATGAGTTTTTTTAGCAGGGGGTGGTAAATGTCAGTGAGGTCACTAGTAAGGATTTGCATACTTGAATTACATCATTTTCACAGTAATCTGGTGCAAATGATTTTTCTGGGTTAAATCTAGCTTGATATCTAGGAAGGGTAAGGAATTGTGTTCCTCCATTTTGCATGTAAAAGATTATATCAACGCAAAAGTGACATTTTACAAAATAATACATCAAATGCATTGGTTTCTCACCATAATGTGACTGACCACAATTTTGGCATGAAAAATGCTACTCTGATCAAAGAGAAAATAATTAACTATGATGTAAATATCTAGAAAGTGCCTTAATCGCAAGGTCATCTACAGTAAATTTGCGCCCTGGCTCTTACAACATTTCACCATTCCTGCCAGATCTTCTAATATCACAGTTTGGAATACCTACTTACAAAAGTGATGAAAAGAAAAATACTAAATGAATTCGGCCAGATAAAAAAAAAAAATTCTAAAATTCCCAGCACCCCTCTGTCATGCACATGTGTAGTTCGACCAACATAACAAATTTAGTCCGATGAAGTCCTGAAGGACAAAACGTGTTGCATGTAAACTTTTCCACTTTGTCACATATATATATATATATATATATATTCTCAGATTGAGTACATCTGTAGAAGAGACAAAATGAGTGAAAAAACAATAGGAAAACTATACTTAGTTTGGCAAACGTGTTTTGTCATTTTTACCTTGATAAAGTCCATCAAATGATGAAACATGTTGGTTAAACTAAGTATAGTTTTCCTATTGTCTTTTCATATATATATATATATATATATATATATATATATATATATATATATATACATATATATATATACATATATATATATACACACACATGTTTAAAGTATTGAAGAGTTTTCATAAGTATGGTGGTTGCTGTCATTGTCAGTTTATTTTTTTAAACTTAACTAAATTAAAAAAATGAAACTTTGATGGAAGGTTCCTCTATTTTTGATGAATTAAAATAATTTTCATTAATTTTTTGAAGAAAATGTTTTTCTTTTAAGATTTTAAGTAGTTAGATTTTTTAGTTAAGTTATTCTTCTTTTTCTCTTAAAGATAAATAACTCGTAAAATAATATCCTTAAGAAACACCTGAAAGTAGTTTAAGTATAATATAGCAATTTACTAAGCATAGCTAAGATGTGGCACAAGGACAAAAGTATGGAGGAGGTGTGAAGATCACTCATTACTCAGTTGTAATTGATCTAGCATTACCAGCTTGCTAACCGTTACATCATTTCTAAGTGCCCAATAATAATTTACTAAGTGAAGCTTAGTTGTGTTACAAACCAAAAGTAAAGAGCACCTAGTGAGGGTCAAATTCACTGCTCAGTCATAATTGATATAGTGAGACAAGCTTGCTAACCATTACACCATGTTGAAGTGTCCAAAGTTTATATATAAAATATTGTGATGTTGTAAATTCATTTCACATGTAAATAAGAGTGGAGTATTTTCTTAATTTAAAAAATTGAGTTGATCTTCTGAAAAACAAAACTGAAACTAGTTAAGAAATAAAATCTAAAAGATTAAAAAAAATTAATTTGTCTAATGAATGAATTTTATTTTACTGCTAATCATCAGCTAGGTTGAAAATTGCTTCCCACCAAAGTTTTTTCATATTTTACTTTACAATAGTTTATCCAACTTGCAGATTGCCTTTTCTTTGTTTTATGATCTAGCGCTTGTCTTCTGTAACGATCTAGCACTTGTCTTCTGTAACGATCTAGCACTTGTCTTCTGTAACATTCTAGCACTTGTCTTCTGTAACATTCTAGCACTTGTCTTCTGTAACGATCTGGCACTTGTCTTCTGTAACGATCTAGCACTTGTCTTCTGTAACGATCTAGCACTTGTCTTCTGTAACGATCTAGCACTTGTTTTCTGTAACGATCTACAACTTGTCTTCTGTAATGATCTAGCACTTCTGTAACGAGCTAGCACTTATCTTCTGTAACAAGCTAGCACTTCTGTAACAATCTAGCACTTCTGTAACGATCTAGCACTTATCTTCTGTAACGAGCCAGCACTTACCTTCTGTAACGAGCCAGCACTTATCTTCTGTAACGAGCCAGCACTTATCGTCTGTAACGATCTAGCACTTATCTTGTGTAATGATCTAGCACTTCTGTAACAATCTAGCACTTCTGTAACGATCTAGCACTTGTCTTCTGTAACGAACTAGCACTTGTTTTCTGTAACGATCTACAACTTGTCTTCTGTAACGAGCTAGCACTTATCTTCTGTAACGAGCTAGCACTTCTGTAACGATCTAGCACTTATCTTCTGTAACGAGCCAGCACTTACCTTCTGTAACGAGCCAGCACTTATCATCTGTAACGATCTAGCACTTATCTTGTGTAATGATCTAGCACTTCTATAACAATCTAGCACTTCTGTAACGATTACTCCTGTAATGATCTGGCACTTCTGTAACTATCTAGCACGTATATTCTGTAACGGTCTAGCACTTCTGTAACGATCTGGCACTTCTGTAATGATCTAGCACTTATCTTCTGTAACGATCTAGCACTTGTCTTCTGTAACGATCTAGCACTTGTCTTCTGTAACGATCTAGCACTTGTCTTCTGTAACGATCTAGCACTTGTTTTCTGTAACGATCTAGCACTTGTCTTCTGTAACGATCTAGCACTTATCTTCTGTAACGAGCTAGCACTTATCTTCTGTAACGATCTAGCACTTCTGTAACGATCTAGCACTTACCTTCTGTAACGATCTAGCACTTACCTTCTGTAACGATCTAGCACTTACCTTCTGTAACGATCTAGCACTTACCTCCTGTAACGATCTAGCACTTATCTTCTGTAACGATCTAGCACTTCTGTAACGAGCCAGCACTTACCGTCTGTAAAGATCTAGCACTTACCTTCTGTAACAATCTAGCACTTATCCTCTGTAACGATCTAGCACTTATCTTGTGTAACGATCTAGCACTTCTGTAACGATCTAGCACTCCTGTAACGATCTGGCACTTCTGTAATGATGTAGCACTTATCTTCTGTAACGATCTAGCACTTATCCTCTGTAACGATCTAGCACTTATCTTCTGTAACGATGTAGCACTTCTGTAATGATCTAGCACTCCTGTAACGATCTAGCACTTATATTCTGTAACGATCTAGCACTTCTGTAACAATCTAGCACTTATCTTCTGTAACGATCTAGCACTTAGCTTCTATAATGCTGTTGTAAAATATTGATCTCAATAAAATCAATCAATCTTCTGTTTAAAGTTTTTGTCTCTTATGACATGCATTAGTTACTACTTATTTTATTTTGTATGTGATTATTCATAATGGAAAATATAGTTAGAGGTAGTCAAATTGTTTCTCTTGTTACTCAAAACAAAACAACTAACAGGTTCCTTGGTATGTATTAATAGTTAACGAGTTTGGTTAACAGTTACTCATGAATTCAACCTTTACTGGTAGGTGTTAATTTCACTTTTTGCAAATAAAAATGGATATCTACTAAAACAAAAAATTAACAACAGTAGTAATTTTAGACAAATGATACAGATTAGCCTATTAGTATTATCATAGATTGAAGTCAAGAAGACAAATTTTTTGTGTATTACTTTTTTAATTTTCTTTTTTTTTTTCGTTGAAACGTAAGGGGGCTGGAGCATCATGGATGACAACATATTTGAAAAGACATCTTCATAGATGAAACAAAGTAAATCTGCATATCTGTTAGTCTTAACTGATTAACATTCATATTCCATTATATAAGTTATATCCAGAGGTGGATTATGACCTTTTGGGGCCCCTAAGCTAATGAAATTATGTAGACACCTAACTCAACCACATCTGTCTTGAATAATTTTTACTTGTGATATATTTGAGCAACATTTACATAGCTTGAAGTGAACTTATTGCAAATTCTTTAAATAAACTAGAATAGCTATCTTTTGTCAATAAAATAGTCTTTAAGAAATACTACTATTTTACTATTTATTTCAAACTAAATTAACACATTTTTCAATTGTAAAAAAATTGTAAAATTGTAAAAAAAAAAAAAACACAGATTTTTTATAACCAGCATTATAGAAATAAAACAATGAAAATAAATAAGAGTTTGTCATATTGATATCATTTCTGTTTATGGAATGATTTAGAAGTTTATAATAATTACAAAATTAAAATCACAGCTTTATAAAATTTCTAAGATTTAAACATTCTGAACTAAAGTCAAACATTATCTACTTGAAACAATGACACAAACTAAAACATCCTTTTCCTTGTTTTGCTTCCTGTAAAGTCAAATAAATATGAGTTTGTCATTTCAGTTTATTTAGAAGTTATAACATCTAGTAAATTAAATTCATTGCTTTATAAAAGCTAGAGGGTTCCTCGGCTACATCCTATATTAGCCTTAAGAATAATCCAGCTCTGGTTATATCCCAGAAAAAAGAATGTCATAATTCTTATTGATTCTTCATTGGTAAAATTAGTGCCAAAAGAATTCTATTAGAATTTATGCTTATTCATAATCAAAAATATTGTTTAATATGGTTGAACAAAAATCATTAAAAAAATATAGTTATTATAGTTTTGTATATATCCATAGTTTTACTTCCAATGGTACATGTTCCAAAAAAGTTTGCTGACTACAGTTCTGGGAGATGAAGGATACTTGAATAATTTGTATTTAGAACTAGGCAAGAATTTATTACTGTTGGCTCTGGGTGTAATTGGTTAAATTTAAATATTTGTTTCCCACTAATTATCTTTTCTTTTTCTTCAGGAGTGATCAAGATTTTGAAGAGAATGCTTTGAAGCCTGAATTGATAAAACGAATCACCAAAACATTCCCTGATGATTTTAAAGAAAATGATATTGCTAGAAATGCATTCCGAGATAAGATACTGGAGTGTGTGAAATGTTCTCAAGAGGTTGGTAAGTTAAGCGTACTCTAGTTGTTTTTGAGCTAGATGAGTACAAATGAACATGGAATATGCCTGGCTCAGGAAACTTTTGCTACAGTGCCAGTCAAACTGATGAAGACTTCTTAAACTGGATTCTAAAGCCTCTATTGGTTTTCTGTTTGAGATTTTAGGAATAAAAGAAAGCTCTCATAATTGTATATTTCATATTTAGTCCTAACAAATAAGTTCTTTTAGACTGTTTTATTACACTTGTTGGTTATTTAATTCCTAAATCCAATTACCATATTTTGTGGCTTTCAGAAAAAGCTCAAAATCAGGGTTAATACCTCTAATTTTTGCATTAGATGCCCCTCACCATTTTGAAAGAAGAAATCAGAAAAAAGTTTTCTTTTCCTTGTACTTTATAGCTCTTCCAACTATCCCCAATTTTACCAATTTGTTCCAAACTCCTCAAAGCCTCCAATCTCCCAGTCAGAAACCTTTTTGCTGGATGTAGTTTATCATCATACACAAGACTTAAGAATATTTGAGAATATGACTTGTATTTTCATATTAATATTTTGGCTTTGTAACACTTATCTGTGTTCAATTTCCTTATTTCTAATAAGAAATGTGTTATAACTGACCCATACACTGAGTCATTTGAAACCCCACATTTCACTGCTTATATGACGTATTAGATGCTCCCTCCCCATTTTGAAGGAAGAAATCATAAAAAGAATTTCTTCCTTGTACAACATAGCTCGCCCCACTATCCCCAGTTTTACCTCCTGAATAGTATATTTCAGCATGAAAACCTGACTAATCATGAAAAATTCATCACAGACTGAGAAGAAGTACCGAAATTTATGGTAAATATTTAGAAGAGAAGTTACAATGCATAATACCAGTGAATCATAGTATATAGTAGTATTATTTTTAGTGTCTACCATAAATGATGTTGCTTTGTGACCAGTAGTTTAAGAAATAAGAATGGTGTTACTGTAGCAGGAATTTCGTTTCCTGTCAATATCCCTGTAAACCAACTGCATAAATTGCTTCTCTCAAAACATTAATTTAATTGGATTATTAATGGGATTATTTCATCTTTCAAGGACTCAGAATCAGATGTCAGCTGACACTGACCCCACACCCCAAACTTACAACTCCCTTCACCAACAATGCAGTGTGTTTTTGGAGATATTCTATAGGTAAAAAAATGTGTCTTCTAAGAAGCAAAATGTGGTACTATAAAGACTACAAGGAGGTGCTAAAATGTTCTTGACCTGATCAAGAATGGTTTCCAAAAAAAAGTTACTGCTGTTTGGTCATTTGGTTAGATTTTGGGAAGTGGGTCAGGGTGAAAACTTTTCAGCACACTATCATTTAAAAAAGGGTTAGAAGAATTCTAACTCAAGGTTGTTATAGAAGGAAATATGAATAGTATTTACATTAGTCGGACTATTGTCCTCATCTTTGTCGCCATATTTGTCACAACGTTTCGGCCGTTGTATGCTCCGGCCTTCTTCAGGTGGTTGGAATTTCGAACTGAACCCTTTATTTCGCTCACTGGGGTAGACTGTTCTAGTTCCATGTGCCATGTTTGATGGATGTCAGTTATCAGTTATCTCCTGCGAATTTTCCCTCTGAAAGTTCTCCACTGCCTTAAGTGTGAGTTCAATACCCAGTTAAGGCAGTGGAGAACTTTCAGAGGGAAAATAAGACCTGAAGAAGGCCGGAGCGTACAACGGCCGAAACGTTGTGACAAATATGGCGACAAAGATGAGGACAATAGTCCGACTAATGTAAATACTGTACATAATACCTCGTCTCAGAAATATAGACAGACTCTGAAGGAAATATGAATATTTTTATTGTTATAATACTTAACTTTGGGGCATGGGCGGTGAAAATGTTAAGGTTGACTAGTCTGCCTTTTATTATGTGTTGGTCATTGAAAGTTGTAGGTAATCTATGAAGGAAGCAGAGAAAGATTTTGATTTTGCTTTGTATTCTTAGATAAAAGGATTTTTAGGGAGAGGAGAAGAGAAAATGTTAAATCTCTTACCCTCAGCATTATGAATGGCACAACTGAAAAAAACAAAAACACTTATTCTGGTGTGAAATTTGAAAGAAATTTATATTTATTAAATGGCATAAAAAATAATAATACAGAATACAAAATTTTCCTTTGTGCACCAAACAATTAGGCAAGATAACAAATTCTAAGTACAATTCTGTTGGGCTCATAAGAAGAATTATAATTATTATTTTTGTGATGTCAACAAACACTCATTGCCACTTTTGTAATGTCAACAAATACCTGTTGTCACTTTCGTAATGCTCGTTGTAATAGAGAATTTGTAATTGCAGATACAACTATAGTATGCCGTTGAACAATACTCATGTCAGATGCCTTCAAATAGCACTCTCACTAATAGTACTTGCTCGATAATACTTGCTCAAATAGTAATCTGTATAGTGAAATAGTATTGGGAATAGCAGTCTGTATAGTAATAGAGGATAGAGTAGAAATAGAGATTTGAATAATAATAGAGGATAGACTAGGAATAAAGATCAATTTTGATGTCATGTAACTTCCTATATATGCATTTCCTCTGTGGTCACGTGATCCATTTAATTCAATAATGGTATCGCCTGTGTTTGCTCACTGGCGATTTATATTCAGACACAAGTGTTGGCAGTGACACTTTATTCCTATATAACAATTATCAACAAAATGCTCAGTTACTTTGATTCATCCAACTGTCATAAGGAGCTGACAAGGGTGCCAATTCACAGGTATTGCTTGGTTTCCTTTTAGACAAGAGTTCATTTTTACAAACTGAGTTACAAAAATGAGATAAATTTCATATTTTCATAAAAAGTTCAAAATCAGTGTTAACCCCTAATTTTTGATAAACTTTCACAAATAACTATAGAATGATTAATTGTGTATCTCTCTCTAAACTTTTAGAATCTTCTTTCTGCTTCATTTCTTCTATTACTTTTTTATCGGCAGTGGTGGTGTTGTCGACTTTTAGTTTTCCTTTGTTCAGATCCCAGAAACAGCCCACTGTCATTTACCCATGAAAGCCAAATCCCTCCTGATCCTTAGACCAACCAGATCTCTTAAATAGCTTCAAATCAAAAATTGAAAACTATAGGGTGGAATTTACTTTCTGTATTGGCTAAAAAAAATCATAAAAGTATCTCTTTAAACCATGTCTGTTCACAAACTTTATTTTGGTAGGTTTTGAGACCATTAGACTTGGGCCTCTTTTTATACAAATTTTTGAAAACCAAATTTTACAGATGTACCTTTTTAATAAACTGTCAGGCTTTATTTTGGCAGTTATTTTACGTCATAAGATGTTATACATGCAATTTTTATATTTACCATATATACTTGCATATCGTGACTTTTGAAGACCTAATTTTGAAGATAATTTTAAAGGGGTTGCATCATACTCAAGATGTGACAAAAATTCCATGTGTGAGTGGGGTTGCAGGGTGGAAAATAATTTGTCACCCACAAGGATACAGAGATGTTTTTGGACTCTAGTAAAACTGGAAAATGAGGACTGGGCAGCTCCAACCCAAATATGAAAGGAGTACTTCATTTTAGGCCTGATTTGGCTCTTGTAAGGATAGAGGATAGCACGAGGAGTCAAGTACTTACTGGAGCAGTACAGAGTACCAACCATTTTTCCTGCATCTTTAGTGATAGATCGTACGTATGAGTTCTACTTGAGGGCTAGGGTGTGTTTAAGGCCCAATAATCGCTATTATAGCCGTTGCATACTTAGAAGTCTGATTGGAAGTTATATAATTTTTTTATATAGAAAGGGAAAAAACCTGAATTCTGAAACCAGTCATTTTTTTTTCTCTTCTTCATGGAATATAAGTTACTGTGATCTTGAGTAAATATGTTTTACTATAAATCAATTCTTTGCTTATAGGCATCAATCCTGAAAGAATATTGTGGTTGTATTTCAAAATTCTTTTCCCTTTTATTTCTTTTATCTTATTTCTCTTGCTTTTTATTGCTGCTCCTAAATTGCCATTCTACAATCATTCAAGCACAATTCAAAGAATAAGCATTTTTGCAGATTTTTTTTTTTTGTGTTCTGACAACTTAATTGTAGAATGACAATGAAAGATAACAGAAATAAAATGAAAGAAATAGTCATATTGTAATAATAATTGACAATGCTTCATCTAAGAAATTTGAATTATATCTAATACTTCTAGTGTAAGAAAGTGAGAAGCTTTACAGTAAAAAGAATTTCTAATAATATTAGGTTGTTCCGCATAAAAATGCTGATTTTGTTTTAAGTTTGGCATTTTTACTTATTATTTTATAAAAAAAATTGTATTTGATATTTTATTTTAAAATATAGTCTATTTTAAAATATATTTTATTCTATTAGTCCCAAATTCTTTTAGGTGCATTTTCAAGAGGCTTTCAGTTCAGGATTTTTCACATTTTTATAAATACATATTTTTCTTTGCATTTTAAAAATTTGGTTGTTCCATATTGAACATCTGATAGTTGGGTAAATGCAACAATTTTGTGTAAATAATGCTTTGCTTTGTACTCTGTTGAATAAAAACAAATATCAGAGTCCGGTGTGTGTATATATATATATATATATATATATATATATATATATATATATATATATATATATATATATATATATATATATATATATATATATACATATATATATACATATATATATATATATATATACATATATATATATATATATATATATACATATATATATATATATATACATATATATATATATATATATATATATATATATATATACATATATACATATATATATATATATACATATATATATATATATATATATATATATATATATATATATATATATATATATATATATATATACATATATATATATATATATATATATACATATATATACATATATATATATATATATATATACATATATATATATATATACATATATATATATATATATATATATACATATATATATATATATATATATATACATATATATATATATATACATATATATATATATATATATACATATATATATATATACATATATATATATATACATATATATATATATATATATATATATATATACATATATATATATATACATATATATATATATATATATATACATATATATATATATATACATATATATATATATATATATATATACATATATATATATATATATATATATATACATATACATATATATATATATATATATATACATATACATATATATATATATATATACATATATATACATATATATATATATATATATAATGTAGAGGAATGGGTAGGATAAAAAATATACATATATACACACACATACTTGCAAATACGTATAAATATATTTCTCCCTCGTGTTATAAATACAGTGCTCGATGTGAAACAGAGCTATAAGTATATTAGTGAATATATATAATATCCAATTTTGATAACATGACTCTAGTTTCATGCAGTTCTTCCAATCTTCAGGTGCAAATAAGAGAGAGAGAAAATCAGCTTATGTATATGATATCATAGTGTTATTAAGTTTGTTAATTTTTGTTTCATATTTTTTTTATTTTCCTTGCTTATTTATTTATTTATTTATTTTTCAAGGGTGACCAAACCTTCTTGACCTTTGTCAACACAAAAGGTTGGGATTCAAATTTAAAAGACCTTGACAAATATATCCTAAGAGCTTTGTTCCGGTGTAAGTATATTTCTTCTTATTGTTTTATTATTCTGCAAGTGAAGAATTTTCTTCTGCCATGAGCAATGTTTTCCCTATCACTTCTAAATAATGGTACACTGCCATAGGATTTTATCTCTCCTCAGTATTTTTTCTATTTTTTTTGTTTTTTGTAATAATTTTTAGTTTCTATAGTTTTCATCATTCCAATTCTGTGTGTCCATGCTCAATAACTATAAAACAATGTTAACATTTATTAATTAGTAAAATTTTATAATTAAAAAAATTATATTTATTTTTTAACTACTTTGGAACCAAGAAATTTAGAATTCAAGTTTTATTCAATTAAAAAAAAAGTTTAAAGCTTTAACTCATTAAATCTAACAGTGACAAACAATATAAATTACCCCACTTTGCTAAAAAATCAATTCGTTTAATTTTTTTCAAAGAAGTCATATATGTTCAACACTTTCATGAGTTGTATCTGTAGCCATTCAGAACTATAGGGAAAGATTTCACATTCACATTGACACGGTATGTTGGGAGTTATAGATCTGAATGTATAATGATACTGAAAATAGAGCATGCAAAAGTTATGAACCACTACATAGTTCATTTCTTTTGCTTATAACTGTATACAAGTTACAGTATCATTAATGAACCAAGACAGCTTTTCTTGTTAGTACAATCACTGTATACTTTCAAACTGACTGACAAGTTGTTTATAAACAAGTGAAATTTATTAAATTATGTAAAAGAAAATTAATAGAAAAAGCTAACTAAAAAAATGGTTGGCAAAGATGGACAAATATAAGCAGATGTAGTGTGATAAGTACCGTTTTTCCCATGAAATTTGTAATAAAACCTAAACACATGATGAAAGTGAATTTATGCCTCATTTTTTGTTCTTGAGAATTTACAACAAAAGTATTAAACACTATTTATCATTATAAAGAAATAAATGTGAAAATAATTTTTTATTCATAAATTTATAAACATTTACTAAATTACTAAAATATGTGGACCAACTATAAGGAAATCATTATTTACCATTTTATAGTTTGAATCAGTTGGTAGTTTGCTGATGTTTTGCTAAACATCCCAATAAATAATAGTGTAAATAATGTTTATTATTTTTGTTGTCAATCCTTAAGAACAAAGAAAATGTATAAATTCACTTTCACATGTTTAGGTTTTATTAAAATTTTAATCCTTGCTTTTTAGAACAATAAACATTGCCAACAAGTAACAGTAGTTAAAAAAAAAAAGCAGTGTTATGGGAAAACTGTCTTATTGACATTATGTCTTATTGACATTATGTCTTATTGACATTGTGCCTTATTGACATTGTGCCTTATTGACATTGTGCCTTATTGACATTGTGCCTTATTGACATTGTGCCTTATTGACATTGTGCCTTATTGACATTGTGCCTTATTGACATTGTGCCTTATTGACATTGTGCCTTATTGACATTGTGCCTTATTGACATTGTGCCTTATTGACATTGTGCCTTATTGACATTGTGCCTTATTGACATTATGTCTTATTGTAGGCACGTCTGTTTGACAAATGGTTTATTAGACATTAAAGCTTATTAGAAAAAAATAATTTTATTAAATGCATAAAATGCTACAATGAAAATTTTGTAATGTGGGTAAACTTATGAATATTTTATGATAAAATTTTTGAACTATTTTCCCATTGTAATATTTATAGAAATGTCATATCTCTATCTATCTATCTATATATATATATATATATATATAAATAGCAATTTCTGTCTGTCTGAATCAAGTTTGCGCCTAAACTTGTGAACCAATATTGATGAAACTTTGCATACATGTTAAATTAACATCCAGTTTGTTACTAGGCTAATTGTTTTTTTTTATAAAAATCTATAATGGAGCTGCTAGGGCCGCCTAAATTACAGCTCACTGCCATGTGCATCATTAAATTTGCCAGGTTTGAATTTATTAAATACAAAGAGATTGGCTCAATTCATTTGGTCATTTAAAGGTAAAATGACATTTAAATTGAGCTTATTTGTGAATAGAAACTTTACCTAAGCTTATATTTCAACCTACCCTTAAAAAGGCATGTTGTGGTTGTTGTCTGTGGAATAACAACCTGTTTGAAGGAAACTTTCATGCTATATACCATCTGTGTAAAAAAAAAAAAAAAAAAAAAAATCTAGCTGTGGAAATAGACTTCCTTCTTAAAAAGTCCAAATGCCTTTAATCAGCATGAGTCATGTACACTTCCCTGTTTTACTTTTAATTACAGTGATTTTATTAGATGATATCAATTCAAATTGTGGTAAAAAGCGAAACTAAGAAACAACCAATCATCAGGTGTTTATGATTTAACTGTACTATTTATTTGTCTGTGTTGTAAATCTTTTCTTAATCTATGTTATTCTATTTGTAAATCTATAAATCTATTTGCAGGTCTATTGTGAAACTATATGTCAGTCTATTTGTACATCTATTATTAATTTATTTTAACACTAGTCTTCCTAAGGGCTATATTCTCTGTGAACACACAAAAGCCCTTTTCAGGACTGTTTACTTTGAATTGTTATTTTTGGATAACTGATTTGCTTGTTATTATGTAAGTTACTTTACAATTTTGGTATTCATAACTTGGTATTTTCTCCAAAACTCCTAGGGGTAGCAGTTCAGATATTATGCACAAAAGCCCTTTTCAGTGATACTTACTTTGAATTTTTACTTTAGGATAACTGAAGAAAGGATACGAGTACGGGAACTGGAAATAACATCTGCTTTTCTGGGAATGACTGGGTACCTCAGCTAGTATATATATATATATATATATATATATATATATATATATATATAAAATTTATTCTAAAGTATTAAAAAAATTTAGTAAAATCAATTTATGCATCATCCCTCTTACTTAGAAATAAAGCAATCATGCTTTATTTTTCTCTGCACCAAAAATAACATTTTTTTTAATTAATTCTGTTTCACCAGTTCAGTAGTTAACAGTTGCACTATTGCATGGATTACGTTATTGGCACATAATTTTGGTTCAATTGTGCATGTGTGAGAGAGAGAAGTAGAGACATCTTTTTCAAACCATGGAGCATAGGGTCACAAAACCATGTGGTTTCAGTGAGCAAGTATTTTTATGTCAGTGGATTTGATAGCTCCACACCCAACCAGTTGTTGTTCTCTTAAATTGGTTGCCAGCCAAAACTAGAGGTGCCAGTCTGCCCTGCTATTTTACCCAAAGCTTGGTAAAGAAGAAATAGATTCATGTCTTTCCCAAGAGCAGTAGCATGAAGTGAATGCAATAAAGTCATCCAGAATATTAACTCAGCTTGCTACTTTCACTCTCTATATTGATAGCCATGAAACTATCTAACACACACACACACACACACACACACACACATCTATATATCTATATATATATATATATATATATATATTAGATATTAGATTCCCAAATTCTCGCTTGACAAGGAAGCGGGTCCAGACACCTTAACTCTACATAACTTAAAAAATTATGTTAGGGGTCTCGGCTCTCGCTTTTGAAACATGAGAACTCTTATGTAGCGGAGGAATCATATTTTTAAAAACTAAAAATATTATTATAATATATATATATATATATATATATATATTTCACAAAAATCACTGACAAAGAGGAAATAATTTTTCATGTGATGTACTTCGTCCTTTAGGATTTCATCAGGCTAAAGTCATGTTTATGTTGATATAGCTACATGTGCAAGGGGGGATGGTGAAATTTTAATCTTTAAAATTTTTGTTTTTAAATTTTTTTTTTTTTTTTTGTGGTAAAAAAAATAAAAAGAATCTAAATGAAATTAGCTAGACTATTTGCCCAAACTCATATTTAAAAAAAAAAAAAAAATCTAAAAGAATTATTGCAGGCATCATTCTCTTTGGTTGTGAGGTGTGGTCATGTTTTAGTAAATATTTACAGGTCCTGGAACATTTTTCCCGCAAACAATATTTGGCGAACTCATGTGAGTCCAAAGAAAATTAAGAAACACAAAACATGGAAGTTAAAATAGATAATGTATGTTATTAACAAAAGGAATTACATGTGTACACAATTGAAATCAAAAGACATTAAAACTAGCTATAAGAATGTGCTTGTTTGCGTATGTGTAAAACAAGCATGTGTGATACACATGTATTTATTTGAGTTCAGTAGTTAAATCGACCTGGGGAATGAACACGTCCCAGTGGGCATTCACCTTTTACAAGTTACAAGAAGAAAATTAGAAAGAGAAAGAAATATTTGCCTTTTTATTGACTTAGCACCTCCTAATGGTCGTTTTTGGAGAATCCAAATGGGGTAACCCACAGATTACAATTTCAGCATCCTTTCTTCTTCATGTGCATGTACAATTATGCATTGATATTTTTCCCAAACATTATTCTGGTATATAAAATTTTCATATCATTTTTGTCCCATGAGTTAAAATATTGGGAAAGGTCTACTCAATATCCAAGATAGTGTTTATAGATATAAATTGAATACCTGTTCTTTTATTGACCTATCTTAATGTTTTTCTTTTTCTAATATTCTTTCACACTCAGTAACCCCTTGCATTGTAGTGGCTTTGTTTTGCTTGGGGTGAAATGTTTAAGAAGAAATAAAATCAAAAATTGAAAAATGAACAGTGGACATCACCATGCAGTATCAATTCCTACACACACACTGCTAATTTTAATTTGTGAATATACAATAAATATTTGCTATTCCACAAAAACATAATCTTTTTTTTGTTTAGTGGATACCCAAATATTATAGTACCTGATTCAATATCACAATTGTGGTGGGACAAGCAGAAATTGCTCAGTTCCTTCAGTAATTACTAGAAAGTAATTAATATTACATTCCACTATTATGACTTTTTTAATAATTGGTTAAGGTACTAATGTATCTGAAAGTTATTTTAATTTTGAAAGCCAAATCAGTTTAAAAGACTGTCTAATCTAAAAAAATAAATTTAAAAAAGAAAAATCTTCACTCAGCTTTTTCTACTTTTCTTTTTGTTTTTTTAACTTTTTCTATTTCTAATTTTATCGAAATGAGAATATAAGTTGAATCACAAAGTTGACAGATACTTTTGAATGTCTACATTTATATTTCATGTTTAGACTTTATTACAATTCTAATCTTTGCTTTTTAAAACAACAAACATTGCTGAGGAATGAAGGTAGTTAAAATAATAGTGTCAAGAGAAAAAAAATCATCCTTTTGACACTACATTTTTTGTGGGCCAAAGTTTGCCAAATTGTTAACCTATCACACACACTAATATTACTTAAACATTATTTGTAGTGGATACCTGTATTTGAGTAGATGTCCTGTTTATTTTATTAAACAGTATATTTTTTTCATCTACCATCTTAATATTCAAGGAATCTTATTAAAGTAAAATATGAGCTCTCTGGAAGGATTCAAACCTGGACCTCTCTTGGCAGAAGAAATCATTGTTATATCCAACATGCTTTAGACTGTCTCAACCATGGTGTGAATTGACAATCAAGCAAAGTTGAATAGTGCCTCATAACGTTAATATACAAAACTGTGCATATATGAATATTTCGAGAGACTGAGAAAGAGTTGTGTTTATAAGGCGCTATTCAACTTTGCTCAAGCAAAGTTGAATAGTGCCTTATAAACAACACACTCTGTAGCCAAGATGTTCTAAAGCATATCAGATTTAACAATGGTTTTTCCTGCCAAGAGGGACGGGTATTTGAATTCTGCTATACAGTGCATATTTTCTTTAATAAAATTTCTCAAATATTCAGGCCAGTAGATAAAAATGATTACATATACTGTTTAATAAATAAATGGAGCATCTACTTGTGGCAGAGTGCAATGGTCACCCTTGAAATGTTAACAATTATAGTAATATAAAATTTTGTGTATAGATGAGAAAGATAATCTGTGGTGTACTTTGTGCCCAGAGAATCTGTGCTTCGTCAGAAATATTAATATAAAATGTCAAAACAATAGTGTTTATATGAACTATGGAATACCAACTAAGAATAAGAGACTGTTCATTTAATTATGAAGGGAGAGAGGTCATTAATCAGGTTGTATTCTAAGTGATCAACACACTGGGTTTTTGTTGCTACCATTGCGTGTGTTTGTGCAAAAACAAACAGTTGGAGTCAGTTGGAATTGGAGCTGGGTGAACTGAGTTGACAAGCAGTCGACCAGAGAGGGAGATAGGTAGTGAGAGTGAAAGTGTCCACTTGCTGCTGTAATAAGGGAGGAAGTGAACTCTAGTTATCGGCAATATTGATGCAATACTGCCAGTGAACCCCCTTATATCCTGATAGTGGAATAATTATAGCATCTACTAAGAACAAAAAAGGTGAACCCAAAAACTACATCTCTTCTTTCAGAAATATTTGCAATATTTGTTTCTTTTCTGGACTTTATTTCAAATACACTACTTTCTTGTAAAAGAAGGATTATTCTTTTTGTACCAATTTCTTCCTTATATCCATATACATAAATTTTTCTTTTGACTCGAATCAACTTGTTTATATTTGATTTTTCTGCTTGGCCCAATTCTCACCCCAGTGAACTTGCAGGTAGACCAGATGAATCTTCCAGGATGTAGGATTTGTTAATTGCTTTCCAGGATCAAAAAAATCACAACGTGGCTGTAAAGTGGAATCGAATCAACATTGTGAACCAGAGACTTTGATTGAACCTGTAATACTGGACAAGGACAGGACCAACTGTTGGTCTTGTAGAGTACATCGATCAAGTGGGGTCAGGATAGGTTTTACATACTCAATATGGGTATCCATTAAAAATGACACTTAAGTAACAAAATCTGTTATATTAATAAATAAAAATTCATCACTTCTTTAGAAATTGGTTTGTTTACTTTAGGTTTATAGACACTGTAGTTATTGAAATGTTATCTTTTGCTTTAAAAACATAAATATCTCAATTTAAGGTGTTTTTTAAATCAATGCAGGGTGGCCCAAAATGTTTCGCCTGCAGTATGTGTGTGTGTGTATATATATATATATATATATATATACTGGCATGCAAAAGTTCTGAGCCAACTATATGAAATTATTATACACCTTTTATTTTATAAAAATGTCAAGATTGTTTGTCATATGCTTTTATCAGTAGTCTATGTGAACCTTGATGATTAGAAAATAAGTTGTGGGTATTTTTTAGGTCCCATGTAACAGAAGATACATTGTTTTAAGTAGCTTGAAGCTGAAAAAAAAAGTGCTGTAAAACTATTGGGCAATGGAAGATCAGAAATGATAATCCTGATGATATTCAAATATCTAAGTAGGAAGTGTTCCATCTTATTAAGATGAGTGCAAGGTGCCTTGACAAGTCACTGAAGTTGAACATTAGCTTGCTTTTCTACACTAAAATCATGGCTAAAATTTCTGCCTAAAGAAAGATGGAGGTTCTGACTTTGAAGGAGAGGATTTAATGAGAGATCGCCAGACAGATGGGAATTTTCAGAAACTGTTCAAACCACCCAAAAGACATTTGTTACTATATATATATATATATATATATATATATATATATATATATATATATATATACATATATCTTACAGACCCAAAAAATCAGAATAGAAGATTGAAGTGGTCAAAAGGACATCTAACATGGTGTGCAGGAAAGCAATGGTAGAAGAAAATTGGTAAAGGTTGATGGGAACTTAAACAGCAAAAACAATATTAGTTTACTATGGTCTATTCTTCTGCCAGACTATGAAGATGGAGAATTTTTCAGCACAACACATTATGCACAACAAAAAGGTTTCTTGTATGAAGATGTTCAACTTTTGGAAGATTGGCCAACATAAAGAATTCTGATCACAAGAGCTTTGTAGTTTTTGCCAAGAAGAATGGGAGAAAATTCCAAATGAGAAAATTTGGACCTTGTTCCATTCAATGCCATTTTATATTGAGGCAATTATTCAAGCCAAAGGCAGCAACACTAATTACTAACTCCATACTTTGACACTTTGTACTATCTGTAATAATAAAGTTCCTAAAAAATTCCTTTTTAATTTAAGAAAAGAGCTGAAAGTTTAACTATTTGTTGGTGGTACAGTATTTTTGCATGGCCTCTTTTCAGCATCACTATGCTTAAGATGCTCTATCATCCACTATACAACATCAACTAAAATGTAACTTGTTTTCTAAACCACAAAGATCATAAAATGTACGGAGAAAAGCACAATACTAATTACTCTCAATGTGGTGCTAAAATTAACAAAAGTAATTACCAAGATGGCCTAAAAGTTTTGCATGCCAGTATATATTTCTTATTGCTATAAACGTTATTTTTAGTGGGTATATGTATTTGAGTTTTTACCCTGTTTTTAATTTGCTTAAACAATGAAATTAATAACCAATGGCCTAGATTGAGAAGTCCTACAAAAGAAAGATTGTGCCTCTAACAGGAATTGAACTTGTATCAAATGAAAACTGAGGCTAGCAGCTATAGATTTGTAGAAGTCCAACAAATAATGGGCATTCCTTAAATAGGTAATTCCAACCTTGCTTTGTCAACTTTGTCTGTGGCTGAATTTGCAAAGGCACATTTAGGCTATAGAAGTGTTTTATTTTTTTCTGATAGAAAAGGAGATTCAGGTTTTATTCTTGTCAGAGGTACAATCTTTCTTTAGTAGGACTTCTCAATCTAGGCCGGTTGTTATTAATTTCATTGTTTAAGAAAATTTAAAAAAAAACAGATAGTAATTCAAATATGTGTACCCACTAAAAACAGTAATAACACACACACACACACACTTGTAAAGAGTTACTGTATTTTCTGGCTTACAAGACATTGCAGCTCTGAAGACACACCCTAATATTGGAAAGAAATTTCTAAGAAAAAAAAAAGTCATTCTTATACAACACATTCACCATGTATTCGTTACATATTGGTACCATGTATTGTTTACATTAATTACTCATCCAATTTTGTTTGTATAGTAATAATATACTAGTCAAGAGCAGAAAGGCTCTTGCCGCTGCTAGTAAACAGAGTGTTTAAACTTGTGGCTCAGCTCCAGGAAGGTTTATAGTCTTGGAAATACTTGTAACAGCTAAGTACTGAGGTTACATTATATAAAAGGCTGAATTAGATACCTAACATTATAGTGTAATGACTCAACATACAAATCCACGTCCCTATCAGTCAAGCCAATTAGGTGACCGTCCAAGCTCACTTGAGCCTGGGCGTTGCCTTACATTCGTCTTGGAAGACGCACACGTATTTTTCAGGAAAAAAGTGTCTTGTAACCAAGAAAATGCGGTAATAGATTTATTTTTTAATCCAACATATTTTCATTACTTCAAAGTTTATTTCTAGTGAATACCTGTATTTGAGAAGATGCTCCATTTATATTAAATGGTATTTATTTCTTCTATCAGCCTGCAATAAGGCTTCTTGATTGTGCAGCCTGGTAGATGAAATAAATACCATTTAAAATAAATGGAGCATCTACTCAAATATTGGTATCACTGAAAATAACATTTGAAGTAATAAAAAGATATAGTATATGCAAATATTGGCAATAAAATTAATGATATTTATTATATATTAACCTTTTGACTAAACTGAAGCATGAAGAGAAATATTTTAGAGTTGGAATTTTTGGACATGCTGGTGTCCTTTTTCAACAATACAAGGAATAAACAAAGAAGTTGGACTTCCTCTTCCAAGGAATGTTGTTGTTATTGGTTAGAGATATATACTTTTTTTAAAAATTAAAAGCAATGATTTAATGAATTTACCTTTAGTTGTTGTTTATTAGATTTCAGTAGCCAATATATTTTTTATTGATTCTAGTGCTTTCAGTGTCCCCCTTATCCTTGTTATTATCATTGCCAGGGGTGGTAGATAGCCATCTGCAGACCAAGTTCCCTGACAGGTACGATTCATGACTGACGATTGCATGCATCAAATAACTCTTAATCTATGCAAACTCAAATTTGATTAATACAGGAAGGAACAACTCAGAACTACCGACTCTGGACCGAGACAACTCAACACCAGAAAAACATAACTTTTTTTATAACTGAATAAAAGTAATTTATTAAGGTTTTAAACCTTAATTAGTGATTATTTTTCTTCAAATAAGGCATTTGAAAAGGCATTATGAAAAATATGGACCAGTTTTTTGTTTTTAATTATTTTTAATAAAGTAAATTGTAAAGAAATTTATTTTTTAATAAAGTAAGTTGACATATAAAAAAATAATTCAATAAAACACTTGTTTTTAATTATTTTTAATAAAGTAAATCAAAAAATGAAAAACAAAATGAAACAGTTTATTGTTTTCATTTATTTTTAATAAAGTAATTCATAATGTAATTTATTTTTTAATAAAGTAAATCGAAATTCTTATTTTTTACATGTCATAATGAATAAAAAATAAATTTCTTTACAATTTACTTTATTAAAAATAATTAAAAACAAAAACCTGGTCCATATTTTATATAATGCTTTTTCAAATGCATTATTTGAAGAAAAATATTCACTAATTAAGGTTAATTAATAAAAAGATATAGTATATGCAAATATATACTTAATGAATTATTTTATTTGGTTATAAAAAAGTTATATTTTTCTGGTGCTGAGTTGTCTCGGTCCTGAGTTGTCCTGGTGCTCAGTTAGTAGTGTTGAGTTGTCCTGCACCTGATTAATCTGACCAAAAACTTTGCCATTCCATTATTTGGATTAGGCAAGTATGCATGAGGTACAATTATAAAATGGTCTTTTTTTTTTTTTTTTTTTTTTTTTTAACAACAAAACATTGCCATTGCCTATTTCTTTTGCCTGATATTTGTTTTTTTTTAATTTTTATTTTAATACTCTATTTAAAATGCATGATGACTTTACATGATAATTCTTGGCACTGAAATGTAAAGTTGAGAAATTAAAATGGGGAAATTGGTTCAGAATACTGAATTATGTGCTTCAAATATTAAAATTATTATTATCAAGATAAATATTTTATTTACACTATTTACATTTGGACTATAGTTTTTGTTGTCATCACAATATTTCAGCTGTTGTGCCATCCAGCCTTCATTATGTATATATTGATCGAGGTAACCTACAGGGAATTCTAAACCAAAACTTTTATTTAATCTACTAATCTGTTTTCATTCCACTGCCCATGTCTAGAGATATCTCGTCTCGTTCTTATTTTTACTACTACTCAGTCTTTGCTTGCCTTGTTTACATAGAGCCCAAGTACACCCTGTCTGGCCCAGGGACTTGAAATCACAATTACTATGTCACCAAATTAACAAACCAATCTTTTAATCCACTAAGCTATTCTCCTGTAGGTTACCTGGATCTATATAAATCTGGCAAAAACCAGGGGGAACAATAGCCCAACATTGTGATAACAACAACAAAGATAAGGACAATAGTTCGAATTTAATTAGTGTAAATTATAACTCCTCATTTCAGAAATTCAGACCAAAACTAAATGCTTTGAGATTGGTTATTTGTTTGGTGCTATATTTTCAGCATAGTAGGATGCATGATTTCTTTTTAATAAAGATATTATACTGCACTTGATTTTTAATGGTAATACTGTCAGTTCAAATATATAAAATCTTTCTCTTCAAACAATTTTTATGGAAAATAGGTTTCTTATCACTCTTTCGGGTATTGATGTAGGGTTTCCTTCCTAACCTTTTATTTGATGTAGCATGGAATATCAACATCTTAAATATGTGATTATTTTCACTTTCAGTTAGATGTTATATCAATTTTAGTTGTTGCTGCTGTTGAAAGTCCTCATTTGTTGTGATTTGTTATTTGGCATAGTTCTTTGTTTGTGATTCAGTAGTGCCAGTTGACGAGGTTCAAAGAAGGATTCTTCGCAAAGACCTACAGGCTTCACTTGCTCAAAGCCATTTTTAACCCTTGATCTTAGAAAGTGGTTGTATACAACTGACAGTTTAGATATTTCTGAACATGTTTAGCAACATGCATGTCATCTATATGAAAGTATCAATCTGATGAGGCTATTTAAGAACATATCTTAAGTTTTCTGGTTGATGTTTGGGTTTTGTAGCAATTTGCAGTGTTGGTCAAAACTACCTCTGGCACAGCCTTTTCTATGTTGAATTTCCTTTTCTAGAACTGCAGTATGAGAAAGCGGTTGTATACAACTGAGCATTTAGATATTTCTGAACAGATTTGGCCCTATGCATGACATTCATATGAAAAATCGCATAACTCAAGGTTTTACCATGAAAATAGTTTTCTCCATTATCAAAAATATTTAGTTTACTTGTACAGAAAAGGACAAGTCATAATTTTGGTATGAAATTAGGAGATTGTACACTGCATTAAAATAGAACTTTTTTTTTTTTCTCTACCATATGAATTGGCTGTCATTAAATACAGAGAAATGCTGAAAAGTTTTCAGCCTAACAAGGAAGGACTTAAAAAAAATAATAATTCTGATGTTTGGCCATTTGGGTAAACACTGGGTATTAAAAAAAAAAAAACTTTCAGCCTAGCATCATATGTAATCGTTATAAGCAATGAAAGTTTTGATAGTTTTTGTTTAATAAACTCTATACATAATATTGCATATATATAAAAAAAAATTAATTGAAAAATATTAATTGAAATAGAATTGAATTTTGATAAATGTTTCCTAATTATCTTACACATTTATAAGTCTACCATTTGTACATGTATTGAACTGGTGCTTCTGCTATGGATTTAGAAATTCTTGATAAAATCTAAAGAATCTGCAATGTTATCAATCCTGACCTGACATCTTGGCTCCAGTCATTTTCCTACTGCCATAAACTAGCTTCTCTGTACCTTTTCTATAAATATTTTCATGTTTATTGTTCTGATGAGCTTTTCTCTTTGGTAATTAGACTTCATGAATTTAAGCACACTACTAGATTGGTAGATAGGTCTCATTATTTTACAGTTGAAATTACTAGATATAACTGTAAGTTCTATGCTAACAATTTCTTTTCTTGCATTTCTTGCTTATGGAACTTTTTTCTGGCCTCTTGCTTCCCAGCCAACTTTGATCTTCAAAAATTTTAATGCAATGTTATTTGTTATCTTCTGTGTTTTTAATTCCTGTACTTTTATTCTTCTCTTGCGTTAATGTTTTCTTTTTCTCATGTTCTTTCACAATCAGTAACCCATTGTATCTTAGTAGCTTTATTGCCTTGCTTGGGGTGAAATGATTAAAAAATATAAAAATATCATTTAATATAGAATGAATAAATGCATGAGGCATGATATAATAACTTTTATAAGTAGTGTTTACTGTAATTTTATCCAATGTTGTTAGTGAAAGTTGATGATTTCATTTGGAAAGATTATATTTTACTGGAAGAATGCTTAGATCATCTGATTTTGGTCCTTGGTACTAAATGGCTGAGAATCTACAATTTCACTAGTTTTAGTTCTAGGGGATCTGTTTCCCCAGACAGCACAATTCTGTTGAATTAAAAGAGCAAAGATCAGAATTATTCTAATATCTGTGGGCAGCAAATGTAGGGGTAGCTGGTCATCAACCCCACATCCACATGGTGCTTTCTACATTAAAAAAGGCTTTGTGGGATACCTTGTTAAGCGAAAGTGAACTTTTTTTAATTGCTGGTACATTGTTCATGAAAGCTGACTGTTTTTGTTTTTTTTATTTCACTCCAATCAAGGTGATGATGCCACTAAGATGTCAAAGGTTAGTGAAAGAAAATGAGAAGACTTTAGTGAGGAGAAAGTACAATAAAATAACAGGATTCAGGAAGATAGAAAATGGTCATAAACATTACATTTAAATTTTTTAAGATTCTAGGAGGCAGAAAAGCGGAAGTGTTCCATAGGCAGGAATTTCAAGAAAAGAAACTTTTAGAATAGAACTTATGGTTACATCTCGCTATTTCAACAGTAAAATGAGAGAAACCTGGTTGCCAATCTAGTAGTACACTTAAATTCCTGCAGTTGTGGTACCAAGGAGGAGAGAACATGAGAACAATTGCCATGAAAATATTTATAGAAAAAATAGAGGGATGCTTCATTACGGCTGAAGCAAAGCAGCTGAAGTTGAGATGCCAGGTCAGGACCCTTCTTTGTATTTTGTTGAGAAACTCAATATATATAGCAGGTGCACCAGACCAGACATGACAGCAATATTCAATTCTCGAATGAATGGTAGATTTCTAAACGTACAAGATGGATTCTGGCGAGAAAAATTGTTTGGCACAATATAATGAACCAACTTACCTAGCAGCAGACCTAGCAATTGATATAATGTAATCACTCCACTTCTTGGAAAACATGAGAACAAGAAGGTGCAATGACTTGCTCTCATGGAGGTTAGCATCAGCCATGTAGATGGAAAGCAAAAATGGTTCTCTTTGCTGATTAAAAGGCAGCAGTTTTGTTTTGGAGGTGATGAAATTTACAAGCCATTTTTTGCTCTGTTTTTTTTTTTTTTTTTAAATTTATAATGATGTTCAGCCTGTACAAGGCCCGGGAGCCACTCAAAGTAGAGAGTTACAGAGTAAGAGGCACAGTTTTTAAGGTTATGTAGGGAAGATAATGGCTAGACTTGAACAGGTTAAGATTGTAGTGTTCAGGGAAGTTGGTTTACAAAGGAGTGGTTCATAGGAAGAAGCTACTCAAATAGAACATGGATAGAATATGAAGGGAATGAGGATGGTTCCCTACAATGTGCACAGCATGGCAGGTTTTAGCCATGAAAGTAAGAACTGGTGGAACTAAGGAATGTATTTCGTCTGAGCAGATTCCATGGAAATAGTGATAGAGCAGCAAGAGGCTTGCAGTGTTTCGTCTGTGAGAAAGGGGTTGTAGGGTGGAAGATAATTTGTCACCCACAAGGATGTGGGAGATGCTTTTGAATTCTATATATTTAGACTGGAAACTGAAGACTGGCTAGCTCCTGCCCATATATGGCAACAGTACACCATTTTTGGCCTTATCTGGATCTTGTAATGGTAGATGATAGCAGGAGGAGTCTGGTATTTACTGGCACAGTACAGGCTTTAGATCTGAGTTTAGTTTAAGTCCCAATAAGTGCTCAAGGCATAATGCCTAGGGTCAAATTGGTGATGATGGAATGTAACTAGTTTGGTTTTCAAGCCATTGAATCTTACCACCCAGTTTTTCCCCCACTGACATTTTAGAACTAAGTAAGAGGGAAGATCACCTGCCAATCTCTAGTCATCTGAAGTTTTGAAGGTTCACCCATATACCTTTCTATCATCAGCATAGATATTCACAGATGATTAGAGTATGCTCTTAGGCAGATCATTTATGTAAAGTAAAAAGCAAATTGGTCTGAGAAGCGACCCTGGGGCATGCCAACATTGATTGTTAAGGCCTTGGAGAACTGGCCATTAACAACTACCTTCAGGGACCTACCTATTAGGAAGGACTTTATAATTGAGAAAAACGCTTCCAGTGATTCCATAGCTAGAGAACTTGTGCAGTAATCCATTATATCACTTCTTGTCAGAGGTTTTTGAGATATCTAATGCTGTCCTTGAGATGTATTTGTTATCTAGTAACTCACTGATTCTATAAGTAATGGCACGTAACAACTGAATGGCAACTGATATTAGAAAAAAGAAAAACTATGTAGTACTAAGTTACATGTCCAAATAATCTAATACTTATAATCATTGACTTATATTTATTTTTATTTAAAGTATTGACTGAATTTTTGTGCAAGATTAATTGGAATTAGCAAAGTTCAACCAAAAATACAAACTCTGCTTTTATTTATTTATTATTCATTTTTGTGATTTGAGCTCTCTAATATGGAATATATATATATATATATATATATATATATATATATATATATATCCTATACTTGGTTTTATATATATATATATATATATATATATATATATCCTATACTTGGTTTTATATATATATATATATATATATATCTCCTATACTTGGTTTTATATATATATATATATATATATATATATATATCTCCTATACTTGGTTTTATATATATATATATATATATATATATATATATATATATATATATATATATATATATATATATATATCTCCTATACTTGGTTTTATATATATATATATATATATATATATATATATATATATATCTCCTATACTTGGTTTTATATATATATATATATATATATATATATATATATATCTCCTATACTTGGTTTTATATATATATATATATATATATATATATATATATATCTCCTATACTTGGTTTTATATATATATATATATATATATATATATCCTATACTTGTTTTTTTATATATATATATATATATATATATATCCTATACTTGGTTTTATATATATATATATTTATATATATATATATATATATATATCCTATACTTGGTTTTATATATATATATATATATATATATATATATATATCCTATACTTGGTTTTATATATATATATATATATATCCTATACTTGGTTTTATATATATATATATATATATATATATATCCTATACTTGGTTTTATATATATATATATATATATATATCCTATACTTGGTTTTATATATATATATATATATATATATATCCTATACTTGGTTTTATATATATATATATATATATATATATCCTATACTTGGTTTTATATATATATATATATATATATATATCCTATACTTGGTTTTATATATATATATATATATATATATATCCTATACTTGGTTTTATATATATATATATATATATATATATCCTATACTTGGTTTTATATATATATATATATATATATATATCCTATACTTGGTTTTATATATATATATATATATATATATATCCTATACTTGGTTTTATATATATATATATATATATATATATCCTATACTTGGTTTTATATATATATATATATATATATATCCTATACTTGGTTTTATATATATATATATATATATATATATATATCCTATACTTGGTTTTATATATATATATATATATATATATATATCCTATACTTGGTTTTATATATATATATATATATATATATATCCTATACTTGGTTTTATATATATATATATATATATATATCCTATACTTGGTTTTATATATATATATATATATCCTATACTTGGTTTTATATATATATATATATATATATATATATATATCTCCTATACTTGGTTTTATATATATATATATATATATATATATATATATATATATATATATATATATATATATATATCCTATACTTGGTTTTATATATATATATATATATATATATCCTATACTTGGTTTTATATATATATATATATATATATATATATATCCTATACTTGGTTTTATATATATATATATATATATATATATATATATATATCCTATACTTGGTTTTATATATATATATATATATATATATATATATATATACCCTATACTTGGTTTTATATATATATATATATATATCCTATACTTGGTTTTATATATATATATATATATATATATATATATATATATATCCTAGACCTGGTTTTATATATATATATATATATATATATATATATATATATATATATATATATATATATATCCTAGACTTCGTTTTATATATATATATATATATAAAAATATATATCCTATACTTGGTTTTATATATATATATATATAAAAATATATATCCTATACTTGGTTTTATATATATATATATATATATATATATATATATCCTATACTTGGTTTTATATATATATATATATATATATATATATATATATATATATATATATATCCTATACTTGGTTTTATATATATATATATATATATATATATATATATATATATATATATATCCTATACTTGGTTTTATATATATATATATATCCTATACTTGGTTTTATATATATATATATATATATATATATATATATATATATATATATATATATATATATCCTATACTTGGTTATATATATATATATATATATATATATCCTATACTTGGTTATATATATATATATCCTATACTTGGTTATATATATATATATCCTATACTTGGTTATATATATATATATCCTATACTTGGTTATATATATATATATATATCCTATACTTGGTTATATATATATATATATATCCTATACTTGGTTATATATATATATATCCTATACTTGGTTATATATATATATATCCTATACTTGGTTATATATATATATATATATCCTATACTTGGTTATATATATATATATATATCCTATACTTGGTTATATATATATATATATATCCTATACTTGGTTATATATATATATATATATCCTATACTTGGTTATATATATATATATATATCCTATACTTGGTTATATATATATATATATATCCTATACTTGGTTATATATATATATATATATCCTATACTTGGTTATATATATATATATATATCCTATACTTGGTTATATATATATATATATCCTATACTTGGTTATATATATATATATATATATATATATATCCTATACTTGGTCATATATATATATATATATATATATATATCCTATACTTGGTTATATATATATATATATATATCTCCTATACTTGGTTATATATATATATATATATATATATATCCTATACTTGGTTATATATATATATATATATATATATATCCTATACTTGGTTATATATATATATATATATATATATATATATCCTATACTTGGTTATATATATATATATATATATATATATATATATATCCTATACTTGGTTATATATATATATATATATATATATATATATATATCCTATACTTGGTTATATATATATATATATATATATATATATATCCTATACTTGGTTATATATATATATATATATCCTATACTTGGTTATATATATATATATATATCCTATACTTGGTTATATATATATATATATATATCCTATACTTGGTTATATATATATATATATATATCCTATACTTGGTTATATATATATATATATATATCCTATACTTGGTTATATATATATATATATATATCCTATACTAGGTATATATATATATATATATATATATCCTATACTTGGTTATATATATATATATATATATATATCCTATACTTGGTTATATATATATATATATATATATATCCTATACTTGGTTATATATATATATATATATATCCTATACTTGGTTATATATATATATATATATATATATATATATATATATATATATATCCTATACTTGGTTATATATATATATATATATATATATATCCTATACTTGGTTATATATATATATATATATATATATATCCTATACTTGGTTATATATATATATATATATATATATATATATATCCTATACTTGGTTTATATATATATATATATATATATATCCTATACTTGGTTATATATATATATATATATCCTATACTTGGTTATATATATATATATATATATCCTATACTTGGTTATATATATATATATATATATATATATATATCCTATACTTGGTTATATATATATATATATATATATATATATATATATATATATATATATATATCCTATACTTGGTATATATATATATATATATATATATATATATATATATATCCTATACTTGGTTATATATATATATATATATATATATATATCCTATACTTGGTTATATATATATATATATATATATATATATATATATATCCTATACTTGGTTATATATATATATATATATATATATATATATATCCTATACTTGGTTATATATATATATATATATATATATATATATATATATATCCTATACTTGGTTATATATATATATATATATATATATATATATATCCTATACTTGGTTATATATATATATATATATCCTATACTTGGTTATATATATATATATATATCCTATACTTGGTTATATATATATATATATATATATATATATATATATATATATCCTATACTTGGTTATATATATATATATATATATATATATATATATATATATATATATATATCCTATACTTGGTTATATATATATATATATATATATCCTATACTTGGTTATATATATATATATATATATATATATATCCTATACTTGGTTATATATATATATATATATATATATATATCCTATACTTGGTTATATATATATATATATATATCCTATACTTGGTTATATATATATATATATATAGCCTACTTGGTTATATATATATATATATATATATATATAGCCTACTTGGTTATATATATATATATATATATATATCCTATACTTGGTTTTATATATATATATCCTATACTTGGTTTTATATATATATATCCTATACTTGGTTTTATATATATATATCCTATACTTGGTTATATATATATATATATATATATATATATATATATATATATCCTATACTTGGTTTTATATATATATATATATATATATCCTATACTTGGTTTTATATATATATATATATATATATCCTATACTTGGTTTTATATATATATATATATATATATATATATATATATCCTATACTTGGTTTTATATATATATATATATATATATCCTATACTTGGTTTTATATATATATATATATATCCTATACTTGGTTTTATATATATATATATATATATATATATATATATATCCTATACTTGGTTTTATATATATATATATATATATATATATATATCCTATACTTGATTTTATATATATATATATATCCTATACTTGATTTTATATATATATATATATATATATATATATATATATATATATATCCTATACTTGGTTTTATATATATATATATATATATCCTATACTTGGTTTTATATATATATATATATATATCCTATACTTGGTTTTATATATATATATATATATATCCTATACTTGGTTTTATATATATATATATATATATCCTATACTTGGTTTTATATATATATATATATATATATATATCCTATACTTGGTTTTATATATATATATCCTATACTTGGTTTTATATATATATATATATATATCCTATACTTGGTTTTATATATATATATATATATATCCTATACTTGGTTTTATATATATATATATATATATCCTATACTTGGTTTTATATATATATATATATATATCCTATACTTGGTTTTATATATATATATATATATATCCTATACTTGGTTTTATATATATATATATATATATCCTATACTTGGTTTTATATATATATATATATATATCCTATACTTGGTTTTATATATATATATATATATATCCTATACTTGGTTTTATATATATATATATATATATCCTATACTTGGTTTTATATATATATATATATATATATATATCCTATACTTGGTTTTATATATATATATCCTATACTTGGTTTTATATATATATATATATATATCCTATACTTGGTTTTATATATATATATATATATATCCTATACTTGGTTTTATATATATATATATATATATCCTATACTTGGTTTTATATATATATATATATATATCCTATACTTGGTTTTATATATATATATATATATATCCTATACTTGGTT